>CM056057.1:160926645-161547079 GCA_029574335.1 Rana kukunoris
ATCTATGTATCTGCATATCTATCTATCTATCTATCTATCTATCTATCTATCTATCTATCTATCTATCTATCTATCTATCTATCTATCTATCTGTCTGCCCCCCCTCCTACCCAATGTTTATCTATTTCTCCATCTGTCTATTTATCTGTCTGTATATTTATCCACCTGTCTCTATTTCCACACACTCTGTCTGTCTGTCTTTCTATTTGTCTGTCTCTATATCTATCCGTAGGACCTATTGTGGGCGAGTGACCGGGGGGGGGGGGGGGTTATGGGGTTGGTTGGGGCTTTGATTGCGCCCCCCCAAAATAATGGAGCACCAGCCGCCACTGCCTACCATTCTCATATTTTTGCAGGTTCATCAGTGAACAAGCCTGGATGAGAAATTATCCCAGCTTCAGCTTCAGTGAACCCAACTTGCCTGCTTCATCACCATCACCAAGGTATGATAACACAGCAGCTAAATGCAATGGGGTCAATTCACAAAGAGAAACGTTATTGGTTTTCTTCAGGTGTTAAATTAGCACTCCTTATTTAACGCTAGCAAACATGGTATTCACAAAAGCTATAATCGTTATTTAACACAGTCGTTATGGTTTTCAACTGACTCTTTATCCAAACGTTATTCTAACTACTCAGACGTTATTATTAAGATTCGGGACGTTAAAATAACTCTTAAGATCGTTAAATAATGCTGGAGAGATGCATTCTGGGAGCAGAAGGGGAGGAGAACAGCTGCATGTGGAAAAGAGCAGATACAGAGAGAGAGACACAAGCAAGATACACATGGAGATTGGGCATGTGATGTGCAAAACTTCTAGTGTGTGCTTTTCTAAAGCCATGTGTGTTTCCTCATACAGAGAATAAATCATGGGAGATGATAATCGGAATTTAGCTATCACCTGGGTTTCAGAAAAGTCATCCAAAATAGTATGTGAACGGAATACACGTTTATAAATCTGAACAACATTCTAACATGTTCTTCTTCGCCTCTGGATAATTTTAAGTTCAAATAGAGCACGGTTCTAGCTTGCCCAACACTACACTACACTACAAAAATCGCCAAAAGCTTCCTCTAACAACAAAATATCGCCTGGGAAATGTCATAACGCCACCCTGAGGGAGGTGTTAATTTAACGATTGCTTAACGATTGATAACTGTCAAAAAAATCTTTGTGAATTGCACTTCTGTACATATTTAATGATTTGACTCTTTAAAATAACGATTTGACTCTTTAAAATAACGATTTGACTCTTTAAAATAACGATTTGACTCTTTAAAATAACGATTTGAATCTTTAAAATAACGATTTGACTCTTTAATAAGGATCCACACCTTAAAATATCGGTTCTGTGTAGGGAAACGTTATTTTTCAAAACGTTAAATCGTTTAGTGAATTGAACTAGCTTCAATAACGTGCAAAATCGTTAAAATAACACTCGCAATCTGAAAATAAAGCTTTGTGAATTGACCCCAATATCTGTTAAAAGGACAGACGTCTCACCACCCGTGTCCTCTCATGCATACCAGAGTGATTCGGGTGGTAGAGATAAAGATCCTAATCGTCAGTGCCCTATTCACAAGAAGCCTCACCCTCTTAAGAAATGCCGAGAGCTGAGAGCAAAGACTTTACAAGAGCGCAGGGAGATTCTCCAGAAACTTGGAGTATGCTACAGGTGCTGTGCTTCTTATAGTCATTTTGCCAAGGACTGTAAAGTTGTCATCAAGTGCACAGAATGCAGTAGCGAAAGACATGTGACAGCTATGCATCCTACTCCACTTACAGACAGCCCACAGCAGCTACCTACCTCCACCCCTCTCTCAAATCATGGCGGGGAGCAACAAAGCCACGCTCTAGCCAAGGAGAATGTTTCTTCTTCACGCACAGAAGTCTGTGGAGAAGGTTTAGATCACAAGTGCTGTGCCAAGATATGCCTTGTTAAGGTATACCCAGAGGATCAACCTGAAAAAGCTGCCAGGATGTATGCCATAATAGATGAACAGAGCAACAGATCCCTGGTCAAGCCTAAATTCTTTGAGATCTTTGGCATTGAGGGTCATGCCACACCGTATACTCTCAGAACCTGTTCTGGTCGTGTAGAGACTTTCGGCAGAAGGGTCGATGGGTTCATGGTGTCTCATATCGAAGGGAAAGAGGGCATACTCCTACCAACATTAGTTGAGTGTGACCAAATACCAGACGAAAGAGAAGAGATTCCTACTCCAGAGGCTGCATATCACCATCCTCACTTAAGGCACCTTGTTGATGAGATTCCCGCAATGGACATGAATGCTGAAATCTTAGTCTTGCTAGGAAGAGACATTCTCAGAGTACATAAGGTACGTGAGCAGTGTGATGGGCCTGAGGATGCCCCTTATGCACAAAGACTTGATCTAGGCTGGGTAATAGTGGGCGATGTATGCTTGGATAGAATGTGTACGTCATCTGAGATCCACTCCTTCAAAACTTACATGTTAGGAAATGGACGTGCATCCCACTTCAAAGAGTGCCCTCACCATTATGAAGTAAAGGAGAAGCCTCTTGACATCATCCAAGTACCTGATGTCACTCCTATCCTTTGTGACGACAACCTAGGTACCACAGTGTTTTGTACCACAAGTGACGACAACAAAATAGCCTTGTCAGTTGAAGACAGAGAGTTCATCATAATAATGGACAAAGAATTCTTCAAGGATGAGTCCAACAGCTGGGTTGCACCATTGCCTCTTCGTGCTGCAAAGGTCAAACTGCCAAACAATCGTGAACAGGCTTTATCCAGATTCAACTCACTTCAACGAACACTAAAGAACAGGCCTGAAATGAAGGACCATTTCATTACCTTTATGAAGAGGATCTTTGACAATGAGCACGCTGAGCCAGCTCCACCTCTTCAAATACACGATGAGTGCTGGTACCTACCTTTCTTCGGAGTGTACCATCCACGTAAGCCAAAACAAATCAGGGTAGTGTTCGACTCCAGTGCCAAGCATCAGGGCGTATCCCTGAACGATATTCTTCTCACTGGTCCTAACCTAACCAACAACCTTGTAGGTGTACTCATGAGGTTCAGAAGAGAGCCAGTTGCCATAACTGCTGACATTGAACAAATGTTTCATTGCTTTATTGTACGAGAAGACCATAGGAACTTCCTAAGGTTTCTGTGGCACCGTGACAACAACATGGACAATGAGATGATTGAATACCGCATGAAGGTTCATGTTTTCGGAAATAGCGCCTCACCTGCCGTTGCAACATACGGTTTACGAAGGACTGCTCTTGATGGAGAACAGGAGTATGGTGCAGATGCTCGACATTTCGTCGAGAGAGACTTCTATGTGGACGACGGACTTAAATCTTTACCTACAGCGGAAGAAGCCATAGACCTGCTCCAAAGGACACAAGGTATGCTTTCTGAGGCTAACCTCAGACTACACAAGATTGCCTCAAACAGTGTTGCTGTTATGAAAGCCTTTCGACCTGGCAATCATGCCACAGGGTTTAAAGACTTAAATCTGGGGATGGACATACCACCTGTGCAGAGAAGTCTGGGCCTACGCTGGGACTTATTAAAAGACACCTTTGGTTTTCAAGTCAGCTCTGCAGACAAGCCATTTACCAAGCGTGGAGTTCTGTCAGTGGTTAACAGCCTATACGATCCAGTGGGATTTGTGGCTCCCATCACCATACAAGGTAAATCCATACTTAGACAGCTCTCAGAGACTATCAAAGATTGGAATGCCCCACTACCAATAGACAAACTTTCAAAGTGGGAGTCCTGGAAACAATCGTTACATGCCTTAGATGGAATCTGTATACCACGCTGCCACACTCCAACTTCCCTTGTTACCAGTCAGAGGAAAGAGCTTCACATCTTCTCAGATGCATCTACTGAGGCCATAGCGGCCGTTGCCTACCTCAAGGTAAGAGATTCGGCTAATCTAACCCATGTAGGGTTTCTGTTTGGGAAAGCTAAGTTAGCACCCAAGCCTGAACACACAATTCCTAGGCTTGAACTTTGTGGGACTGTGCTAGCTGTAGAAATTGCAGATTTCATACTGCGTGAGCTAGACATTCAGATAGATGACATCAAATTCTACACAGACAGCAAGGTTGTTCTTGGCTACATATACAACCAGACTAAACGTTTATATGTCTATGTCAGCAACCGTGTAGAAAGAATAAGAAAATCATCTAAACCTGAACAATGGCATTATGTTCCATCTGAAATTAATCCTGCAGATCATGGCACCAGGCCAGTGTCTGCGAGTGCCTTTGTAAATTCTTCTTGGTTAAAGGGTCCTGAATTCTTGCTGGCTGATCCAGAAGAAACCACAGCTGATGTCTTCAGTCTTCTAGAACCCGACAAAGATCCAGAGGTTCGTCCTGAATTTAAAACCCTTGTCACCAGAACTGAACAAAGGCGTACCTTGGGCTGTCAACGCTTTGAACGTTTCTCCAAGTGGACAAGGCTGGTACGCACCATCGCAAGGTTAGTTCATATTGCACACTGCTTTCACACGAAGCCCACAGATGCTCACTGTCAAGGTTGGCACGTGTGCCAAAAGCTTCTTTCTGCAAAGGACATTGCTGAAGCTGAACTGATCGTAATACGCAGTGTACAACAGGATGTCTTTGGCTCAGAAATCAGACGTATCCGTGAAAAGGGTGACATTCCAAAAAACAGTCCAATTGCTAACCTGAACCCATTCATTGACAATGATGGCACGTTAAGGGTTGGTGGACTCTTAAACAAGGCTAAGTTCAGTGAGCAAGAACAGAATCCTCTCATTATACCTGCTCGCCATCACATCACCACTTTGCTCATACGGCACTACCATGAAGGGGTGAAACACCAAGGTAGACACTTCACAGAGGGAGCCATAAGAGTTGCAGGCCTTTGGATTATAGGAGCAAAAAGACAGATTACAGCTACACTGCACAGCTGTGTTCAGTGCCGCAAACTGAGAGGGAAACATCAGCAACAGCAAATGTCAGATTTGCCAGCTGACAGGCTAAATACTGACCCACCCTTTACTCATGTTGGTCTGGATGTCTTCGGACCATGGATGGTAACAGCCCGCAGAACCCGAGGTGGCCAAGCAAATAGCAAGCGATGGGCAGTGCTGTTCACCTGCATGAGTGTGCGTGCAGTACACATTGAAGTAATAGAATCTATGGATGCCTCAACTTTCATCAATGCTCTAAGACGGTTCCTTGCCATCAGAGGACCAGTCAAGACACTAAGATCTGACTGTGGAACTAATTTCGTTGGAGCTTGTCGAGAGTTACAGCTCAACTCTAGGCCAATACAAGACCTTTTAGCTGAAAGAGGCTGCACATGGATTTTCAATCCTCCTCATTCTTCCCACATGGGTGGTTCATGGGAGAGAATGATAGGAATCACGCGAAAAATACTGGACTCTATGCTCATGGACTTGAACTCCACAAGACTTACCCATGAGATTCTAACCACCTTCCTGGCAGAAGCATCTGCCATAATCAATTCAAGACCACTTGTTCCAGTGTCTACAGATCCAGAGACCCCAACTATCCTTACTCCAGCCACTCTTCTTACCCAGAAGCTTGGGTCTGTTCCCGTGCCACCTGGAGACTTTAAATCAGGATATCTGTGCTACGATCAGTGGAAGCGAGAACAACACCTTGCCAACTGCTTCTGGAATCGTTGGAAGATGGAGTATCTTTCTACTGTGCAAGGACGCAGGAAATGGCAGCGCCTGAACCCTAACATCCAAGTTGGAGATCTCGTTCTGCTTAAGGATCAGCAAGCTGAAAGAGTGGAGTGGCCTATGGGACTTATTGTAAAGATCGTTCCTAGTGATGACGGTAAGGTACGTAAGGTGGAGGTGAAAGTTTCAAGACAAGGGACTGTAAAGACTTTCATCAGACCTATCACGGAACTCATTTTGCTCTTGCCGTTTGAGACTGAACTTACTTGGGTATGCTGTTGGATCCTACCTGCGACTTCGAGAAGGAAGTATCTGGGACTTTAGTTGTTACAACTTGAAGCCTTATATTATAGTTGTTGTTGCATTATATGCATGTTCTTCAGGTTTTCAAGACATCAAGCAAATTGCGCTGTTGTTTATTTGCATAACTACCGTTGTATTAGGTAAATAGTGGCATTACCATGCCAGACGGGGAGTGTGCTGCCCCAATAGGGGCATAGAATATGAGATGCATAGCCTCAGTTAATATTAGCATTGTTATATAGATTAGAGTTTATATAGTGTGGTTTGCCTAACTATTTTCTCATAGCTAAATCTATGTGTTATCCTATGCTGCCATCTAGTGGCCCTTTCTTGCAATGTACATGTTTTCTGTAATTCTTTATTAGTTACCACATATTTTCCAGTTTATGTATGCCCCTCCCTACTTCCTGTGGGTAGTACTTCCTGTGTCATTCCCTCAGCTATCAAGCCACATGTACAAGGACACACATATATCTGCACGGTACTTGGGAAAGGCATCATCTTTTGACCGCAAAATACTATTACCATTCATCTGCTGTTCCTGTTATCTGCTGTAACCCTGAAGTTAAAGAATAAACACCTCTTTTGAATGAATCGGTATTGACGAGTTCAGCTATCTGACAAGGATTGTCCGCAGTGAGTATATCTGCTTATACAGGCCAGGCATAGAGGTCTCAGCAAGGGATATATCGCTATCACAACAATCGGAGTCAGAATAGTCAAAAGATGCATAGAATTCTTACAGCCTGCTAGGTATATGTGTGTGCCTAATCTGCAATCAAGCTCAGTGCCAGCCGCCATCTTGTGAAAGCACATTGTCGCACAAGCTTACTGAGCTTCATGTGAATGTTGAAAGGTGTTTCTCTAAATTGAACTGTGTTTCCCCACCTGTCTAAGCTGCTGTTTGTCTTCTTAAAGAGACAGTACCATTTTTTACAAAACCGTGAGAAATGTCTAGACAAGGCTCTGAACACTCTTTTATGGCTGAACCAATGCAGATTCATCATGCCTCTGAACCCGCAGACGTACAGGGAGCAGACTCTGCAGATATTGCTGAACAGAGTGTAAGACCAAAGCGTACAATAAAACCAACACAGAAACTCAGAGAAAACTTTGAATACACTAGAGATGAATTCTCCAGCAAGCTGTCAGACCTCTGGGACAGAACTTCACACTGCATGTCAGTTTTGCCACACTTTAATGTTCAACCAGCTGAATTAAGAGAATCTATAGATCGCCTATCTGCTGCGTATGAACATTACCAGCGGCTGTCTGCAAAATACACTGCCTTCTTGCAAGACTGTAATATAGAGGACCCTTCAGCAGAACTGACCAAGACTGATGCACTGAACCATCAAAGGGATCTCTTAGTGCAAAATGCTCAGTGTAAGGCAGAACTACGCATTGCTCAACTACAAGAGACCAGATCTCAACCAAGCACACTGCACGTTCTTCTAGATCCTCTCGCTCCAGAAGTTCAACATTAAGTGACAAGCTAATAGAGGCCATCGCTGATGCTGAATCCAGAAAAGCGCAAAGCTCCCTTTCTAAGAAAGAAGCAGAGATGGAAGCTCAAATAAAGATTCTGCAAATAGAGAAAGAGGAAGCAGGTGCGCTAGCAGGGCTGAAAGTCCTTGAACAAGCAATGGGTCAAAGTACTAATTCAGACTGTCTTATCCCAGCAGAACTGGAAGATCCAATTGAACGCACCAGTGAATATGTGCTAAAGCATAATGCTTACAAAGATACAGAGTCATCTCCTGTACCTCCTACTAACAACACTGTTCTGACTCTCAACACAGTGACCTCTCAGCTCCAAATGCCTGAGCCTCCTCAAGTCCACAACACAAGTGCATCTATGCAGCAAACCACATCAACTCCTGCCAACAACAAGGTGACTTCCAGCGACAAGCCGCAGCTCCAGCCACAGCCAGCAGAAGCCTTAGAGACTACACCAAAGTTAAGTGCTCATGCAACATAATTTTATCCTGGTAAACCTCACCCTTCTTCACCAGAGAACTTTCACACCCAAGGGGTTCCACAAGTTACTTTGGCACCAAAGAGTGAGAGATCAGACTTGAATGACTTCGCCAGACATATGGCACGCCGTGAGCTCATTAACACTAGCCTCTCAAGGTTTGATGACTGTCCAGAGAGCTACAGGGCCTGGAGATCAACCTTCAAGGCTGCTATTGCTGATTTCAACCTTACTGCAAAGGAGGAACTTGATTATCTCATAAAGTCGTTGGGGCCAGAATCTGCAAACCGTGTTAAAAGACTGAGGACAGTACATGTTGACCACCCAGATGCAGGTCTTGTTGCTGCATGGGCAAGACTTGATCAAGCCCATGGTAGCTCAGAAGCCATAGAAAGCGCTCTATTCAAGAGACTGCAAAACTTCCCAAAAATAGGCAACAAAGACTATCGCAAGCTCCAAAATCTAAGTGACCTCCTCATGGAGTTAGAGTTGGCAAAGACAGACCCACGTCTACCTGGACTAAGCTTCCTGGACACTGCTCATGGTGTCAATCCAGTGGTGTCTAAACTGCCATACGGCCTGCAAGAGAGATGGGCGCAGCAGGGCTCAAGGTACAAAAGAGACTATGACGTATCCTTTCCTACCATTCTCATATTTTTGCAGGTTCATCAGTGAACAAGCCTGGATGAGAAATGATCCCAGCTTCAGCTTCAGTGAACCCAACTTGCCTGCTTCATCATCATTACCATCACCAAGGTATGATAACACAGCAGCTAAATGCAATATCTGTTAAAAGGACAGACGTCTCACCACCCGTGTCCTCTCATGCATACCAGAGTGATTCAAATGGTAGAGATAAAGATCCTAATCGTCAGTGCCCTATTCACAAGAAGCCTCACCCTCTTAAGAAATGCCGAGAGCTGAGAGCAAAGACTTTACAAGAGCGCAGGGAGATTCTCCAGAAACTTGGAGTATGCTACAGGTGCTGTGCTTCTTATAGTCATTTTGCCAAGGACTGTAAAGTTGTCATCAAGTGCACAGAATGCAGTAGCGAAAGACATGTGACCGCTATGCATCCTACTCCACTTACAGACAGCCCACAGCAGCTACCTACCTCCACCCCTCTCTCAAATCATGGCGGGGAGCAACAAAGCCACGCTCTAGCCAAGGAGAATGTTTCTTCTTCACGCACAGAAGTCTGTGGAGAAGGTTTAGATCACAAGTGCTGTGCCAAGATATGCCTTGTTAAGGTATACCCAGAGGATCAACCTGAAAAAGCTGCCAGGATGTATGCCATAATAGATGAACAGAGCAACAGATCCCTGGTCAAGCCTAAATTCTTTGAGATCTTTGGCATTGAGGGTCATGCCACACCGTATACTCTCAGAACCTGTTCTGGTGGTGTAGAGACTTTCGGCAGAAGGGTCGTTGGGTTCATGGTGTCTCATATCGAAGGGAAAGAGGGCATACTCCTACCAACATTAGTTGAGTGTGACCAGATACCAGACGAAAGAGAAGAGATTCCTACTCCAGAGGCTGCATATCACCATCCTCACTTAAGGCACCTTGTTGATGAGATTCCCGCAATGGACATGAATGCTGAAATCTTAGTCTTGCTAGGAAGAGACATTCTCAGAGTACATAAGGTACGTGAGCAGTGTGATGGGCCTGAGGATGCCCCTTATGCACAAAGACTTGATCTAGGCTGGGTAATAGTGGGCGATGTATGCTTGGATAGAATGTGTACATCATCTGAGATCCACTCCTTCAAAACGTACATGTTAGGAAATGGACGTGCATCCCACTTTAAAGAGTGCCCTCACCATTATGAAGTAAAGGAGAAGCCTCTTGACATCATCCAAGTACCTGATGTCACTCCTATCCTTTGTGATGACAACCTAGGTACCACAGTGTTTTGTACCACAAGTGACGACAACAAAATAGCCTTGTCAGTTGAAGACAGAGAGTTCATCATAATAATGGACAAAGAATTCTTCAAGGATGAGTCCAACAGCTGGGTTGCACCATTGCCTCTTCGTGCTGCAAAGGTCAAACTGCCAAACAATCGTGAACAGGCTTTATCCAGATTCAACTCACTTCAACGAACACTAAAGAACAGGCCTGAAATGAAGGACCATTTCATTACCTTTATGAAGAGGATCTTTGACAATGAGCACGCTGAGCCAGCTCCACCTCTTCAAATACACGATGAGTGCTGGTACCTACCTTTCTTCGGAGTGTACCATCCACGTAAGCCAAAACAAATCAGGGTAGTGTTCGACTCCAGTGCCAAGCATCAGGGCGTATCCCTGAACGATATTCTTCTCACTGGTCCTAACCTAACCAACAACCTTGTAGGTGTACTCATGAGGTTCAGAAGAGAGCCAGTTGCCATAACTGCTGACATTGAACAAATGTTTCATTGCTTTATTGT
Source organism: Rana kukunoris (assembly GCA_029574335.1). Taxonomy (NCBI): domain Eukaryota; kingdom Metazoa; phylum Chordata; class Amphibia; order Anura; family Ranidae; genus Rana; species Rana kukunoris. The sequence goes on from CM056057.1 coordinate 160,937,050, forward strand.
ACGAGAAGACCATAGGAACTTCCTAAGGTTTCTATGGCACCGTGACAACAACATGGACAATGAGATGATTGAATACCGCATGAAGGTTCATGTTTTCGGAAATAGCGCCTCACCTGCCGTTGCAACATACGGTTTACGAAGGACTGCTCTTGATGGAGAACAGGAGTATGGGGCAGATGCTTGACATTTCGTCGAGAGAGACTTCTATGTGGACGACGGACTTAAATCTTTACCTACAGCGGAAGAAGCCATAGACCTGCTCCAAAGGACACAAGGTATGCTTTCTGAGGCTAACCTCAGACTACACAAGATTGCCTCAAACAGTGTTGCTGTTATGAAAGCCTTTCGACCTGGCAATCATGCCACAGGGTTTAAAGACTTAAATCTGGGGATGGACATGCCACCTGTGCAGAGAAGTCTGGGCCTACGCTGGGACTTATTAAAAGGCACCTTCGGTTTTCAAGTCAGCTCTGCAGACAAGCCATTTACCAAGCGTGGAGTTCTGTCAGTGGTAAACAGCCTATACGATCCAGTGGGATTTGTGGCTCCCATCACCATACAAGGTAAATCCATACTTAGACAGCTCTCAGAGACTATCAAAGATTGGAATGCCCCACTACCAATAGACAAACTTTCAAAGTGGGAGTCCTGGAAACAATCGTTACATGCCTTAGATGGAATCTGTATACCACGCTGCCACACTCCAACTTCCCTTGCTACCAGTCAGAGGAAAGAGCTTCACATCTTCTCAGATGCATCTACTGAGGCCATAGCGGCCGTTGCCTACCTCAAGGTAAGAGATTCGGCTAATCTAACCCATGTAGGGTTTCTGTTTGGGAAAGCTAAGTTAGCACCCAAGCCTGAACACACAATTCCTAGGCTTGAACTTTGTGGGACTGTGCTAGCTGTAGAAATTGCAGATTTCATACTGCGTGAGCTAGACATTCAGATAGATGACATCAAATTCCACACAGACAGCAAGGTTGTTCTTGGCTACATATACAACCAGACTAAACGTTTATATGTCTATGTCAGCAACCGTGTAGAAAGAATAAGAAAATCATCTAAACCTGAACAATGGCATTATGTTCCATCTGAAATTAATCCTGCAGATCATGGCACCAGGCCAGTGTCTGCGAGTGCCTTTGTAAATTCTTCTCGGTTAAAGGGTCCTGAATTCTTGCTGGATGATCCAGAAGAAACCACAGCTGATGTCTTCAGTCTTCTAGAACCCGACAAAGATCCAGAGGTTCGTCCTGAAGTTAAAACCCTTGTCACCAGAACTGAACAAAGGCGTGCCTTGGGCTGTCAACGCTTTGAACGTTTCTCCAAGTGGACACGGCTGGTACGCACCATCGCAAGGTTAGTTCATATTGCACACTGCTTTCACACGAAGCCCACAGATGCTCACTGTCAAGGTTGGCACGTGTGCCAAAAGCTTCTTTCTGCAAAGGACATTGCTGAAGCTGAACTGATCGTAATACGCAGTGTACAACAGGATGTCTTTGGCTCAGAAATCAGACGTATCCGTGAAAAGGGGGACATTCCAAAAAACAGTCCAATTGCTAACCTGAACCCATTCATTGACAATGATGGCACGTTAAGGGTTGGTGGACGCTTAAACAAGGCTAAGTTCAGTGAGCAAGAACAGAATCCTCTCATTATACCTGCTCGCCATCACATCACCACTTTGCTCATACGGCACTACCATGAAGGGGTGAAACACCAAGGTAGACACTTCACAGAGGGAGCCATAAGAGTTGCAGGCCTTTGGATTATAGGAGCAAAAAGACAGATTACAGCTACACTGCACAGCTGTGTTCAGTGCCGCAAACTGAGAGGGAAACATCAGCAACAGCAAATGTCAGATTTGCCAGCTGACAGGCTAAGTACTGACCCACCCTTTACTCATGTTGGTCTGGATGTCTTCGGACCATGGATGGTAACAGCCCGCAGAACCCGAGGTGGCCAAGCAAATAGCAAGCGATGGGCAGTGCTGTTCACCTGCATGAGTGTGCGTGCAGTACACATTGAAGTAATAGAATCTATGGATGCCTCAACTTTCATCAATGCTCTAAGACGGTTCCTTGCCATCAGAGGACCAGTCAAGACACTAAGATCTGACTGTGGAACTAATTTCGTTGGAGCTTGTCGAGAGTTACAGCTCAACTCTAGGCCAATACAAGACCTTTTAGCTGAAAGAGGCTGCACATGGATTTTCAATCCTCCTCATTCTTCCCACATGGGTGGTTCATGGGAGAGAATGATAGGAATCACGCGAAAAATACTGGACTCTATGCTCATGGACTTGAACTCCACAAGACTTACCCATGAGATTCTAACCACCTTCCTGGCAGAAGCATCTGCCATAATCAATTCAAGACCACTTGTTCCAGTGTCTACAGATCCAGAGACCCCAACTATCCTTACTCCAGCCACTCTTCTTACCCAGAAGCTTGGGTCTGTTCCCGTGCCACCTGGAGACTTTAAATCAGGATATCTGTGCTACGATCAGTGGAAGCGAGAACAACACCTTGCCAACTGCTTCTGGAATCGTTGGAAGATGGAGTATCTTTCTACTGTGCAAGGACGCAGGAAATGGCAGCGCCTGAACCCTAACATCCAAGTTGGAGATCTCGTTCTGCTTAAGGATCAGCAAGCTGAAAGAGTGGAGTGGCCTATGGGACTTATTGTAAAGATCGTTCCTAGTGATGACGGTAAGGTACGTAAGGTGGAGGTGAAAGTTTCAAGACAAGGGACTGTAAAGACTTTCATCAGACCTATCACGGAACTCATTTTGCTCTTGCCGTTTGGAGACTGAACTTACTTGGGTATGCTGTTGGATCCTACCTGCGACTTCGAGAAGGAAGTATCTGGGACTTTAGTTGTTACAACTTGAAGCCTTATATTATAGTTGTTGTTGCATTATATGCATGTTCTTCAGGTTTTCAAGACATCAAACAAATTGCGCTGTTGTTTATTTGCATAACTACCGTTGTATTAGGTAAATAGTGGCATTACCATGCCAGACGGGGAGTGTGCTGCCCCAATAGGGGCATAGAATATGAGATGCATAGCCTCAGTTAATATTAGCATTGTTATATAGATTAGAGTTTATATAGTGTGGTTTGCCTAACTATTTTCTCATAGCTAAATCTATGTGTTATCCTATGCTGCCATCTAGTGGCCCTTTCTTGCAATGTACATGTTTTCTGTAATTCTTTATTAGTTACCACATATTTTCCAGTTTATGTATGCCCCTCCCTACTTCCTGTGGGTAGTACTTCCTGTGTCATTCCCTCAGCTATCAAGCCACATGTACAAGGACACACATATATCTGCACGGTACTTGGGAAAGGCATCATCTTTTGACCGCACAATACTATTACCATTCATCTGCTGTTCCTGTTATCTGCTGTAACCCTGAAGTTAAAGAATAAACACCTCTTTTGAATGAATCGGTATTGACGAGTTCAGCTATCTGACAAGGATTGTCCGCAGTGAGTATATCTGCTTATACAGGCCAGGCATAGAGGTCTCAGCAAGGGATATATCGCTATCACAACAATCGGAGTCAGAATAGTCAAAAGATGCATAGAATTCTTACAGCCTGCTGGGTATATGTGTGTGCCTAATCTGCAATCAAGCTCAGTGCCAGCCGCCATCTTGTGAAAGCACATTGTCGCACAAGCTTACTGAGCTTCATGTGAATGTTGAAAGGTGTTTCTCTAAATTGAACTGTTTCCCCACCTGTCTAAGCTGCTGTTTGTCTTCTTAAAGAGACAGTACCATTTTTTACAAAACCGTGAGAAATGTCTAGACAAGGCTCTGAACACTCTTTTATGGCTGAACCAACGCAGATTCATCATGCCTCTGAACCCGCAGACGTACAGGGAGCAGACTCTGCAGATATTGCTGAACAGAGTGTAAGACCAAAGCGTACAATAAAACCAACACAGAAACTCAGAGAAAACTATGAATACACTAGAGATGAATTCTCCAGCAAGCTGTCAGACCTCTGGGACAGAACTTCACACTGCATGTCAGTTTTGCCACACTTTAATGTTCAACCAGCTGAATTAAGAGAATCTATAGATCGCCTATCTGCTGCGTATGAACATTACCAGCGGCTGTCTGCAAAATACACTGCCTTCTTGCAAGACTGTAATATAGAGGACCCTTCAGCAGAACTGACCAAGACTGATGCACTGAACCATCAAAGGGATCTCTTAGTGCAAAATGCTCAGTGTAAGGCAGAACTCTGCATTGCTCAACTACAAGAGACCAGATCTCAACCAAGCACACTGCACGTTCTTCTAGATCCTCTCGCTCCAGAAGTTCAACATTAAGCGACAAGCTAATAGAGGCCCGCGCTGATGCTGAATCTAGAAAAGCGCAAAGCTCCCTTTCTAAGAAAGAAGCAGAGATGGAAGCTCAAATAAAGATTCTGCAAATAGAGAAAGAGGAAGCAGGTGCGCTAGCAGGGCTGAAAGTCCTTGAACAAGCAATGGGTCAAAGTACTAATTCAGACTGTCTTATCCCAGCAGAACTGGAAGATCCAATTGAACGCACCAGTGAATATGTGCTAAAGCATAATGCTTACAAAGATACAGAGTCATCTCCTGTACCTCCTACTAACAACACTGTTCTGACTCTCAACACAGTGACCTCTCAGCTCCAAATGCCTGAGCCTCCTCAAGTCCACAACACAAGTGCATCTATGCAGCAAACCACATCAACTCCTGCCAACAACAAGGTGACTTCCAGCGACAAGCCGCAGCTCCAGCCACAGCCAGCAGAAGCCTTAGAGACTACACCAAAGTTAAGTGCTCATGCAACATAATTTTATCCTGGTAAACCTCACCCTTCTTCACCAGAGAACTTTCACACCCAAGGGGTTCCACAAGTTACTTTGGCACCAAAGAGTGAGAGATCAGACTTGAATGACTTCGCCAGACATATGGCACGCCGTGAGCTCATTAACACTAGCCTCTCAAGGTTTGATGACTGTCCAGAGAGCTACAGGGCCTGGAGATCAAACTTCAAGGCTGCTATTGCTGATTTCAACCTTACTGCAAAGGAGGAACTTGATTATCTCATAAAGTCGTTGGGGCCAGAATCTGCATACCGTGTTAAAAGACTGAGGACAGTACATGTTGACCACCCAGATGCAGGTCTTGTTGCTGCATGGGCAAGACTTGAGCAAGCCTATGGTAGCTCAGAAGCCATAGAAAGCGCTCTATTCAAGAGACTGCAAAACTTCCCAAAAATAGGGAACAAAGACTATCGCAAGCTCCAAAATCTAAGTGACCTCCTCATGGAGTTAGAGTTGGCAAAGACAGACCCACGTCTACCTGGACTAAGCTTCCTGGATACTGCTCATGGTGTCAATCCAGTGGTGTCTAAACTGCCATACGGCCTGCAAGAGAGATGGGCGCAGCAGGGCTCAAGGTACAAAAGAGACTATGACGTATCCTTTCCTACCATTCTCATATTTTTGCAGGTTCATCAGTGAACAAGCCTGGATGAGAAATGATCCCAGCTTCAGCTTCAGTGAACCCAACTTGCCTGCTTCATCATCATCACCATCACCAAGGTATGATAACACAGCAGCTAAACGCAATATCTGTTAAAAGGACAGACGTCTCACCACCCGTGTCCTCTCATGCATACCAGAGTGATTCGGGTGGTAGAGATAAAGATCCTAATCGTCAGTGCCCTATTCACAAGAAGCCTCACCCTCTTAAGAAATGCCGAGAGCTGAGAGCAAAGACTTTACAAGAGCGCAGGGAGATTCTCCAGAAACTTGGAGTATGCTACAGGTGCTGTGCTTCTTAGGCCTCGTACACACGAGCGGATATGTCTGCTGAAAACGGTCCGATGGAGCGTTTCAGCAGACATCTCCGATCGTGTGTATGGGCTAGCGGACAGATTTGTCCACCCGACAGATTTCAAAGCATGCTTTGAAATCTATCGGGTGGGAATGTGTCCGCCCGACATGTCTGCTGGTTAGTACACTTACCAGCAGACATGTCGTCCCGCACCGCCGACGCGCCGCCGACGAATGGATTCGGCGCATGCGCGGAAGTGTTTTACTTCCTGGTGCGGTGACATGGCGGCGTCAACGTCACCGCCACATCACCGACACGTCAGCGCGCTGTCTGCTGGCGGGGATTTTGGTTTGCTCGTGTGTACACGCGAGCAAACCAAAATCCCAGCAGACAGATTTGTTCAAATCTGTCGGACGGACAGATTTGAACAAATCTGTCCGCTCGTGTGTATGGGGCCTTATAGTCATTTTGCCAAGGACTGTAAAGTTGTCATCAAGTGCACAGAATGCAGTAGCGAAAGACATGTGACAGCTATGCATCCTACTCCACTTACAGACAGCCCACAGCAGCTACCTACCTCCACCCCTCTCTCAAATCATGGCGGGGAGCAACAAAGCCACGCTCTAGCCAAGGAGAATGTTTCTTCTTCACGCACAGAAGTCTGTGGAGAAGGTTTAGATCACAAGTGCTGTGCCAAGATATGCCTTGTTAAGGTATACCCAGTGCCGGCCCAAGACATGGTGCTGCCTGGGACCAAGAATGAAATGCTGCCCCCCCCAAAAAAAAATATAATAAATACGCCCACCAATTGATGGCACAGTGGTGACAATTAATGGCACAGTGGTTGCGTTTAATGGTATGGCACAGTGGTGACAATTGATGGCACAGTGGTGACAATTGATGGCACAGTGGCAGCGTTTGATGGCATGGCACAGTGGTGACAATTGATGGCACAGTGGCTGCGTTTAATGGTATGGCACAGTGGTGACAATTTATGGCACAGTGGCTGCGTTTGATGGCATGGCACAGTGGTGACAATTGATGGCACAGTGGTTGCATTTAATGGTATGGCACAGTGGTGACAATTTATGGCACAGTGGCTGCGTTTGATGGCATGGCACAGTGGTGACAATTGATGGGCCCAGTGGCTGCATATGATGAGCACAGTCAGTGAGGCTGCAATCGTTTTTTTGGGGTTTTTTTTCGTTTGCGCCTCCCCCCAAAACATTTTGAGCACCAGTCGCCGGCCACTGGACAAACAAATGAATACTAGTTTGCAGATAGATAAGACAGGCAGTTCACAGCTGCCCAGGCCCGGCCCAGCACATGCCACAGCTACTGAACTGTAAGTTTAGTTACCTTTTCTTTAGGAGTCAGTCATGATGCACAGTACCATTCATGTCATGGATGGTACTGTGCATCATGACTGACTCCTAAAGAAAAGGTAACTAAACTTACAGTTCAGTAGCTCAGCTGTGTGGCATGTGCTGGGGCCTAGGCAGCTCTTATTTATTGCTCATGGATTCCATTTTAGTTTAGTTTCATTTTATTTAAGAGGAGTCACTCACTGTCTTAGAGGGGGAGGGCTCACACTGTCAGTCAGACAGTCTGGTCGGTGGTGGTCGGCGTCGTCCGGTCCACGTCCACAGGCAGCAAGCACAGACCCAGGACTCGATCAGGATGGATCATTCGAATCCGATCATGGAGGAGGTGCAGACAGTCGACTTGTGTCGCTGTGCGCAGCAATTTGGCGCGGAGGAGCGGCGCGCTGTGAATGCTGGGGCGGTCGCAACCTCCTCGGCTCCTCCTCCTCCTCCTGATGTAATCACAAATCACTCACTGGGTCTCTGTATTTCTGGTTGCTAGGCGCCGGTCGACGCTGTCAGCACGGCTCTCCACGGCGCTCGTATGTAAGAGAGTGAGAGTGACTTTCAAATTCTGCCGGCCGGCGGCCGGATTGCCGCTCCCTCCAATATGCCGCCTGGTACCATGGGTACCATTGGGTCCCATGGTAGGGCCGGCTCTGGGTATACCCAGAGGATCAACCTGAAAAAGCTGCCAGGATGTATGCCATAATAGATGAACAGAGCAACAGATCCCTGGTCAAGCCTAAATTCTTTGAGATCTTTGGCATTGAGGGTCATGCCACACCGTATACTCTCAGAACCTGTTCTGGTCGTGTAGAGACTTTCAGGAGAAGGGTCGATGGGTTCATGGTGTCTCATATCGAAGGGAAAGAGGGCATACTCCTACCAACATTAGTTGAGTGTGACCAGATACCAGACGAAAGAGAAGAGATTCCTACTCCAGAGGCTGCATATCACCATCCTCACTTAAGGCACCTTGTTGATGAGATTCCCGCAATGGACATGAATGCTGAAATCTTAGTCTTGCTAGGAAGAGACATTCTCAGAGTACATAAGGTACGTGAGCAGTGTGATGGGCCTGAGGATGCCCCTTATGCACAAAGACTTGATCTAGGCTGGGTAATAGTGGGCGATGTATGCTTGGATAGAATGTGTACGTCATCTGAGATCCACTCCTTCAAAACTTACATGTTAGGAAATGGACGTGCATCCCACTTCAAAGAGTGCCCTCACCATTATGAAGTAAAGGAGAAGCCTCTTGACATCATCCAAGTACCTGATGTCACTCCTATCCTTTGTGATGACAACCTAGGTACCACAGTGTTTTGTACCACAAGTGACGACAACAAAATAGCCTTGTCAGTTGAAGACAGAGAGTTCATCATAATAATGGACAAAGAATTCTTCAAGGATGAGTCCAACAGCTGGGTTGCACCATTGCCTCTTCGTGCTGCAAAGGTCAAACTGCCAAACAATCGTGAACAGGCTTTATCCAGATTCAACTCACTTCAACGAACACTAAAGAACAGGCCTGAAATGAAGGACCATTTCATTACCTTTATGAAGAGGATCTTTGACAATGAGCACGCTGAGCCAGCTCCACCTCTTCAAATACACGATGAGTGCTGGTACCTACCTTTCTTCGGAGTGTACCATCCACGTAAGCCAAAACAAATCAGGGTAGTGTTCGACTCCAGTGCCAAGCATCAGGGCGTATCCCTGAACGATATTCTTCTCACTGGTCCTAACCTAACCAACAACCTTGTAGGTGTACTCATGAGGTTCAGAAGAGAGCCAGTTGCCATAACTGCTGACATTGAACAAATGTTTCATTGCTTTATTGTACGAGAAGACCATAGGAACTTCCTAAGGTTTCTGTGGCACCGTGACAACAACATGGACAATGAGATGATTGAATACCGCATGAAGGTTCATGTTTTCGGAAATAGCGCCTCACCTGCCGTTGCAACATACGGTTTACGAAGGACTGCTCTTGATGGAGAACAGGAGTATGGTGCAGATGCTCGACATTTCGTCGAGAGAGACTTCTATGTGGACGACGGACTTAAATCTTTACCTACAGCGGAAGAAGCCATAGACCTGCTCCAAAGGACACAAGGTATGCTTTCTGAGGCTAACCTCAGACTACACAAGATTGCCTCAAACAGTGTTGCTGTTATGAAAGCCTTTCGACCTGGCAATCATGCCACAGGGTTTAAAGACTTAAATCTGGGGATGGACATGCCACCTGTGCAGAGAAGTCTGGGCCTACGCTGGGACTTATTAAAAGACACCTTCGGTTTTCAAGTCAGCTCTGCAGACAAGCCATTTACCAAGCGTGGAGTTCTGTCAGTGGTGAACAGCCTATACGATCCAGTGGGATTTGTGCCTCCCATCACCATACAAGGTAAATCCATACTTAGACAGCTCTCAGAGACTATCAAAGATTGGGATGCCCCACTACCAATAGACAAACTTTCAAAGTGGGAGTCCTGGAAACAATCGTTACATGCCTTAGATGGAATCTGTATACCACGCTGCCACACTCCAACTTCCCTTGCTACCAGTCAGAGGAAAGAGCTTCACATCTTCTCAGATGCATCTACTGAGGCCATAGCGGCCGTTGCCTACCTCAAGGTAAGAGATTCGGCTAATCTAACCCATGTAGGGTTTCTGTTTGGGAAAGCTAAGTTAGCACCCAAGCCTGAACACACAATTCCTAGGCTTGAACTTTGTGGGACTGTGCTAGCTGTAGAAATTGCAGATTTCATACTGCGTGAGCTAGACATTCAGATAGATGACATCAAATTCTACACAGACAGCAAGGTTGTTCTTGGCTACATATACAACCAGACTAAACGTTTATATGTCTATGTCAGCAACCGTGTAGAAAGAATAAGAAAATCATCTAAACCTGAACAATGGCATTATGTTCCATCTGAAATTAATCCTGCAGATCATGGCACCAGGCCAGTGTCTGCGAGTGCCTTTGTAAATTCTTCTCGGTTAAAGGGTCCTGAATTCTTGCTGGATGATCCAGAAGAAACCACAGCTGATGTCTTCAGTCTTCTAGAACCCGACAAAGATCCAGAGGTTCGTCCTGAAGTTAAAACCCTTGTCACCAGAACTGAACACAGGCGTGCCTTGGGCTGTCAACGCTTTGAACGTTTCTCCAAGTGGACAAGGCTGGTACGCACCATCGCAAGGTTAGTTCATATTGCACACTGCTTTCACACGAAGCCCACAGATGCTCACTGTCAAGGTTGGCACGTGTGCCAAAAGCTTCTTTCTGCAAAGGACATTGCTGAAGCTGAACTGATCGTAATACGCAGTGTACAACAGGATGTCTTTGGCTCAGAAATCAGACGTATCCGTGAAAAGGGGGACATTCCAAAAAACAGTCCAATTGCTAACCTGAACCCATTCATTGACAATGATGGCACGTTAAGGGTTGGTGGACGCTTAAACAAGGCTAAGTTCAGTGAGCAAGAACAGAATCCTCTCATTATACCTGCTCGCCATCACATCACCACTTTGCTCATACGGCACTACCATGAAGGGGTGAAACACCAAGGTAGACACTTCACAGAGGGAGCCATAAGAGTTGCAGGCCTTTGGATTATAGGAGCAAAAAGACAGATTACAGCTACACTGCACAGCTGTGTTCAGTGCCGCAAACTGAGAGGGAAACATCAGCAACAGCAAATGTCAGATTTGCCAGCTGACAGGCTAAGTACTGACCCACCCTTTACTCATGTTGGTCTGGATGTCTTCGGACCATGGATGGTAACAGCCCGCAGAACCCGAGGTGGCCAAGCAAATAGCAAGCGATGGGCAGTGCTGTTCACCTGCATGAGTGTGCGTGCAGTACACATTGAAGTAATAGAATCTATGGATGCCTCAACTTTCATCAATGCTCTAAGACGGTTCCTTGCCATCAGAGGACCAGTCAAGACACTAAGAGCTGACTGTGGAACTAATTTCGTTGGAGCTTGTCGAGAGTTACAGCTCAACTCTAGGCCAATACAAGACCTTTTAGCTGAAAGAGGCTGCACATGGATTTTCAATCCTCCTCATTCTTCCCACATGGGTGGTTCATGGGAGAGAATGATAGGAATCACGCGTAAAATACTGGACTCTATGCTCATGGACTTGAACTCCACAAGACTTACCCATGAGATTCTAACCACCTTCCTGGCAGAAGCATCTGCCATAATCAATTCAAGACCACTTGTTCCAGTGTCTACAGATCCAGAGACCCCAACTATCCTTACTCCAGCCACTCTTCTTACCCAGAAGCTTGGGTCTGTTCCCGTGCCACCTGGAGACTTTAAATCAGGATATCTGTGCTACGATCAGTGGAAGCGAGAACAACACCTTGCCAACTGCTTCTGGAATCGTTGGAAGATGGAGTATCTTTCTACTCTGCAAGGACGCAGGAAATGGCAGCGCCTGAACCCTAACATCCAAGTTGGAGATCTCGTTCTGCTTAAGGATCAGCAAGCTGAAAGAGTGGAGTGGCCTATGGGACTTATTGTAAAGATCGTTCCTAGTGATGACGGTAAGGTACGTAAGGTGGAGGTGAAAGTTTCAAGACAAGGGACTGTAAAGACTTTCATCAGACCTATCACGGAACTCATTTTGCTCTTGCCGTTTGGAGACTGAACTTACTTGGGTATGCTGTTGGATCCTACCTGCGACTTCGAGAAGGAAGTATCTGGGACTTTAGTTGTTACAACTTGAAGCCTTATATTATAGTTGTTGTTGCATTATATGCATGTTCTTCAGGTTTTCAAGACATCAAACAAATTGCGCTGTTGTTTATTTGCATAACTACCGTTGTATTAGGTAAATAGTGGCATTACCATGCCAGACGGGGAGTGTGCTGCCCCAAATAGGGGCATAGAATATGAGATGCATAGCCTCAGTTAATATTAGCATTGTTATATAGATTAGAGTTTATATAGTGTGGTTTGCCTAACTATTTTCTCATAGCTAAATCTATGTGTTATCCTATGCTGCCATCTAGTGGCCCTTTCTTGCAATGTACATGTTTTCTGTAATTCTTTATTAGTTACCACATATTTTCCAGTTTATGTATGCCCCTCCCTACTTCCTGTGGGTAGTACTTCCTGTGTCATTCCCTCAGCTATCAAGCCACATGTACAAGGACACACATATATCTGCACGGTACTTGGGAAAGGCATCATCTTTTGACCGCACAATACTATTACCATTCATCTGCTGTTCCTGTTATCTGCTGTAACCCTGAAGTTAAAGAATAAACACCTCTTTTGAATGAATCGGTATTGACGAGTTCAGCTATCTGACAAGGATTGTCCGCAGTGAGTATATCTGCTTATACAGGCCAGGCATAGAGGTCTCAGCAAGGGATATATCGCTATCACAACAATCGGAGTCAGAATAGTCAAAAGATGCATAGAATTCTTACAGCCTGCTGGGTATATGTGTGTGCCTAATCTGCAATCAAGCTCAGTGCCAGCCGCCATCTTGTGAAAGCACATTGTCGCACAAGCTTACTGAGCTTCATGTGAATGTTGAAAGGTGTTTCTCTAAATTGAACTGTTTCCCCACCTGTCTAAGCTGCTGTTTGTCTTCTTAAAGAGACAGTACCATTTTTTACAAAACCGTGAGAAATGTCTAGACAAGGCTCTGAACACTCTTTTATGGCTGAACCAACGCAGATTCATCATGCCTCTGAACCCGCAGACGTACAGGGAGCAGACTCTGCAGATATTGCTGAACAGAGTGTAAGACCAAAGCGTACAATAAAACCAACACAGAAACTCAGAGAAAACTATGAATACACTAGAGATGAATTCTCCAGCAAGCTGTCAGACCTCTGGGACAGAACTTCACACTGCATGTCAGTTTTGCCACACTTTAATGTTCAACCAGCTGAATTAAGAGAATCTATAGATCGCCTATCTGCTGCGTATGAACATTACCAGCGGCTGTCTGCAAAATACACTGCCTTCTTGCAAGACTGTAATATAGAGGACCCTTCAGCAGAACTGACCAAGACTGATGCACTGAACCATCAAAGGGATCTCTTAGTGCAAAATGCTCAGTGTAAGGCAGAACTCTGCATTGCTCAACTACAAGAGACCAGATCTCAACCAAGCACACTGCACGTTCTTCTAGATCCTCTCGCTCCAGAAGTTCAACATTAAGCGACAAGCTAATAGAGGCCCGCGCTGATGCTGAATCTAGAAAAGCGCAAAGCTCCCTTTCTAAGAAAGAAGCAGAGATGGAAGCTCAAATAAAGATTCTGCAAATAGAGAAAGAGGAAGCAGGTGCGCTAGCAGGGCTGAAAGTCCTTGAACAAGCAATGGGTCAAAGTACTAATTCAGACTGTCTTATCCCAGCAGAACTGGAAGATCCAATTGAACGCACCAGTGAATATGTGCTAAAGCATAATGCTTACAAAGATACAGAGTCATCTCCTGTACCTCCTACTAACAACACTGTTCTGACTCTCAACACAGTGACCTCTCAGCTCCAAATGCCTGAGCCTCCTCAAGTCCACAACACAAGTGCATCTATGCAGCAAACCACATCAACTCCTGCCAACAACAAGGTGACTTCCAGCGACAAGCCGCAGCTCCAGCCACAGCCAGCAGAAGCCTTAGAGACTACACCAAAGTTAAGTGCTCATGCAACATAATTTTATCCTGGTAAACCTCACCCTTCTTCACCAGAGAACTTTCACACCCAAGGGGTTCCACAAGTTACTTTGGCACCAAAGAGTGAGAGATCAGACTTGAATGACTTCGCCAGACATATGGCACGCCGTGAGCTCATTAACACTAGCCTCTCAAGGTTTGATGACTGTCCAGAGAGCTACAGGGCCTGGAGATCAAACTTCAAGGCTGCTATTGCTGATTTCAACCTTACTGCAAAGGAGGAACTTGATTATCTCATAAAGTCGTTGGGGCCAGAATCTGCATACCGTGTTAAAAGACTGAGGACAGTACATGTTGACCACCCAGATGCAGGTCTTGTTGCTGCATGGGCAAGACTTGAGCAAGCCTATGGTAGCTCAGAAGCCATAGAAAGCGCTCTATTCAAGAGACTGCAAAACTTCCCAAAAATAGGGAACAAAGACTATCGCAAGCTCCAAAATCTAAGTGACCTCCTCATGGAGTTAGAGTTGGCAAAGACAGACCCACGTCTACCTGGACTAAGCTTCCTGGACACTGCTCATGGTGTCAATCCAGTGGTGTCTAAACTGCCATACGGCCTGCAAGAGAGATGGGCGCAGCAGGGCTCAAGGTACAAAAGAGACTATGACGTATCCTTTCCTACCATTCTCATATTTTTGCAGGTTCATCAGTGAACAAGCCTGGATGAGAAATGATCCCAGCTTCAGCTTCAGTGAACCCAACTTGCCTGCTTCATCATCATCACCATCACCAAGGTATGATAACACAGCAGCTAAACGCAATATCTGTTAAAAGGACAGACGTCTCACCACCCGTGTCCTCTCATGCATACCAGAGTGATTCGGGTGGTAGAGATAAAGATCCTAATCGTCAGTGCCCTATTCACAAGAAGCCTCACCCTCTTAAGAAATGCCGAGAGCTGAGAGCAAAGACTTTACAAGAGCGCAGGGAGATTCTCCAGAAACTTGGAGTATGCTACAGGTGCTGTGCTTCTTAGGCCTCGTACACACGAGCGGATATGTCTGCTGAAAACGGTCCGATGGAGCGTTTCAGCAGACATCTCCGATCGTGTGTATGGGCTAGCGGACAGATTTGTCCACCCGACAGATTTCAAAGCATGCTTTGAAATCTATCGGGTGGGAATGTGTCCGCCCGACATGTCTGCTGGTTAGTACACTTACCAGCAGACATGTCGTCCCGCACCGCCGCCGCGCCGCCGGCAAATGGATTCGGCGCATGCGCGGAAGTGTTTTACTTCCTGGTGCGGTGACATGGCGGCGTCAACGTCACCGCCACATCACCGACACGTCAGCACGCCGTCTGCTGGCGGGGATTTTGGTTTGCTCGTGTGTACACGCGAGCAAACCAAAATCCCAGCAGACAGATTTGTTCAAATCTGTCGGACGGACAGATTTGAACAAATCTGTCCGCTCGTGTGTATGGGGCCTTATAGTCATTTTGCCAAGGACTGTAAAGTTGTCATCAAGTGCACAGAATGCAGTAGCGAAAGACATGTGACAGCTATGCATCCTACTCCACTTACAGACAGCCCACAGCAGCTACCTACCTCCACCCCTCTCTCAAATCATGGCGGGGAGCAACAAAGCCACGCTCTAGCCAAGGAGAATGTTTCTTCTTCACGCACAGAAGTCTGTGGAGAAGGTTTAGATCACAAGTGCTGTGCCAAGATATGCCTTGTTAAGGTATACCCAGTGCCGGCCCAAGACATGGTGCTGCCTTGGACCAAGAATGAAATGCTGCCCCCCCCCCAAAAAAATATAATAAATACGCCCACCAATTGATGGCACAGTGGTGACAATTAATGGCACAGTGGTTGCGTTTAATGGTATGGCACAGTGGTGACAATTGATGGCACAGTGGTGACAATTGATGGCACAGTGGCAGCGTTTGATGGCATGGCACAGTGGTGACAATTGATGGCACAGTGGCTGCGTTTAATGGTATGGCACAGTGGTGACAATTCATGGCACAGTGGCTGCGTTTGATGGCATGGCACAGTGGTGACAATTGATGGCACAGTGGTTGCATTTAATGGTATGGCACAGTGGTGACAATTTATGGCACAGTGGCTGCGTTTGATGGCATGGCACAGTGGTGACAATTGATGGGCCCAGTGGCTGCATATGATGAGCACAGTCAGTGAGGCTGCAATCGTTTTTTTTGGGTTTTTTTTCGTTTGCGCCTCCCCCCAAAACATTTTGAGCACCAGTCGCCGGCCACTGGACAAACAAATGAATACTAGTTTGCAGATAGATAAGACAGGCAGTTCACAGCTGCCCAGGCCCGGCCCAGCACATGCCACAGCTACTGAACTGTAAGTTTAGTTACCTTTTCTTTAGGAGTCAGTCATGATGCACAGTACCATCCATGTCATGGATGGTACTGTGCATCATGACTGACTCCTAAAGAAAAGGTAACTAAACTTACAGTTCAGTAGCTCAGCTGTGTGGCATTTGCTGGGGCCTAGGCAGCTCTTATTTATTGCTCATGGATTCCATTTTAGTTTAGTTTCATTTTATTTAAGAGGAGTCACTCACTGTCTTAGAGGGGGAGGGCTCACACTGTCAGTCAGACAGTCTGGTCGGTGGTGGTCGGCGTCGTCCGGTCCACGTCCACAGGCAGCAAGCACAGACCCAGGACTCGATCAGGATGGATCATTCGAATCCGATCATGGAGGAGGTGCAGACAGTCGACTCGTGTCGCTGTGCGCAGCAATTTGGCGCGGAGGAGCGGCGCGCTGTGAATGCTGGGGCGGTCGCAACCTCCTCGGCTCCTCCTCCTCCTCCTGATGTAATCACAAATCACTCACTGGGTCTCTGTATTTCTGGTTGCTAGGCGCCGGTCGACGCTGTCAGCACGGCTCTCCACGGCGCTCGTATGTAAGAGAGTGAGAGTGACTTTCAAATTCTGCCGGCCGGCGGCCGGATTGCCGCTCCCTCCAATATGCCGCCTGGTACCATGGGTACCATTGGGTCCCATGGTAGGGCCGGCTCTGGGTATACCCAGAGGATCAACCTGAAAAAGCTGCCAGGATGTATGCCATAATAGATGAACAGAGCAACAGATCCCTGGTCAAGCCTAAATTCTTTGAGATCTTTGGCATTGAGGGTCATGCCACACCGTATACTCTCAGAACCTGTTCTGGTCGTGTAGAGACTTTCAGGAGAAGGGTCGATGGGTTCATGGTGTCTCATATCGAAGGGAAAGAGGGCATACTCCTACCAACATTAGTTGAGTGTGACCAGATACCAGACGAAAGAGAAGAGATTCCTACTCCAGAGGCTGCATATCACCATCCTCACTTAAGGCACCTTGTTGATGAGATTCCCGCAATGGACATGAATGCTGAAATCTTAGTCTTGCTAGGAAGAGACATTCTCAGAGTACATAAGGTACGTGAGCAGTGTGATGGGCCTGAGGATGCCCCTTATGCACAAAGACTTGATCTAGGCTGGGTAATAGTGGGCGATGTATGCTTGGATAGAATGTGTACGTCATCTGAGATCCACTCCTTCAAAACTTACATGTTAGGAAATGGACGTGCATCCCACTTCAAAGAGTGCCCTCACCATTATGAAGTAAAGGAGAAGCCTCTTGACATCATCCAAGTACCTGATGTCACTCCTATCCTTTGTGATGACAACCTAGGTACCACAGTGTTTTGTACCACAAGTGACGACAACAAAATAGCCTTGTCAGTTGAAGACAGAGAGTTCATCATAATAATGGACAAAGAATTCTTCAAGGATGAGTCCAACAGCTGGGTTGCACCATTGCCTCTTCGTGCTGCAAAGGTCAAACTGCCAAACAATCGTGAACAGGCTTTATCCAGATTCAACTCACTTCAACGAACACTAAAGAACAGGCCTGAAATGAAGGACCATTTCATTACCTTTATGAAGAGGATCTTTGACAATGAGCACGCTGAGCCAGCTCCACCTCTTCAAATACACGATGAGTGCTGGTACCTACCTTTCTTCGGAGTGTACCATCCACGTAAGCCAAAACAAATCAGGGTAGTGTTCGACTCCAGTGCCAAGCATCAGGGCGTATCCCTGAACGATATTCTTCTCACTGGTCCTAACCTAACCAACAACCTTGTAGGTGTACTCATGAGGTTCAGAAGAGAGCCAGTTGCCATAACTGCTGACATTGAACAAATGTTTCATTGCTTTATTGTACGAGAAGACCATAGGAACTTCCTAAGGTTTCTGTGGCACCGTGACAACAACATGGACAATGAGATGATTGAATACCGCATGAAGGTTCATGTTTTCGGAAATAGCGCCTCACCTGCCGTTGCAACATACGGTTTACGAAGGACTGCTCTTGATGGAGAACAGGAGTATGGTGCAGATGCTCGACATTTTGTCGAGAGAGACTTCTATGTGGACGACGGACTTAAATCTTTACCTACAGCGGAAGAAGCCATAGACCTGCTCCAAAGGACACTAGGTATGCTTTCTGAGGCTAACCTCAGACTACACAAGATTGCCTCAAACAGTGTTGCTGTTATGAAAGCCTTTCGACCTGGCAATCATGCCACAGGGTTTAAAGACTTAAATCTGGGGATGGACATGCCACCTGTGCAGAGAAGTCTGGGCCTACGCTGGGACTTATTAAAAGACACCTTCGGTTTTCAAGTCAGCTCTGCAGACAAGCCATTTACCAAGCGTGGAGTTCTGTCAGTGGTGAACAGCCTATACGATCCAGTGGGATTTGTGGCCCCCATCACCATACAAGGTAAATCCATACTTAGACAGCTCTCAGAGACTATCAAAGATTGGGATGCCCCACTACCAATAGACAAACTTTCAAAGTGGGAGTCCTGGAAACAATCGTTACATGCCTTAGATGGAATCTGTATACCACGCTGCCACACTCCAACTTCCCTTGCTACCAGTCAGAGGAAAGAGCTTCACATCTTCTCAGATGCATCTACTGAGGCCATAGCGGCCGTTGCCTACCTCAAGGTAAGAGATTCGGCTAATCTAACCCATGTAGGGTTTCTGTTTGGGAAAGCTAAGTTAGCACCCATGCCTGAACACACAATTCCTAGGCTTGAACTTTGTGGGACTGTGCTAGCTGTAGAAATTGCAGATTTCATACTGCGTGAGCTAGACATTCAGATAGATGACATCAAATTCTACACAGACAGCAAGGTTGTTCTTGGCTACATATACAACCAGACTAAACGTTTATATGTCTATGTCAGCAACCGTGTAGAAAGAATAAGAAAATCATCTAAACCTGAACAATGGCATTATGTTCCATCTGAAATTAATCCTGCAGATCATGGCACCAGGCCAGTGTCTGCGAGTGCCTTTGTAAATTCTTCTTGGTTAAAGGGTCCTGAATTCTTGCTGGCTGATCCAGAAGAAACCACAGCTGATGTCTTCAGTCTTCTAGAACCCGACAAAGATCCAGAGGTTCGTCCTGAAGTTAAAACCCTTGTCACCAGAACTGAACAAAGGCGTGCCTTGGGCTGTCAACGCTTTGAACGTTTCTCCAAGTGGACAAGGCTGGTACGCACCATCGCAAGGTTAGTTCATATTGCACACTGCTTTCACACGAAGCCCACAGATGCTCACTGTCAAGGTTGGCACGTGTGCCAAAAGCTTCTTTCTGCAAAGGACATTGCTGAAGCTGAACTGATCGTAATACGCAGTGTACAACAGGATGTCTTTGGCTCAGAAATCAGACGTATCCGTGAAAAGGGGGACATTCCAAAAAACAGTCCAATTGCTAACCTGAACCCATTCATTGACAATGATGGCACGTTAAGGGTTGGTGGACGCTTAAACAAGGCTAAGTTCAGTGAGCAAGAACAGAATCCTCTCATTATACCTGCTCGCCATCACATCACCACTTTGCTCATACGGCACTACCATGAAGGGGTGAAACACCAAGGTAGACACTTCACAGAGGGAGCCATAAGAGTTGCAGGCCTTTGGATTATAGGAGCAAAAAGACAGATTACAGCTACACTGCACAGCTGTGTTCAGTGCCGCAAACTGAGAGGGAAACATCAGCAACAGCAAATGTCAGATTTGCCAGCTGACAGGCTAAGTACTGACCCACCCTTTACTCATGTTGGTCTGGATGTCTTCGGACCATGGATGGTAACAGCCCGCAGAACCCGAGGTGGCCAAGCAAATAGCAAGCGATGGGCAGTGCTGTTCACCTGCATGAGTGTGCGTGCAGTACACATTGAAGTAATAGAATCTATGGATGCCTCAAGTTTCATCAATGCTCTAAGACGGTTCCTTGCCATCAGAGGACCAGTCAAGACACTAAGGCCTCGTACACACGAGGGGATATGTCCGCTGAAAACGGTCCGATGGACCGTTTCAGCAGACATCTCCGCTCGTGTGTATGGGCTAGCGGACAGATTTGTCCACCCGACAGATTTCAAAGCAAGCTTTGAAATCTATCCGGTGGAATCTGTCCGCCCGACAAGTCTGCTGGTTAGTACACTTACCAGCAGACATGTCGTCCCCCACCGCGCCGCCGCCGAATGGATTCGGCGCATGCGCGGAAGTGTTTAACTTCCTGGTGCGGTGACGTGGCGGTGACGTGGCGGCGTCAACGTCACCGCCGCGTCACCGCGCCGTCCGGCGGCGGGGAATTTGATCCGATGGTGTGTACACGCCATCGGATCAAACTCCCGATCGGACATATCCGATGGAAATGGTCCGCGGACCGTTTTCATCGGATATGTCCGATGGTGTGTACGAGGCCTAAGATCTGACTGTGGAACTAATTTCGTTGGAGCTTGTCGAGAGTTACAGCTCAACTCTAGGCCAATACAATACCTTTTAGCTGAAAGAGGCTGCACATGGATTTTCAATCCTCCTCATTCTTCCCACATGGGTGGTTCATGGGAGAGAATGATAGGAATCACGCGAAAAATACTGGACTCTATGCTCATGGACTTGAACTCCACAAGACTTACCCATGAGATTCTAACCACCTTCCTGGCAGAAGCATCTGCCATAATCAATTCAAGACCACTTGTTCCAGTGTCTACAGATCCAGAGACCCCAACTATCCTTACTCCAGCCACTCTTCTTACCCAGAAGCTTGGGTCTGTTCCCGTGCCACCTGGAGACTTTAAATCAGGATATCTGTGCAACGATCAGTGGAAGCGAGAACAACACCTTGCCAACTGCTTCTGGAATCGTTGGAAGATGGAGTATCTTTCTACTCTGCAAGGACGCAGGAAATGGCAGCGCCTGAACCCTAACATCCAAGTTGGAGATCTCGTTCTGCTTAAGGATCAGCAAGCTGAAAGAGTGTAGTGGCCTATGGGACTTATTGTAAAGATCGTTCCTAGTGATGACGGTAAGGTACGTAAGGTGGAGGTGAAAGTTTCAAGACAAGGGACTGTAAAGACTTTCATCAGACCTATCACGGAACTCATTTTGCTCTTGCCGTTTGGAGACTGAACTTACTTGGGTATGCTGTTGGATCCTACCTGTGACTTCGAGAAGGAAGTATCTGGGACTTTAGTTGTTACAATTTGAAGCCTTATATTATAGTTGTTGTTGCATTATATGCATGTTCTTCAGGTTTTCAAGACATCAAGCAAATTGCGCTGTTGTTTATTTGCACAACTACCGTTGTATTAGGTAAATAGTGGCATTACCATGCCAGACGGGAAGTGTGCTGCCCCAATAGGGGCATAGAATATGGGATGCATAGCCTCAGTTAATATTAGCATTGTTATATAGATTAGAGTTTATATAGTGTGGTTTGCCTAACTATTTTCTCATAGCTAAATCTATGTGTTATCCTATGCTGCCATCTAGTGGCCCTTTCTTGCAATGTACATGTTTTCTGTAATTCTTTATTAGTTACCACATATTTTCCAGTTTATGTATGCCCCTCCCTACTTCCTGTGGGTAGTACTTCCTGTGTCATTCCCTCAGCTAGCAAGCCACATGTACAAGGACACACATGTATCTGCACGGTACTTGGGAAAGGCATCATTTTTTGACCGCACAATACTATTACCATTCATCTGCTGTTCCTGTTATCTGCTGTAACCCTGAAGTTAAAGAATAAACACCTCTTTTGAATGAATCGGTATTGACGAGTTCAGCTATCTGACAAGGATTGTCCGCAGTGAGTATATCTGCTTATACAGGCCAGGCATAGAGGTCTCAGCAAGGGATATATCGCTATCACAACAATCGGAGTCAGAATAATAAGAGCAAGGTTTGACAAAGCAGTTGCAGAGCAAGCAAGTACCATTCAGCTCTCGTTTGTAAATGTTGAACGTGGATTCTAATGGGAGCGCTGATTGCCACTTGAACCCCTTGCCAACCCACTCACAGTAGATGTACTCCGAGTGGGTGGCACAGCCAAGCACCGCTGTGAACCTATTGCAGGTCCCATTCATTTCATTGTTTCTGCCTGTGCTATGTACACCCCTGTTTAGCTGCCATTGAAGCTTAAAGTGATTGTAAACCCTCTGGGACAATTTACACCTACAGGTAAGCCTAGATTAAGTGTCCTTTCACACGTCCGTTCCGTTCGTCCGCTCATTACAAGTCCGTTTATGGACTTGTAATGGGCCCCTATGGGAGCGGATCCATTAGCGGATGATGCATCCGATAACGTCCGCAAGATCCGCATCCGTTTTTTCTGACCGAAAAACGGTCCGCTCCGTGTGAAAGGACCCTAAGGCTTACCTGTAGGTGCATGCAACCCTGTGGGTCTCGGAGATATTTTCAATTTCCCCGGGCAACGCCTTCTTCTGCGCATGCGCCATCTTGAAAGGGCACGCTCCCGCTACTCCGACCAGTCACAGAGTCGGAGTTCGCGGCCCCCAGAAGAAAAGGGGTGAAGATGGATGCTCGCTGCCATGGAGAAAGACGGCGACATTGCAGGCTTCTACTGCAGGTATGTGTCACATAATGGGCTACTATGCAATGCATAGTAGCCCATTATGTTTTACCTTTGCAGGGAGACATAGAGGAAGTAAACCCCATTGGGGTTTACTTCCTCTTTAAGGGGTTGGCAGTTGGTTGCGCTAAAAATGCAGCTCAATTTTACTGCCCAACAAGTATAAACAAAGCCTAACACTTTGCAGTTTTTATTACCATATTTTATTTGTTTATTTTGGAGCAAGTAATAAACCACAATGTGATTGGGTAGAGAATAAGGTTGGCAGACTAAATTTATTAACAGGTGTCTATGCAATGCTTGTATGGGTACAGAGTTTGGTGTCTAGTTTCTCTAATGCAGGTAACAAAACTATTTTTCAGGATCCTTTAGAGTCTTTTCATGCATGAGAGAAAAAGACCACATTTCCAAACTACCATTCAGGGACAACCTTCCTTCACAAAAATCAGCTTGTGCTGTAATGAATCACAGCACAGTGATTGGATGCAAGAGGCAGGATTTATGATTTCTCCAATCACAGGCAGGGGGCGGGATTGTGCTCTTCCAGGCTTTCCCGGCCAGGACAAGTACTGTCAGTGAGTAAAGTAGTGATGTATTGGCCTTTTTTGGGGGTATCAGATTGGCCGGGGAGCGGGGGGGGTGTCTGTGTCAGTTTCATGAATGTCAGAATGAATGTCCTGGAATGAATGTGCCCGGGACAGACCTGCAAAATTCAGGACTGTCCCGGGCAATCCGGGACATGCGGTCATGTACTATTGAAGAAATTTCCCCTCATTCCCTGTCCCAATGATCTACCAGGATCATAGGTGTGCGCAGCCTATTGCATTAGGGTGTGCACCCCAAAGCGCAAACATACTGATGGTGTCAGTAGAGCGGTGGACGGTGTCAGTAGGGCAGAGATTGGTGTCAGTAGGGCAGTGGACAGTGTCAGTAGTTTTTTTTTTTATTATATTTTTTTATTTTAGGAGCCCCATTAGGGAGCTTTGGTGGAATATCAGGGGTCTATTTATGTGTGTTAGTGCACGTTTAACACAGTATATTTCTGTGTATTACTGCATGTTTAATGCAGTATATTCCAGTGTGTTACTGCATGTTTAATGCAGCATATTTCTGTGCATTAGTGCACATTTAACGCAGTATATTTCTGTGCATTAGTGCACATTTAACGCAGTGTAATTCTGTGCATTACTGCGTGTTTAATGCAGTATATTCCAGTGCGTTACTGCACGTTTAATGCAGCATATTTCTGTGCATTAGTGCACATTTAACGCAGTGTAATTCTGTGCGTTAGTGCACGTTTAGGGCAGTATATTTCTGTGCATTACTGCATGTTTAATGCAGCATATTCCTGTGCATTAGAGCACGTTTAACCTTGTATATTTCAGTGTGTTATGTGCCATTTAATGCTGTATTTTTCTGTGCATTAGTGCAAGTTTAACATATCATAATAATAATAATAATATTTCAGTGCAATCTGCACCACACAGGGTGATTAGGGTGTGCCCAGGCACACCTGGCACACCCTGTGCGCACGCCTATGACCAAGATATACAGTAAGTGGAAATCTCCCAAGGTATGGGGAATTCCTCTCCCCCCTTCTCCCTGGACCTGGTGTCCCCATTGGAAAAATCCCTCCCTCCTTGTTCTGGGGACAGCTCTAAAATGTATAATTTTCCCTTACTTTCTCTATGGGTGACCATGGTCACAAGTAAAAATATCAGGGGTGAAACCCCCCAATGAGGACACAGACACCAATAAATACCTGACAGAGGGTCTAGCCTTTTCCCACTCCAAATATTAAAGGGAAGCTGTACTGAGGAAGTGTAGAGCCCACTATGGCTGATAAAACAATATTAGTTCCCTGGCTGTCATTTTGATCAGCCAGTCAACTAGCATTGTCAGAGGAGGGTCAGCTCCTGTGTTTTCTATGTTTTCTATAACTATTAGGTCAGCCTTTCTCAACCTTTTCAACACAGAAGAACTCTTAAAATAGGGTGACAGACATTCCTGGTTTCCAGGGACAGTCCCTGGATTGAGAACACTGTCCCTGGACCAAGTCTGTCCCCAGTTTTGTCCCCGGATTGGATTTGAACAGGGGCTGAGGCAATTTCAAAGACAGTCAATGCAGAATAAAAAATAAACTGAATTACACACCCTCTCCTCTCCTACTAGCTCAGGGGGTGTATTTTTTTCAATATCTGTGCCCCTTTCTGATGTGCTGGTCGGGGCGGAGGGAATATTACTTCAGTTTCGGGTGCCCATTTAGCTGCACTCAGCCACCTGCCTGCTTATCTCCTTGCCTTCCCTGGTGGAGTGATCTTCCCACCCAGTAGTAGCCGGGGCCCAGAGAGTAAGACTTGACAGGCTGTGAAGCAGGCGGCGGCGATGGGCCGAGAGTCGCTAATTGCCGCCATTACTAGTAAAAAAATTAAATATGTCCCTGGATTTCATTGTAAAAATCTGGTCACCTTATCTTAAAATCACTTTTCAGTCTCAGGGAACCCCAAATAAAATTTACTATATCTACAACCTATGATACACCTGTGATAATCAGTGGGAAGAATGCTCCTTATACTTGTGGTCATTGGGAAGAATTACCTCCTTATAGATGGCTAAAAGGGTCAGTAGGAACTTATCTGAGAGATTGCTCATTGCTTAAGGAACCCCTAGTTACCTCTTGAGGAACCCTAGTCGAGAAACCCTGTATTTGCATTTGAACTTTAAAGCCACTTTAAGACTGGAGGAATGGAGAAGTAGGAATGCCTACTGGGGTGGGAGGATTGCATTTAAAAGGACCAGATCCCTCCTGCAGTGGGAAAGGAATAAAGGATGACATTAGATCCCATTTAAAGGAACACAAGCTATTTTATGACCTTACATTACATGCACACTGATATATATTAAACGAGAGCACAACTGGTGGATGGTGCTTTTACAGATGAATAAGTAAAATATATATTCACTATTCAAAGCACTAAAGGCTATGAGAGACTTTAAAGTATGTAGACACTTTTTTTTTTTATTATCATTTTGGCAAAATATTGGTTGATGTTGTGTTAAAGGGATGACATTGCTATCTTGTTTTGATTTTAACAGACTGGTCACTTTCTCTCCTTGTGCAGGGTGACTGGTTTGATCTCCGCCCCCTCCTGTCATTTTCTGCAGGCAGCCTGTAGTGGGAGGTCCTGCTAAGCCCCTCCCACATCTCTGCCCAGCACAGTGATATTACTACTACTTTACAGGGTAATATTATGTTTTGTTTTTTTTCCCCTTATAGGCGTTTAAAGCACGCTATTGAGGGATTTATTTAAACGAAAGGTTTTTGTCCCTAGAGTTTAGTTTTAACCACTTAAGACTCGGACCAATATGCAGCTAAAGGACCAGGCCCCTTTTTGCGATTTGGCACTGCGTCGACTTAACTGACAATTGCGCGGTCGTGCGACGTGGCTCTCAAACAAAATTGGCGTCCTTTTTTTTCCCCACAAATAGAGCTTTCTTTTGGTGGTATTTGATCACCTCTGCTTTTTTTTATTTTTTGCGCTTATAAACAAAAATAGAGCGAAATTTTTGAAAAAAAAAAACAATATTTTATTGACTTTTTGCTATAATAAATATCCCCAAAAAATATATAAAAAAACGTTTTTTTCCTCAGTTTAGGCCGATACGTATTCTTCTACCTATTTTTGGTCGTTTACGTCGTTTACGTAAGCGCAAACCTACCCCTGCTATATGATGGGTAGGCTTACGAAGTTCCGTCGTATGCCATGTTAAGTATGGCGTCGGGTCAGAGTCGTCTTTTTCCATCGGTTACGTCGTTTTACTAAGTCGTTCGTGAATAGGGCATTGCGTAAGTGACGATCACGTTGTTTTTACGTCGGTTTTAACGACATTTTCCGACGTGAGCTGGAGCATGCACACTGGGCTTTTTTCCCGGCCGGCGCATGCGCAGTTCGATCGACGCGGGGGCACGCTTAATTTAAATACAAGCCGCCCCCTTTGAATTACGCGGGGATACGCCGGGCCATTTACACTACGCCGCCGCAAACTACAGAGCAAGTGCTTGGAGAATACAGCACTTGCTCCAGTAAGTTGCGGCGGCGTAGTCTAAATGGCTTGCGCTACGCCGCCGCGGATTCTACCAGAATCTGCCCCTTAAAGTCTAAGAGCCAGATTCTCAAAAGCGATACGACGGTGTATCTCAAGAAACACCATCGTATCTCTGTTTTTTCCCCCGGGTATCTATGCGCATGATTCCTAGAATCACTTACGCATAGATACGGCATAGATCCGACAGGTGTAAGACACTTACACCGTCGGATCTTAGATGTAATTCCTTCACTGGCCGCTAGGTGGCCTTTACGTTGATTTCTCATTTGCCTATGCAAATGAGCCTAAGTCGTTCGCGAATAGGGCATTGCCCTTTAAAATCTATGAATATGTTTACACCGGGCTTGCAGCATTTTTGGAGCATGTTTGGGTAGCTATAAAAAAAAAAACTGCCCCTAAAAATGCTCCTCCCCATTGAAATGAATGGGAACCGCATCAAAAACTGCCTAAAAATGCTCCTGATGAGCATTTTTGGTGCAGTTTTTGAGTCGCACTGCAGCAAGTTGGCTCGGCTGCGCAAATCGACGTACTGGTACCATCCAATTCGCACTAGTTCCAACCCAGCCTCATAGATATGTTCCAACGTCAGCTGACATCCTGCTCCATGACCCTAATGGCAGATAATGGTCACTGTCACTATTATGTCTCTTTTGAGCCTAATATGGAGATTAATACCCAAGCAAAGGATGTCCATGTCATTTTTTTTTAAATATCTAATTTTCTGTAGCAGTGTGGATATGATTACAACATGCATATCAATAAAAAAATATAGTATGTCCCTTACAAATGGCACAAGTCACATGGTCTTACCTGCGATTGTCCCACAAAGCCTCCTGGTACTAGGTGGCGGCTGGACGTGAACGTTCTCTCTATCACTCTAAGTACGCACAGAGCTCTCTGACACTCAGGAGATGCAGGAAGTTTAGTCACTCGCCCTGCAGCTACTATATATGTGTATCCGAGCTTATCACACCTACATTGTCCCTCCCATTATACACACTCAAAAGGTTTGTGGCTGAGCAGCAAGTGACAACCAAATCCCAGCTAGAAAGCCAGTAACTCCTGATTAGAATGAATGCTTTACATTACTACCTGCAGGAAACACAAGCAATATTGCATCAATTTTAAATAAATCACCCCCCCCCCCCCCCATGCATTGCAATGTGCCTATACTGGCTGTTGTAAATTGGTTATACACTATTTAGTTCTTTCAGCTAGTGGGCTGATCAAAAAAACTGCACAGATTGCCCATCCACACATTACGATGGACGGAGAAATCCTTTCCACTGCACTATGGGGACTCCTCCACCACCAGAATACACTGATCAGCACTGAAGCCTATTGGCTGCATGCTCTAATCAAACATACATTTTCCAGAGGTTCTGTAATGGTCAGGGGTTAACGCCGTTTACTATATTCCATTCCACGACAGCTTATCGACACTCCACAATCCAGCAGACAAACGGGACCCACAGGATTCCCCAGAAACGAGACACACACAGCTCTGTTCTATGGTTCAAAATGAATAGATCCTTTAATGGTAAACTCAGGCTTCTTATATACAATTTAGGAATCCCAATGAACAATGGCGTAACTCCACCCACAACATGACACAAGGAGCCCAATACACATCTTTAGTCAGACTTTCTGCCACCGAGATAATCTGCATGAGCTAATTAGCTACAGCTGACAAGTCAGACATTAAGACTCCGGCTTCTCTCACCTGCTATACAATACACATTCTTTTAGTAAACATAAGTCAGACATCTGACTGTGCTAACTCGGAGCACACATTGTCAATAGAACTTCACATAATACAGTTCAATTAGCATAACACATTGAAAAGGTCTTTAGAAGCCAGACTTTAGTTAGTTTACATGACAGTAGCAGACTTACTTACCCCCTTAACAGTCTGTGTTCCCACATGTATGAGTCACTCTTCTATTGACCTGTTGGGTTTAGAATCAACAACCTGTAATTAGTTCAAGATATCCTGGAATACATTGTGGATTACAGACCAATTTTAAAACAATCCAACATATGTCCCTTATTTCCTGGCTCAATCTGTGTCCAAAGTGACTCCCGTTACATCCGTTACAGGTTCTATTCAGTAGTCAATCGCTAGATCGGATGGTATAAGCCCTAGATGGATCGAAATTCATGCGGTCCCTGCTGAACTGACTGTTCATGGGGGAATCAAGCGAGTTTCTTTCCTTCAGGAAAGGAAAGAATATTGCATAAACAATGACTTGTGTTAAAGGGGTTGTAAAGGTAATTTTTTTCACCTTAATGCATCTGCTGACTAGCGGCCCATCCGAGCCCCCCTTTACTTACCTGACCCCTCAAGTCCTGCACCGTGAACGCGCTTGCTTCTCGGCCAGGCTTCTCGGCTCATTAGCTGCCATTGGCTGGCGCTGCTGTCAATCACAGCCAATGATGCAGCGCGCCGGGGGCGGGGCCGAGTGATACAGTCAGCGGTTATGGCCGCCAGCTGTATCACAGGAGTGCTCCCGCAAGAACTCATCACCATGCAAGCTCACTCACATGAAGGTGATGAGTTCTTGCGAGGGGGAGCCGAGACAGCCGCCGAGGTACCCCTGAAGACCAAGTTTGAGGTCACTCTGTGCAAAATGAGCTGCACAGTGGAGGTAAGTATAACATGTTTGTTATTTAAAAAAATAAAAATTTAATTTCTTTACATATTGTTTAAGGCCCGTACACACGATCCGAAAATCGGAAGTAACATTTTGTATGACATACAATCTGCTGATTTTCACATTGTTTCACCAGTTAAACATAAGGGGAAAAGGTTTGAAAATAAAAAACGAATGCAGGCATCTCAGGAATAGGAAGCTGCAATATATATGACATTTTTGGTTTTGGGTATAGATACACTTTTTAAAGTATAAACGCGTGTATAGGTGCTACAATCTTCCCACATAACCGATCCACCCAGTTCTCAGACCTCGAGGCTGCCGACACCTCCAATGTACAGAAATAAGGAAAGGGGTGTTCAGCACCCAGGATGACCTCCAAAAAATATTATGTGTCCATTGAAAAGACATGTACAATGTTGAAAAAGCAGCCTGTGTTTTGGATGTTGGTCCTTAGTCAAGGCCATGACTAAGGGCTAACGTCCGAAACGCGTAGGGTGCTTTTACATGTGTCTGTTTAATAAAGGATTACACATTTTTTTGGTCATCCTGAGTGCCAATGATCTCTTTCCTTACACTTTGAAGTAATACTAAAAGCATAACTTTTTTTTTTTTTTTGCTGTTTTGGATAGAGTGGAGAGGGATTAGAACACTTGTCAGGTTTTTATTGCTGTCTGTGTCCCATTCAGGAGATTCGTCCTCTCTATTTACCCTGTTTACTTTTATCACTGAGAGTGAAAATGAAAGAAAATCCTAAATGTTGTCACCAGAACAGGAATAGGGAAAGCCTCCAATGGGGACACTAGTTCAGGGATTCTCTGATTTTGGAGGGATTTCCCCTCGCTTCCTGTTTTAGCTATAGGAAAAGAAGAGAAGGAAAATCTCCCCAATGAGGAACAGATGGCAAAAAAAGGCAGGGGTTAAAACCTTTACTCTATCCAAAATGAAGAAAAAAAAATGTGCCTATACTTCAAAGGTCCCCATGGAGGCTTACCTGACATCATAACTGCCAGGCTGGAGATATCACAGCCTTGAAAGACTTAGGCAGGCCATAGATGGGTTGAAATTTAGCCTGTTCAGCAGGCACAGACTAAATTAACATCCGTCTATGGGCAGGCTGGTTGTGCTGAAGTCAATCCATCGACTGCTGACAGCCTGTCATTTTTTTTCCGTGCGATCACTGCCGGCGGCTATAACTGCCATCAGTGATCATTGTGTTTTCATGGCTGAGAAACCTTCCACTGTCAGAATACAATAGCACAGCAGGAGGGATTCCTCCATCAGTACTGACTGTGTTGATGGGTGAATCTAGTCATTTTCTTTTCTTTAAAGTAGTTGTAAACCCTTACAGACCACTTTTTGCTACAGGTAAGCCTATATTAAAGTGTACCTGTAGCTACCCCGGAGATATCCCCTGTATTTGCATGTGCGGATGTCACCGGCTCATGCACATTGAAGCAATGGCAGTGTTCAGTGTGTGTGCCGTTACTAGCGGCTCCCACGCGCATCGTCATCTCGTCTTCGGGCAATCACAGCGCCGTAGCCGCGATACCTGGAAATAACTTCCCATGATGTCGGCGGCCGGTGCTGTGTACTGGCACTGCAGCGAGGGCTTCGATCTCAGGTGAGTATTGCATAATGAGCTAGTATGCTATGTACACTAGCTCATTATGCCTTTGTCTTGTAGGTGTTTTTTTTTTTTTGTCAATATGGGTTTACTACCACTTTAAAGCGGAGTTCCGCCAATTTTGATACCAAATGTGATACCAGAGGGGGGAGGGGGGAGGTATACGAAAGCGAAAGTTCCATTTTTCGGTGCAACTCCTCTTTAACCAGTGGTTGAAGGAAAGAACATTTTAATAATGTATGGTTTGCTTTACAGCCTGACACCGACCCCTGCCCTGAAAAACAGAAATCTATTAAAAACATCAATAATCCCTGAGAGGTAAGAAAAGCAGCACTATTATAACTATTCAGTGGAGAGTCGGATTTTTACAGCAGCAGTGACTACTCAGACAAAAAATGAATTAAAGTTGTCTTCCAGATCTCTCGGTATTATTGTAGTCTTTGTAAATCCATTGCTCAAATTCCTCCCGGTGTCACAATGTGTACAAATAGCTAACGCAACAAGTGAGGTTTGAGCAATGCCCACAAACAGTAACACAATTGGATTTCCTAAGAATGTTTAAACACATTGGGCTGAAAAAATAAAAATATTTTTAGTTAACATTGTAACATTTACAGAAAGTATTTTTTTTTTTTTTACTGTGATGTAAACAAAAAAGCCTAGCCTGCTGTTTTAGATTTTGGGTACAATTGTAAATGCTCCCCCCTGTGGTCATGTACGGGAATGTGATTTGCATCCCTGCTTGTTGAGAATACCCCTAAAGTGGTTGTAAAGGCCCCAGACCATTTTGCTGGTCAAAGACCTGGCCACTTTTTGCAATTCTGCGTCGCTTTAACTGACAATTGCGTGGTCGTGCGACGTGGCTCCCAAACAAAATTGGCGTTCTTTTTTCCCCACAAATAGAGCTTTCTTTTGGTGGTATTTGATCACCTCTGTGGTTTTTATTTTTTGTGCTATAAACAAAAATAGAGCCCAAATTTTGGAAAAAAATTCAATATTTTTTACTTTTTACTATAATAAATATCCCCCAAAAGATGTATAAACATTTTTTCGTCAGTTTAGACCGATACATATTCTTCTACATATTTTTGGTAAAAAAATTGCAATAGGCGTTTATTGATTGAATGGGGCAAAAGTTATATTGTCTACAAAATAGGGGATAGTTTGAAGGCATTTTTAATAATAAATATATATATATATATATATATATATTTATTTTACTAGTAATGACGCTGATCAGCGTTTTATTTTATTTTATCGTGACTGCGACATTATGGTGAACACATCGGACACTTCTGACACATTTTTGGTCATTTTAACAGCGATCAGTGCTATAAAAATGCACTGATTACTGTGAAAATGACACTGGCATTGTAGGGGTTAACCACTAGGTGGCGCTGAAGAGGTTAAGTGTGCCTAGGGATGTGTTCTAACTGTAGGGGGGATGGGCTATGTGTGACATGACAGCGATCACAGCTTCTGATTACAGGAAGCTGTGTACACTGTCCTGTCACTAGGAAGACTGGGGAAATGCTTGCTTACATCAGCATTTCCCCCTTCCTCCTCACTGTGACACGATCGCGGGTATGCCAGCAGACATTGAGTCTGTGGGACCCACGGTCGGAGTCACGGAGCTTGCGGTGGGCACGCATCCACAATGCCGCTTCTTAAAGGGGACGTATATATATCCTTTTGCCTGCCCGCGCCATTCTGCTGATGTATATCTGCGTGCGGTAGTCGGTATGTATTAACCACTTAACGACCGCCCACTGTATATATACGTCCTTTTTTTAAAGATGGATATCTCGGTAACGGCAGCAGCTGCTGCCACAACCGAGATATCCATCTTTACAGTGGGCCGTTCTGTCAACGATAACAGTGGTCTCCGCGGCGGATTCGCCGCGAGATCGCCGTTATCGGTGGCGGAAGAGGGTCACGATCGGGTCCGCTCGTCTGCTGTCGGGGATGCAAAAATTTCCCTCATCCGTCAAAACGTCAGTCCCGCCCAGCGTCTTAAAGAGACAATTTCTTTGTTTAACTTTTTTTTCTTTTTCTTCTTTTTTTCATTTAAGCCTAAATATGATATCTGAGGTCTTTTTGTCCCCAGATCTCATATTTAAGAGGACCTGTCATGCTTTTTTCTATTACAAGGGATGTTTACATTCCTTGTAATAGGAATAAAAGTGATACATTTTTTTTTATTTATTTCAGTGTTAAAAATGATAAAATAAATAAAAATAAATCCGAAACCCAAAGAATTCTTTTTTTAAATCGCCCGTCCAGACGAGCTTGCGCGCAGAAGCCCGCATATGAAAACGGCATTCAAACCACACAAGTGAGGTATCGCCGCGATCGTTAGAGCGAGAGAAATTATTTTAGCCCTAGACCTCCTCTGTATCTTAAAAGATGCAACCTATAGAATTTTTTAAACGTTGCCTATTGAGATTTTTAAGGGTAAAAGTTTGACGCCATGCCACGAGCGGGCGCAATTTTTAAGCGTGACATGTTGGGTATCATTTTACTTGGCGTAACATTATCTTTCACAATATGTAAAAAAATGGGGCCAAATTTATTGTTGTCTTATTTTTTAATTCAAAAAAGTGAATTTTTTCCAAAAAAAGTGCGCTTGTAAGACCGCTGCGCAAATACGGTGTAACAAAAAGTATTGCAATGACTGCCATTTTATTCTCTAGGGTGTTAGAAAGCAATATATATTTAATGTTTGGGGGTTTTAAGTAATTTTCTAGCAAAAAAAAATGTTTTAGTCTCGTAAACACGAAATCTGAAAAACACCCTCGGTCCTTAAGTGGTTAAGATAAAAACCTTCTGTGTGCAGTAGCCCCCCTAATGCTTACCTGAGTTCCGTCCAGATCCAGGGATGTTGCGTGATTTGTCTCCCACTGCTGTCAATCAAAGTCAGTTAGCCAAGGAGGAGAGAAAGGGGGCGGGGCCAGGCCGGGGCTCCATGTCTGAATGGACCCAGGCCAAAGGTCACACCCACCCCCCTCCAGACTGGGGAGCTCCGACAGCCTAACACGCCATCTCCATCCTCCACCCGGTACAACTTCCCCCAAGCTGGGCTGACCCTGGGTATTTAAAGAGGCCTGCCCCCTGCCAATTCAGATTGGGGATTGGTCAGGGTTCCTCTGAACACCTCAGGTAGCTCCACCTCCCCTCACCACATCTTTCTAGAAAGTACCAGAGGATTCTGGAAAGAAGTGGGAGGTCCTGATGACACCACCTGTGTCCTCCTTCACTTACCTCATCCTTCCATTTTGCTTTTAAATGTCCTTAATTCTTCTGAGAAATCCTCACTTCCTGTTCTTCTGTCTGTAACTCACCACCATAATGCGAGGGCTTTCTCTCACTAACACACAGCTCCTTTCTCTATCTGCAAAGTAGATAACGTTCTGACACTCCTGCTCGCCCCCTCCCCCCTCAAGAGGTTTTCTCCACACCAGGGAGAAAGCCTTGCATTACTGTGTGGAGTTACAGACAGAAGAACAGGAACTGAGGATTTCTCAGAAAAAATAAGGACATTCGAAAAGCAAAATGGAAGGATGAGGTAAGTGAAGGAGGACTGCACTAAGGTAAAGGAAGCTATTTAGGTGTAATTATGCCGGGAAACGTTACCCTCTTGCACCAGGATAACCTATTTTAGCAGAACTGAAGTGCAGGGGGAAGGGTGGGGCCTTTTTACCTCATGTGCTTGTGTTTCCTGTCAGGTGGGCCAGTCATCTCTCAGGTGTGCGGTGCTGGAAGATTTACTAGAAACGCAGTTACCAGTAAGCACAACTGGTAATTGTTATATATATATTTTTGGGATCCCCTAGTCCTAAATGAGCAATTTATCCTTGCAGTGCAGGTGCATTCTCACTTCAAAGGGATCATTTTTACTTGCCCAGAGTGGGCTCAATGCCGGTTCACACTTGTGCAATGGCAGACATCGCATGCAATTCGCAGCGCACTTCTGTTCACATTACATGCGATGTCTAAAGGTTGCTCATTGCTGATTAATTCTTTTACATTGCTGCAATTTGTAGATGGAGGAATGGGTAGATTAATCAAGCTGCATTGTGTGCAGTTCCGCCCCTGTAATAAGCAATTTTAGGCATCTGTAATCTTCCCCAAAGCATTATCTTATGTACACATAATGCATACGTACACATAATAATACCCATCTGTATTGTTGTTTAAACATACATATAAAGCCCTTGCTGACTGCGGCTATTGTGGAAGCAGTAAAAAGATTAAACAACATTCCTCACCCGATCCTTTTACATACCATTCTTACTGTGGAAAATCCTGAAATACTGAACCTAAAGTGCAACTCTGACCAAAACTTGCTTTGGATTGACTGAAGAAGATTTAGAACCTCTGTTGGGTTTCTATTGTTGCCTGTGTCCCCTTTGGGAACATTTCTTCCTGTTTCCTGCCCCGGAGACATTGGAGGAACTGAAAGGAAACCTCCGCAAAGTCAGGGGAAATTTCCATTGGCGCTCTCTCCATTGGAGGCTTTCCCTTTTCTTTTAGGCCCCTTTCACACTTAGGAGATTTTCAGGTGCCTGAAAAACTACTGCCCTGCATTCTCTGTGTTAAACCCCTCAGGCTTTCACACAGAGGCGGTGCGCTAGCAGGACCGCTCCAAAAGTCCTGCATTGAAAACAATGGGACACCGCGGTCATACCGCCAGCAATGCGCCTCAGGCAAGAGTCTCATGGAGGCATACAAACCCCAGCACATTCATAATAAAAGAAAAAGGATAAAAGCATGCAGTGTTTGGAGTGCATTACGCACAGAGTACAAGGATCTAGGATGAGCTGCATGTAGAATGCAGGGTTCTGGGATGAGCTATGTACAGAATGCATAATGGGAGGGGGCAGTTTGATGAGGGGGGCAGTATAATGTAAGGGAGGGTAGTATGATGGGAGGGGGTGGTACAGCATGACTGGAGGGGTGCAGTGTATGGGAGGGAGCAGAGTATGATGGGAGGGGGGTAGTGGAAGTGAAGGGCAGTATGATGGGAGGGGGTAATAGTGGAGGGATGTATGATGGGAGGAGGGCAGTATAATAGGAGGGGGCCATTGAAGGGCAGTATAATGGGAGGGGGGTTAGTGGAGGAAAGTATAAAGGGAGGGAGGGAAGTTTAAAGGGAGGGAAGGAGGGCAGTATATTGGGAGGGGGAATCATTACTCTCTGAATTCTGTCTTTTAGCCAGTTTTCTATCCATTTACAAACTGATCTTTCCAAGCCTGTAGACTTTACCTTACACATTAGCCATGTGTGGGCAGTGGCGTCACTACTAAGGATGAGCCCCCAAATTCCATACCAGGCTATTCAGGTCTGGTATGGGTTTTAAGGGGAACTCTGTGTCAAAATTAAAATAAATGGCGTAGGGTCCCCCCCAAAAATCCATACCAGACCCTTATCCGAGCACGCAAGCTGGTAGGTCACAGGAAAAGAGGGGGGACAAGAGACCCCCCCCCCTAAACCGTACCAGGCCACATGCCCTCAACATGGGGAGGATGCTTTGGGGTCTGACTTGGTAAAGTAAACACCTCTTTACATCTGCCTACCTCCCAGTCAATACAGGTCCAGAAAAAAGGGATTTTTAATAACAGCTTACCTGTAAAATCCTTTTCTTGGAGTACATCACGGGACACAGAGCGCATAGTCATTACATATGGGTTATATGGAGTACCTTCAGGTGTGGACACTGGTGTAATCAACTTCACAGGAAGTTCCTCCCTATATAACCCCCTCCCACTGAGAGTGCTTTAGTTTTGTAGCAAGCAATTTCTCTGAGGTTACACAATGTTCCCACAAAGAGGGGTGGGAGCTCTGTGTCCCGTGATGTACTCCAAGAAAAGGATTTTACAGGTAAGCTGTTATTAAAAATCCCTTTTTCTTGATCGTACATCACGGGACACAGAGCGCATAGTCATTACATATGGGATGTCCCAAAGCAATGCTCTATGAAGGGAGGGAGACCGTAAGGCCAAAAATAGCCAAACAGAAACTATATCAGGAGGTAAAATAGCTCCACCAACAGAAAAAGGGGGCGTGAACCGGGCCAGAGGATTCTATACTGCTGCCCGTAGGACCGCCTGCCCAAATGCTGCGTCCGCAGCCTTTGTGACGTCCAACTTATAAAATTTAGTAAACGTATGTACGGAAGACCAGGTTGCCGCTTTGCAAACCTGTGCCATAGAGATCTGATGGTGTGCCGCCCAAGAGGCACTCATGGCCCTCGTAGAATGGGCCTTAACTGATAAGGGCGGTGGAACGCGCTTCAGACCATAGGCCTGAAAAATCAGCTGCTTAATCCACCTAGCCAAGGAAGACTTGGCAGCCGGCTGACCCTTCTTGGGGCCATCCGGAAGAATGAAAAGCACATCTGTTTTCCTAATCTTTTCTGTAGCCTTGAGATAAACTCTCATGGCTCGGACCACATCCAAAGTATGAAGCAATCTTTCCTCTCTGGACTGGGGAGTAGGAAAGAAGGATGGTAGGACTAGGTCCTGATTCAAGTGAAAACTGGATATGACCTTAGGAAGGAAAGAAGGCTGAGGCCGCAGAACCACTCTGTCCTTATGCAGAATAAGGTACGGTTCCCTGCAAGACAAGGCTGCCAGCTCGGAGACCCTTCTGGCCGAAGCCATAGCCACCAAGAAAACCAACTTTCGGGTTAGCAGCACAAGAGGGATTTCTGCCAGAGGTTCAAACGGCTGCTTTTGTAAAGCTGACAAGACCAGATTTAAATTCCAGGGGCAGAGGGGAGCTCTAATAGGGGGATTTACATGCAAGACCCCCTGCAAAAAGGTTTTTACAAGCGAATGTGTGGCCAAAGGCCTTTGAAACCATATCGATAAGGCAGACACCTGCCCCTTTAGAGTACTAAGAGCCAACCCCTTGTCAACGCCAACCTGGAGGAATCGCAAGATCCTGTCAATAAAAAACTTGCGAGGATGCCCTCCTTGAGACTCGCACCACTCCACATAGGTTCTCCAGACTCTGTAATAGATATTTCTAGAGACTGGCTTTCTAGCTTGAATTAACGTAGATATGACTTGGGCAGAGAGGCCTCTGCCCTTAAGAATTAGAGATTCAGCCGCCAAGCCATCAAATTTAGCTGCTGTGAAGCAGGGTGGTAGATCGGGCCCTGAGACAGCAGATCTGGGCGCAGGGGGAGTGGCCACGGTGCCCTTACTGACATCCTCACGATGAGTGCGTACCAAGCCCTTCTGGGCCAGGCTGGGGCCACCAGGATCACCGGCCTGCGCTCCACCCTGATCCTTCGTAGAAGGCGGGGAATCATCTGTAGTGGAGGGAACGCATACAGGAGAGAAAACTGGTGCCAGGGGCAAACCAACGCATCGGTCCCGTAGGCCGAGGGGTCCCTGGCTCGGGATACAAATTTGTCCAATTTCTTGTTGAATCTTGTTGCCATGATGTCCACATCGGGAACTCCGAATCTTTGGCAAATCTCTTGGAATACCTGGGGGTGAAGAGACCACTCTCCCGGGAGTAACTGTTGACGACTCAAAAAATCTGCTTGAGAATTGTCTATCCCTGGGATGAACACTGCTGAGATGCAGGGTACATGGGCTTCGGCCCATGCAAAAATTAGGTTTACTTCCCTTTGAGCCGCCAGGCTCTTTGTGCCCCCCTGGTGGTTTATGTATGCCACCGCCGTGGCATTGTCGGACTGTATCCTTACTGGCAGACCCTGCAGGGGGAGAGTCCAGGCGACCAGGGCCAACCGAACAGCTCTGATCTCTAGGACATTGATGGGAAGCAGACTTTCTGCCTCTGACCACTGTCCCTGCTGGGTCCGTTTTCCTAAGATTGCCCCCCAACCTGTTAGGCTGGCATCTGTGGTTACTATTTTCCACGAGATGGGGCAAAAGGTTTTCCCTTTTGATAATTTTTGAGGGATCAGCCACCAGTACAGGCTGTGCCTGACTTCTGGAGAAAGAACTAATGGACGGTCTAATGCCTGTATGGACTTGTTCCAAGCAGAGAGAATAGCTGCTTGCAGAATTCTGGTATGGATCTGGGCGTAGGGCGCTGCTTCGAAGGCGGCCACCCTCTTCCCCAGCAGTCGCATGCATAGGCGAATAGTCGGCTTCTTTTTGCCTAAGACTATTTGAATCGTTTGAATCAACGACCTGATCTTCTCTTGAGGTAAAAATACCCT
This sequence comes from Rana kukunoris, assembly GCA_029574335.1. Lineage (NCBI taxonomy): Eukaryota > Metazoa > Chordata > Amphibia > Anura > Ranidae > Rana > Rana kukunoris. Next base: position 160,976,453 of record CM056057.1, read on the forward strand.
CTGGCATTCTGTATCTAACCGAAAGCCTAGATATTCCAACTGTCTTGTGGGATGTAACCTTGATTTTTCTTGGTTCACAATCCACCCGAACTCTTCTAGATGCCGCACTGTGCGGACTACTGCATGATTGAGGTTGGAAGCTGAACTGTCGATAACCAGGAGATCGTCCAGGTATGCTAGGACCAAGATGCCTTCTGTCCTTAGGACGGCTAGTACCGGGGCTAACACCTTTGTGAATACCCGTGGAGCTGTTGCCAACCCGAAAGGGAGGGCTACGAACTGATAATGACTTTGGTTTATCGTAAAACGAAGAAACTTGTGATGTGCTGGGTAAATTGGCACATGCAGATATGCATCCTTTATGTCTATAGATGCTAGGAAGTCGCCCTGATGCAGGCTGGTTGTCACTGAACGTATGGAGTCCATACGGAAGGTCTGAATCCTTAGAAAGCGATTTAGGCGTTTGAGGTCTAATATAGGCCTGACGTCGCCATTGGGTTTTGGTATAACAAAAAGGTTGGAGTAGAATCCCAGACCCCTTTCTTGGGTTGGTACTTCTACAATTACTCCTTGGAGCAAGAGGCGATCCAACGCTTTTACGAGAGAGGCCCTCTTTAACGGGTCGCTTGGAAGACTTGACCCCTGAAAATGAGGAGGGGGGATTTCTCGAAACTCTAGTTTGTAGCCTGAGGCTACTACGGACCGAACCCAAGAGTCGGGAATTCTGGCCTTCCAGACTTCGGAGAAAAACTGAAGTCTTCCCCCCACCCAAGAGAGTGGGGGCGCCCCTTCATGAATCTGATTTGATGACTGGTTTAGCCGGCTTGCGAGACCAGGGCCTCTTGTTTGCCGCGGCTTGTCCCTGTGGGCGGCTATTAACTGCTGAACGCCCGGGAGGCCGTCGATACTGACGGGAAGTCGAAGGGGCCGAGCCTGCAATGGCCTGTCGTTTAAACGTGGGCCCACGCGGTCTTTTCTTGACCGGTAAGGAAGTACTTTTTCCACTTGATATGGTGTGGATATATTTATCTAGGTCTTCCCCGAATAGTCTTCCCCCATGAAAGGGAAACCCTGCTAGAGGCTTTTTGCAGGGTGCCTCTGCTGACCAGTTCTTTAGCCACAAAAGACGACGCATGTGAACCATCAGTAGAGATAAACGAGATGCCTGTTGGATGGAGTCCTTAATAGCATCTACTGCAAATCAGAGAGCCCTAGGGAATTCTGCTAATTCATGAGTATGCTGAGCCGGCATGTCCTTCAATATATGCTTTGCCTGATCCTTCAAGGCCTGACAAACACCAATGGCTGCTACTGCTGGCTGAACCATGGCACCTACTGAGGTAAAAGCTGCTTTCAGTAGTGTCTCGAATTTCTTGTCGACCGGATCCTTGAACATATGGACATTTTCAACCGGACAAGTCAGGGATTTATTCACGCAGGAAATGGCTGCGTCCACTGTAGGGAGAGCCCATTTCTTTACATATTCCTCTTCCATAGGGTAGAGAATAGAGAATCTTTTAGGAGGGACAAAGATTCTATCAGGTCGAGCCCAATCTTGGTAAATCACGTTCCGCAGAAGGGGGTGCATTGGAAAAGATGCACCAGTTAATGGGGCCTTTAAAGAACCCAATGAGGATACCTCCGGGGCTACTAGTTCTGGCACTGGAAGTTTAAAGGCAGTGCGAACCATATCTGTCAAAGACTGGATCCACAGGCCCTCCGCTTGAGAGGCCGAAAAATATTCATCTATAGTGGAATTTTCCCTGTCTGAACCGTCGGGACTTGGGTCTGCCTGATCCCCTTGTGGGTCCCGTTCCTCTGAAGAGGAGACCTCCGCATCTGAAAACCCCACACTGGGTGAGGGGGATCTAGCCCGCTTGCTACTTGGGCAAGGACGGGAAAACAACGCAGTTAACCTTTTCTCTAGCCCACACATGGTGGCTGCTAGCATTTCTTCCGTCACGTAAACGGGAATGGGTGGATCGGGGGCCGCCTCTGCCCCCAGCACCCCCAATGGCTCTTGTACTATGCCACTCGGTGTCCTGACTGGCGAGGGTGGGGCCGTAGAAGCCTGGCCCAAATCCTCTGACCCCGATGGAGACCCCTTTTGCTTTTTGGTACCTTTAGCAGCCTTGGCTGGTCCAGATCCCTTTGGAGCCATTGTACAACCTTGGGTCACCCCTATAGCCAACACCTGACTGTTGTAGCTAGGAATAACCAATATGAGGGCAGGTATGAGAAAAATGAAAAAGAACTAATTTCTCTCTTTTTCTTTTATATTTCTCTTCTTTTTTTTTTTTTTTCCAAAAAAATTTTTTACCCGCCTGGGAGGTGACAATACCGAGGAAGCCTGTGAGTATTGACACACCAATGCCCGTTAGCCGGAGTCCAAGGTAGACTCAGATACTGCTGGATCTAAGGCTGAGTCCCTTTTTGCAAAAAAACTTTTTTTTTTTTTTTTTTTTTTCTGGTCAATAGTGGACCTAAGTCCTAGACCTGAAGATCCACAAAACCGCCACTAGGTGTCCCTGTGTGGCCAAAAGACCCAGCTGCACGCTCTGTATCCTTTCTTCCTCTGCCTCCAGGAGGGAAAAGACCAGCCAGAGAAAAAGTTTTTCCTTTATACAGACCCTGACGCTGCTGGCCCGCCCCCCCGACGCACGCCGACGCTATAAAAGGCGGCGTGCACGCGCGCGCGCGTATGCGCGCGCCACACACGCGCGCACGATCGCGCGCATGATCGCGCGCACGATCGCGCGCACCACGCTGAACCCACATGGAGGAAGCAGAGCAGAGGAACAACATGGACCAGCGTTATGCAGCACCAACAGACACCAGGTAAGCACTAATCTTATTGTAGTGCACACACAGCGAGGAAGCTGTCCCCATGGGCTTCCTAAGAAACAGGAGTTTTTTACCAGCAATTTCCTCTTTAAAACATGTGGGGTTGCAGTATCAGTGTTAACAGGCAGACCTGGGGTGAGTAGCAAATATATAACTTACACAAGTATACATATATTTACATATTATCTGGGTAAACATTATAATCCCATCCTGCCTCAACAGACATAGTGGAGATAGTGGCTGATGCACAAGCATACTGTTAGCCAACCCAGAACCCCCAGGGGGATACCTACTGTCGAACCAAGTCCCGCAGGTTCCCTCTTACCTGCTCCACGCCGCAGGGTATTGCAAAATGCAAGAGGCCCAGCCTTCCCCCATCTCCGTGGGTATTGTCTTGGACCTTCAGGGACCGGGGTCCTGTGTTAAGGAACCCACACCCCTGGACCTATATAGCATCCTGGCATCAGTAGCGTTTAGTTCTTGGAAGAGACTAAGGCACTGGAGCCCAGAATCCAGCCCTCCAAGGAGAGGCATTATAGGCACAACCCCACTCCAGCAGGGCCCGGGTACCGTACATCTTGGCTCTGAAGCACTTCGGACGGATCCGGCTAGCTATCCTGGGTCCCGAGACCTCCGAGGGACAGCTAGACGTGACCAACACCTAAGACACTGGCGGAAAAACTAAAGCACTCTCAGTGGGAGGGGGTTATATAGGGAGGAACTTCCTGTGAAGTTGATTACACCAGTGTCCACACCTGAAGGTACTCCATATAACCCATATGTAATGACTATGCGCTCTGTGTCCCGTGATGTACGATCAAGAAAAGTGTTCTATGATCACAACATACACTTTCATTTTATAACATCAGCAATAATCAATACAAACAAAAGTTATATTTGACAATTCAATACAAGCTTACATGAACAATCCCCTATCATGTTGTGAAACGCAAAATGCCCGTCTGCTGGTCATCTCTTTCCACAACTTCTGGATTCCCAGCATGCTTTGCAGCTTCTCCTCTGCTGTTTACTTTCCAGCAGCACTTCCCGCACTGACTCTGCCCCTCCTGAAACTCCTCCTCTCAGCAAGTCTGTAGGTCAGAAGGCAGGCTCTGTGAAATGTGTGACACATCGGTGTTACTCGCAAGACATAGTGACTACGTGTCACAGAATTCAAGGAAGTAAATGTGTGGGGATCTTCACAAAGTAAATTTAAAAAAGATTAAAGGAATAGGCCGAAAATTATTGAACTATTGAAATTAATAAATGATTTTACACTTTCACCATAGATATGCTTTTAACCACTTCAGGCCGGAGGATTTGGCTGCCCAATGACCAGCCATTTTTTTGCGATTTGGCATTGCTTTGCTTTAACTGACAATTGCGCGGTTGTGCGACATGGTTCCCAAACAAAATCAACGTATTTTTTTTCCCCCCACAAATAGAGCTTTTTTTTGGGTGGTATTTGATCACCTTTGCGGTTTTTATTTTTTGCGCTATCAACAAAATGAGAGCGACAATTTTGAAAAAAAGCAATCCTTTTTGCTATAATAAATATTCTCCAAAAATATATAAAAAAAACATTTTTTTCCTCAGTTTAGGCCGATACGTCTTCCTACATATATTTGGTAAAAAAAATAGCAATAAGCGTTTGATTGGTTTGTGCAAAAGTTATAGCGTCTACAAAATAGGTGATTATTTTATGGCATTTTTGACGCCAATTTGACGCTAATTTGAGTCCATTCACATTTATACAGCGAGCAGTGCTATAAAAATGCACTGATTACTGTATAAATGTGACTGGCAGTGAAGGGGTTAACCACTAGGGGGCTAGGAATGGGGTTAAGTGTGTCCTAAGGAGTGATTCTAACTGTGTGGGGGCAGGGCTTACTGTGACACAACACTGATCACTGCTCCCGATTACAGAGAGCAGGCGATCAGTGTCCTGTCACTAGGCAGAACAGGGAAATGCCTTGTTTACACAGGCATCCCCATGTTCTGCCTCTCTGTGACCCAATGGCTGGACCCCAGCGGGCATCGAGTCCGCGGGTCCCGCGGGCACGGTCACGCATTCTTAAAGGGGATGTACAGGTACATTTGCCTACCGCTGCCATTCTGCCAACGTATATGGGCGTGCCGTGGTCGGCAAGTGGTTAAGTGTCATTAGACGCAGACATGCTATATAACAGAGTGTGCATACAGGCAATCCTCGGGTTCTGTAGGTTTGTTCTTAAAGCGTCTCTCCACCCAAAATGTGGTTGTTTGCACCCTCCCCCTCCACTGCCACATTTGCCACTTTTTTGGGCAGAGGGGGGAGCGGGCACCTGGTTCAGACAGGTACCCACTCCCACTTCCATCTTAGATTGCCACAGTGATCTGATACAGAACTTTGCCTGCAGTCTTCAGGGACCCATCGCAAGACTTCACTTCCTCTTTCTCTTACTTGCTATTCTGGCACCTGCACTCGAAGACGATTAAAGAATCAGTTCAGGTGAGGACATCGCGGGATCCCTGGACAGGTAAGTGTCCTTGCATTAGCCACTTAAGGGCAGAGCCTCTTTCTGAGATTTGGTATTTACAAGTTAAAAACAGTATTTTTTTTCTAAAAAATTACTTAGAACCCCAAACATTATATATATTTTTTCTAACACCCTAGCCTAGAGAATAGGAAATAAAATTGTCACACCATATTTGTGCATCAGTCTTACAAGTGCACTTTTTTTTGGGGGGGGGGGGGCACTTTTTTTGAATGAAAAAATAAGATAAGAGTAAAGTTAGCCCAATTTTTTTCATATTCTGAAAGATAATGTTACGCCGAGTAAATTGATACCCAACATGTCACGCTTCAAATTTGTGCCCGCTCGTGGAATGGTGTAAAAAGTAACCCTAAAAATCCCCATAGAGGACGTTTAAAAAATTCTACAGGTTGCATGTTTTGAGTTACAGATGAGGTCTAGGGTGAGAATTTTTGCTCTCACTCTACCGATAGTGGCAATACCTCACATGTGTGGTTTGAACACCGTTTTCTGCCGCAGAGACCACATTTATCTGAAAGAGGACCGCCCGCTGAAGAAGAGGATACCGGGGTTATGGTAGCTAGCTGCTACCATAACAATGGTTCTCCTCTTCAAAATAGCGATGTATTCCTGCAGCGGGTGGTCCGTAAGTGGTTAAAAGTCAACAGCTACAGTATTTGTAGATGCTGACTTTTATTTTTATTTTTTGGGGGGACCCTGGAACTCCCCTTTAACCACTCCAGCTACAGGAGGTTTACCTCCCTTTATGACCAGGCCATTTTTTGTGATGCAGTATTGCATTACTTTAACTAACAATTGTGCGGTCATTAGGGTGACCACATTTCCAAACTGCCAGGGACACCCCCTCACCTTCCCCCAAAAAAGCGAGGGGGAATGTAGTCTCGGGGTTGATGGGGAATTAGGCAGCGTGTTCTTTGTCAGGTGAATGTGCCACCTGCCACCAGATGCAGTGCCGCTTGCCACTCATAGCCTGCCACCAGATGCAGTGCTGCTGTCACTCCCTCTGCATGAGCCTCGTGCATAGAAGGAAAGGAGTGGAGTCACTATCTGGAGAGTGAAGATCACACCAGTCCCTGATGCTTGCGGCGGGGTCCTGGAGAAGGATGTGCCGAGGTGGGTGGGGACAGCAGTGATGCACTAGGCGAAGGCCTCAACCCACCTCACTGTCTGAGAGTAATTTGTCACTGGTTGCAAGACGCCAGGCAGCACCGGCCCTGGCAACCAGTTCCAGAAATGTAATTACTAGTTAGTAGGGGGGTGGCTGTGTCCTCTATTTCATTCTGGGACATTGTATTGTCCCAGAATGAAGGTGCCCAGGACCCAGGACAGACATGTCGTTTGCGGGACAGTCCCAGGTAGTCCGGAACACGTGGGCACCCTAGCAGTCATGCGACACTGTAAATGGAAAAAAAATTTAAAAATATTGCGCAAACAGTGCTGATAAAAAAGTGAAAGGGGGGGAATTGTGTATGTAAAGCTGCTACATATGAATGTGACAAATATTCAAAATACAATGATGGAAAGAACTGTAGTGCATTGGTTGGTGGCAGTGGTGGGCACAGATGAGCTGTCCGCAGCTCTCCCTGATCGGGACCGCGCTGGTAGCCGTTATTCGGCTATAGTGCAGATGCCAAGGTTGCCAGGTTAGAGTCCCCGACCCTTTCCAAAAACGTAGCGGCTGAAAAAAAGCATAGATGTGAATGTGTCTTATTTGAGACCATATAAAATGAACTGTAGTGCATTTTCTGCACCAAAAAAAGTACATAGGTGTGAACCAGGCCACATTGCAACAGATTGCTAAAGCCGGATTCAGGCAGAAGTGCGTCGCAGTTATAATGCTCACATATCCACAGTGAACAGTGATGCACATACCGCAGTGCCAGGAGGAGCTTCTTAGGTAATCACACTTACAGCGCTAAGGTAAATGTAAGCAAATACCATATCATTTTCAAACAATACTGCTAAATCTACTACACGGTCATGTATATATTGCTCACTTGATGAAACTGAAAGGGGATAAGGTTATACGGCGGGGACATATTTGTTTTTGTTATCTACATCCTGGGATTTCACTCAATCAGGAGCAATGGAAACACAGAGGAAGACTCCAGTTGCACTATTAGATTTCCTTTATCAAGAAGAGATTAGAGAAATATGCATGCAAGAAAGGAAATCCCTTCAAACATACCGTATATACTCGAGTATAAGCCGACCCGAATATAAGCCGAGGCACCTAATTTTACCACAAAAAACTGGGAAAAATTATTGACTTGAGTATGAGCCTAGGGTGTCCATCTGCATGCCTCACTGTGTCCATGTGCATGGCTCACTGTGCCCATTCCTCACTATGCTCATGCCACACTGTGCCCATGACTAGACTGACGTTTAACATGGGAGTCTATGGAAGGGGTGACCGGATTTGTAAAATCGGTGCTCCCCAGCTGTAGGTCCCCCCCCCCCCAACAACAAACTTTGTACACTTGTAGAGGAAGAGTGGGGCTACATGTGTTCCAAGTTTGGGGTCCAGGAGACGTACGGTCGGCCGGTACCGGGTCCCCAAAGTCTCGGAGATCAGGCGCAAAAAGTTGACTCAAGTATAAGCTGAGGGGGGCATTTTCAGCAAAAACCTGGCTTAATCTCGAGTATATAAGGTATATATAGCTGTATGCTAAATAACTTTCCCTACTCTGAAGGCCACAAAGGCACTGCGGTGCCAGTTGTCATTCTCTATCCAAGGCTGTGTACCGGAAACCTTGGAGGGGGGCCCATTCATACGTGTCCATTACTGTGGGTTACGTTAACACTGCATCGTGTCATTACAATAAGGCAGCCCGTTCTACCTGAATGGGCTGTCACTGCACAGGAATGGGCCAAAAAATGGACATGTGGCATGTTTTCCAAAGCGGCACAACATAACATATTGTAATATATACATCACATTACCACGCACCTTGGTGCACTTACAGCTAATGTGCATCAGAGCAGCATTGCCTTAGTGCGTTGGGGTGACATTCAAAATGAATGGCGCCACAATGTGCAAACATGCATTAATGTGCGGTGCAGGACGCATGTATTACCACAATATACCTGATCGCAAAATGTATTTCAGCCTTAAAAGGTCATTCCACCCAAAACTGATACATCATTGTTAAAACCACTTAATGTGCCTCATTCTCTACCCTTGACTTTCCAGGTCTGTGCAGCCGCTTCAGCCATTGCAAGGCCATCCCACTCTTTCTGTCCTAACTTGCTCAGCATCATGCAGAGTGCATCTGGAGGAGTAGAAGGATCCTTAGGTAAGCGCGCTATTGTGTGTTGTGTTAATGTGCGTTAGGTCACATGCTAAGGTGCATTGCATTTTAGTCGCCCATTCAGATTAAATGTGCTGGCATTGCACAAAAACCTCCCAAAATGAACATGTAACATTTTTTTCTGATGCAGTACACTAAAACGCACTGCAGTTGTTTAAGGTGCGTTGTGGTGCCTGAAACGCGCCTTTGTGCACTGGGGTGCCATTAAAAATGAATGGCACTGTAGTGTGCTTCTTCAAGTTTGTTGCAAACAAATTCCAAAAGTGTGTTTCGGCCCTCAGGAACTGTACTGACGAGCTTCCCTTACTGCAGTCGCCCACATATAAGAAGCCAGAAGATGACTCAGTCCAGCAGACTCCACCTGTAACCCAAACATCACATTTAAGTGGAGTGACCCTTTAAGTTCCATATCCCAGTTACAAAACGATAGCGCACCTGCTTTCAGCTCCCAGAGGATCTTCGGCCCCCGGTGTCTGGTCAGATCCTCTTATACGCACATACATGGGTCAGCCACTGCCAGACACAAGTCATTTTGTGGGACACGCCAGCGCTGTGGTTTCTGCTGAGTGACGGTTGAATGTTATCAGCGGCTGGAGATAAGTTGTGTGCTGAGGTCTGTAGGGTGTGGTAAAGGAACAAAAATGGTCTCTATCAGTAAAAGGCGGGTGGAGACCGCAGGGAGCAAGAATGTATAACAATCATTTGTTCTCCAGCAATGTAACACGTGTGTCATGTTGTCTCTGTCACTGACCTGCCTCTAGTGCCACACTCCAGGTGATATTTATACCAGGCTGCTGGGTGTCATAAATGATGACATGCATTTAGAGAACATCAATCTCCTTTTACCACTTCAATACCAGGCACTTACGTACCTTCCTGCCCATTGCAATTTTCAGCTTTCAGTGCTGTCACCATTTGAATGACAATTGCGCAGTCATGCTACACTGTACCCAAACAATTTTTTTATAATTTTGTTCTTACAAATAGAGCTTTCTTTTGGTGGTATTTGATCACCTTTGCGATTTTTATTTTTAAAAATAAATACTAAAAAAAAAAAAAAAAAATGTTTGTAATTTTTTTTTGTAAATAAGTACGTTTTCTTATTAAATTACGGGCACTGATAAGGTGGTACTGATAAGGTGGCACTGATGGTCACTGATAGGCGGCACTGGTGGGCACTAATGGGCACTGATAATTATGGTGGCATTGCTGGGCATCACTTGTTTTACATTTGTTTTCCAGTCATTGCCCATGTTGTCAGTCAGTTCCCATTTGTGGGCACTGATTGGCATCTTTTTTAACAATTTTTTAACATGTGGATATCCATGGGGTACATACCTGGCTATTCACATGTTGCCCCCTTCCCTGGTGGTCCAGTGTGGGCATCCGCGCGGGGGCTACGCTGATAAACGATCAGTGTATACCCCCCTGTCAGAAGAGCCACTGATTGGCTCTCCTCTACTCGCGTATGTCAGAAGCGAGTGAGGAAGAGAGGATCAACGGCTCTTCCTGTTTACATCATGATCAGCAGTGATTGGACACGGCTGATCACATGGTAAAGAGCTGACACCCTGCATCACTGATCGCCACACTGCAAATGTCTAGGATCCATCTGTTGAGTAAGGCGGACTCTGTTCCCACTTACCTCTGTCCACCTGGCTCTAATCCCATTCCCCCCTCTCTTCTGTCCACCAGGCTCCGTCCTCCCCTCCACCTGACTCCATGCCCTCACCTCAACCTGGCTCAATTCCATCCCTCTTCTGTCCTCCTGGCTTTGTCCCCCCTCCCCTCCACCTGGCTTCATCCTCCCCTACACCTGGCTCTAATCCCATTCCCCCTCTCTTCTGTCCACCAGGCTCTGTCCTCCCCTCAACCTGGCTCCATCCCTCCTCTGTCCGCCACTCTCCTCAATACACCTGGCTCTGTCCCCTCCCCTCCACCAGGCTTCATCCTCCCCTCCACCTGGCTCTAATTTTATTCCCCTTTTTCTTCTGCCCAAAGGCTCTGTCCTCCCCTCCACCTGGCTCCATGCCCTCCCCTCAACATGGCTCCATTCAATCCCTATTCTGTCGACCTGGCTCTGTCCAACACTCTCCTCAATCCACCTGGCTCTGTCCCCCCCCCCCCTTCACCTGGCTCTATTCCCCCTCTTGTTCTCAGCCTCTAACCATCTCCTGTGTCATGTCCACAATGTCTAACCATCTCTTGTCTTGTATCATGTCTGCAGCCAGAGGTACTAATTAATCTGACTTTCACGTAAATGGAGAAATATGTTTTTTGACTTTTGTTCTAACTTAAACAAATTGCTAATCGCACTAGTGAAATGTTTGTAGCTTAAATACCGATCTTTGCACTGTTTTACACTTAAAACTGCCATTTTATGTACTTTTTTGAAGTGCCAGTAAAAAATGTGGCTCTGTCAGTAAATGTCATGATTTTTGGCGGTAGAAGATTGGTGCCGTTGGTAAATTTTGGGCGTCTTGTCAGTAAATTTCACTTCAGGGGATTGACAACACTGGAGGTGAGCAGTATTGTAAAAGAAGTTCAGGAGCAATCACAGAAATTACAGGTATTCTGACTCTGATTATTGTAAAGCGATTTATCCCTTGTGAGACCTCTATGCCTGGCCTGTATAAGCAGATATAATCACTGAGGACAATCCTCATCAGATAGCTTGAACTCATCAATACCATTTCCATCTACAGAGGTGTTTAATCCGAAACATTGTTATAGAAGATGACAGGATACAACAGATGAATAGATTGTGGTATTATGCGGTCAAAAGATGATATTATCTGTAGCTTACGTTTGCAAAATACAGGTGCCCATGTTACATGTGGCCTGTTAGCTGTCTCCATTACACAAAAAGAACAAACACAGGAAGAAAGGGTGGAGCATTACATAAAAAGGAAGTCTGTCATAAATCAGACAAAGAAACATAGAAATACAAATGCATTACCACAAAAGGTCACTAGATGGCAGCATATGAACTAAACATAACGTCCATAGAAAATGGTTCAGAGAAACAATATATATAAATTCTATGCCCCATTGGGGCGGCACAACAGGACTGGGACAGAGACCCGGGGAAACAGAGGAAACATGGGTAATTGGAGAAGATCTACACTGAATGACACACACCTAGTTCTGTATGAGCTTGACAGATGTGTCAACTGCCTAGTGCCTGCTTTGCATGTCTATTGATCCATCTTGCAGTTGAGTGCTGTAATTACTAAACTGCAAGGTGTCAACAGACATACATGGCAGGCACAAAAATGTATATTCATATAAAAAAGATGGGAATTTATATTTTGCATTCCCATATTTGTCTGTTGTGAATGGGGGTTCCCCTTGCAACACCAAAGATTGTGAGATCATCATCCAGTGCAGATGTCATTGTCCTTTAGCCCATTAAATACTGTACAGCGCTGCGTTCTAGGTGTGCCCCTATTAACCCCACCCCCTACCCTGCCCTTGCTCCACCCACTGTCCCCTTTTTTGGCTGCCCTACTTTGAACTTGATACAAAATGTGACTACTCAAGGAGGAGGCGGTTCCCTAGCACAGCTCCCCCCCCCCCATACCATAGCGCTCTCCTTTTTATGGTAGTGTCTAATTACTGTATGTGCTGACCCAGCTCCTCCTGACCTTTTGATGTAGCTTTAGGAGAAGTGATGGCTCTAAATCAAATGACTACTGACATCAAATCATATCTAAGATCGTCATGACAAGCAGCAGTCACTTTGATCTTAGAAGTCTACACAAGGGAGGCTTTAACAGGTAAATAACATACATAAAATACATTTACATGCACATATAATCTTATGGTAACATTTTGGGTGAAATTAATGGCCTGGCGTCAGAGTCTCTTTAACCACTTCAATACACTGCATTTTCACCCCCTTCCTGCCCAGGCCAATTTTTAGCTTTCAGCGCTTTTACATTTTGAATGATAATTGCGTGGTCGGGCGACGTTTTACCCAAATTAAATTTTGATAATTTTTTCCCCACAAATAAAGCTTTATTTTGGTGGTATTTGATAATCTCTGTGGTTTTTATTTTTTGCGCTATAAACAAGAAAAAAGCAACAATTTTGAAAAAAACACAATATTTATTTTTTGCTATAATAAATATCCTAATTTGTTTAAAAAAAAATTGCAATAAGCGTTAATTGATTGGATTGCGCAAAAGTGTCTACAAAATAAATTATTGATTTATGGCGCCGAGATACGACAGCACTCATTCAGACTTACGACGGCATATCTGGAGATACGCCGTCGTAAGTCCTTTCTGAATCTGGCCCATAATCTTTTGTTCAGAGATAAAAACTACAAGAGATTATGGGCCAGATTCAGGTAGATGAGAGCATCTTTGCTCTGGAGTAACGCTTCTCATTTACGTTACTCTGCCAAAATTTTAGGAGCAAGTGCTGTTATTCATGAAGCACTTGCTCCTAAAGTTGCGGCAGCGCATCGCAAATGAGCCGCCGGAATTCAAATTGGGCGGGTACGGGGCGTGTAGTATTCAAACTATGAGCGATCCCGCGGCGAACATACTGCGCATGCATCGAGTGTCAATGCATCCCAGTGCGCATGCTCCAAGTTCTGTCAGTGAACGTCAATGACGTCACGTCCCCATTCATGAATGTTTTACGCAAACGACGCGATTTGTTTTTTTTCCGACGTGATGACGACGGCTATACTTAACATAGGATACTCCACTAGGGGGCTGCTTTATCTTTACGTCGCGTATCGCTTCCGGAAACGTCGTAAAGTCACTGCGTCACGCCCGAAAACGATCGTGAATTTCCGACTCCCGCTGATTAACATATTTTTTCAGCGTTAATCAGCGGGAACGCCCCCGGCGCCATTTTTAAGTTGAAGTAACTATGCGATGGCGAAATTCGCATCGGAACTCCAACCCGGCGTTTCTTGTTTTCTGGTTATAGAAAACAGAAACGCCGGCTTAAAGTGACAGTTAGGCTGGCAAGGCCTTTTAGAATTCTACTAAAAATCTAGTAAAATAACATTCACTCTGAAACTCTTAACCCCTTACAATCATATGTAACAGTTAAGGAAGGACCCTAGCTTCAGAACCTTAAACCCTTACAGCGGCAATCTGTGATTTTTATCGGGAGTGCCACATTGCGGCGGACACATCGGACACTTTTGACACTATTTTCGGACCATTCACATTTCTACAGAAATCGGTGCTATAAAATGCACTGATTACTGTGTAAATGTGACTGGCAGGGAAGGGGTTAACACTAGGAGGCGATCAAGGGGTTAATTGTGCTACCTAGGGAGTGATTCTAACTGTAGGGGGAGGGGACTCAAAAGGGGAGGAGACCGATCTGTGTTCCTCTGTGGATTTGTGTGTTTACACATACAGATTCACGGTCCTGCTATGTTAACTGGCAATTGTGGGTGCCCGGAGGACACGGCGTCTGCCGCCGGCACGCGCGCTCTTTACAATGCCGAGAAGCTAAGGAAGTCATATAATGGAGGGCCGGAGGGTTCCTGCCGCCGTCATATGACAATGCCTTGAGGTGGCAAGTGGTTAAAAGTAAACTTTTATTGCATAATTTTAGTTTCTCCTGAACTGCAGTTGATTGCAGCGCACTTGCTGTGGGTGTGTGCCCTGTGGGGAGGGTCTACCTACTAAAACCACTTGATCAGTTGCAATGCTGTAATGAAAAACATGACACCTCTATCATCCCTTCACATTATCAAGGATACATTTTGATTGTTTGTTTTTGCACTATCATTATTGGATATCGGTTACTGTACCTACAGTTATTTCTCAGAATTTTATGAGATATGTTAGTTGTTAGTCTTCATGAGGATTAGTTCCCAATATTCTTTATTTATGATTAGTGTGTGAACACCCCTTTTTTGTTGGCAGCTACTTATTAGTTTTATGCCCTGTACACACGAGCGGAATTTCCGTTGGGAAAAAGTTGGATGGTTTTTCCAACGGATTTTTGCTGAAGCTTGGCTTGCACGGTCACACAAAAGTTCTCTGAACTTTCGAGCGTTAAGAACGCGGTGACATACAACACTACGATGAGCCGAGAAAAAAAAGTTCAATGCTTCCGAGCATGCATCGAATTGTTTCTGAGTATGCGTGTTTTTTTTTTTCCCCATCGAAATTCCATACAGACGAACGGATTTTCCGATAGGAATTCTTTCTGTCTGAAAAATTGAGAACCTGCTCTCTATATAAGTCCGTCGGAAATTCTAACATAAAAAGTCCGATGGAGCATACACACGGTCGGAATATCTGATGAAAACCTCCCATCTGACTTTTTCCATTGGAAATTCCGACCGTGTGTACAAGGCATTAGATTACCTTTCACCTTGTGGTTTGCGCATAAGTATTCCCTCATACAGAGGCGTATCTAGTCAAAATGGTGCCTATGGCAAGCACTGAAACTGCGCCCCTGTCAAAACATTTTAAAACCATCTTTCAGATAACCTTAACAAAAAACAGCTAACAATGGCCTGCAGGCACACACTGATACAAAAATCACTAATGATGCCATTAGATTAGATGAAATTAGTGCACACAGTAACTCATACAAAATCAATGACACACTAACACAGTCAATGTACAGGGAGGGACACTGGGGCTTAAAGTTTCTGACACTGTGAAGATGAATCCTAGTCTACAATTTAAACCGTGGTGACTAGTTCCTGGCTGCTAAATCTGTGAGAGAGGCTTATCCAGGAGTTCTATTGGTTGCCAAGTCTGTGAGAGGCTTGTCCAGAAATTCGACTGGCTGCTTAGGTCTGTGTGAGAGGCCTATCCAGGTAGTCAAGATCTGCTAAAAGAGAAATCTGTTTTACGTCTGGATTCAAGTTCCTTATTAAAGCATTGCAAATATATAAAGTGACTGGCACCCATATTCTGTTCTAACTTCCCATTATAGCCATGGAGTCAGCCCTGGGGTGAATGTTGTCTTCTTGCTCTCAGTAGACCCGGGGGGGTCGGGGGGGGGGGGGGGGCGCTACATGTACATGTGTCAATTAAGAGCAGTAAGTGTTGCTGCTTCATTCCTTTGCTAGCTGCATGAATCACTTCTGACAATTTTTCCTGACACCAAGACAAAAAAAGGTGACGGGAAGGATCTCCAGCCAACTAAGAGCCTCAGCTCTGTTCCTGTATGCTGTGTAAAGGAAGGTGTTTACCCTTTCCTCCATTCAGCTCTCATAGCTCTTGTCTCTGAGCTCTAGAGTGTGTAGTTTCACTTCTTCTCTACTTTTTTTCTGACAGCTTAGACAAGCTTTATCAAGTCTGGACTTTGGATGTAGAGAAGACTACAGATAAACAGGTATAACATATGTAAGAGGATTTTATCTATGCATCACCTAAGGCCAGTCAGTTCACTGAGCATATGTAAGGCTGTGTACACACGATCGGACCAACCCGATGAGAATGGTCCGGCGGACCGTTTTCATCGGGTCACCGCTGAAGTAGCCTGATGGTCTGATGTGCGTACACACCATCAGTCCAAAATCCGTTCGGGTCAGAACGTGGTGATGTAGAACACAACGACGTGTTAAAAAAACGAAGTTCAATGCTTCCAAGCATGCGTCGACTTGATTCTGAGCATGCGCAGGTTTTTGGTCTGATGCTTTTGCGTACTAACCATCATTTTGGTCCGATGGTCAGGCGTCCATCGGACCGATTTTAAAGCAAGTTTTAAAACTTTGGTCCGATAGACAACGGTCCGATGGGCCGTACACACAATCAGCTTGGTCCGATGAAACTGGCCTTAAGGCCAGTTTCATCGGACCAACCCAATCGTGTGTACGCTGCCTTAGGGTTTACAACCACGTTAATTCTCCTTTAATATTCTAGAAAACAGAACATTACTTTAAGACCACGGGCATTCGGTCCCTGAGTGTTGCACACAAGCGTTTTTGTCAGTAGAACCTGTATTTCCTTTCTAAGGAACTCTTAGTACTTCGTAGGAAGGCAGAGCTCAAAGATGTAATCAGATGTTATCAACAAAGACATTTACCAAGTTAATACAGTAAAAGGAAAATGAACCAAAGTGCTGACTGACATTGACACTTTGACGTCTGTTATCAATACAAAGGCATGCAAATGCTGGTAGTAGCTGTTGTGTCTTTTACAAAGCTTCCATCTGTCACCTGTTGCATGACGTGTTTCTGTAGATCACTGGAATTTATAGGTTTGCACATTCCCAAGGACGGAAGCCCTTACCACCCCTCTGAAAAGTGATCCACGGAGGAAGGTTGAGCAGCAGTTGCCAGGCAGGTTATTTTGCTGCCTCTTGATTTTGACGTTTTTCTTTTTTTGACAGTCAAATAGGGATTTCATATGATGCTTTACGGCAGTGGCAAAAAGTATACCTGTTGCTTGGCTTGGGGTTGCGGCTCGATTCACTGGAATTGATTGTTTGGTAAAGTTATTGCCCACCAAATATGGGGGGAGGGGTATGTAGCGCCCCCTTACTTTCTGTAGGGGCGTTACGCTAAAGTTAGTGGGGAATGGGAGACTTATGCAGCTTCCATTCACAATTTGTCAAATTCGGGCTGCTGTCATTCCCAGAACTGTCCTGTGGGCCGGTCTGTGCTCCAGGGGTGTGTTCCCACCCCTGGGCGGCAGCTGGCGCTAGAGGGGTTCTGGCAGACTTTTTCCTCAGCAGCCAATCAGAGGGGTTGTTTCCCTCGCTAAGGCATGCTGGGGGAGGCTATATCTGGGGCAGCCGCCTTGGCCTAGGGGCTGTTTTTCTCTTTTTTTGCGGTTGCAAGTTCCAGGTGCGGCATCCACCTTCAGGGTGCGTGCATCCATGGACTCCACAGCCGTGGCCTACCTGGCCGAAGTTGTGCACCATGCGGAGCTTCATCCTGACCTAGAGAGGGATCCCAATATATGCTGGGTCCCAAACTTGTTTTAAAAGGATCTCAAGCTGGGAGCTGTACGGTGGGGGATCAGCTTTAGGAGAACCTGGAGGCAGGTGATCCAATAGGGCTTGAACGAACCATCGGGGAACCAATGATTCTGACTAAATTCATTGAGAGGACTCGCTCATTTCAAGTCACACTCATCCAAGTAATAGGCCTGTGGCAGAGGCCCGAGCCAGGCCTGTGGCAGAGGCCTGGTCCTCCCAGTGCTAGCAAGTGGCTTTCCGGCTGCCAGGCCTGTGGCAGGGGTCTGTCCGGGGGCACTTTACCCATTCCGACTGGAGTGGCGACGAATCGAGTTCATCACTGCTGAGAGCAGGGCTGCTTTCTCTCTCTTCTATATCCAAGGCCTGATACTAAAGCTCTCTCTCTCTCTGCTCATCAACCTTTCCTGTCCTGTACCATGTTGATGTAGGCCATGTTGGGCCTTGGAATAAAGCATTGAAGAAAACCCAACTAAAGTTTGGACATTCACTCTCCATCTCACTCACAAGTATCACCCCTAGACACCTGCAAGGTAACTCTACACGCCAATCCCACTTATACTCAGCGGCTCCTGAATGGGGTAGCGCTACAGGTATAATTTTTGCCGTGACTTGTATACAACCCTGAGCAGCTGCATGCTATCTCTGCTCATGGGAAAGAGGCTTTTATGAGGCACAAGAATGTATTTTCGGCACCAGAGCTTGTAGGCACCCTATTGTACCCTTATAGCCTGTACACACGATTCGAAAATCGGACAATATGCTAGTCGCTTTTCGAAAATGGAGAGCTTACTAAAGGTATGAAAATTCTCGGATAGCTGAATAAATAAATCGGAAATTATGTTACGTGTTGTATTGTATTTTCGGACAACAACTGTACTGTTTAAACAAAAACTGTATCATACGAGAAAATATCGTATAAACTGTCAATATTGGCTCTCGAAAGCTCTGTACTAACAATTCGATTAACATACAATTGCTTCAAATGTGGCAATTTTCGTCCGATTTTTGGACCGTGTATACGGGCCATAAGTAACAATTGTGCATTAGGATCACTGTTTTCCTAGTCCAAACTTGACTTAAAATATTGTGATGTGTAGGTAAGCTTAAAGTATATATGAAGACTAATACTCCTACTGATGATTCTATGGGAAGCTTTATAATCTCCCGGACACTCCAACCAAACAAGGTATGTTGGAAAAGTTTTTTTATGTGTATTGTGTGACTATTTGTAGAAATGTAAAATGGATTCTAAGGACACATTGCTTAATCTTGCCTCTAATGGATTCTAAGGACACGTGGCTTTACCTAGCCTAATTCTATTGTTTGTGTTACTTCTTTAAAATCAACCTTTGCTAATTGTAAAAAGGCACTGTGACTGGCAATAAAGCTTGTTTGCGTCATGAGCCACCGGTGGTCTTTTAGCCAATAGTATTCTTCCTGTTGACTCTATAAAGAAGGTCTTACACCTCGTGTCTGGATGGGACTTCATGCTTTCTTCTCAGCATGAAGGATCTATCCAGTTGTACCGGTGCAACTGAAATAAAGTATCTTGCTTCTGGAACACTTGAAGTTTGACTGATCACAGGGGAAGAATTATCCTATCATTTGGTCCTTCTAGCCGCTACCAATGTGTGAAGCCCGGGTCCAATGGTCGATCAGAAATCAGTGAATATCGGATCTCAAAACTCACTGACAAAATAAGTCCTCCCACATAACATTTGTGGTCAAATAGGGGCCGATTGCTACCAGGACCCGGGTTCAACCATCTGGTTCCGAACCTGCCGTGATCCAGTCCTTCTGGTGTGTTTGGGAGGTAAGATACTTTAAATTACATTTTTTTTCTCTCTCTAAGTCTATTTTTTTTTTCTTTTTCTCTGCTTGATTTTGGTTATGAGTTATAGAACAGACTGGGATTGATTGTATGACATCTTAATAGTCCGCTGATGAGTTGTAATAACAGACATTGAGACTGATTGTATGACATCTTAATAGTCCACTGTAAAACAGGCATTTGGGGCGTTGCCTGAGGTAAAAATAAACGTCGCCTGCTGTCCGGGACAGATAAAAAAAAGATTTGAAGGGTATACCGAATGTCTTAGGTTGCGGACCCGACAATTTAAGCGCTAAAAGTAGGCGAGTGAACTACACAGATTGCGAGGCCTACTGTTTTCTTGGTGATCACTTTTTCTGTAATAGGTGGTGTAGTACCATCTTTTTCTAATGGCCAACTTTACAATTATTTTTTTTACAGTACTGCTGCACACACGTTTTAACATTTTTGATTTTCCTGTATTCTTATTGTTATCATGGCCCAAGGATCGCTACCCCAGTGTTTTACAAGTTATTAGAAAGCCCAATTAATGCCATTTTTCTGTTCAGGCAGTTATGTTTTAACGTGTCTGCAATCTTGTGTTTAGACACCGGACTTTAACCTCCCACCCCACCCCTCCTTTCGGACATATGTATTGTTAATGACTTGTCCGCCTATCTAAGCTAAGTACACTTGCTCTTTTGTGTGTGCGCGCGCGTGAATACAGACCAGGTCACCTTTTTTTTAGTTGTTTGTTTTGTTTGTTTTTTTGTCTGTGTTTGTTTTAAACACACTGTGCTTCTAAAAAAAAAAAGAAAAAAAAGAGGGGGGGGGGTAATGGTAAAATATATGTGTGCATGGGTTTCCTGTTTGGGGAATTTAGACTTTGCTGTTCTATTATAGATTTTGGTGGGGTTTAAGAGTAGAATTACCGGTCTTGTATTCTAAACTCAACACTGAAGCAAACGTGCACCATGGGGAATAATTTCTGTAAAGGGATGTATTGTCTGTGCTGCTGTTGTATTCCTAATGCACCGTTAGAAAGAGATAAGAAATTTATGCATAACAAAGACCCTAAAATTGTGATATAATGTGCTAAAAGGGAAAGAAAATGTGTTTTTTAGAATAATTTAACTGTAAAAGGTTGCTAGAATTTGGTGAAAATGCTTAAATTGTTAAGATCAGAGAAGGTGTAAGTTAGAAATGGCGGCATGCTGGCTTGAACATGCTAGAAGAACAAAAGAAAAATGCCAAGCTCAACTTCCCCTAGTGGACAAAGAGGATGATTTAATTTGTAGAACCCAGAGACCACCTCCTTATAATGGTCCTCACCCTCAGGTGCAAGCCACTGCCCAGAGTACCACCCTCCCTGTGACATCCACCCCTGTCAGAGGAACCGCCTCGGAACAAGACCCTGACCCTACTTCCTTAATCTCTCCAGATAGCAGCATGATCTCGGCGCTGAACAGATCAATCCTTGAAACTTTAACTGATGCCATAACCTATGCACTAGGTGCCTCAGCAGGAGCCAAGGGATTAAGTAAACCTCCTATTAGGTATGGTGTAGATGATGGTGAACAATACCCCTTGATAGAAGTCCCAAACCCCAGGGGAGGACAGGCGGATGGGTTTGGAGCACAGCATCCCCTGACAATGACTGTTTTCAGGCCATGGATTGAGAAGGACATACAAAAGGCTACAGAACACATAAAACATCCAAAATTAGGTTAAGCAGAATTTATTGAAAACATAGAGGGATTATGGAACAGTAATAAGTTGAATGGGGTGGAGGTAGAGAGAGCCCTGAGGAGAGTACTGGGATCAGATTGGGCTTCCGTAAAGGGGGATTGGGACCATTGCGGCCTAGCAGACGGACAGGGGCGAAGAGATCCATTACCTCCAGATAGCCCAGACTTAGGAAACAGGTTGACTGAATTACTGAATAGATGTCAGCTTAGATAGATTCAAAGGACTGATTGGCAGAAAATAAATATGACAGTACAAGGAGAGTATCAGTGACTACCTAAATAAAACTACGAGATGTTTTTAAAGTGTTCTCCGGGATCCCCGAAGCTGAGGATGTGAATAGTGCATATCAGCAACGGCTAAAAATAGCTTTTGTAAATGGATTAAAACAGGATCATAAAGATTACATTGTTAAAAATATGGTTATTTACTGAACTGCATCAGTTCTAGATGTTTTACAATATGCTAAACATTCAGAGAAGTATCTGAAAACAATGGGAAACAAATTTGAAAATAAAGGTTTTTGTGCAAAGTGTTGAAGGAGATGAGGATGTAGCGGATGTACACTGCCGAGGCGGAAACAGAGGAGTCCCATAGAAGGAAGCAGAGGAGGGTATAGCCTCTGTAATAGATACATTTTTACAAACAGGGGTGATTATTTTGTGTTATGACAGCCCCTGTAACACCACTCTTTTCCCTGTTAAGAAGGCTCCGCCTTCCACAGGCTGGAGAATGGTACAGGATTTACAAGCCGTTAACCAGGCAGTTATACCAATAGCTCCTGTGGTACCAGATCCACACACACACTATTGAATGATTTGGATCTAGGGAATGAATTCTTCTCTGTGATTGAAATTAGTAATGTTTTTTTTTAGCATTTCAGTGCACCCCGACCATCAATTTTGGTTTGCCTTCACTTACCGGGGGAAAAGGTATACCTTCACCAGGTTGCCTAGAGCTATTGTGAGTCTCCCACCATCTTTTCACAGGTAATGTCCTCAAACTTGGCTCAATTTGTGCCCCTAGGGGGAAGCCAACTCCTCTATGAAGACACATTCTAGTGGCGTCTCCCTCAGAGGAGGTTTGTAGGACTGATACAATGGCTCTGTTGTATTTTCTCCATGATCAAGGACATAAGGTAAATAACACTAAAATTCTAGTTGTGGCAACAGCAGGTCAAATACTTGGGGTATAATATCTCAAAAGAAGGTCGGCACCTGGATGGAGCGAGAATTCGAATCCTCCTACAGGTGTAGAGAAAAAAAAAAAAGGATGTATTTTTTGGGCATGAGGAATTTTTGTAGGGTTTGGATCCCCAGGTATTCAATATTGGCTGCCCTGTTGGTCCATGCCTTACATGGTAACCCCATGGCCCCACAGGATGCTATAAAATGGTGTGAGGAAACAGAGATAGCCTTTACTGACCTAAAACAAGTCCTTTCTAGTTTATCAGTGCTAGCCTTAACGAAATATGACAAAACTTTTTTTGAACAAACAGTAGATTTAAGGGAAGGTCACAAGACATCAGTACTTACACAGTCACATGGTGAGCACCAGAGGCCAATTGCTTACTATTTTACAAAACTAGACAGTGTAACTAGAACACTTCCACCCTGTGTACAGGCAGTGGTAGCTGCAGCCGAAGCAGTAAAGGCCTCAGCATCTATAGTGCTATATTACCCGTTGACACTCAAAGTACCTCATGCAGTATCTGTTATTCTTTTACAATAAAAGATATCACATTTGAGCCCAGCACAACACCTTACTGTATGACAATACTCTTGACACAACCTCACTTAACGATACAGAGGTGTACTACATTAAACTCATTCACACTATTACCACTCCCTACTGATGGCCATAAACATAACTGTACTGCTGCCATCGCTGGAAAGGTACTGTCACAAAGTGATTTGAAAGATGTACCATTATCTAATCCTGACATGTAACTTTTTCTTAATGGCTCCAGTAGAAAAAATCCAGATGGCACAAATGTAACCGGATATGCAGTAGTGACACAGGCTGAAATCTTGGAGGGAAATAAAAGAGCAGGTGAAGGGGCTAAAATAGCGGCACAAGAAACACATCAAATAATGACAGAACTGGAAATCATAAAGATAGATCATACAGTCCTTACTGATATACAGCAGAGTGCACCCCCCGGGGAGAAACAATATTGGAAATAGATAACATTTACATATCACCTGAAGGAATTGCCAAAATCCCTATTTAGGTATGCAGAAGTGTTGACACATGGAGTACCTCATGTGTCAAACAGGGGGATGACTGAGATGTTAAATAAAGGTATGTACAGCCTATGGCTTCACAAACTACTCAAAAACGTTTTGTTCTCAATGCATTATATGTGCAAAACACAATGCTCAGGGAGGCATAAGACCACAAAAAGGAAAGTTCCCCACACCACAATATACATTCCAACACATTTGCATGGATTTTATTGAATTGGACAAATGTGAAAGGAAAGAATATTGTCTGGTAATAATAGATGCTTTGACCAAATGGGTGGAGGTATTCCCGACAGGAAGTGCGGATGCACAGACTGTAGCCAAAGAATTACTAAGAGATATAATTCCTAGGTTTGGAATCCCTGAAAAGATCTACAGCGATAATGGATCCCATTAAGATTTGAGTCCATTCAAAATGATACATGGGAGGCCATATAGAATACCCTTACTACTAAATGAAACACCAGTTGAAGAATCTGAACGTACCTTAGCAATATATATGTCTAACTTGTTGAAACAGAAACAGATTAATGAGGTATTTTCTATTCTAGGAGGTCCAATCCAAAGGAGAAGAGAAAATCCATTTAGGAGACTGGGTCCTGATAAAAATAATAAAAAAGGAAACATTGGCACTTGCCTAAGTGGGAGGGGCCAAATCAGGTTCTTCTCACCACTCCCACGGCAATAAGGATTGCAGAGAGGTCTACCTGGACTCACCAGTCCCATTACAAAAAGGTTTTACAGGCAGAGCAGGGTCAGTTGGCGGCAGAGCTCTGGTAAAAAGTCCGGCTACAAAGGGAGGTTCTGCACAAGGCGGGGCTTATCTCAAACCGGTGAAGAACTCCATTACCTTACCCCCGGGGCTCTGTAGCTGGTTAGGATGAAAGGGACAGTTATCATCTTGGGTCTACTGGTGACTCTAGGTGAGACGTCTATACGTGGAGGCAGAAACTGTAAAGAGAAGGAACCTCTAGACTGGGCAAGTAAGTGGAAGGCCTTGAACTTAATCTTCATAGAAGGAGTAACTAGTACCATTTTAGTTGATTTTTGCCAAATGGTGGACTGTGGGGACTTAACTGAAGCAAGAAGGCTCCAATGGGCAGATAAATATGTTTGTTATATTCCAAGTAAGATAGAAGTTCTGAGTAACACTGTAAGATTTACTAACCTAACAGTAGAAGATGCCATAGCTTTGGAGACGGGTTACCAAGAAAAAAATGAGTGGTTAGAATGGTTAAGATACACGGTTAAAACTCTAAAAAGAAAAACTGTTTAGTTTGTGCTGGAGCTAGACCACATTTAGCAACAGTCCCTTTTCCTCTAGATTACAATACAGATCCAGAAGGTTTTTAAAATGTATGCTGCGGTTGTATAATAAGAGTTATAAACCAGAAACAAATTCTACCTGTCACACATTGAGTTTGTTGTTTCCCCCAGTACAGAGACCTCAGATACCTCCAGCGGTTACTACTTATCCGGGCAATTTTACTTGTTTTACACTCCCAGGGACCAGTGGCGCAGTGGATCTTGGGTCACTACCTGATGATTGCTGTGCGGAGAGGATTAACAAGGAAAATGGTGACTGGGTGGAACATGACATTCAGAGAGCTGATGTCTGGTGGATGTGTGGGAATAAGAAACTGCGAGCTAGGATCCCGGCCAATGCCTGAGGGGATTGTGCTATGGTCCAGCTGGTTATGCCCCTGAGAATCCTGTCAGAACACCCGTGGACTAAGGGTTACCAACGGTATGGAAGGGACACCTCTCCCAAAGGGTCATTTGACTCCTAGATCTACATAGATGAGATTGGAATTCCTCGAGGGGTGCAGAATGAGTTTAAGGCCAGGAGTCAGGTAACAGCTGGGTTTGAGTCTCTTTTCTGGTGGGTGACTATAGATAAAAATGTTGACTGGATTAAATATATATATATATATTACAACCAACAACGATTTGTAAACTATACCAGGGACGCTGTAAAAAGGTCTAGCAGAACAGCTGGGCCCCACCTCTCTAATGGCATGGCAGAACAGAATGGCTTTAGATATGATCTTAGCTGAAAGAGGAGGGGTATGCAAAATGTTTGGTAGCATGTGTTGTACCTTTATCCCAAACAATACAGAACCTGGGGGGACTGTGACCAAAGCCCTGGAAGGACTAACTGCTCTATCGAATTAATTAGAGAATTCAGGTATTAATGACCCATTCACAAACTGGCTTGAAGGATGGTTTGGTAAATGGACTGGACTTATCGCATCATGTATGATCTCAATTGCTGTGGCTTTCGCTGTTCTGGTCACTTGCGGATGTTGCTGCATTCCTTGTGTTTGAGGACTTTCACAAAAAGTGATCAAAACTGCAATCTCGAGAACAATGTATCAAGCACTTCCTACCCCCGAGGAGACCTGTGTGGACATTGAAGCTCAACTTAATGACATATAGTCCGAAAGTGCATAAAACACAGGGACTATCATCGAAATGTGTTGAGATAAAATAGCCACACAAGAGGAGGGAATGTTGGAAAAGTTTTTTTATGTGTATTGTGTGACTATTTGTAGAAATGTATAATGGATTCTAAGGACACATTGCTTAATCTTGCCTCTAATGGATTCTAAGGACACGTGGCTTTACCTAGCCTAATTCTTGTTTGTGTTACTTCTTTAAAATCAACCTTTGCTAATTGTAAAAAGGCACTGTGACTGGCAATAAAGCTTGTTTGCGTCATGAGCCACCGGTGGTCTGTTGACTCTATAAAGAAGGTCTTACACCTCGTGTCTGGATGGGACTTCATGCTTTCTTCTCAGCATGAAGGTTCTATCCAGTTGTACCGGTGCAACTGAAATAAAGTATCTTGCTTTTGGAACACTTGAAGTTTGACTGATCACAGGGGAAGAATTATCCTAACATGTACATCTTAGGCAGAATTGATATCCACTTTCTTGACTTGTTTAGGTATGTCCTCCCTCTCGGCAGAGGTAACAGTGAATGGAAGCACCTATAACAGAAAAAATAGGGAAGGCCTGGCCCAGATGGGCTAAATCTTGCCTACTATAAAACCTTTCAGGATGTTCTCTCTCCATATATATAACTCCATCTCAGCAAAGTTAACAGATGATGCTCTGAGGGCTCATATTATGGATATCCCTAAGCAGGACAAAGACCACACTCAATGTGGGAATTATCGCCCCATAGCACCCTTTTTTTTTTTTTTATCTCCACTTCAGACTCAACCAAGAAGGGCAGCAAGACTTGCCCTTAGTTCATTTGCTAGCAACGTCTCCTCTATGGTTTTGCATCATGAGTGGACTGTCCTCTTTTACTCATTATTTTTTATTTTTTTTTATTTGTTACTATTTTTTTTTAATTCATTAGGGGTTAGCAATTAATAAATCAACAATAACTAAGTGGAGATTGGTACCCTTCCCCTCTCTTCCTCCCCATTCCCTCCCCTCCCTCCCCTTGCCACCGTTCTTACTTGGCTCTTTCCCATTGACATCTATTGCCCAGTTTCGCTACCGTGCCACGCTCTTACCTCCCACCGTAAGATTATATCGCTATATACTTTTAGCCTTATGCACACATCACTTCTGCGTATCCCATTGTAAGCTTAAACCTTTTCCATTTTTCCCACTTCTCTTCAAACTCCTCCCATTTCTCTTTGTCTCTAAATCTTAGGTATTCTAGGTTATAGATTAACTCGACTCTGTTGCCAGTTGCATGCTATTTGGTGCTTTGCCATGTTCAAAAGTTGTGGGATTAGTGTCTTCGGGTACTGTTTAGTTGGAATTCAGTGTTCATGTGTACACATACCCATGGGTCTTCAGGGAGTTCGATGTTTGATATTTCTCAAATTTTTTGTCTAATCTCCCTCCAGTATTTTCTGATTTTGGGACAAGTCCACCAGATGTGGGCCATAGAACCCACTTCTTCACAACCCCTCCAGCATAACTGTGAGGTCGTTCCTGAAAACCTATGTAATTTATCTGGGGTTAGGTACCAATGTACCAGGCATTTATAATTTAGTTCCATGGTATCATTGTTTAACGACGACTCTTCAATCCCTGATAATATTTATGGGCAACCCAGGAAAGCACTGACAAAACGATCGGGGAGGCTTGTTGTTCTACTTTTACCCAGGGTTTGGTCTGCGAGAAAGTACACCATGACACCACTCTGGACAAGTGAAGAACTTGATAATATGAAATCAAGTTGGGTAAACCGATACCCCACAATTATTTAGGCCAGTGTTTCTCAACTCCAGTCCTCAAGGCGCCCCAACAGATCATGTCTTCAGGCTTTCCATCATTTTGCAAAGGTGAGTCGATCAATTTCAATTGGGGGAAATTCTGAAAACATTACCTGTTGGTGCGCCTTGAGGACTGGAGAAACACTGATTTAGGCAGCATACAGTGAATATCGACTTTATTGATCCAAAGAAATGTAATTAATAGACATGTGCACACTGAAATATTTAGTTTCGTCATTTCGTTTTCGTCCGAAAAATAAATGTATTTAGTTACTTCCGAAATTCGTTTTTATTTATTTTGTTTTTCATAAAAAAAATGCATTCGTCTGAAAATACAAATTAAGGTCGAATCTGTCTCTCTATGTCGAATCTTCATGTCTCTCTATGCCGAATCTGTCATTGAAGGTTTATGGTGTCTGTCGAATGTTTTAAGAAAAAAAAAAAAAAGATTTGGCATAATCTTTAACAAAAAAAAAAATTGTCTCTTCATGTCTCTCTATGTCAAATCTTTTCTCTCTATGTCGAATCTTTTCTCTCTATGTCGAATCTTCATGTCTCTATAATGTCGAATCTTTTCTCCCTAATGTCGAATCTTTTCTCTCTATGTAGAATAATATTGGTCTAATAGAGTTAAGGTTAGGCACATTCGACTGCAACGAAAATAACAAAAATAAAGCATTTGTTTATGTTGGATCTTTCGGTTTTTGTTTTCTGTGCTTTCGTTATCTAAATGAATCTCATATAATGAGGCAGTATCTGGGATTAATTTAACCCCCAGGTATTTAAAAAAAGAATGAACCCATTTAAACCGATAGAGGTCTTGTAACTTTGCAATACACTACGTTGGGAGAAGAATACTCATCACGTCCCTTTTACCATCATTTACAGAGAAATTAGAAAGATCCTTATACTGAGCAAAACATTGAAATAAACAGGGTAGTGAAATCTCTGGGTCAGTAAGAAAAAATAAAATATCATCTACATAGGCAGCAATTTTATGCCCCATACTTGAAACCTGTATTCCACTGATCAAAGAGTCTAATCTAACTTTACAGAGAAAGGGTTTTAGGGTTAACACAAAAATTAATGGAGAAAGAGGGCAGCCTTGTCTCGTCCCATTGGACATAGAGAAATACTCTGATCGGGCCCCATTCACCAGCACAGCGGCTGTGGGGCCAGTAAAAAATGCCTGAATCCATGACTGCATTCCTTCCCCCCAGGCCAATATGTCTAAGGGTAGATCGTAAGAACTGCCCGTCCACCTGGTCGAAGGCCTTTTCAGCATATGTTGATAAGAGCAAGAAAGGTTGGGCCTCCGAATAGGCAGAGTGGATCAGATCTGTTGCCTTTAGTGTTATCCCTGACCTCTCTTTGCGGGATAAAACCTGCCTGGTCAACATGGACAAGATGGAGGATATATGGCAATAGCATATTCGCTAGGATTTTAGAAAATAATTTTAAATCAGCATTTAAGAGTGCTATGCGGCGATAATTCCCACATTGAGTGTGGTCTTGGTCCTGCTTAGGGATATCCATAATATGAGCCCTCAGAGCATCGTCTGTTAACTTAGCTGAGATGGAGTTATAGGTACGTAAAAGATATGGAGAGAGAACATCCTGAAAGGTTTTATAGTAGGCAAGATTTAGCCCATCTGGGCCAGGCCTTCCCTATTTTTTCTGTTATAGGTGCTTCCATTCTCTGTTACCTTTGCCGAGAGGGAGGACATACTTAAAGAAGTCAAGAAAGTGGATATCAATTCTGCCCAAGATGTACCTTGTTTTGTTTGAGTGTCCGGGAGATTATAAAGCTTCCCATAAAATTTTAAAAATTTGGTGCCAGCTTCAGATGTAATTTGAGTGATATGCGGTTTCGTTTGTGTCCCTTTCAATGCCCTAGCTAGGAGAACCCCTGGTTTATTCCCATATTCATAGATAGACTGTTTATATCTGCATCATTTTTCCTTCACTTCTGTATTTACAATTTGATTATATTGCTGACGTAAGAATAGGAATTCCTTCTGTGTCTGTAAAGCAAGTGTTTTTTTTTTTTTATGTATGGCCTCAAGTTTACGGATCCTCAAAAATAACGCCTTATTCCGACTGCCTCAATTTGTTTATCCTCGCTCCATGTTCAAGAAATATTCTTCTTATAAAACATTTGTGCGCCTCCCATAGTACTGTTGGGGACGTATTAGGTTGATCATTCAGGCTAAAATACACTTCTAAACCATGAAGGGCCCCATTCATAGTGATAGGGTCCTTTTAACAGTGTGTGTCGTTGAGTCTCCAGGACCAAGTCCTTGTGGCAACTATATTTAAATCTATGGCCATTTGAACTGGTCAGCGATCGGCGAGCAAAATTGGTTCAATTAAAGTGGCACTTTACTCTATCCAAATATTTCTGAGAGATAAAGAAATTATTGATCTTGAGTATGTTGAATGAACTGGAGAAAAAAAAAAGTGTAATCTCCATCGTTGGGGTGTTATAAGCGCCATACATCTACCAATTAAAGAAAATTTCATTCTGCCTTTAGTTGTTTTAAAAGGGGTTGTAAAGGTCGCTCCCACTGCTGTCTCTCCTCATTGGGCAGCTTGATCACAGCAGTGGGAGGCGTGCCATCAGACGCAGCAGAAGGACTCAGGAAAAAGCTGCTTCCATGGAGGCACCCTCCAAAGAGGGTGGGTCTGGAGCACCAGCATGGGACCCCAGAAGAGGAGGATCGGGGCTGCCCTATGCAAAGCCATTGCATGTAGCATGTAGTATCGCCATGTTTGTAAATCTTTGTTTTCCAAATAAAAAAAAACAATCACTTTAAGATCCCTTTCACACTGAGGCGATTTTCAGGTATTTTAGCGCTAGAAATAGCCACTTCCCATTCATTTCAGTGTGACTTTTCACAATGGGCGGTGCACTTGTAGGGCGTTGGGAAAAGTTCTGCAAGCAGCATCTTTGGTGCGGTTTGGGAGTGTTGTATACAGCGCTGTCAAAACACCCTGCCCATTGAAATAAATGTCCAGCCTAAAAAGCGCTTTGGAAGCGATACAGCACCGGTACCTTTAACCCCTTCTTCGCCCTCTAGCGGGGGTTAAAAGTGCCCCTCTAATGGCAAAAAAGCGCAGCTTAAACAGCGGTAATTTGCTGCTAAAACGAGTGGCACTTTACTGTTAACGCACGGCGGCCCCAGTGTAAAAGGGCTCGAAGACCAGGAGTCTGTTTTAGCTCGGCTCTGGGAATAAAGAGTAACACCCAACCTTATCTTTCACATTTCATATAAAACTGTTCCATACAACACCTGTTTATATTTTGATGGATTGTCTTAGACATTAAAAACAATAACGTAAAGCAACTTGTCTACAGCTGTCAGTGTAAGTAATGTGTCACACTGCCTGGGATGCCATGAAGCATCAGAAAAACACATCATTGTTTGCCAAGTGACTATAGGATTTTGCTCACCGCTGCCACCCACTCTGGATTTTTGGTTTCAACAGAGTTGATAAGACTTTATCCACCCTGAGGATCATAAGGCTTAATTGGAGATTCATGTAGTATTGTGACCCACCCTGACAAATGCTGGATTGTTAGATTCTGCCAGTAAGAAGTTGGCATCCATTGCAGTTTCTGTATATTGCATTCTGGGCTTCTGTACTACAACTCCTGAAAAAGGGCTAAGTTTCAGTTTCTTCTCTCTCCCGAGTTCCATATTGGTGACATTTCTGCGCTCTCGGGTCTTCATACCTGGAGTGCCCATCATAAAGGGCTCTTACCTAATATTTTATATTATGGACAGTGGAAGGCACTAAGGTGGGTAGCAGTATTGCCAGCCGCCAGTGTTTGTACTGGCAGCCAGTAAAAAAACAGAATTTTTTCTCCTGCCAGTAAAAGGCTGCCAGTAATAAATAGGGCTGTGATGCTCGGCTTGGTCCAGAGCCGGCTTGGACCATCCGAGTGCCTACCACAGTTTGATTGGGTGGCTCTGGCGGAGGCAGTGCCTTAGCATGTCGTGACGTCATGGTGCAATGGAGCCAGGCAGAGCGGCCAGAGCCTATGTATGGGAGCAAGGCAGGCTGAGACCACAACTGTCAGTGCTGTTTAGATTGGAGTGGACTGGAGGGACCACCAGGCTTGGAGAGAGACTGTCACTGCGTCATTGGTTGTGATTGACCGCAGCGCGAGCCAATGGCTGCACTGCTTCAATCGACTATTGAATGGCCAAGATGCCAGCGCGTTCACGGTGCGGGACTTTCGAGGGGTCAGGTAAGTAAACGGGGGGGGGGGGGCTGGGGAGGACGGTATAGTCATTACTTTTTTTTTACCTTAATGCATAGAATGCATTAAGGTGAAACTTTTTCCTTTACAACCACCTTCAACCAATTAAGACTCGGACCAATATGCAGGTTAAGGACATTGCCTCTTTTTGCGATTCGGCACTACGTCGCTTTAACTGACAATTGCGTGGTCGTGCGACGTGGCTCCTAAACAAAATTGGCGTCCTTTTTTCCCCACAAATAGAGCTTTCTTTTGGTGGTATTTAATCACCTCTGCAGTTTTTATTTTTTGCGCTATAAACAAAAATAGAGCGTCAATTTTGAAAAAAATGCAATATTATTTGCTTTTTGCTATAATAAATATCCCCCAAAAAAGATATCAAAAAAATATTTTTCCTCAGTTTAGGCCGATACGTATTCTTCTACCTATCTTTGGTTAAAAAAATCGCAATAAGCGTTTATCGATTGGTTTGCGCAAAATTTATTGTGTTAACAAAGTAGGGGATAGTTTTATGCCATTTTTATTATTTTTTTTTTACTACTAATGTCGGTGACCAGCGTTTTTTTTTTTTTTTTTCGTGACTTCGGCGGACACATTGGACACTTTTGACAAATTTTTGGCCCATTGTCATTTTCACAGCGAAAAGTGCTATAAAAATGCAGTGATTACTGTGAAAATTACAGTGGCAGTGAAGGGGTTAACCACTAGGGGGCGCTGTAGGGGTTAAGTGTGATCTTGTGTGTGTTTCTAACTGTAGGGGGAAGGGGCTGGACATGTGATCTCAGTGATCTTCGTTTCCCTATATCAGGGAACAGACGATCACTGACATTGCCACAGAGAAGAACGGGGAAGGTTTTTTTACACTCACCTCTCTCTGTTATTCAGCTCCTGTGACCCGAGCACGGGACACCCACGGCGATCGGGGCACGCGATCCACAGCTGGGATCTTAAAGGGGACGTGTATATATACGTCCATGTACCCAGCCGTGCTGTTCTGCCGTATATCTTCGTGCGGCGGTCCTTAAGTGGTTAAAGGGAGTCTCACTGTTGGAGTATGTAAGACATATAAAGAGCCTGGGGATGACTCGCCTGGATTATTTACAAGCAAATATCAAGTGAACTGGCCCTTCAACCAAACACAATCCATTACCAAATCTGAACATATATTTAATTTCAGGACTAAACATGCTAAACAAAGCAAACCAATTGCTTCTGCAATGCTATCTAGTGCTCCATATAGAGTGCTGTGAAAAAGTATTCACACCCCTTGAAATCGTCCTCATTTAGTCATGTTACAATCAAAAACATTTTATTGGGATTTTATGTGATAGACCAACACAAAGTGGCACATACTTGTGAAGTGAAAAGAAAATGATAAATGGTTTTAAATTTGTTTTAAAAAAATATCTAAAATATATATTTTTTACAAATAAATATGTAAAAAGTGTGTCAGGCATTTATATTCAGTCCTCTTTACTCTGATACCCCTAACTAAAATCCAGTGGGACCAACTGCCTTTATAAGTCACCTAAATAGTAAATAGAGTCTATCTGTGTGTACTCTAATCTTTGTATAAATACAGCTGTTCTGTGAAGCCCTCAGAGGTTTGATAGAGAACCTTAGTAAACAAACAGCATCACAAAGGCCAAGGAACACACCAGACAGGTGGTCAAGAATAAAGTTGTGGAGACGTTTAAAGCAGGGTTAGGTTATAAAAAATATCCTAAGCTTTGAACATCTCACAGAGCACTGTTTAATCCATCATGAAAATAGAAAGAGTAAGGCCTCGTATACACGATCAGTCAAAACCGATAAAAACAAACTGAAGGTCCGTTTCATCAGTCCAAACCCATCGTGTGTGGGCCCCATCAGTCAGTTATCCTTCAGTCCAAAAAAATAGAACTTGCTTTAAAATTTGACTGATGGAAGCCTGACCGATGGGTCAAAACCGATCGTTAGTATGCAAAAGCATGCTCAGAATCAAGTCGACGCATATTTGGAAGCATTGAACTTCATTTTTTTCAGCACGTCGTTGTGTTAAAACACGTAAACGTCACCGCGTTCTGATACGATCATTTTTTTAACCGATGGTGTGTAGGCACATCAGACCATCAGTCAGCTTCATCGGCATAGGCGTGCGCACAGGGTGTGCCAGGTCTGCCCAGGCACACCCTAATCCCCCTGTGCAGAACAGATTCCCCCTACATACCTGGCTCCCCACAGCACTTCCGGCTTCCCTCCTCTCCCACCGGTTGTTGCTGTGGATGTTTTAGGATGAGTGGGGGAAGGGGCTAGTACAGTAAATATGCCAGCCCCTTCCCTTTCTGAATGAATATTGTGAGTAATCGGTAGAGTGTGTTTGAGCTTTGGGGTGCACATCCTAATGCCAAAGCCTGCGCACACCTATGTTCATCGGACAACTGTCCTTCAGACTGTTCTCATCGGATGGACTGATCGTGTGTACAAGGCCTAACTGTCTATCAGCCTAAACACACTAACCCCATCGTGAAACATGGTGGTGGCAGTATCATGTTGTGGGGATGCTGTTATTCATCAGGGACAGGGAAGCTAGTCAGAGTTGATGGGAAGATGGATTGAGCCAAATACAGGGCAATCTTAGAAGAAAACCTGTTATGCCGCATAGACACGATCGGAATTTCCGATGGAAAAAGTCAGACGGACTTTTTTCATCGAAAATTCCGACCGTGTGAATGCTCCATCGGAAATTCTGATTCATTCCATTGGAGCTTAAATATAGAACATGTTCTATATTACTCTGATGGAATGCCGTAGAAATGATCGTGTGTACGCGGCATTGGAGTCTGTAAAAGACTTGAGACTGGGGCATCTTCCAGGACAATGACCCTAAGCATACAGCCAGAGCTACAATGGAATGATTTAGATCAAAGCATAGCTCCAACAAACAAACAGGCAGAACTGCTGAGGCTGATTGCTCACCTGTGCGCAATCGGTCTGTGCAGTTCTGCCTGCCTGTCTGTTCGAGATGTGCATTTTCCTCCATGTTCCTGGTCTCCTCCACTGATTTCTTACCCTACGCTAAGGTCAGCCTGATTCAACCAGAAGAAATTTCCCTCTCGCTGGCTCCTAGTGTTTTTTCATTTTTTATGGGCCATGAACTCTCTTGTCATTGTGGACACTTGGGTTGGACACTTCTAACGGCACCCTTACATTGAGCGAGCCTTAAGCCTGTATGATCTCTCTAACCAAGGGATCATACACTTTGGTAAGCGGTAGCAATTTAGTGGTGGAGTGTAACAGCACCCC
This sequence comes from Rana kukunoris, assembly GCA_029574335.1. NCBI lineage: Eukaryota > Metazoa > Chordata > Amphibia > Anura > Ranidae > Rana > Rana kukunoris. The sequence continues at coordinate 161,011,664 of CM056057.1, forward strand.
AAATGGCAAAGGGGTTAAAGCTGTTTAGGATATTTCCTTTTTTCGAGCACAAGGCAGCTACCGACACTCCACAATCAGGTGAACAAGATAATAATTCCCCAGAGTCGAGACACAGCTCTGTTTGAGGTTCAAAACAGGTAATTCCTTTAATGAGAAATGCTGGCTCTTATATACAATTTAGGATACCACAGGAGATATGGCCTGGATCCACCCACAACACAATGGTTACCTAATGAGACCCCCCAATACAGATCATCCTCAATACATCTCGTAGCAGACATCCTGACTCCAGGGCCTGACCTAATTTACATGAGCTAATTAACTACAGCTGATGACTCAGACACCTGACCTTTAGGCAGTCTGTTAACTTACAATACACATTATCATAGTAGCAGACTTAATTACCACAATAGACAATAGAATGCAATCACACCCCACCTCATCACAGCAAGCTTTATAGTACACAACAGCCAACACACACAATATATATACAATGTATACCGCATTAAATCTGACTAGCATAGATCATAGTGGGGTTCTTATTCACCCTGTGCCCCTATTAGAGACACAGGGTGATCAACACATAAGAGGCATCGAAGAAGCTGAAACAGGAGTATCTCATACTTTCTAAGAGCTTCTGGGTCCCACAGGCCCTCTGTTACATGGAGTATTGCCTTTTTTCTCAAATCTATATCACTCCTTGGGTGTTGCATATATGTCACGTGGACTCTGGGTGTGAGACATCTATATACATTAGAATGCATGTGCCTCCACTGTAGGGATGCTCATTGTTTAGTGTTAGGGCCACAGATTACAGGGTGCCTTGGCGCGGCTCTGTGGCTCATGCATGCGTTTGCAAATGCGTGCGGACAAAACCCTTGTTTTTAACGCATACTGTTAGACAGGTTAATTTGGTTGTTCTGCAGGCTGGTCGGTAAGGAGGCCTGTTTTTCCTGGGCATTCCCAAGGGTTTGTTGTTATCTATATTCTGGAACCTCCATCTGGAATTTTGCTCTCATTTGAACATTTCAGTGTTGATTGGACATTGTGTAGGGTGTATCAGGCCTTCCTCACAACACCTTTCTTCATTTAATGTATTAAGAAATTGTGATATGACTTGTGTTTAATTAGCGCTTCATCCCTCACTTTTTTATTTTTTATTTTTTCCTTGAATACAGTGACCTTACATGGAAGCATGTTACACACATTCACATGGTAACTGTATTATCACTTTATTTTGCGCAGCTTATAATTTTTCGTTGTACTATAGTGTGTGTGTGTGTCTCACATAAAAGTTGCAGCATAAATATTCACATTTTTAAAATATTTAACATTTCTTTTGGGGACAGCGCAGTCATTTATTTTTCCATATTGTTACTTATTACTTTCATTGGTTGCATAGTGTCTCTTATTGTTTCTTTAAACTGTTTTAGCCAAGTCCTGGGTACGTATACAGGCCTTGGCTGACAAATGTTAACTTGAACTTAGCTTTTCTTTAAGTAAGCTACAAAAGGAACTGTGTTATGTATTGCTGTGGAGTTATTCCATTAATAACATTACTAGGTGTGCCAGAGAGGCTGGGACAGTTCATTGGGTTTGAAAGGCAAAGTAATGGACTGAACAAACAAAAGAAGCTCCTTTGGGGGTTTGCTACATATGCATATGATGTTTGGTGGCATATATCCCTAATGGGGAATGAACTATTTGCTTTTTGTTTGTTTTTTAAATTGGATGTAAACCCCAATTTTTTTTATTTTTTTTTATTTCACAATGTACAGTATAAGATTTCCTATCATCTGTGCCCAGTCTTGCCACACAGAGTTAATTCAGCTCTGAGCAATTATCTTTTATGATTCATTGAAATAAAACGGACTTACAGAGAAAAACCTTAGTCCGTTCCGCCCCCTTGCTGTAAGTGACAGGTTATTTAAATATCTCATGCACTATCCTGGAGACAGGCATTATTTTTTAATCCCCACCCCCACTCCTTAAAGTCACGTGGTTACTTTTCTGGATTTTGACTGGATGTTAGTGATCATAGCAGAATTTAGTGTAAGGAATACACAGGAAAAAATGCATGTTGACAAGGGGAGTGTAGAGGAGGGCGGGGAGTCTACTGACATCATGACTCCACCCACAGAGCTCCAGACAACAGACCCACCCACTAAATCTGCTGTTTTTCAGTTCTTATAACAGAGGGGACACATTTGATAGGTAAGGATACATGCTTCCTGTAAGGATGAGAGTGGGTTTACATCCACTTTAAATAAATTATCGGTCCCTGCCATTTGAGGGATGGGCTTGGGTCGCATGATGTAATCCATTTGATTCAGTCACCTTATAAAACCCATCTACCTATAGTACAAAGCCAGCTCTGAGAAACAGGGGCCACCATCGAAATGCATCAGCCTACTTTGGAATTTTTCATCCCACCCACGTCTACTGGCCAGCACATCTTGCTGGATGAGGCAAATGATGGATTGTAATATCTGTCTGATTATATCACTCGTTTGTGAGTATACTATTTCACTTGTAATAAACTTCAGTGTTGCAAAGGTAATGCGCCCTCTGTCCTTGTTTCCTTTTATATAAAGAGTCTAGGGCTGATTACAGCCAAATATCACTTTTAAGTGAACTGGTCCTTCAACCAAACACAATTCATTACCAAATTTGAACATGTAATTTAATTTCTGGACTAAATCCGGGTTCACACTCATGCGGTGTGGGACACCGGCTGTGCAAATTACATGCTGTGTCTCTGGGATGCGATTTGAGTCATAAAATTGCACCGCATTCACACCAAACTTTCTTGTCCGCACCAGAATCGGATCACATGGGTGTTCACAAATTGCACTGCGTTTTGCTAAGTGATTGCGGGGTGTCGTTAACATACGCGTCACAATCGGTTCACTTTTTTGATGCAGTGCGGAATTCACTGTGAATTTGCAATGCATCTGATGTTCACCAAGGCTAAATGTGCTAAACAAATTCAACAAAATCAAATCAAACTTGCTTCTGCAATGTTATCTTAGTGCTTCTTATAAACACATAAGCAGATGTGCATAGTGCTCACCTCTCCTGCAGATCTTTTACCCTTGGAACTTGGCCATAAAAATCTTTTGTTAAAGTTTCTTAGAAATATTTAGTAAATTTGATTTCATGCAGAAACAACTTTAAAGAAAGCTTAATGAAAATTGGTTTGAGAGCAGTACAAAGTTCTAATGAAAATATATTCACAAGGAGAGACACTGAGATCACAGGATTGGGTGACTGGGAATCAAACAGATCAGGTGATGATAAGCAGAAAGATATAAGTCAACAGTATGGGATGTGCATAGCTTTAGGGAAATAAATTGTGGTTTGGATAGTACATAATGCAAAACAGGTGCAGGCTGAAAACAGCATTAATTAGTCACTCAAAGGGTTTCATTTAACCTTTAAAGCCTCATTCAACCCAGTGGGCTGAACAAAAGAATTGACAGATCACCACACTAACTAACGATCTTATTGCGGCGATGTCCCCCATTGTGCCCTTGTGTTCTGAAAGAGGGACTTCCCCACTGATGCAGGGTCCAATGCTGGTTTTCCAGCATGCCTATTCAACACAAGGCTTTAATGCATTTTCTTTTCTTCTTTTTCTTTGATAAGAGTAGGGAAGGATAACCTCTGATGAAGTCACGTGACGTGACGCAACGCGTAAGGTCAACCGGAAGTGACGTGACACCCTGACCGTCCGACCGGAAGTGCCATTGTTTTGGTGTTTTTATTCGTTTTTCTTGCTGTAAGTGTGTTTTACCTTATTAAACTGTCTTAAAGCGGATCTCCACCCTAAAGGGAAGATCCGCTGATCGGAACCCTCCCCCCCTCCGGCGTCACATTTGACACCTTTCAGGGGGAAGGGGGGTGCAGATACCTGTCTAAAGACTTCCGGCCCGCAGTCTCGGGCAAAAGACGGGCTTTTCCCGTTGTGTGCTGGGAACTCTCGGCTCCCAGCACACAGCGGGAGCCAATCGCCGGGCGCAGCGCGACTCGCGCATGCGCCGTAGGGAACCGGGCAGTGAAGCCGGAGTGCTTCACTTCCTGGTTCCCTCACCGTGGATGGAGGGGGGAGCAGCAGGGAGACGAGCGATCGATCGTCCTCTGCTGCGGATGCCGCTGGACTCCAGGACAGGTAAGTGTCCTAATATTAAAAGTCAGCAGCTGCAGTATTTGTTGCTGCTGGCTTTTAATATATTTTTTTTGTGAACCATCCGCTTTAAGTTTACGTACTTCACCATGTGAGCTTCATTTTTTCTTTGGAACATCCGCCATATTTCTACCCTATTGTGACCGGACTTCGAATGTGGCTGAGACTGGCTTAAAGATTGTATCAGAGACGGCTGCCTACAGGACCATCGTTGTATGTGTTTGATGCCCATTTTCTTCCTTGTGGAAGGTAAGAGCTCTGTGAGCACATTCATCTGTGAAGTCTCATCTGGATGATTTTGTTGTTTACATGGACAGAAGCCTCGTCACTGATTGATTTACATTTGTCTCCCCACTGGATTTCACTCATTTGGGACATTTGTTGATGCACTGTATTGCACATATTTGGATTATTCATTTTATTTGTATTATTATCACTGTTTCCATAGCGATGCTCACTTGTTTATTTGGGATTGATTATTTAGTTTAGTTTAAGTTGCGCTCATCATTACACTTTTATATCCTATTTTTGTTGTTAGCACATACTAGATTTGAGCTGCATGTAATTAGTTTATATTTTTTCTCATATTGGGTCTATTCACTAGCGCTTTAGTTTTCCTTTTTAAACCTCTGTATTGCTGTCTCTGTCCTGGCTAGTTAGAATTACTCTAAAGCCTTGCACACAAGTTCAGATTTTCCAATGGGAATTGTGTGATGACAGGCTGTTGTCGGAAAACCCGACCGTTTGTACTCTCCATCGGACAATTGTTGTTGGGATTTTCCACGGACAAATGTGGGATAGCATGCTTTAAAATTGTCCTCCAAATAATTGTGTGTTGTGCGTCTCCCCGCAGGGATGTAGTCCCAAGGGAGGGGGCGAACACGCTGACTAACCCCCACCCAGAACGGCTCAGATGATGGGAGCAAGCTTACTGAGCAGAAACAGGAAGTGAGAAATTCGTCCCGCCCGTACATGACGTACATGACGCTGGGGGCAGAGCCTTAGGGCCCTTGTGGGTATATCTTGGACGTTCAGCACGGATGGGACTTTGTTTCACAACTTGATGGTTGGATAGAGCAGTCACATCTTTAAGAACAAACTGAGGTACAACTTATATACTTTCTTTACCCTTATTGGGTCTGTTACATTGTTCTTTTACACATGTAATACTTATATAATTTCTACATTGTCCCGTAGTCTCCCTGCCCATACCAACTTTGTAACCACGTTGGTTTGCATTCACGTATTAATCATATCTCAGATAGTCTTTCATGCTAACATACTCCAGTAAGCTTAAAGGGGTAGTTCCCCCAAAAACCTTTTTTTTAACATTGATTGAGGCTCGTTTTGTCAAGGGGAATCGGGTGGTTTTTTTTTTAGAATCGAAGCAGTACTTACCGTTTTAGAGATGCATCGTCTCCGACGCTTCCGGGTATGGTCTTCGGGTCTGGGCGTTCCTATTTGATTGACAGGCTTCCGACGGTCGCATACATCGCGTCACGAGTAGCCGAAAGTAGCCAAACGAGGGTGCACAGGCGCAGTATAGAGCCGCACGGCGCTCGGCTTCTTTCGGCTACTCGTGACGCGATGTATGCGACCGTCGGAAGCCTGTCAATCAAATAGGAACGCCCTTCCCCGAAGACCATACCCGGAAGCGTCGGAGACGATGCATCTCTAAAACGGTAAGTACTGCTTCGATTCTAAAAAAAAAACACCCGATTCCCCTTGACAAAACGAGCCTCAATCAATGTTAAAAAAAAGGTTTCTGGGGGAACTACCCCTTTAATTCATTTACTTACATCCTTGTATATAGATTATATAGTATAACCTTACACATTAAAGTGGATGTAAACCCAAACATTTTTTTTTATGTCACAATGTAGAGTATAAGATTTCCTATCATCTGCGCCCAGTCTTGCCACAGCGCTGAGTAATCCTCTTTTAATGTTCAGTGAAAATTAACAGAATTCCAAATAAAAACCTGGCTAAATAAAAAGTCAATTTTCTCTCTTCTTGCTTTGAGTGACAGGTTATTTACAAATCTAGCTTGGACATGTTTATCATATGTTATGTTATGTTTATCATACCAGGAGGTGATTCACAGTATAAAAAGTGAGAAATCCACCCCTAACCCACATAACACATCCTGGTAATATACAATGAACTTTGGATCACCTCTTGTTATGATTAACATGACATATGATAAACATGTCCAAGCTAGATATGTAAATAACCTGTCACTGAAAGGAAAGAACAGAGAAACGGACTTTATAATTTGGCAAGTTTTTATCTGGAATTCTGTTAATTTTCACTGAACAATAAAAATAGGATTACTCAGCACTGGATTAACTCTGTGTAGCAAGACTGGCCACAGATGATAGGAAATCGTATACTCTACATTGTGACATCAAAAAAAATATATTTTTTTTTGGGGGTTTACATCCACTTTAAGCTCATTTTGCAACCATGATGCCTTCTGATACATGTGCATCATTGCAGATACTTTCTAGACATGATCACAAGGGACTTAGTGGAGACTGCAGTCAGAAATACCTTCATCCAGACCATGCTGATCCTCCGGATGTTCCCCTGTTGTGGCTTTTGTTTGCTCCGTCTCCTCAGCTCCCGAGCTGGATGCACTACACGGCCGCCATCCTGATATCCAGCATTTGGCAATTCATTTCAGCCCATGGGTAAGTATGAGGTCCCTCTTCAGACCTCTCTTGCCAATCATTCCGCCTGCCCCCCATTTAATAACATACATCTATTGATTGTGTTACTAACATTGCAGATACAATATTCATGCATCCGCCCCTGGAAAAAGCGAGCAGGGTCTCGCGAAACTATTAGGGCTTTATTGATGCTTGTTTTATGCCTTTACATGCTGGATATTATTGATGTCTGCATTATGTCTACATATTTCTGTTTATATGTATGTACATTTTATTTGTTTATTGTATATGTGCATCCACTGGCCCTGCAACTTTCAAGTTTTATTGTTGCTCATTAATGTATAACAACTGTAATAAATCTTTATATATTTACTTTCATCTGTGCTGTGTACATTGGCAATTATGCCGGGTAACTCACAATCACTGTGTCAGGTCACCCATGGCCAGGTGACAAGTGCACTCCGTTTGGGGTCAGGGATGCACCACAGGGTAGTGAACCCTATAGCCGACTGCTGCTATTAGAGGAAGCGTAACCCAAGATCACACAACGGGAGAAGTCAGGGAAACGCCAAAAACGGCACATAGGAAGATGATCGTAGCACACTGCAGACAGGAACTTAGCAAACTATACTGTTGAACAGTACCGCAGACCTGTAGTGCGACAGTTAATATAGACTTCCTGTGATGGCCTGGGTGGGGCCATACAGGAAGAGGAAGTGATAAAAAAAGGGAACCAGAAGAGGGTCAGGCCTCTAATAAACAGATGGACAAACAGGTAAGCTGCCATACTATTGCATGTCCATGACACACTGTTGTTGCCGCTTCGTTACATAACACTTTACATAAATAATAAATAGATTTGTATCTCATTGTTCATTGGCTAAACCTCTCTCATCTCATTCAAAGTCCCAGGGCTGTCCCCTTTTGTCTTTTTCAGACAAAGAAAAACATTTTTAGAAGGAAAAACGAATGAAAAAGGTAAGTGAACCAACAATGCACTAGCTTAACCTCTTCCCTACCGCCCATTGTCATATGACATCCACAGATGGGATCTCCCATCCTGGGTGGACAACATATGACATCCTGGGCTTCCCGGCCATCTAGGGGGCATGTGCGTGGCATTGTGCGGGACCCGGTGCGCGTGCCTGTCGGCTGCAATGTCCGCCGGGCACCCGCGATTGCCGGTAATCACAGCAGGGATCCACAGTCCTGTCAGGTGACGAGACCGATGTGTGTTCCCAGTACAGAGGAACACACATTGGTCTCCTCCCCTTGTGAGTCCCCTCCCCCTACAGTTAGAATCATACATTAGGGAACATATTTAACCCCTTCAGCGCCCCTAGTGTTAACCCCTTCCCTGCCAGTCACATTTATACAGTAATCAGTGCAGTTTTATAGCACTAATTGCTGTATGAAATGTGAATGGTCTCAAAAATGTGTCAAAAGTGTCCGATATGTCCGTCGCAATGTCACGGTCACAATAGAAAATCGCAGATCGCCGCCATCACTAGTAAAAAAATTAAAATAAGAAAAAATGCAATAAAACTATGCCCTATTTTGTAGACGCTATAATTTTGCGCAAACCAATCAATATACGCTTATTGCGATTTTTTTTTTCTTTTTTTTTTTTTTTAAACAAAAATATGTAGAAGAATACATATTGGCCTAAACTGAGGAAAAAAATCTTTTTTTTTTTTATAGATTTTTTGGGGATATTTATTATAGCAAATAGTAAAAAATATTGCATTTTTTTTTTTTTAAATTGTCACTCTATTTTTGTGTATAACGCAAAAAATAAAAACCACAGAGGTGATCAAATACCACCAAAAGAAAGCTCTATTTGTGGGAAAATAAAAAACGAACCCCTTTAAACATGAGAATATTCTGAATTGACATGTTTTGATTCCTATTCATTGTCGGGTAAATCTATGGTATTAAAAATTTAAATGCGTGTGATATTCTCTGCACAGAAACATGTTTTGGTTCTTTGTGTTTTCTTGTAGGATTAAGATAAACCTAAAATATTAAATGAGGGGCGATGCTTAAAGATTAAGATGTTGAGTCAGATTCTTTGGCAAAGATTTTTTTTTTTTTGCTTACACAATCCACAGGAGCCTTGTGGTGACATCTCTATTGTTTACAAAACCCTCACTTGGTTTAGTGAACTAGTTTATATATACACCCTTGAAAACAAAATGCCAACCTAACCCTAAGTTTTCACAGTTGTACAGGTTCCTCTCCTGAACTGTTTACTCTGGTTACATTACACATTGTGGTTAATTTACTAAAAGTCAAGAGTGCAAAATCTGGTGCAGCCCTGCATAGAAACCAATCTTCAGGTTTTATTGTCAAAGCTTAATTGAACAAACTGAAGTTAGAAACTGATTGGCTCGTTCCTTTCCTACCCAGGGCAAGCATGCATACATGCTGCGCTGGGAGAAGGCGCTCGGGGAGGAGATCCCGGAGGCGAAGTGGCAGACGATCTGGTTTCAGGCAGCTAAGAGCTCTCTCTGTACGCTTTATAAGGAGAATGCCTATAAAATACTGTATTTTTGGTATATGACACCAGATGTTCTCCACACTATCTATCCATCCAGCTCAGACAGGTGTTGGCGTTGCCAGGGAGCCAAGGGAACCCTGTACCACATATATTGGACCTGCCCTAAGATAGCACCGTTTTGGACGGAAACTCAGCAGCTGCTTTCTCGCCTCCTTGGAGTGCCAGTTCCCTGGTCCCCAAAACTATTTTTACTAGGGGTATCTCCCCTGCAAATCCCCAAGTCCTCAAAAAAATTGATGAGGCATGTATTGACGGCCGCAAGGTGCCTGGTCGCTCTCCATTGGAAGCGACTCTTCCCCCCCCCCCCCTCTCAAGCTGACCTGTACGCTCGAGTTAAGGACGTCGAGCTGATGGAGAAAATGACATCCGGGTCGCAGGATAGACTGGAAATGCATGACGTGATCTGGGAGAAGTGGCATCGACATGAGGATCCGCCCTGAGTCACGAGTCGAGCCTCCTCTTACCCTTCCCCTACCTTATCTTTCCCTATTTCCCCTGCATCTGCAGCCCCCCTCCCTGCTCTTTCTTCGTTTCTCTTCTCACTCCTTCCTTTGTTTTTTTTCTCTGTTATACAAGATTTTCCTTTAAGTGTGCTGTAATTCGTCTCCTGGCAGAATGTGTTTGTGATCTAGTTGCTTATGTAGCCCTACCCCCGCAGGAGCCGCTGGTTAAATCCTGGGATTGGCACACCAAGTTACCCTGGTGATGTCTAGGGGTGAAATGCCAGTGGCGGAGCAATGAGCGAATGTCCAGACAGTCAATAAAGTTTCCTTTAATGTCTTTTTCGTTTTGCAGCCAACAAGGCAAACATCATCTTCAGTTTAAGGAAAGGAAAGTTGATGAAAGAAGAATACGAGAACTTTGTGGTATCAGGCCTGGATGTGAACAGGGCAGGCCTGCCCTTGACAATAGCAATAGTTGATCTTTTCGAGGAAGTACTGAGCAATTACGAGCAGGAGAAGGAGGCACAGCCGCCGATCGTCCATCGCATTGGGACATTTCATACCGCGCACCATTGTCTTCTCAATTGTAAGTGCAATTGCCCTTTGGCCCATTAAATTACGCCTCTGGTATTACGCCATGGTCTCTTTCTCTTTTGTTTTATACTGTTGAGCCTACAGAGAACAACATCGGGACACCACTAAGGTCAGGAGGGAGACCTAAAATCCCCACGCTCTAATTGACCACCTACATAGGGGTCATTTACAGGGTAAGGAGACTACAACACTATCCCTGGGTGTTTCTTTGGTGGATATAGATCACATCACTCCTTTCTTCGTTTTGAGGACTTATTGAACACACTCCTATGGGACTTTATTTAATCCATGTCACTTATGTTTCATGTGGTGCACATTGTCAGTTTATTGTTTAAGCACTTATGGTGATTTTTTCCTGTTCATGGTTCATTTTCTATTTTGGTCATTTTTATATGCATAGCACAGTAATTTTTATATCGGTCTAGTATCACTACTATTCCACAATACCTGCCAGCCTATTAGGACGTCGGGTCACCACCAATACTGAAGTGTCAGGCTTCAAGAAAATGGAGGCTAACTGACTTCCTGTCTACACACATAAAGTCTCCAACAACACGTTCAATTGGGTTCCCCAGACGTAGAAATGAGGCAGTTTAGTAACACGTAGGGATTGGCCGTAGGACAAGACGTACACCAGGAGTGATGTGAGATGGCGCAGATGACGCCATTGTTTGTTTACATGCTCGTTTTTATGGTTTTAATGTAAGCGCAACTTGTTTTCAATAAATGCCCTATTTTACCTTTATACTACACCATTGGAGGCCCTCTTTTGTCCCTCTTGCTTCCCTGGCTTGAGTCCTTCCAGGTACCACATTTAGCCACCAGGTTTATACCCGTTGGTATTAGGAGACATACTGGCACCAGCTATCACGCAGCTTATAAATCAGTCATTCAAAGAGGGCATGATGCCTGCCTTGTTGAAACAAGGTACCATTAAACCTATCCTGAAAAAACCCACCCTTGACCCGAAAGACCCAAACAATAGGAGACCCATAACGGGTCTAAATGTTTTCTCCAAAATAATGGAGAAAGAAGTTGTACAACAGTTACAACAGCATTTAGAAACCCAAATTTACTTGATACGTTTCAATCAGGCTTCCGGCCCGGGCACGGAACCGAAACTGCTCTGGTAAAAATATGGGATGATATTCTAGAGGCCGCAGATGAAGGAGAATCTTCTCTCCTGATCCTGTTGGACCTAAGTGCAGCCTTTGACACGGTAGACCACGGACTACTACTAGCTAGGCTAGCTGAAGTGGCCAAAGTCGCAGAAGAGGATCTACCCTGGTTCTCTTCCTTCTTGGAAAACAGATCACAAACAGTGAAATTGGGATCTTTCACGTCAGAAATGCGTACGGTATCATGCGGAGTCCCTCAAGGATCTCCCTTGTCGCCGGTACTGTTCAATATCTATCTCCGTCCTCTCTTTGAGATCATCAGCAACCAGAAGTTACTTTACCATTCCTACGCAGACGACACTCAACTGTATCTCTGCGTTAGTAATGGAAAGGTTCCCCCCCCTAGATTAGAGGGAACTCTCACCCTAATAGATAGCTGGATGACATCCAGCTATCTTAAACTCAATGGTTCAAAAACGGAGCTTCTCCTGTTTCACGCAAACAGGAAAAGTCACCCCACCTCAACTTGGACCCCACCACCCATCCTGGGAAAAATCATCACCCCGAGCGCCAAAGTCAAAAGTCTCTGAGTCATTTTTGACTCCTACATGACAATGGATGCACAAATAGGGGCGGTAGTCAGCGGATCCCATCATCTGCTGCGCCAGTTACGCCGACTCACCCCTTTTATTCCTAAAGAGGACATTGCAGTTGTGGTGGGAACAATCGTCAATTCCAGACTCGACTATGCAAATGCCCTCTACTTAGGTCTTCCCAAATACCAAATCACTCGTCTGCAAGTCGTTCAAAATACGGCTGCACGATTAGTGACTGGTAAAAAACCATGGGAGTCAATCTCCCTTTCGCTTAGATCGCTTACTGGCTACCAGTGAAAGACAGAATCACTTTTAAGGCACTCTGCCTAACACACAAGTGTATCCAAGGAAACGCTCCCCAATATCTATGCGAAAAAATAAAACCCCACAACCCCAATTGCACTCTGCGATCCACAAATCAAAATCTCCTGCACATACCAAAGGCAAGATACAAGTCCAAAGGAGATCGGAGATTTGCTGTCCAAGGACCGCGACTGTGGAATGCACTACTTACCACCATCCGACTGGAGTCCGACCAAAGCCCTCCTTTATCGAAGGAATGCAAACAGCGTCCAGAGGCGATTCAGTTCGCAAGCCTTGCGCTCTATAAGTTTTTCACTCACTCAGGAGACTGCCGTGAGGTGGAGATTAATTATTGATTGCTCTATTTATCCCTCATTGAGGTGAGATTTCTGGGAGACCAGACCGGTGTCTTTGGTGGAGTTTCCATTCTCTCTGGGATTAGTGGACAACCATTTACAGCAGCCTATTTGTCACTTTTACATTTGAACTTTGACACTATTTTCTCCAGCGTCATCTTCTTTGTTAAGATTTTGATCAATCAGCATCTTTATTTGCACTTTTTGATGTTTATGTGTCTTCATATTGTTTATTTATGAATGTTTTGCGCAATTTCTCTATATTTATTTATAGGCTCTAATAGGCATTGTGATTACAGCCTGTGGGCTTTAATAGGCTTCCAAAAGGGTAAACAGTGGGTCCACTGCTGTTCGTTCACTGATTACTCAGTGTTAGGGAACCAAATACATTGCTTCCCTAACACTGACCAGCCTCTCAGCCAATTGGGTTGCTCAGGTCTGGTTACCTGTCACCTAATTGGCTGAAACAGGCACCGCTATTGGATGCCCGATGGGAGGAGAGGACGGGAGAAGTGTGCAGGAGACGTGAAGGACCCCGCTCGTCACGGTCACCCACTGCCCCACAAGACAGGGTAAGTGCCGGGCAGACGGCGAGCGGGCGGGGGGCACACTCACACTAGCAGAATTTGCCACAGTGGCAGCATTTGATGTCACAGTGGCTACAATTGATGGCACAGTGGCTGTAATTGATGGCACAATGGCAGCGTTTGATGGGCAAAGTCGCAGCTTTTGATGGGCACGGTGGTTTGCAATTGATGGCATAGTAGCTGCATTTGATGGCACAGTAATATTTGTGAGATAACTACCTTAAATGTCTTCTCTTCATTCAGAGAAGTGGCAGCTTTATTCCATGGTATCCTGGATCAGTAATTGTATAAAAAAATAAGGAACAACCCAACAAGGAAATCTAATTTCTGCGACAGGTTTATTTTGTCGATAGCTTTAGATAGGGTTTGTTTTTGTTTTTTTTTACTAGTCAGGCTGCATGCCTACCCGCACATGCCATCTTAAGCTATGTGATAATGACTGAAGGAAGCAGATCTAAAGATCTTCTCCTTGTGCTGCAATGTTTGCATCATGTCATAAAGGAAGAACGACTCCTGTGCTGGTCTGATGTCCTCTCTTTCATCATCAGGGGGAAATTGTGTCTTGGCACCTGCTGTAACAGGATGGCTCTCCTATCCCTATCCTCTATTTATATTTTGAAATACTGGATATGATTTTTTAGTGTGACTTTCTACTTTTTTTTCTTGCTTCCATCTGCCTCCTAACATCCTCAGTTTATACTCTTCTCCTACCAATAATCCACGGGTTTATGCATTACTTTTCTACTGTATCTTGCTATCTGCTCTCAGGTGTTTTTTATTTTATTTATTTTTTATTAATTGCTGGTGTCTGCCTGTCTTAACTTCGACTTGTCTCTTTTGGTTTGCTGGTGTTTAATTTCTGCTCTGACCTTGGGTTTCCAATCAGTGCTGGAGTTTCTCAGCTTCGACTTAAGCCTTTTTTTCAGATGATTGCCTGTTGTCTGCTTTATTCTTAGCTTGCCACCTGCTTCCCGCAGTTTGCTGCCTCCTTGTTCTTGGAGTTTTTTTCTACTCCTTGCTGGCATCTGCCTGTCTTGACCTAGTTGTAGGGTGAGGCCAGGTTACAGAAGGTCCTGAATAAGAACAAGTAGGAGGCTCACTGGGCATGGGCTGGACTGGCATAACTGGTGCAGAGGCCGAGTAAATAGCATAGACAGGTGTCCGACTACCTGAATCGCATCGCAAGGCATGGCGACTGCGGAACTTGCAGACAAGTTACCCTGGCTGTGCGTTCAAGGGTGTTTAGGGACAGACAAATGTAAATGGTTATGCAAACTGGAGTGAATGATCAGCTTAGGTTCACAGGTGGGCTCCTCATCCAGAATGCCACTACACCTAGAGAGTACATCAGCCCGACTATTGCAGGACACATTCCAGAAATCACTATATGCAGTAGGAAGAGCAAGAGATAGTGGGATGGGGGCAACAGGAAGTTTATCTTTTGGGGCAACATTGGGTAGGCAGGACAAGGAACAGGAGGAATCCCAAGCCAGGATCTGTCCAGCAGTTTAGTCATTGTGTGGACAATGGAGCCGTAACCAAGGAAGACCCAAAACGATAATAGTTGAGGCCTTAGGTAAGATAAGGAAGGATATCCACTCCTGGTGGAGTGTCCCTACTGTCATCGTAACAAGGAGGGTCTGGAAGCGGATAGGGCCCCCTGGGAGAACAGTACCATCAATCGCCAAGACCACCAATGGTGTGGTGAGGGGCAAAAGGGAAAGTCTCATGGAAGATGCAGTTTCCCAGTCCATGAAAATGCCAGCGGCTCTGAAATCCAGATATGCCGAGACCGAATGAGAAGATGCACCAACATGAAGGAACACAGAAAGAAACAGACGAGAAGGTGAAGGTGATATTTCTGGGTCCAATACTCCACCTTCCAGATGTATTAGACCCAATCGTTTTTACGGACGAAGAGAGCAAGTGTCATGAAAAAATACCTTTGGCCCCACAATAGAGGCACAGGCCCAGATTTCTGCACCTATCGCGTTCCCCGGGAGAAAGCCTGGTCCAGCCCAGCTGCATAGGTTCCTCAGCTGGCAGGAGGAGCTCCTTGGGTCGAAGAGAGGGAGGCTCAGCCTGCCTAAAGACCGGGGAGTACTGGTGTCTTTTTTTCAGGGCCCTCTCCTGAAAGTGAATATCAATCTGGTTACACAAGGAGATGACACTGTCCAAATCAGCAGGGATGGTTCTTCCTACTAATTCATCTTTCATTCTATCATATCAAAGATATTCCGAAAAAGTTTTAAGAAGTCAAACAGGCTAGAAACCACTGGATCATTCAGTTCTCACAGAGGGGCAGCCCTGGCTAAAGCTTCACCAGAGAGAAGGGAAATGATATAGGCTACCTTTGCCTGATCAGACAGAAAGTTTTTAGGCTGGAGCTCAAAATAAATGGTGCATTGGCTGAGGAACCCCCTGCAGGCCTTGGAGTCCCCAGAGAAATGGGACGGAGCTGGCAGCTGTAGTGAATGTGTGGCTGCGACTGTGTCTGGAATAGGTGCAAGCGCTAATTGTGCTTGAGGTTGCTGACTTGGGATTCCCAAGGAGGCCTGAGGCTGCTCGAAGTGGGAAGCCAGATCTTGGAGAAATCGCATCACCTGAGTCTGATTCGATTCCTGGGTCTCAAGTCTGCAGACTATGCCCTGCAATGGATCATCTGCGGAAAGCGGCACGTCAGCCGCGTCCATGGCTGATCAAACTGTCCAGGTGACGTATTCACTCCATAGGAGTCAGGAGTGTACCGCTAAGGTAGTGGACCCTAGGACTGATTGCTGTGGATTGAACTCTGGGAGGTTCAGGAAGGCAGGTCCACTGGAGCACCAACACAGATCCTACTGGGAGCTAGAGCATAGATTTCCCAGGGTGCGGAGTCTAAGAGCCAGCAGATGTTCACCAGAGCCTCTAATGGTGAGGATGGAATGTGCTGCAACTGGCTCCAGGTCGTGGCAGACAAACATTGCTGCATAACCATGACAAGAACTTCGACACCCGAAGGGTTCCACAAGTTACTTTGGCACCAAAGAGTGAGATCAGACTTGAATGACTTCACCAGATATATGGTACGCTGTGAGATCATTAACACTACCCTCTCAAGGTTTGACCACTGTCCAGAGAGCTACAGGGCCTGGAGATGTACCTTCAATGCTGCTATTGCTGATCTCAACCTTACTACAAAAGAGGAACTTGATTTGTTCATAAAGTGGCTGGGGCCAGAATCTGCAGATCATGTTAAATGACTGAGAACAGTGCATGTTCACCACCCAGATGCAGGTCTTGTTGCTGCATGGGCAAGACTTGAGCAAGCCTATGGTAGCTCTGAAGCCATGGAAAGCGCTCTGTTCAAGAGACTGGAAAACTTCCCAAAAATAGGGAACAAAGACTATCGCAAGTGTCAGGTACTTGATAGGAGACTGATTTGATGAGGTCGGCCTCTCTTACATCTCCTGTCCTGGCTCCATTGAGGATGAGACAGAGGAGATCAAAGGACAAGAGAGACACGAGTGCCTGATATGGAAGGTACCGAGTCAGCAGCTTGTCTGGGTTCTGCAGACTGGAGTAGGCTGCGGTGTGCAGAGCAGGAACAGGAGACAGCCAGGTAGGCAACCGAGGCTTAACAACAAACAGGATAAAAGACAGTAGCAGAGTCTCAGGAATAGTCTGGTTCTTCCACAGGCGGGCAGCAAGAAACCAAATCGTAAACAGAGCCAGAGCCAGAGTCAGGAACAGACTGTCGGAGGTGGGTACAAGTACAGGAACAGAATACGGAGCCAAGGTCAAGAACAAGCCAGGTCATAAACTAGGAGAGCACACAGGATCAGATCAGGATACAGGAGTCAGGACACAGCTGAAGATCAGTCAGCAAAGACTAGGAGGCTAAACTCCCTTTAAATAGACCATCTGGCGCCAAGTGGAATTAAACCCATGCGCACATGCGACTGCGGACTTCTGCGTGCATGCCTGTTAGCCATTCTATGTGCAAACCAGGATAGGATACAGTAACAGGCTGGTGTGTGGCAGAGCGGCTCCCGCAGTTGACAGGCTACAGTAGCATTGCTTCTGTGAGATGTTGATGGACACTCTGGAGGTTTGAACAACCCTGACCCCTCCTTATTTACATCCCTGATGTACACAACTCTCAGGCCCAGGCCCTTGTGAGGTTGGGCTCCTGGTGCTACAGCCCCTGAAACTTGTATTGACACAAAGATATTATTGTATTTGTGTTGCTCATTTCACATGAATGTAATTGGCACATGCAACCGGTTAAGTGTATTTTAAATTCTGTTTGCTAGCGTTGGGAAAAGTAAAAACGTGTCTTTTTTTTGCGGGGTAGAGGGTCCAACTGAGGGGATTTCTCTCCACTGACACAACAGGAAGTCAAATGAAAATCTACTCTTTGACAGTTGTCACCACTCATACATTTTGCATCACCTGTAAAATGTTGGATTTGCCATCGCTTTCTGTCCCTTTAACTATGGACACAAATATTGTGAATCTCCCCAATGGGGTTACAGACACCAATAAAACCCTAAGAGAGGTTCCAATCCTCCCCTACTCTGTACAAAATGAAAAAAGGAAATTTGGCTTTAGATATTCTTCAGTTAAGCAGAGTGGTAAACTCTAAGGAGTGAAAATAAAATTCATAAACTGAGTTTTTAATAATTGGAGGGGCTCTGTCAAGGTTAGCATGGTCATAATGGGCCAATACCACCCCCGTTCTGACACTCAGACAGAGGTAGGACTACCTAGGGGTGTGATAAACATTTTTGATCAGACATTTTTGTTGTTGGAGATTATCCAGCTTTTTGGAAAATGTTTGTGGGAGGCAATCTTTCGGAGTAAATTGGACCCCAATATCGCCTCTGTTCTTCAGTGCAGCTAATCAAGCATCTGGTGGATCACTTTTACCCTAAAGTTGACTGTAAAAATTAAGCTTAAGGCCCATCTCCTATTATAGACCCCCCTCCTAGCCTGACCTTTAGTACAGTCCCCTCTTCCCAGTACAGTCCTCCTACCACATAAACCCCTAGTACAAATTCCCTCCCAGTACAGACCCCTTTCAGGCTAACCCCCCTTACATATGCTTCACCCCAGTAGAGCCTTACTCCCAGCCTAACACTTTTTAAATACGACTTACCCCAGCCTAACCCAAGTACAGACCACCCTCCCCTAGTAAAGACTGCCCCCAGCCTGACCTTTGGTACAGGCCCCTCTTCCTAGTACAGCTCCCTCCAAGCCTAAGCCCCAGAACAACCTCCCCCTCCCCCTCCACCCAGCCTAAGACCCAGTAGAGCCCCCGCCTGTCCCCTTCTCCTAGCCTAAGACTCAGTACAGCCCCCATTAACAAAAGCACAACAGACGTACTGGATTTGCTGGAAAAAGCTTTACAAATTTTATTGGATTACATGTTAAAAAATACATTAAAACATCATTGTATATATAGTACAAAGTGAGAAGATGAAGCCGATATATAACGTTTAAATTTAGTTGCTGTGTAATTTGATAGCATTCTGGTCCACGTGTTTCACGGAATCCCCCGCTTCTTCAGGACCACATAAATCGGGTACTGGATATAGTTCAAACTAAAAATATATAACAAAGATAAATAAATCAGATAAAATGTGTGTGTAATATACATATTAATCAATCAAGATAACATTCGCATTTATATATCAGCAACATTTTAATAGGATGGTTCACTTAAGCAAAGACCAAAAAAAAGCGTTTTAGTAAACCATGATGTATACATCGGTCATACCTGTAATGGTAGATGATAGACACCATAAATGATGCCAGCAAAAAAAGAATCTCCAAGTTGGAATATGCCTACTGGCCCATAATATACACCCATATCTATAAAAGCCAATTAGATGGATTATGGGCAGTAAAGCCGGGGTAGACACTACAGTTTTTTGTGTACGAAAAAAAACTGTCAGCTCCGGTCGGAACTGCTGTACTAACCATGTGAGGTTAGTCCAGCAATATCCCCCGTTGAGCTGTTATGTTCTGCCAGGGGTCACCACTGCATCAGCACTCCCAGCCAATGGAATCAGTGCTTTCTGCCATTGGCTGGGAGTGCTGATCAGGAGTGGGCTGCTGGTTTTCCAGCATGCATATCCGATGGCGGCTTCTGTCGGATAGACCGGCATACACATGGGCAGAATGCCCCCAGCCTAATCCCCATTCCCAGTAGAACAGCCCCCCTCCTATCCTTACCCCCAGTACAGTATCTCAAACTTCCTTACCTCCTTTCAGCCAAACGGTGGCCAAACGTGGATCTAATTCATCCAGTTCAGCAGTGACCGGATGAATTTCGATCCATGTATGGGCAGGCTGGTTGTACAGAAGTTAATGTATACGTTTTTAACTGAATGATCAGTGCCACCAACTTTGGCCAGCAGCAGTGATCCGTGTATTCTGATGGAGAGGAAGTCTCTCGCCATTAGAACACAATAGCTCAAAGGGAGATACAGTATTTCCCTATCCACATTGAATGCATGGATGGGGGAATTGGGCCTTTTTCTTTTTTATTCTTTCAACTCACTAGAACAGAAAAATAAATGATAATATTGTAATATTGTACTTTTTATACTTGTGTCATGTGATTGGAGCCGAGGAGGAGTGCCAGTGGTTGTCTGGCAGAGAAAATGGGGGCTCTAGTGCACATTAGGCACTGCAGTGCTGTGTATAATAAAAGAAAGTTGGGCTGCCGCTACACCCCCAGTGTGTCAGGATCTGATAAAGACTGCATCCCCCTTAGTGTGCCACTGTACACCCAGGGCCGGATTCCAGACAACGCCACTGAGGCCAGACCCCAGTGGGTGCAGGGGCGGCGCTGGCGCCGCATCAACGGGGGGCAGGGATGGACTGGCCATCAGGACTGATGTGCTATGTGCCCTGATGTGATCTGATGTTCTACATGCCCTGATTTGCTATGTTCCCTGATGTGCCCTGTGCCCCATGTCCTTATGTGCCCTGTGCCCTGATGTGCCCCCTGCCCCGATGTGCTGTACCCTGATGTGCTGTGCCCTGTACCCTGATGTGCTGTGCCCTGTACCCTGATGTGCTGTGCCCTGTACCCCGATGTGCTGAGCTCTGTACCGTTCCCTGATGTACACTGTACCCTGATGTGTTGAGCCCTGGGCCTGTTTGGATGAAGGCCCCCTATGTGATCGTGTGTGTGTGTGGGGGGGGGGGTGGCAGCATTGAAGGACCCGGCCTTGGGGTGGCAAGGGGGGGTAAAACCGGGCCTGTGTACACCTCCAGACTGACATACACCCATCAAGGTATTTTGATATTTGCATAACACCTCCCAAGAGCCAGCCCACTGCTTGTATCAGGATGGATGGCACTTGAGAGGAGTAATGATGCCGAGTGCTGTGATGTATTTAGGAAGTCATGTACAGCACCATGCCAGCCCCTCTGACCATCCATGCATAGAGAAGCACAGAGACTCAGTGATGACATCACTGGGTTTGTAATGAAACCGGAAAGGTTTTATTTAAACATTTCATTAGCATTATGACGAGAAAGGAAAGGAGGAATAGAGAAGAAAAAATATAAGCAGATTCAACACCAGTTTTACCACGTTTCCACTGTGCACTGGTGGGCACAGATGAGATAGCACTTATAGGCATTTGTGGGAACAGATGAGACGGCACTAAGACGGGATCTTCACTTCACCTGAGTACCACAAGCCAAAAATGCCATTCATCTAATTTTATAATATTCAAAGCAAATACACCCATCCACCCATGTCTCCATCAGTGGTCGCTGGTGCTTCCTCGGTCGGGGGGGGGGGGGGGCAGATGGATAACCCCCCTACCCTCTTTGCTCCAACCTGCACCATATCCACACACCCCCGGTCACCGGCTCACTCACCCTGTGCTGCCCCGGGACTGACGTGGAGGCTTTCCTCCTCAGTCTCCTCCATGTCCCTCCCCCTCCATCTCCTGCCTCCTGCTTCGCCAATAGGATGGCTTCTCCTTTCGGCCAATCAGGAAACAGTTGTAAGGACCGGCTTCCTGATTGGGCAGGAGTTGAATCAGTGTGAATCTGCGCCTCGAGCCCACCCTTTTTTGAGCCTATTAGAGCCTTTGGCTTTATTCATGTGCTGCAAAAAAATAAATAAACCCTCATTGGAATCCATGCATCTAGTGCCCTGCGTGTAGATTAGGGGGCCGGACGCATGGGGGGGGGGTGTGACGTTCGTGCACCACTAATGGCTGGACCGCCACTGGTCTCCATGCTTTATTTTATTAAGAAATCACTTTGAAAAGTACCCCCTAGCATTTCTGGCCATGGCCATCTTGGGCAAATGATTCATAGAGCATTTACTTACTGGAATCAATCTGCCCTTGGCTCAAACATGCATGCATGGGAGTGTGCTAAGCTGAGAACTCCCCCCCCCCCCCCCCCTCCCGAAGACCTCATTTGCATAGGCATGAAACCAGAAAGTAACTAAAGAAATGTAAAAAAGAAGAAAAGTTTAAAGAAAGTAAACATGATATACTTTCCTATCTACTGTATTTACTAATGCTAGCAGCATGAGGATTAAGGTGGAGGTAAACTTCCATCTCCTGATTTTTACCTATAGGTAAGCCTATAATAAGGAATGGCTCGCGCTGTTTCTTCAGATCCCTGTGTGCATGTGTGGGAGTGAAGTCATCGCGGATCCAGCCAGTCACATGAACTCGGAAGCAAGACGGGTGAAGATGAGAGTGCCTGTAGCGCTAACATCTCGGCATGGGAGGGCTTTGTTTTAAGGTAAGTTTACCATAATGTGCTAGTATGCAACGCATATTAGCACATTATGACATTACCTTGCAGGTGCAAAAAGAAAAAAATGTCCAGCGGTTTACAGTCACTTTAACCATAATCAACGTTGATTGTGAGAGTGAAGTACCACTTTAAGAGAACCTGTCCATTTGCCCTGAATTTTGAAAGTAAAATTATCCTTAGAAAAAAAAAAACACGATTAGATATTAGAAATTAACACAGATTCTTTCATTTATTTTTTATTTTTTTAGGTATTTAGTTCCTGGAATGCTTATTAACTGCTCTCGCCAGAAGTGAAGAGATGTGCTAAATATCCTGACATTGATTAAGAGCAATGTTCTGAAAAGTGAGGACAACAATTCCCATCCTTGGGATACTGTCTACAAATTCCTTATTATGTGAACACGCCATCATGTGCAATTACTTAATAGGTTTCAGCCATGTCCACCCAATAAACCCAAGAGCATTCATACAGCACTGATACAGCACACAGTTCCTCCAGCCTCTCACCTGTATTGCTGTCTGAAATAGGATTCTGGTTGCTGTGGTTCTTCTTTGTTGGTTATCTGCTTCCAGCAGGCAGAACGTTTCTCTGAAAATAGCCTGGAGTGCTGAAGTTCCCCGCTGGGCTGTACTGGGCCACCACATAATAGCCCTGATTCCCATCTGTGGCCACACCACAGCCAACCTCCTTTGAGTCTTTCCACACAACCTGGGTGAAGTGCCCTTAAGGAAGATAATAGTTATTTTTTTGATAATAAAATAAAATGTATTTTGCATTGAAATATTTTCAGTGGCTGAGCATACAAACCTAAAAAAGGAGGGTCTGACCGGTGGGTTGATATTAGGGGCAGTTTTACTTTGTAAAGAGGGTGCTCCCCTATACATAACTTTAGCCTGGTCTGGCAACAAAAAAAACAAAACCCGATCACTTTTTAATACACTCCAACGTTTATTAAATATAGACCTAATTTGCCTGTGATGCACAGAGTATGCTGTTAACATTGACCATTTGAAAGATTCGTCCTGATGGGGTTTCTACCAACGAAGAACATCTGTCCACGTTCAGAGTATTTTGTAACTCCAAATCAATGTTGGATCGGTCATAACCTTTGTCAAGAAATCTGTTCTTTTTAAGACCGTGGTCTGTGATTTAAAGGGGCTGTAAAGGTTTGTTTTTTAGTTTCTAAATAGGTTACTTTAACCTAGGGCATTGTTGGCTCACTTACCTTTTCCTTCGATTCCCCTTCTAAATGTTTTTTTCTTTGTTTTCTTTGTCTGAATTTCTCACTTCCTGTTCCTCCTCAGTAAGGTGTTCAGTAAGCTGTTCTAAATGACTTTCCACCGCTTGGATGATGGTGGAAAGCTTACTGCGGAGTAACAGGAAGTGAGAAATTCAAACAAAGAAAAAAACATTTAGGGCCAGATTCAGGTAGATGGGCGCTTCTTTACTTTGGAGTAACGTTTCTCATTTACGTTACTCCGCCGACACTTTTGGAGCAAGTACTGTTATTCACATAGCACTTGCTCCTAAAGTTGCGCCAGAGTAACGAAAATGCGCTGGCGTAACCCGACGCAAGTGGAAGTGGGTGTGATCATATGTAAATGATGGGCGGAGCCCAGCGCAGAGGCTTACGTTCAGCGCATCATCCACGGAGCATGCGCAGTGAGGGAGGGCTCCACTCGCCCCCGTGTGCGCACGCTCACAACTTCCGTCGGCACCACTTCACGGGAAACGTCAGCGCAATGTGTTCCGTTGGGTGTTAAAATGCGCCCGTAGATGCGCCATTCCGGCGCTAAAGTATATCCTGTCCCCCCCCCCCCCCCCCCCCCCCCCCGCAGTGAAGTTACTTTTGTTCTGAGATGGCTGCTCCCGTTCACAGCAAACACACAGGAGAAAGCTGAACTCTAAAGGCCAGGAGCTGTCAGCCGTCATCTCGGCTATGGAGACCTAAGATGTCTTCCTCCATGGCTGTAAAAGTCGACAGACAAGCAGAGACAGAGGTGTTGTCCTGCAAGTGGGGGTGCTCAGCTAGCTCTTATCGTCGGTAACGCTGCTGTAGCTGCTCTCCTGCTGACCTGTGGCCGTCTGGAGTAAAGATAAAGCAGCCATTTGTAGAAATAACTTTGCGACGGACGGACGACATATGCGCGGCGCATGTAGCCAGCGTATGGTGATAATCCGTTCGAGAATTGGGAAATCTCCCTCATTTGCATATTTGCAGGGGAAATCAATTGGCGCGACGGATGTGCCAAGCGAAACTATGCGCTGACGATACTCTGGCGTCGGAAAGTTAAGCCGGTCGGGGAAAGCCCGTTTTCTGTCGCATCTAGTTTGGTGGGTACGGCCGCGTAGATACAACGGCGCATCTTGACAGTTACGCGGCGCATATCGAAATACTCCAGCGCAACTCTACCTGAATATGGCCCTTAGAAGAGAAATTGAAAGAAAAGGTAAGTGAACCAACAATGTACTAGCTTAAAGGAACCTATTTAGAAAATAAAAGACAAACCTTTTCAACCCCTTTAAAGATCTGAATATCGGTACAGTTCCTACACCGCCGCAGAAATTGACTACGTGGAATGGACAATCTATGGTGACGGTTATCCAACGGAGTGAAGCCATTGAGATCAGTGGGTTTGAAATATGTTTTGAAATGAAACTGACGCTCATGAATTTCTATTTTCAGGTCTTGAAAATGAATCTCTTCCCTGCTGAATTCATAAGACAGAGATATACCTTGGTCGTTACTATTCAGCAAGGTGAAAAACTGGCCCAAAGATTCTGAACAACCATCCTAAAGCAGGAGGATGTCTTCAATGTACCTGGCCCACAGGACCAATTGAGATCCACTGTGGCCATAGACGACATCCTCCTCCCATTTGGCCATAAACAAATTTAGCCCCCATCGCTACACAGAGATTAGGACAGAGATTTCTTGACAAAGGTTAAGACCGTTCCGATGTTGATTTGGAGTTACAAAATACTCTGAAAATGGACAGACATTCTTTGTTGGTAGAGAAACCCCATTAGGATGCTAACAAATCTTTCAAATGGTAAATGTCGACAAAATACTCTGTGCAATACAAGCAAATTAAGTCTATATTCAATAAACATTGGAGTGTATTAAAAAGTGATCAAGTTTTGGGTTACTTGTTGCCAGACCAGGCTAAAGTTATGTATAGGGGAGCACCCACTTTACAGAGTAAAATTGCCCCCAATATCATCAACCCACTGGTCAGGTCCTCCTTTTTTAAACAACATGGTAGGGTACTATCTATGTGCAAAATGTGGCGTTTGTCAGTATAACACACGAGACAGATGTAAGACTAAAGTGTTTAGGTCAACAACCACCAATTGAGTGTATCATATCAAACATTTTTTACTTTGCGCTACTAAAAACGTTGTATACCTACTTTCTTGCCCTTGTGGCAAACACTATGGGCCAGATTCAGGTAGATGAGAGTATCTTTCCTCTGGAGTAACGCTTCTCATTTACGTTACTCTGAAGACCCTTTCAGCGCAAGTCCTGTAATTCACATAGCAGTTGCGCGTAAACTTGCGCCAGAGTAACGATAATGCGCTGGCGCAACCCGACGCAAGTGAAACTGGGTGTGATCATATGTAAATGATGGGCGGAGCCCAGCGCAGAGGCTTACGTTCAGCGCATCATCCACGGAGCATGCGCAGTGAGTGCGGCTCCACTCGCCCCCTTGTGCGCATGCTCACAACTTCCGTCGGCACCACTTCCTGGGAAACGTCAGCGCAATGCGTTCCGCTGGGCGCTTAAAAGCGCTGGCGGAAACGCCATTCCGGCGCAAAAGTAGTTCCATTTCCCCCCACCCCAGGGAAGATACTTTTGCCCTGTAATGGCTGCTCCCGCTGCCCCCAAAGAGAGGAGGAACCTAAATTATAATGCCCAGGAGGTCACAGTGATAATATCGGCTATGGAGGCATTTAATGATTTTCTCCATGGTAAAAAAAAGCAGGAAGACCAGCCGGGAGAGAAAGCAGGCCATCCTGGACACCATAGCTGCCAGGGTCAATGTGCTGGGGTACTCCACCCGGAGTGCTTCAGACATTCGAAAAAAAATCAATGACCTGCGGCGCAAGGTGAGGGGCAAGGTGTCCACCATTAGGAGCCATGAGAGGGGCACAGGTGGTGGTCCCCCATGTCCTGTCACCCTGACCGCGGAGGAGGAGGTGGTCGCCCGCTGCCTGGACAGGGAGCAGTTGGAGGGGGTCCCAGGCTATGATTCCGTAGAGGAAGGCTCCAGGACAGGTAAGTGATTTTTACCCCCTTTTTGGTGTGTTGCATGTGGGGCGGGGGTGGGTACATGTGCCAAGTGTGTGGGACCACCAACATGTGTCTGCTTTGTGTCATCCACAGATGACGGTGCTGGGCCATCTCGTGCCGGCCAGTCCACCCCAACCCCCCAACGGGATGCTGAAGACGAGGCCCTGGGTGCTGGAGACACCGAGGTGGAGGAGGAGAGTGCCCACACCACTTCAGCAGAGGTGGTTGTGGAGGAGCCTGTCCCTGAACAGGAGTTCATTTTAATGTTGGAGGAGTCCTCCTCCTCTGCAGGGCCCTCTGTGATCCCCTCCCCCATCCTAGGTAGCCCCTCAAGGGCGACTCCATCCCCACGGGGACAACCTTCCTCTGCCCCCAGGAAGGCCACCCGGAAGACCAGGGGGGTGTGTGATTTGGTCGAAGACCAGGTGCTTTTGGACCACGCGAAACAGACCCAGCAAATGGGGGAGATGGCTGGCCACCTAGACAGGGTCGCAGACAGCCTGGGCTCTATGTCACAGCTGCCCAGTCGCGTGCAGGGCGTTGTGACCAGCCTGGGGGAGGTGCAGGCTGATATCCGGCACTTGACAGCAGCTGTTCGAGACAACACTGCTGCCATTCGGGAAGAGGGGAGGCAGCGGCAACGTGACCAGCGGCATCAGATCACCCGCCAGCTGAGGATGCAGGCCCAAACAAATTTGTATCTGAGCCGTATCGCTGTGGCATTGGAGGGCATGCAGCCAACAGCTCCCAGGAGTGGCCCACCCGGGGATCAGCCTCCTCCTGATGCCCCCCCACCACCACCACCACCCACTCCCTCCAGGCAGATGAGGAGCCCGAGAGTGCCCCCAAGGAGGAGCCCCCGTCATCCCAGATGAGGGTTTTTTGTTTTTTTGGTTGTTATATATTTTTGTTTATACTCAGGACATGAGTTTATTTATTTTATTTATTATTATTGTTTATACTCAGGACATGAGTTTTTGTTAATTTTTTTGGTTCTCAGGTTATGAGATTTTATTTTTATTTTTTGATACTGCACACGTTGCAGTGTGAATGGTGTGTGAATGTGAGAGGGTGGCACTCCTGAAAGTAAGGGGTGTCACCCTCGGCCGTGGTGGTGAAGTTAACCCCACGGCTGAATGAATGACGTGTGAAAGGTGTGTGAATGGACAGTGACATCATTGGGGCCTTGACGCGGCGTTACTGCTCCCAACTCCTACATGCTGGACTTGGGCTAATCCAATGCGATGTGCATGTGATGTGTGTGATCTAGGGACATCAGTGGTGTACATGCGTGCACTGTCTGTGTTAGTAATGTTTTGGTTTAGTGTCCAAAGATGCCTACGGCGAGGACCCTCCTGACTGCTCTTCCATCAGCAGACTGGGTGTCCTCTGGCAGGTGGGGACTGTGTGGGTCGGGGGTCAGGTCATCACGTATGTCAATCTGCAGGCCTTTTTTCATAGCAAAGTTATGTAGTATGCAACATGCACCGATGATCTGACACACAAAGGTAGGGGAATACAATAGGGTCCCCCCGGACTTATCCAGGCAGCGGAAACGGGACTTCAGGAGCCCAAATGTTTGCTCCACCACTCCACGGGTTTTGATGTGTGCTTCATTGTATTTTCTCTCTCCTCTGGTTTGGGGGTTCCGGAAAGGAGTCATTAGATGGGGTCCCAGTGCATATGCAGAGTCACCTGTAAGGTAAAAGACAGGAGAATGTTAGTCATGCATGTGCGACTTCTGTTGTGCATCACGGGAGGGGATAGTCATGCCTGACTCCCATGTCACTCACCAACCAGCCAGCTGTCCCCATACATGTTCTGTTCGAATTCTGCTGGGATGGGACTCTGACGGTATATGAAGCTGTCATGGCTGGACCCGGGGTGTTTGGCACGGACGTGCCATATGAGGCGTTGGGCATCGGCTATCACCTGTACGTTGATGGAGTGCCAATGCTTCCGATTGCGGTATATGTGCTCTGTGGCACTGGGGGGCTGTAGGGCCACATGTGTGCAATCAATGGCCCCGATGGTGCGTGGGAATCTGGCAATGTTGTAGAAATCTGTCATTGCCTTCAGCCGCAGCTCCTCAGTGGTGGGTCTGATGAACTGGTTGGACATGCGTCTGAGGATTGCAGGGACAACCTGGTGCACACATCTGCTTATGGAGGACTGTGACATCCCAGCCACCACTCCACTTGTACGCTGGAATGATCCACTGGCAAGGAAATGAAGTGTTGCCAGGACCTTCACCAGTGGCTGCACTGCTTGTGATCGGTGTGTCTTGCTGGTGATGTCATCCTGCAGGGTTGTGGTTAGTTCAAGTATTACATCAGGGCTGAATCTGAAGAGGCGATACACCTCCTCATCCCCCATGCCAAAGAGGTTCATACGAGTGCGGTATATCCTCTCACGTGCCCGCCTCCTCCGTAGCGAGGGACCCAGTACTAGTCTTAGGACCACGAGTGCCCCTGGCATGTTGGCACACAGAGGTTTTGTTCTTGCTAGTGTTGTTGTTCAGCTTGCTAGTTTCGTCGGTAACGCTGCTGTAGCTGCTCTCCTGCTGACCTGTGACCGTCTGGAGTAAAGATAAAGCAGCCTTTTGTAGAAATAACTTTGCGCCGGACGGACCAGATACGCGCGGCGCATGTAGCCAGCGTATGGTGCTAATCCGATCGTGAATTGGGAAAAATCCCTCATTTGCATATTTGCAGGGGAAATCAATAGGCGCGACTGATGCGCCCAGCGAAAATAAGCGCTGACGATACTCTGGCGTCGGAACGTTCCGCCGGTCGCAAATGACCCGTTATTGGGCGCATCTAGTTTGGTGGGTACGGGCACATAGAAAAGACGGCGCATCATCACAGTTACGCGGCGCATATCCAAATACTCCAGCGCAAGTGTTCGTGAATCTGGCCCTATGTGGGCCGTACTATTAGGTCCTTTACAACGGTCAATGGACACATAGCTAAAATTAAAGGAACACTAAAGTCAGAAATGTTTTTATTTAAAAATAACAAACATGTTAAACTTACCTCCACTTTACAGCTCGTTTTGCACAGAGTGTCCCCGAATCCTGTCTTCTGGGGTCCCTCGGCGGCTGTCTCGGCTCCTCCTGGCAAAAGCTTTCTACTATCATGAGAGCGAGCTCGCATGGTGGAAAGCTTTTGCGAGCGCGCTCCCTTGATACAGCGGCGGCCATAGCCGCCGACTGTATCATTCGGCCCCGCCCCCGACACGCCGCGTCATCCGCTGTGATTGACAGCAGCGCCAGCCAATGGCTGCGCTGCCATCAATCCGCCCAGCCTAGCCAATCAACGGCCAGGCTGGGAAACAAACAGAACGACAAGCACACGCACCGTACTTTCGAAGGGGTGAGGTAAGTAAAACGGGGGCTCGGGGGGGGGGGTGGCGATGTCAGATGTTTTTTTTACCTTAATGCATAGGATGCATTAAGGTAAAAAAACTTTTACCTTTACAACTCCTTTAAGAAGGGCAGTGTTAAATAATATAACAATAGAGATCCAAGAGGTACAGAGTTTCTGGTCATAGACAAGTACATCCCCCCTGGGAGGGGTAGAGCTATGACCAGGGGCATTTCACATCTTAATTTTAAATCTGTACGTATTATGTGGTATGCATTTTCATGTATAGCATGTCGTTTTACATATTGTGAGATTTCGCCCATTTTATATGTATATACAGCTTGAAGTTAATAATTGCAATGTATTATTACCCCAGTTCTGGCATCAATCCGTGAGGTACTAAATATTTCAATATACATATTTGCAATATATCTTTACAAATAGTTCTTTTAACTTTTTTAAATCCATCCAGTATAGTGTTGATATGTTAACGCCATCGTAACATCATATTTTTTTTGCTAACGTCATGTGTTGTCCCCACTACATGAAATATAGCGATGTTCAGCCAACGATGTGTTGGATGTGGGCGATTCTCGCTGTCTTATAGCCAGTGTTGTAAGTAACGGCGTTTAAATAAACGCCATTACGTAACGATTGGCCATCAAGGGGTAACTAGTAATCTACCTGATTACTTTTACCCCAACACCAACGCCGTTGCCATTACATTGGCGGCGTTACCATAGTTACATTGAGCGCACGGCGCGGGTGGCAGTCCGGGGTCATGTCCCTGTCTAACTTCTCCTCAGGGCCGGCGGGATGGAACCTGTGAATGCATTGTGAATTGTGATTGGGTGGCCCGGGTTACACTGTCTGTCATCACATGATGCCATGCCCATGTTCTACTTGATTGGTCGCCGGCGGGCATGTGACTCAGTGTCGGATTTACTCGGTGGGTGGTGCTGGCGTGGCGCATGCACGTGCCCCTGAAGTCTCCCGCCCGCGGCCACCTGCAGTCTCAGAGAGACGTGACTCGTGTGTCGGGACTCGTCGGGACACGGGTGTGACTGACTGACGATGTCAGTGTCACTGATGGTCCCGGAGCCACCGACATCTCCCCCGTCCATCCCCCACGGAGGCTCCGCTCCACCACACCACCGGTTCGAGGCCAGCAGCAAGCCAGCAGCCAAGTCACACTGACTCACCTCACCAGGCAACACCGATTGTGGCCCTGCGGCTGCCCCTGCCCTGCGCAAGCCAGCAGACAGCAGTACCGACCGACCGACCGACTGTGGCCCCTGCCAGGTGAGGAGCCCATTGAAACTGGGGCGGGGGGGGGGGAGCGGCCTAGTCTAAGACCTGCCTGGTCTGGTTGTGGTGATGTGAATGAACTATGTGCTACTGGGTTTGCTGAGCTGACCGACTGGCTGGCTGTGCTGATATTGTTGCTTGCTTCAAAGCTTAAAATACTCCAATTATCTGTCTATAAATATATAACAGGCTTATAGACAGATAATTGGAGTCCTTTAAGCTTTACAATTACAAGCAGTATCAGCAGCAGCAGTCACTGTCAGCTCAGCGAGTAGCACAAAGTTCATATTTCGTTTATATAAAAAAAAATCTCAGTTACTTTTCCGAGTAACTAGTTACTTTGCTAATAAAGTAACTGAATCACTAACTCACTTACTTTTTCGGACAAGTAACTTGTAATTGTAACTAGTTACTTTTTTAAAGGAAGATGAACAACACTGCTTATAGCGAGGCGTGACCCGCAGATATCAGTGTCTTCCGGATTTCTGACACAACGGTTTGGTTGTGCATACGCTCATGACTGAGTGTGGGTGGACCAATAAGCATTGCCGCTGTAGAATCTGAAGCACACTTGGCATCTGATAGTGAGGCTTGGTGCGCACACTGCAAATTCATAGGATGAAGGTCAGGTGACATTGTTTGCATGTGGGCTGATTTGCTATTCGTAGTGAGGCATGAGCCGCACATGCCGCCGCCATTTTCGAGAACCAGAAATGGCCATGGCATGTCTATACCCCAGATGATGTCTCTTTAGACGAAATGCGTCAGCACGAGCCTGCTGATGCCATTGCGTTAACCTTCAGTTTTTTACATGAGCTTTTTATCTGCTTAAATGTGTGTTCCTCAAATTTTAATAGATATTCTTTGTTATGCGGATTTACACTATGTGGAACTTTTGTTTCATTGATGGTTGCATCCTGTGAGCATATGAAATGGATTCAACCTACTTCTCTCTGAGTTTCCCTTCCTTGCTGTGAGTTCTCTGAGGGACAGTGTGAACATCATCCTCCTGTGCCAACATCCGCAGATGTGGATGTCCCTGCCTATTGGTGTGTTGTCACCACAAGCCTTGACGACTCATTGACAACTCATTGGCTTTGTTGAGTCCATTAGCTCTGGTAAGCCTCTCTTATGTAGGTGGTGGCTTCTCCCATTATCTTCTTTTTACATCTGTCCTATTGATGTCTGAAAGTTTGATATTTACCTGGATTAACATCATATCTCAGTTTTTCATCCGTGGATTATATTCACTCATTTACCATCACAGTTTGGACTTTATTTAACATATTCATTAATGTTTTTGTATGTACATCATTTAGAGTGTTCAGTACTAAAAAAAATTTCTGTACCACATATGGTCCTATTCATTATGACCGTCCTTACTTAATGCTGCACATATACTAGATTTTCTCCTCTAACCACTGGCAGTGGCATTCAGGGCACTGTGCATTGCAGGTCATCCCTCAGTCCTGAGAGCACCATCTAGCACTGTGCAACATTTCAGGTCTCCTTGAACGACCATCCAGAGCACTGTGCAGCATTAAAGGCCTCCTCAGACCACTGTCCAGAGCACTGTGTGCATTACAGGCCTCCTCAGACCACCATCAGGGCACTCTGCAGCATTACATGACTCCTTGGACCACCATCCAGAGCACTTTGCAGCATTACAGGCCTCCTCAAACCACTGTCCAGAGCACTGTGCAGCATTACATGCCTCCTCAGACCACCATCAGGGCACTCTGCAGCATTACAGGCCTCCTTGGACCACCATCCAGAGCACTCTGCAGCATTACAGGCCTCCTCAGACCACCGTCCAGAGCACTGTGCAGCATTACAGGCCTCCTTAGACCACCGTCCAGAGCACTCTGCAGCATTGCAGGCCTCCTCAGACCACCGTCCAGAGCACTGTGCAGCATTACAGGCCTCCTCAGACCACCGTCCAGAGCACTCGGCAGCATTACAGGCCTCCTCAGACCACCGTCCAGAGCACTGTGCAGCATTACAGGCCTCCTCAGACCACTCTCCAGAGCTAAATCTGTATTTGTGAGTTTGTTCAATCCTTAATATCATAAATAATAACATATTAGATCTTTTATTCCAGGAGTATATAGTATATTGAGTTTGAAAATTTTAGAGAAATTATTAAATAATGCATTACAATTTAACTAAATACATTAGATTTTAGTTGACTAAACTACAATGACTAAAATGGGACTAAAACTAAAATGCCAATTTAAGCAAGGACTATGACTAAATCACTTGCAGAAGACTAAAATGGGACTAAAACTAAAATGCCATTTTAGTCCTAATACTAAAAATAAATCAAAATTTTCTGCCAAAATTAACACTTTTTCTCTCTACTTCCTCATATGTTTCTTCTCTTCTCTCCTTCCATCCCCTCTTCCTTCCACATTAATGCACATATAAACAATCATGCTTTAAATTATTCTTACCTGTGCTAGTGCAAAAGCCAGGACTGCTGTAGTTATATTTCTGGACCTCGCTGTACCAGCTGTCCACTCCTTCATTACCTGAATATAATACAATACAATGGAAAATTTTGAGTGGTATGACATCTTTTTGTTTGTCTGTCTCAAATGGGGATTTTCTCTCACTTCCTGTTTTGAAGACTACTGAGGGGAATGTCCCCATAAGAAGCGTGGTTAGCAGCATTATTTTCAAATGAGGCTCCAAACCCTACCCCACTCTGCTAAAAGGTGTTTTTCTTGTTTGTGACCCAGTAGGGGACGATTCCTGTCTCTGAGACAGGTAGAAGTGGAAGTATTCATGTATGGTGTATCGATCCATCCAGAATATATTATGTATTTATTTATGATTTTTTTCTGACTTGTTACTATTTATGACTACATTTCTACATTAAGATTTATGTATTCACTACTATTATTGTTGTTATTATTACTAAATTTTATAACAGCGTCTCAACAGATAGTTATATCCAAGTATATGTAAAGTGGATATAAAAAGTCTACATTAAAATGTCAGGTTTCAGCTGAAGAAAAACAGCCCCAAACATGATGCTGCCACCACCATGCTTCACAGTGGGCATGGTGTTCTTTTGGTGATGTGTAGTGGTGTTTTTCCTCCAAACATATCTTTTGGAATTATGGCCAAAAAGTTCACCCTTGGTTTCATCAGACTATAACACATTTTCCCACATGCTTTTGGGAGACTTCAGATGTGTTTTGCAAAATTTAGTCAGGCTTGGATGTTTTTCTTTGTAACAAAAGGCTTTCGTCTTGCCACTCTACCTCAAAGCCCAAACATATGAAGAATATGGGAGATTGTTGTCACATGTACCACACAGCTAATTACCGTATTTATCGGCGTATAACGCGCACCGGCGTATAACGCGCACCCTAATTTTAAGAGGTAAGTTTCAGGAAAAAAAACTTTCAACAGCCCCTTTTATATTCCAAAGCCCCCCTGCACATTACACAGACCAAAGCCCCCCCCCCCCCCCCTGCACATTACACATAGATCACAGCACATTACACATACAGTAGATCTCAGCACATTACACATAGATCCCAGCACATTACACGTAGATCCCAGCACATACACAGATCCTAGCACATACACAGATCCCAGCACATACACAGATCCCAGCACATACACAGATCCCAGCTTTGTCTTTGTCTGCTTATCCACTGGCTGATTTATATGCTCTCTGTCACCTGTCCCATCAATTGCACTGCTTCCAGCCTGGGACTGCAGGCGAGTGCTGTATGGGTGGGGATACTCTGCCCTCCTACCTGCTTCTTCTGTCCCAGCATGAGCCGTTCCACTCACCCAGCCGTCTGCACTCCCGCACGTCTTGGTTCTCCCCCACGTCGGATCGGGTCTCCGGGTGTTCAAAACAGCGCCGGAGAAGCGAGCGAGAAGCTGGTCAGGATCCCCCGCTCAAACTCTCAAAATGCACAGTCATGTGACCGCTCTACTCCTCCAATCTGAAGCTACACTCGGAGGGGGGAGGAGGAGCAAGGAGAGGAGAGAAGGGACTTGCATCGAACAGGAGAGGTGGGTCGGGACGGCCAGCACGACACCCACGCCCAATCCCCGCCCCCCCACTGGTAAAAGACAATGACATAGGCGTATAACGCGCACCCACATTTTCCCCCTGATTTTCAGGGGGGAAAAGTGCGCGTTATATGCCGATAAATACGGTACATAGTAGGTTAGGCTGAAAAAAGACACAAGTCCATCAAGTCCAACCTATGTGTGTGATTATATGTCAGTATTACATATGTATATCCCTGTATGTTGTGGTAGTTCAGGTGCTTATCTAATAGTTTCTTAAAAATGTTCATGCCTCCCGCTGAGACCACCAGTACTTGCCAGATTTTCCTGCAGCTCCTGGAAGTAAACATCAATTTTTTTATTTTTTGATGTCACAATGTAGAGAATAAGATTTCCTATCATCTGTGCCCAGTCTTGCCACACATAGTTAATCCAGCTACGAGCAATAGTCTTTTATTGTTCAGTGAAAATTAACAGACTTCCAGATAAAAACCTGTCTAAATAAAAAGTCCTTTCCGTTCACTGCACCATACATTACCTCTCACAATGAACTGCGGATCACCTCATATTATGATAAACATCCAGGAATGTGCATGTGTCCAAGCTAGTGCACGAGATATGTAAATAGCTGTCACTCAAAGTAAGGGGACGGAAAGGACTTTTTATTTAGACAGGTTTTTACCTGTAAGTCTGTTAATTTTCACTGAACAATAAGAGGATTGCTCAGAGCTGGATTAACTCTGCGTGGCAACACTGGACACAGATGATAGGAAATCTTATACTCTACATTGGGACATCAAATCCCATGACTAAGTCACGAGCCGAGTGACGCAACGCGTGGGGGAGGAGCCTAGTGACGCGATCGACGAACACCCGTTCGTATGAGGAGATCCCTGCTCTGGAGTGGCATTGAGAGGCTGCGTCTAGAGGCTGTGTTGTGATCTGGGGATCCGTGAGTTTATCTGCATCACTGACTTCTATGTTCTCCGTTTTCCTACAATATTGCACCATATTCCTTTTCTTTCTCCTTACATGAGCTGTGTTGCCCTGAAGTATTCAAGCGCCAGCCTGAGATAGGAAGTATTGCGGAACCTCTCAGCTTTCTACAGGATCCCTCTTTCATCCTAGTATTGCACTAATACTGTGAACTGATCTGTGTGCTGTGAGGGGGGGGGGGGGTTTCTGTGGATCTGTTAAGCATTTTTTCACATTGCATTTCTATATTGGTACATATTGATACCTCTTAGGCCTCGTACACACAATGAGATATGTCCGCTCAAACTTGTCCGACGGACAGTTTAGAGCGGACATGTCTCATCGGATTTCGGTCCGATGGCGTGTACACACCATCGGATCAAAATCCCCGCCGGCAGACAGCGTGGTGACGCGGCGGTGACGTTGACGCCGCAACGTCACCGCGACGTCACGCACCAGGAAGTAAACACTTCCGCGCGCATGCGTCGGATCCATTCACAGGATACGACGCATGTGCAGGAGGATATGTCCGCTGGTTTCCCGTACTAACCAGCGGACATATCCGACGGACAGGTTTGTAGCGGACAAATTTCAAAGCATGCTTTGAAATTTGTCCGATGGACAAATCTGTCCGCTAGCCCGTACACACGATCAGATTTGTCTGCTGAAACGGTCCATCGGACCGTTTTCAGCGGACAAATTCGATCGTGTGTACGCGGCCTTACTGTGTGTGCACAACTGGTAACATCTGTACACGTTGTACACTGTACACTAATAGCAGCATTAGTTAGTATTAGCGCATCATCACTTTCTTATATATTCTATTTGGTTTTATACACCTCTTGTTGTATGCAGCAGCTATACCATTTAGGCATTTTTGTTGTTGTGTTTTTTAATAATTAGTAGCGCTGTAGTACCTTTTTCACATGTAAAGGTTCAGTACTTCCGTTTTTTTTTTTAAACAAACATGTCATACACTGATGGCGTACCTGATATGGGGACAGAGGAGCCTGACCAGTATATGTTTTCTCCCAGGCCTTGCCAGTGGCTGTGCTGAAGGACTCTGATGGACAGTATGTAGTCAGCCCACCTCTGTGCTGAACTGCAGAGGTTCCGGCTCAGCTTGAGAGGCGGTGATCCATGCAGCTTCCGATATTTGTTGTGGGCCGACAGGAAACTTGCTTCAAACTGTCTTAAGTTAATTCCTAATGGACAAGAAGATGTTTATTTAAAGCCAGTTGAAAATAAGTTGAATCTTTCAAAAAATAAATGTAGGGCTTCCATAGCTATCATCCTGAAAATGCTAGTCATCTGACTGTTATGTTGGCCTCAATACTTTCTCACTGGCTGGAACAAGTACACCGCTCAGGAAAGTCCGAAGAACTTACCATATATACTCGAGTGTAAGCCAAGTTTTTCTTTGTGCTGAAAATGCCCCCCTCGGCTTATACTCGAGTCACCTTTTTGTGCCTGATCACTTGAAATTTGGGGACTAGGTGACGGCCGTGGGTCCTCTGGACCCCAAACTGGCACACATTTAGCCCCACTCTTCCTCTACAAGTGTGCAAAGTTTGTTGTCTGGGGGACCTACGGTCGGGGAGCACCGATTTTCTTCAAAACTGGGTTCCCCTTCCGTAGACTCCCATGTTAAACGGTAATTTCTCCAGTGACTTTGGGGACCTGGTACCGGCCGGTTGTTGGTCCCCTGGACCCGGAATTTCCATAGATTCCCACGTCAGTCTAGGCATGGGCACAGTGAGGCATAGACACAGTGAGGCAAAGTGAAGCACAGTGAGGCATGCAGATGGACACCCTAGGCTTATACTGGAGTCAATACGTTTTCCCAGTATTTTGTGGTAAAATTAGGTGCCTCGGCTTATATTCAGGTCGGCTTATACTCGATTATATACGGTATCTGCACATGTGTTCTGAGTCAGTGGAATCAAGGGTCAAAAGCCAGGCAACTAGAGTTTTTCAGAAAACAAATCCTTTATTTTGTTTATTTATTTTATTTAATTATTTATTTATTTATCTTATATCCTTTACACACTATTGTGTCCTTCTGGTCCTGATCAGTTTTATGGATTTTTAAAATTTGGCAGAGATTGCTGGACACACAGGAGCTCCTCCTACAGCACATTAACCGTTTGCCGTCCACCTCCTGTCGGCAGAATGGCAAGGCTGCCCAAAGCAACGTACAGGTTGTTTTCCCGCAAGCTCTGTGACATTGCCTGCGGGACCCGCAGACTCGATGTCCGCCGGTGTCCCACAATTGTGTCACGGAGCTGCAGAACGGGGGGGTGCCTGTGTAAACAAGGACAATCTACTGCTCCCTGTCAATTGTCATCAGTGATCAGTGTCATGTCACTGGTAGCCCGGCCCCCACACAGTTAGAATCACTCCCTAGAACACACTTAACACCTTCCTCACCCCCTAGTGGTTAACCCCTTTCCTGCCAGTGTCATTTACACAGTAATCAGTGCATTTTTATAGCACTGATAGTTGTATAAATGTCAATGGTCCCAAAATAGCATCAAAAGTGTCTGATATGTCCGCCACAATATCGCAGTCACGATAAAAATCTCAGATTGCCGCCATTACTAGTAAAAAAAAAAAACCTTAATAAAAATGATAAATCTATCCCCTATTTTGTAGACGCTATAACTTTTGCGCAAACCAATCAATATACGCTTATTGTGTTTTTTGTTTTTTTTACCAAAAATATGTAGAAAACATATCAGCCTAAACCGAGAAAAAAAAATGTATTTCTTTTTTGGGGATATTTATTATAGCAAAAAGTTAAAAATATAGCCTTTTTTTAAAAAAAATGTTGCTCTTTTTTGTTTATTAAAACCGCAGAGGTGATTGGCACTGCACTGATAAGCCGTTCACCTCTGCAGCCAAGGGTTCGGATCCCGGTCTCGGCTACATGTGAATTGAGTTTGGTGGTCTCAGCCCGGCTCCCGGTGGGTGTGCTATGCAAGGTAAGCCTGTGCTTAGTACGCTTAGCCCACCCCCCCCCCCCACAAAAACCACACAAAAACCACCTTGCACGCACACGAAATTGGTTTAACACGCACGCACTTTAACACGCACGCACTTTGGCCATGCGGTCTCCTAAAAAAGAGAGGCGAAGGACCTACGGGGCTGGCTGAGCGGGCTAGGCCCCCTCACTTCCTCATAGGGGGAGTCCCTCGGCCCTGTTGGGCTCCCAAGCGGAGCAGGTAGGGTGGGGTGAGGGGGAGGTCCTCCCTCACACCCGCCATTGCCACCGGGGGCATGGAGAAGGATGGCAGATTGCCTCTGTGGCAAAAAAAAAACGCAGAGGTGATCAAATGCCACCAAAATAAAGCTCTATTTGTGTGAAAAAAGGACGTCGCACGACCGCACAATCGCCAGTTAAAGCGACACAGTGCCGAATCGCAAAAAATGCTCGGTCATTAAGCAGCCAAATCTTCCGGGGGTGAAGTGGTTAACAGCAACATAGAGAGACACTGACCTGCTGATCGCTACAGGACATAAGCTGCAAACACACAGATCGAAATTTGTCCAGTTCACCAAGAACCGGGCGAATTTTGTTCTGTGTGTAAACCCTCCTGTTTAACAAAAGACGATCGTTAGACCAGCTTCTGTCGAGCGGTCCTGCTAGAAAAGCAGCATTCGATCAGCTGCTGCGGCCAATGGCTGCAGTGCTGATCAGTGTATTCTGACAGAGGGGAGCGTCACCGCTGTCAGCATACAATAGCACAACAACAGGGTAGATCCCTGCATCCACATCACTTGTGTGAATGCAAGAATCTGTGAGGTTTATTTTTCGTTCAGCCTGCTGGTTGAACAAAAAATAAATAAAAAATCAGTGTGTATACAGTTATACACATTGCAGCTCACAACTACTTCAGGAGAGAAATTGTATGGTGACTTTTAATTGCCTTTTCACTGAGCCCTGGTTCACACTGGTGCAATGCGGGAAACCCTGCGATTCAGTGCCGGTTCCCGCATTGCACCTGAATCACACACTGGTTCACACTGAGATCTGTGAACACCTGCGGGGGTCAATGTAAAGTTAATGACACCCCCAGATCAGTTCAGACTGCAGTGCGAACTGTCAAATGGTGCAAGAATCGGATCTCATGGGTGTGAAAATGCAATCAGATTTCAGTGCGGACCAAAAAAAGGTTCCTGCACCATTTTGCACCAATGTGATGCGATTTTAGCCATACAGTTTGAATGGCTGAATTCGTATTGCATAGACTTTGCATGTGATCTGCACAGCAATGCAGTGAAAATCA
Source organism: Rana kukunoris (assembly GCA_029574335.1). Lineage (NCBI taxonomy): Eukaryota > Metazoa > Chordata > Amphibia > Anura > Ranidae > Rana > Rana kukunoris. The sequence continues at coordinate 161,052,133 of CM056057.1, forward strand.
CATGCAATGTCTGTTATTGCACAAGTGGGAACCCGAGCTTCAAGAATGATTTCCTTTTTCATGGGACCTCTCTGGAGCGCCATGACTGTGTTTGCGTATGTTCAATTTCAGTTTTAACTGGAGTGTGCCATTAAATCCCCCCTCTGTTTCCAGCCTAAGGCTGGCCATACATTATATAACTTTCTTGCACAATTTTCCATTAGATTTACCAAAACCATATAATATGAGGTCAAACCTAAACACTTTCAATTTGTGTGCAAATCAGGTACTACCTAGTTGAAGGTAAATCTGAGGCCGCGTACACACGATCGGTCCATCCGATTAAAATGGGCCGACGGACCGTTTGCATCGGGTCACCGCTGAAGTGGCCTGATGGTCTGATGTGTGTACACACCATCAGTTCAAAAAACGATCGTGTCAGAACGCGGTGATGTAAAACATAACGACGTTCTAAAAAAAACCAAAGTTCAATGCTTCCAAGCATGCGTCGACTTGATTCTGAGCATGCGCGGGTTTTTGAACCGATGCTTTTGCGTACTAACGATCGATTTGGACCAATGGTCAGGCATCCATCAGTCTGATTTTAAAGCAAGTTTTAAAACTTTGGTCCGAAGGACAGCAGACCGATGGGCCGTACACACGACCGGTTTGGGTCGATGAAACTGAACTTCAGTCCACTTTCATTGGTTAGGAACGATCGTGTGTATGCAGCCTAATAAAAAAATAAATTGACAGCTGTGGTCGGAGCCACTGTACTAATCATGTGAGGTTAGTCCAGCGATCGCCCCTGCTGAGCTGTTGTGTTCCAACAAGGGAGCAGATGTGCACTGTTGAGCAGGGCCATCAGGAATTTTGGGGCCCCTTACACAGCTTCAGGCATGGACCCCCTGGAGCAGAGAACGGGGGGGGGGGGAAGGGGGGTGCTGCCGCATGAAATTGAGAAGCGGGGGGGCCCTCTGTGCCCTTTAATAAAAAGAAGAAAAAAAAAGAGAAAAATATATATTATATATATATATATATATATATATATATATATATATATATATATATATATATATATATATATAATTTTTTCTTAATAAAAGGAAATTACAAAAAAGGGGGCTTTCCATCCGGGACCTCTGGGCCCTTTAATAAAAATAAATAAAAATATATATATATATAAAAGAAATAAACATTTATATATATAAAAAAATAAAAACAAGGGGGTTGCCTTCCAGGGCCCTTTAATAAAAAATATATAAAAAAATTAAACAAAAATAAAAAAAACATTTATAAAAAAAAAGGGGGTTTGACACCTGGGGCCCTGGGGACCTCTGAGCCCTTTAATAAAAAATATTTCTTTCTCGTACATCACGGGACACAGAGCAGCATATTCATTACTATATGGGTTATATGGAGTACCTTCAGGTGTGGACACTGGCAATCTCAAACAAACAGGAAGTCCCTCCATATATAACCCCCTCCCATAGAGGAAGTACCTCAGTTTTTTCGCCAGTGTCTTAGGTGTTGGTCACGGAATAGCTTTGCTCCACATCCTTGGGATTAAGGGCGGGCTAACCGGATCTGTCCAAGGAGCCTCAGTGCCAAAGTGGACAGTACCCGGGCCCCAAACCGTGGGGTTTTGCCTATAATGCTCCTCTTTGGAGGGCTGGACCCTGGGCCCAGGACTTGGAGTTCGTAAAGACCATAAGTTCCTGTTTGCCAGGGTGCTATATAGGTCCAGGACAGTGGGTACCTTCATAGGACCCCAGGGCCTGAAGGTCTACTACGCTACCCACGGAGATGGGAGAAGATTGGACCGTTTTGCAAAATGTCCTGCGGCATGGAGCAGGTAAGAGGGGAGCCTGCGGGACTTGGTTCGACAGCAGGCTCTCCAGGGGAGATCTTAAGGGGGGTAGCCTGAGTATGCTCTGCATTGGCACCATGGTCACTATGTCTGATGGACAGGATGCCCTGAAATGTTTCCCCCCATCACTTGATCCCCCTACCTATCTATGTATGTTTGTTAGCTACCTGCTGCTCGCTGGTTGAAGATCTTTTAAAAAAAAAAAAAAAACAACAGATCTGTCTCTAGGCTAAAGGGACTCCTTAGGGGCCTGTTTTAGCCTTACCTTGCCGGGATTCAAATCTGCCGCCTGATGCGTCCTCCAACCTGCATTCCTGGGCTCCAGAGTGCGTCTCCTCCTGGGCTCTCCTCCCCCGACAGTCGCGCGCGCGTGCACGCGCGCATGCATATAGAAAATTTTCGCGCCGTTCGGGAGGGGGGGGGGGGCGGGGAGCGTGACTGCAGTGTAGAGTGGGCGTGCCTTCAATTGCTGTTATACACAGCAGGCGCGTTCTTAGCTCAGTTCAGAGCTGAGCTGGAGAGAGAGGACGTAGAGCTGGCAGCACAGTGACTCCCGGTGGCGAGAAGGGGTACTACATGCTGGAGTCAACTCCAATACTTTTTTGTTAAGCCAAAATCCCCTTGGCAACAGGTTGAATGCTGGCAAACATGTTGGGGGTGGGGCTGTATGTGGTGAATAATATTATAAAAGAAAACATACTGAGCCCCACCGTTTTTGGGCATTAGTGATCCTATTGTCCCCTAAACCTTATTTTTTTGTACTCCTGGCTATAACAGTCTGTTGTTGTAAGCGGAGTCCTTCGGTTTTGTATTATGGCTTCCAAGGGTTCAGGATCAAAACACAAAAAAAAAAAAAAGAAGAGAAAAGGCAAAGACAAAGGGGTTCCTCCTCTGGTTCTGATGATATGCCAATACTTTCCCCACAGGTTATTCCTATAGGGGTCATCCTGGATAAGCCATTAAGGGGGTCTGGTGCTGAGGCTGGCCCAGGTCGACCCAACCCTGTGTTATCACAGAGGAGATGCTAGCCGTCACCCTAGGGGGGCTAGAGAAAAAAGGTTAACAGCTATGATCGCTGGCTCTTTTTCTGGCAAGAAGCGGACTAGATCCCCATCGCCAAAAGGGACAGAACCTGGAGGATCTACCACTGAAGAATCATTTTCAGCCTCCCAGACGGAGAGTCTGTGGGTCCAGTCTTTGACAGACATGGTCCGCTCTGCATTTAATTTGCCATTTCCAGAGCCTCAGGTTCCTGCGGTATCCTCTTTGGGTTCTTTTAAAGGCGCCTTTAAGCAACGCAGCTTTTCCGGTCCATCCTCTGTTAGAGGAATTGGTTTCCAGGATTGGGACGACCGGACAGAATTTTTTCTGCCGCCTAAAGCTGACGAGAGGGTAGTCTTTATGCACGTCTGCCAGGAAATATTTGTGCTTGCAGGCACTCTTTCCCCTGACCAAGTGCTCTTTAAAAGGGGCCCGGATGGCTCAGTCGGTAGAGCATCGGACTTTGGGTCTGAAGGTCCAGGGTTCAGGTCCCGGTTCGGGCACTGCTTTTCAACTACCCGTGAGGTCCTTGAGGCCACATCTCCCGGAAAGCGCCCGATCTCGTCTGATCTCGGAGGCTAAGCAGGGTCGGGCCTGGTTAGTGCCTGGATGGGAGACCACCTGGAAGGTTTTCTGTTATTTGCCCTATGGAAAATACATTTTTCTAAGAAAGAGGGCGCTCCCAACTGTGGACGCAGCCATCTCATGGGTGAATAAATCATTAACTGGCCTAAGGGGAAACATACAAATGTTTATGGTCCCGGTCGATAAACGTTTAGAGACACTTTTCCAGCATCCCTGGCTACAGCCAGCAGTGGCTGCAATTGGAGTTTTGTCAGGCGTTAAAGAACCAGACAAAACAGATGCTTAAGACATCCCTGCCCAATAGGCAGAGGAGTTATTGGATATTCCCAGAGCTCTGTGCTTTGCGCTAGAGGTTATAAAAATACTCCATCCAGCAGGCGTCTCGTTGTCACTATTTTTAGTGCATAGGAGAAGGCTCTTATGGTTGAAGAACTGGGCGGCCGAGCCCCATGTAAAAGACTGCTGGCAGGTTTGCCCTTCCATGGAAAGATCTGGATAAATACATTCAGACTGTTTCAAGTGGCAAAAGTACCCTTTTACCAGTCAAAAGAAGTTCCGGGGTCCTGCGTTTAAAAGGCAGCTCCCCCCGGTTCCAGGGCCCTCAAATTCCAGGCAGTACGGACCTCCTGCGCGATCAAACTTTTAACAATGGATCGCAAGGACAGGCCTCTGGGGATCGGTCCCCGACAGAGGGGGTCCGATCATCTGTGGCCGCAGGCTACAGATTAGAATTTCTAAAATTTCCTCCACAAGGAAGGCCTCAATGCGGGCGCATTGGATCACCTGCTTTACCAGGGCATAATGGTAGAGGTACCAGCCCAAGAACAGGGGCTAGGTTTCTATTCCAATCTGTTTATCATACCAAGGCTCATCGGCAATGTCAGACCAATTTTGGACCTAAAAGGTTTAAATGCTTACCTAAGGGTTCGCTCTTTCCGGATAGAATCCGTTTGGTCAGCAGCCGCCACACTCCAGAAGGATCTGGCTTCTATAGACATAAAGGATGGTTACCTTCATGTACCAGGTCTTTCAGCCACATCAAATATTTTTGTTTTTACGCTTCGCAGTGATACAGCGTCACTTCCAATTCGTGGCGCCCCCCTTCGGGCTGGCTACGGCCCCCGGGTATTCACGAAGGTCCTAGCTCCTATTCTAGTCAGTCTAAGGGATCCAAGGGATCTCGGTCCTAGCATACCTGGACAACCTCTTAATCATAAGATCACTCGCTTCCTTGGTGGAATGCGTAGTAGCCCTCATGGTTCAGTACCTCGAGAGGTTCGGCTGAGTCCTAAACCGGGGAAGGATCAGCATTTCAACCTACAAAGCAGTTGGAATATCTCGGCACGAGATTAGACACAGAACAGAAGATGGACGTTCCTGCCCCTGGTAAAGGTCGAGGCTATCAAAAGATTGATTCAGTTGGTTCTAAGCAAAAAAAAAAAAAGAACCAACTATTCGCCTATGTATGCGATGGCCATGTTCGAGGCGGTACCACACGCTTCCACACTCGTGTCCTACAGGCAGCAATTCTAGCAGCTTGGTGCTGCCCAGTGGTTTGGAAGGCTGGAGAGCGGTCTGGAACAAGTTCACTCGTCAAGGAACTTGGGCAGAGGCGGAGAGGCAGCTGCCCATCAAGGTCTGGGAGTTCTGAGCGGCTCGGCTAGCCCTCCTGGCATAGACATCCAGATTACAGGGGTCCTCGGTGAGAAGTCATTCAGACAATGCCACAGCGGTGGCATATAGGTGAACCACCAAGGGGGAACCAAGAGTCAAGCCACTAAGAGTGAGAGGAGCTTGGTTTTTCGGTGGGCAGAGGTTTATGTACCCTGCATATCGGCGACATTCATTCCCGAGGTGGACAACCTGCAGGCGTACTTCCTAAAGTCGCCAAACCCTGTCGCCGGGGGAGTGGTCTCTGCATCCACAAGTTTTTTTCAGACAATCTGCCAGAAGTGGGGAGTGCCAGACGTGGAGGTCATGGCATCAGGATTCAACAAGAAGCTAGACAGGTTCATGTCTCGAACGAGGGACCCTATGGCCTGCGGAACCGATGTGTTGGTTTGCCCTTGGCATCAATCATAACTTCTATATGCATTTCCCCCACTGCAGTTACTACCCCGCCTGTGGCGCAGGATCATAGCACAGGCCGGTTATCCTGGTAGCCCCAGCTTGGTACCGGAGGGCATGGTACTCACTAGTCCTGAAATTGGCAGCGGGAGACCCTTGGACTCTTCCTCTAGGGCCAGACCTACTCTCACAAGGCCCGATCCTCCACCCTGCATTACGGCGTCTAAATTTGACGGCCTGGAGGCTGAATCCCTGATTCTCAGGGGTAGGGGTCTGTCTAGGCAGGTAATCCCTACCCTCATTAAGGCTAGAAAGCCGGCCTCCAGGGTAATCTTGTTACAGGGTTTGGAGGGCCTACGTAGGTTGGTGTGAGGCTAAGAGATGGGTTTTCCCGCAAGTATACCATTGATAGAGTATTACGTTTTCTCCAGCTAGGAGTGGATAAAGGCCTGGCATTAAGCACGATCTAGGGACAGATTTCAGCCTTATCAGTGTGGTTTCAGAGGCCGCTGGCCGCCCACTCGCTGGTTAAGATCTTCGTACAGGGAGTCTTACGTGTTAATCCTCCAGTCAAATCACCACTTTGTCCATGGGACTTAAATCTTGTTCTGTCAACTCTACAGAAACAACCCCTTGAGCCGTTGGCTGAGGTACCTTTGGTTTTACTGACTGGAAAGTCGGTATTTCTGATCACCATAGTTTCGGCCAGGAGAGTATCGGAATTGGCAGCCTTATCTTGTAAGGAACCATATCTCATTTTACATAAGGATAGGGCGGGGTTCCGTCCTCATTCTTCTTTTCTACCAAAGGTTATATCCAGTTTCCACCTGAACCAGGATGTGGTACTTCCATCCTTCTTCCAAAACCCACCTCTAGAAAGGAGGGGTTGCTGCATACGTTGGATATTGTCAGGGCCATAAAGGCCTATCTTAAAGCTACAGAGAAGGTTCGGAAAACAGATGTGGTGTTCGTTTTACCGGAAGGGCCCAAGATGGGTCAGGCAGCGGCTTGATCCACCATCGCAAGATGAATTAAACAATTAATCGTTCGGGCCTGCGGTTTGAAGAGGTTGCCTCCTCCTCCTTTGTCGGCAAAGGCCCATTCTACCAGGGCCATGGGCACCCCCTGGGCAGCACATCATCATCAGATCTCTATGGCTCGAATATGCAAGGCAGCAACGTGGTCGTCAGTCCACATGTTTACAAAATTTTATCAATTGGACGTAAGAAGGAATGCGGATACAGCCTTTGGGCAGTCAGTACTACAGGCCGCGATTCAAGCTCCTCAGGATCTGAGGGGGCTCCCTTGATTTGATTTGAGATTTACATTTCTTGTTTAAGTTGGATTTACTAGTATTTGAGTATACCTCTAAATTAAATCCTTCTTTGGAAGATTGCTTTCGGACATCCCATATAGTAATGAATATGCTGCTCTGTGTCCCGTGATGTACGAGAAAGAAAAAGAGATTTTTTAATACAGCTTACCTGTAAAATCTTTTTCTTGGAGTACATCACGGGACACAGAGCTCCCACCCCTCTTTTGGGGAACATTTTTGGGAGGCATACTGCTTGCTACAAAACTGAGGTACTTCCTCTATGGGAGGGGGTTATATAGGGAGGGACTTCCTGTTTGTTTGAGATTGCCAGTGTCCACACCTGAAGGTACTCCATATAACCCATATAGTAATGAATATGCTGCTCTGTGTCCCGTGATGTACTCCAAGAAAAGGATTTTACAGGTAAGCTGTATTAAAAAATCTCTTTATCTATATATAAAAAAAAAAAATAATAATATAAAAAAAAGTAAAACATTTTTATAAAAAAAAGGAGGGTTGTCATCCGGGGGCCCTGGGGACCTCTGGGCCCTTTAATTATTATTATTAATAAATATATATATAATATAAAAGTATATAAAAAATATAATTTTTTATAAAAAAAGGGGGGGTTGTCATCTAGGGCCCTGGGGATCTCTGGGCCCCTGGGGACCTCCAGACCCCTAAAAAAAAGTCCCTTTAATAAAAAAATAAAATAAAAATATATTAAAAAAATATATGTTTTTCTTATAAAAAATAAATAAAAAAAGGGGGGTTGCCATCCGGGGCCCTGGAGGCCTCCGGGCCCCTGTGGACCTCCGAACCTCTAAAAAAAATAAAAGAAAAAAAATTGGCCCCTTAATAAAAAATAAAAGAAAAATATATTAAAAAAATATTTGCCACTGGGTATAGCTGACAGCAGAGATCATTGTGTTCTGCGGGCAGGGAAGGCTCCCCACCAGCAGAACACAATAGCACTGTGGGAGGGATTCCCCCATCATGGGGGAATCAAAAGATTTTCTTGACTTGTATATGGCTTGCTTTAGTTTAAGATGAAGGAACGCTATAGCATTCGTTGCATAACCTCGCTCCAAAGAAGAAATGTAGAAATATATTTGTAATTATTTTGAGGCATGCTGTGAGAATTGGAACACATAACAAACATATAGAGGGGGTTTCTCAAATGTTTCTGCAAAGCTGGGAATATACTTTAATAATGTGGTATAAAAAAAAACGTCCTTTCCGCAATTTATCTGTGCTGAAATTGTTTGCTTGATAACATCATTTCTTCTAACATGTTTGAGTGCTTTCTCTATCTGCTTATTTATCTGTCCATCTAATTATACTGTAAGTCTGGCTGATTCATGCACTTGCAATGCGGGAAGGAGCAGTAAAGCACAAGCACTATAAACTCTGTACACCTCCTATGTTTGTACAATACAGTAAATACATATTCAAAATACCATACATTCCTTTAAAAAATAAAATAAAAACACTTATTTGAGGATTCTTCATACCTTGGGTGGTTGCCATGATGACCTATTTGCTGTCTGATCACTTTACACTGTAATGATAGAATATTTTTTTTGTTAAACCAGAAACTTTTGAAACAACTAACATAGAAACGATGACTGCTTTACATTCAGTTTTCTACAGCACTGTGCTTCAGAAGCAATTTTTGTTGTTCCTTTGTTACTACTCAGTGCTGCTGATCCCTGTAGCCTCATTGCAGCCACTTCCTGTCAACACGCACTCTAGAACCTTCATGGCAGGATGGGAGTAGGGTTGCCATCTCATCCCTTTAGCCCAGGTTCTCACTGGGCTGCGGGAGTGAAGCCGTGCAAGTTCAGCTGAACTCGCACGATTTCACTCCCGCTGACAGTCCCGATTTCGGCCGCGATTACAGAGACATCTGTGCAGGTTTCTGCACAGATGTCAATGTAAATCGCGGGCCGAAATCGCAAAAAGTAGTACAGAGACTACTTTTTGAAATCGGTGCAATGCCGCAGATGCTGCGTTGCACCGATTAGGACGGTGCCATTGCCGGCAATTTGCGGCAAATACCGCCGTTTTGAAAAACGCACCAGTGTGAACCAGGGCTTAAACCCGAACACATATGAATTACACAGGTTCTGAGGATACTGTAATTGAATGCAGAGAAGGCAACATGTGAGTTTAATTACCACCTAAATCAGCCACAGAACCTGTGTAATTAATATGTGTTCGGGTTTAAAGCGATGAAGTGGCAACCCTAGATGGGAGAGTGCATGTGATTGGCACAGGACTAATCAACACTGTGCAGACAGAGGGTCAGGGGTCCTGCAACCACATAGGACAACATTAGGACAATCAGAGAAGAATGAAAACACCTCCAACTAGCTTTAACCAGTGCTCAGCTAGACACTGATTGAAGTCACAAGACTGCTATATACTGCTGGTGAGAAAAGGTATTTAGCAATTTATATTTACTAAAACTATTGCATTTCCATATTCTGGGTCCTGGGTTTAGTAACACTTTAATCGCTAATGATCAGCACCAGGGGTCAAGTCCTGGGGAAAAAAGTGTGGGAACTCCCACCGAAGATCCACTCCCCCACCAAAAAAAAAAAAAGATATGCTTATATGCCTAATTACTAAACCGCATGTTTTTTTTTTATTTTTTTGATCCACTGTACCTTAGTAATCCTTTATGTTACTGGCCGCTTCCTGTATATGGATTCATCGGATAGTGCCGACCTCCGCACTTCATCGGGTAGTGCGGAGGTCTGCCACGAGTTATCGCAGGATTTAGAAAGAAGCAAGTTCTCTCTAAATCCTGCAATAACTTCCGGCAGACCTCTACAATGTCTCCTGGGAACAATGACAAAAGCTCCCAGGAGACATTGCAGCATTGAGGAAGTGACGGAATACCCGCACACTACTTGATGAATAAATATACAGAAAGCGGCCTGTAACATAAAGGATTACTAAGGTTCGCCTGCCCCTGACAGTGACTCGAGCTGGGCATCGCCACTTAGTGAAGGATTGGCTCGGGCGGCTCGACTGCTCTAGTCCTGCAAAGGGAACTGCGTTCCTGCTGTGAAAAAAGTGCAGGAACTCCGTTCCCACGCGTTCCCGCAGGACTTAAGCCCTGATCAGCACAATGATTATAATTTGTGTGAAAGATCACTACTGATGTAGTTCCCAGGATGGGGCGAGCAGGTCACTGACCACCGCAGTAAAGCCTCCCTTCACGTGGTGAGTAAAAATTAGACAAGCAGAAAGTGAACAGAACAGAGAAGAAATAGAGCAACTTCTGAGAAAAAACGAACAATGAGGAAGTGAAAAGAGGAATGTCTGCAGGTAAAGGATGCTTATTATGAAAAAAAAAAATCCTTTACAGCCCCTTTAATCACCTAAAACCCCTTTCCTGCCAGTAATCAGTGGCTATTTTTAGCTCTGATCACTGTGTAATTGTCAATGGTCCCAAAAAAGTGTCTGATCTGTCCACCGTAATATCACAGTCCCGCTAAAAATCGCGGATCACTACCATTACTAGTAAAAAAAAAAAAAGGAATAATAAAAATGCCGTAAAAAATATTGGATTTTACGTGCCGTTGCTTCAGTTACCTTTAGTGCACATGTGCCGATGACATTGCCACATGCAGGGGACAGGGGATATCTCCTAAACCGTGCAGGTTTAGGACATATCCAGGGTAGCTACATGCAAGTCTTATTATAGGCTTGCATGTAGCATAAAGTGGTTGGAAAGGGTTTACAACCACTTTAAGTGGTTAATGTATGTGGACACTTTGTTTTGAAAAATTATAATTTTGGCAAAAAATTGTTTGATGTTGGGTCAAAGGGATGATAGTGCTGCATCTTTTTTTATTTTAACAGACCAGTCATTGCTGCTCTCTCTCCATGTGCAGGGTGACTGTTCTGGCCTCTGCCCCCTCCTGTCATTTTCCGCAGGCAGTCTGTAGTGCGAGGACCTGCTGGACCCCTCCCACATCTCTGCTCTCTGCATAGGCTATGTACAGCACAGTGATATTACTACTACTATTACAGGGTAATAGGTTTTTACTGTTCAATTGCTCACATTGGGGTTGAATTTACATAATCCTCTCAGTTGATTCTCGTAATGTCCCCTGTGACTGTGCTTTATAAAAAAAATGCAGCTGTATACCCATTCATCAGTGCTCACATGACCAGCCGCCTCTTTTGCATGACAGCTGCAGTGGGTGGGGATGTCTCTCTCCTCCTCCCCTCCTGACTGATGTCAGCGGGGGGATCCTCGGCCCAGCCCACTGCAGCTGTCAGGCAGAGAGAGGAGAGTGCCGATGTGTCACGTGTGCGCCAATCATTACTCTATAAACGGGTATATATCTTCATTTTTTTGTAAAACACGAATCAACCGAGAGGATAATGTTTATTTAACCCTGTGGGTTAACAACCATTTTAAGATCTTAATAAAACTATATTAAAATACAGATAGTATAGTGTTGATCAGTATGTTCCAATGTCCAATGTTCTAATGTCAGCTGACATCCTGCTCCATAACCCTAATGGCAGATAATGGTCACTGTCGCTCTTCTGTTTCTTTTGAGCCTATAATGGAGATCAATGCCCAAGCAAAGGATATCCATGTAATTTACTAAAATATAACATTTTCTGTACAGGTATGGATATGATTACATACATATTGATAAATAATGTTTGTATGTCCTATGCAAATGGTCACATCGTCTTACCTGCGATTGTCCCACAAAGCCTCCTGGTACTAGGTAACGGATGGAGGTGTACGTTCTTTCTATCACTCTATAAGTATACACAGAGCTCTCTGACACTCAGAAGATGCAGAAAGTTTAGCCTTGCAGCTACTATATATATGTATCTAAGCATCATTGTCCCTCCCATTATATAAAAAGGATTGTGGCTAAGTAGCAGGTGACAACCAAGTCCCAGCTAGAAAAGCCAGTAACTCCTGATTATAATGATCGGTTTATAATGCTTCCTGCAGGAAACACAAGCAATATTGCATCAATCAATTTTTAATACAGTAAATGCCCCACCACACTTTGCATAGTGCATATACTGACTCCTTTAAGCTGGCCAAGCACTATTCACTATTTAGCTATGGGAAGGGAAGCAAAGGAAAATCTCCCCAATAGGAAATAGATGGAAAAAATGGCAGGGGTTAAAACCCTCCCTTACTCTATCCAAACTGATGAAAAAAATGTTTTTTCCTATAGTTTTACTTTAAAGTGGTTGTTAAGTCACTCTAACTTTATATTATCCACTCTGTCCCCTAATCGGCATTTTATTTTATAAATCACACACACAGGGGGATTTATAAAATGAAATGCAGATTATACCTAATTTTAGATCGCCGCTTGGCAATCACGTGACCGGTCGGCTTTCTCCTCTTCCCATCTGACAGCTGCAGCAGGCAGGCCGAGATCCTTCTTTTGACATCAGCTGGAAGGGGAGGAGGAGAGAGCCAGTCGGTCACCTGATCACTGAGCGGCGCTCTGAAATGAGGCATAATCGTCATTTAAAGAAAAAAATCCCACCCACAGGAGGACACAGGATTAGGACACAGAGCAGATAGTATAACAAAGGGGGGCGTGGCTAAGCAGTGGATGTAGATGGTCGCATCTGTCTCCCTCTTCGCCGATACTCCATGCAAACATCTAACACACCGTCCAGTGCCGGTGCCCCTGCGACTGTGAGTCATACGAACCCTTCTCCGCTGTCGCCGCAGACATGTCCAGACCGTCAAAGGACAGCAAAGGCTCTGTGGATGATCCCAGTCAAGATGGCGCCTGGTTATAGTGCTCCTCCAAAGAAAAATTCAAGGAGGCTGTCCAGAAACTTCTCTTCGGCAGAAAGATCCCCAAAGACTATCAGCAAGCTGTATCGGCCCAAGGAGAAACATCCGCTGAAGGATGCAGTCAGATTGTCTCCTGAGTGGAACACAGTAAGTACCCCTAGAGATATTTTTACTGGGCCACAGGCAGCCTCCCTGGGTACAGGGGACACAGAACTCTCAGGGACATCTTCTCTGCTGTGACATCCTGCAATATGTCTATCACTGCCTTTGCTGATGAACTCAAAGGGTTGAAAGCAGAAATATTATTTGTGCGTCATGATATGCAGAAACTGTGAGAGCGTACCTCTGCTCTGGAGGGCAGAATGAGCACAGTGGAAGAAGACATGGCCCCAATCCAAAGAGACCTGAGCTATAACTGCGGCCTCACAGCACAACATACCACCCACTTAGATGACTTAGAAAATCGCATGCGGCGCAATAATGTGCATGCTCTGGGCATCCCTGAGCTGGCCAAGGGCAAAAACCCAGTCACATTTATCGAACAATGGCTACTCTCTACTTATGGCTGCCTTCTTCCCACATTTGCTGTAGAACAGGGTCCCAAAACGCCCTTTACCACTGGGCAACCATCCTCCACGCCCGTTTCTATTCAAACTATTAAATTACAAAGACAGCGATGCAATTCTCTCCAAAGCTAGAACCATGAGCAGAGCTACAAAAGCAATGTGCAAAGTTCATTGACGTGAAAAATAGTGCTCCGAGATCTTAATCTACAGTATGCAATGCTGTATCCTGCCTGCCTCAGGGTGGTTGCACTGGGAGAGCACTAAAACCTGCCAGGGTGCAACTTTCTGCCTGATGGTCCATTACCCTGCTCAATGGAGGGGTTGACACCTTAAGTCTATGGGATCAAGTGTGGTCTGCCTGCAGGAGACCTGCAGGAGACCCATTTCTCCCCTGATACCACACCCAGCTTTAGCCCCCGAGTATATAGAACCAAATTTCACTCTACCTACTCTGCACATTCCAGAGGAGTAAGTATCCTGATACGTCAGGATGTTCAGTTCCATTGCTCTAGAAAACTCATTTTTCAAACGCCTTTTTTTGGGGAAAAAAATGGTTTCAAGAATAAAAAAATAACAAACAGTAAAGTTAGCCTTTTGTAAAATATGAAAGAATATGTTACACCGAGTAGATAGATACCTAACATGTCACGCTTTAAAATTGCGCACACTCATGGAATGGCACCAAACTTCGGTACTTAAAAATCTCCATAGGCGACGCTTTGAAATTTTTTACAGGTTACCAGTTTAAATTTACAGAGGAGGTCTAGTGCGAGAATTGTTGCTGGCACTCTAACGCACACGCCGATACCTCACATATTTTACTTATTTATTTATTTTTGTACACTTTTTTTTAACACTTTTATTCCTATTACAAGGAATGTAAACATCTCTTATAATAGGAAATGTGTGTGACAGGTCCTCCTAATGGAGAGATGAGTAGTCAATAATACCACGCATCTCTCCTCCAGGCTGGAAAGCATGAGATTGGTGCAAATTTTTTTCAGCGATCTCATGATTAGTGTTGCTTACTAGCCACAATCGCGGCTTTGTTTACTTCTGGGTACCCGGGCTTGACGTCATCACATCGCGCCTGGGCCTCCGACGGCCATAGAGATGACTGGTGACCATCTGGTCACCAGTCATCTCTATGCTTACTAGCCTGCGCCAGACGATTCTTTCTCCGGGCCCCCGATAGCACGGAAGAGCCCGGAAGAGCACCGGATGGTGGTGGGAGGGGGGATGTCCCCTCCCGTCGCCTATGAGACCAATCAAGCGGCAGAACCGCCGCTATGATCATTCTTATAGTGCACAGAATCGCCAGCACTAAAGAATGATATCTAAATGATGCCTCTAGCTGCAGACATCATTCAGATATCCCCCCACAAAGCCCAGAACGTCATATGACTATGGGCCAGTATTGAAGTGGTTAATGAAGGTACAACATTTAGAAACTCACATATTAAAAGAGGCACATCTAAGTATGCAGATATCCAGGGTAAAGCTGTCCACATAGACCATTTTCCTCACTGCCATTGATGTCGTCCCTTCCACAAGTGGTTCAAGCCTCACTTTTAATTCATTCTACTGGAGGGTAGTCTTCCCAGTCATGATTGCAGACTGATAGTGGTGAGGAGAACGGTCTATGTGGATCACTTTACCCCAGATGCTTGCATACTTAGATGTGCCTTTTTTAATTATCATCCATGTGAGTTGCTAAATGTTGTACCTTCAATAAATGTAATCATATTGCTACACTTGGAGGCGCCCTCTTTTATAATCTGTTGCTCCTACTGGATTTTGCTTTTAATCCCCTTGTGGAGGCTTCCATTTGTGGATGGACATTTTATGGTTACACAACTTATCACATTGCTTTAATCCTTTTATATGGACTATAAACTGAAGGACCTATGAATAAATGGTTGTGGAACGAATCATTTGAATTTCCATTATTTCTTATGGGGAAATTCGCTTTGATATACAAGTGGGTTGGATTACAAGCATGCTTCTGGAACTAATTATGCTTGTGTAGCGCTACCCCATTCAGGAGCCGATGGTTTGATTTGGGATCGGCAAATTATGCCTCGTTTCCACTGAGCGGATCGGTTCGGTACGGTTCGGTATGGTACACTATTTTGGGTGTTTCCATTATGAAAGCGTGCCATAAAAGCGACCGTACCGGACCATTCTGGGTCCTGCTTCAGATGTGGGGCCATAGAAAATGGAACGGTTCCATTGGGGCGGACCTACAAATACATCTCACTGATTGGTGGACGCGCTAGGCTTTTTTTATAAACCTTGTATTGTCCCGGATGGTCCGATTTGCAGTGCAAACGTTCAGTGGAATGAGGCATTAAGTTACCCCAGCTTGGTCTAGGGATGCACCAAAAGAATTAAGTAGTAAAGGAGATCCACACAGTCAATAAAGATTTTTTCAATGCTTTAATTCCAGGCCAACATTAGCCAACATCAGCTTTGGTGAAGGAAGAATAGGTTGATGAGAGAAGAGAAACTTTCGATGTCAGGCCTGGATATATGCAAAGCAGATCAGCCCTTAGTAGCACAAATTTTCACACGTCGCCACT
Source organism: Rana kukunoris (assembly GCA_029574335.1). Taxonomy (NCBI): domain Eukaryota; kingdom Metazoa; phylum Chordata; class Amphibia; order Anura; family Ranidae; genus Rana; species Rana kukunoris. Next base: position 161,067,950 of record CM056057.1, read on the forward strand.
CCTATGAGACTGAGTGGGTAAAGTGCCCCCGAACAGGTGTCTCCCACACAGACCTGGCAGCCGAGGCGTCACCTCGAATCTTGGCTGGGAGGAATGGGTCTCTCTCACAGGCCCGGCTCTAGGCCCCTGCCACAGGCCAGTTAATTTGGATAGACTAAATGTGCGAACAGAGCGAATCCTCCCAGTAATTTCTCAGCATAAGTCACCGGGCAGCAGTAGAGCATACCTGCCAGCATCCTGGTCACCGAATCCGCGTCTGGGACTCTCTTAGGCTTCGGGAACCCAGTAAATCACTGAGGTCCCTTCATTCTTGTCTCTGGCTGAGACTCCAGGAAGGCCCAGGAACCTGGCCAGGCGGGCCGTGCCGGCGGGGTCCAAGGGCGCGCACACACTGAAGGTGGATTCCCCCCCCCCCCGAGGCTGGGATCCCGCACACGTGAAGAAGAACCCCGAACCACCGATCTAGGTCCCAGATATACCCCTCCCAGCATGCCCAGCGAGGAAAAATCCTCTACAATTGGCTGCTGAGGAAAACTCCATCCGCCAGAAGTCCCGCCGACTCCCACTGCCGGCCAAGGATGAAATGACATCCCCAGAATGCATTCCGGGCCAGAATGACATAGGTCAACAACCTAACAAATCACAACTAGGAGCAAATTAACTCTCTTAGTCCAACTAGTTTTAAACGCAGCGCCCCTGCAAAAAGCAAGGGGGCGCTACACTTGCAATCCAAGGTTTTACTGTACATGTTATTTCAGCAGCAGGAGAGGTCAGGGTGGGCACTGTCATGAGCTGACAGGAAGGAAGGAGAGAGCAGAGAGGAGAGCAGACAGGAGACAGCGGATGACGTAGGCACATAAACTGACCACAGTGTCAGGGCTCAGCAGCCATGATAAACCGTGGTCAGTTTACAAAGGGCAGGGTAAAAACTTGAAGGCTCAGCCAGGTTTTTCAGGTGATACAGGGGACCAAATGACACAGCACAAGCACTGTACTGTATAACATGCTTTACTGAAGGACCTAAGCAGGTCATAGAGGGACTGAAATTTAGCTGGTTCAGCAGAAACAGATCAAATCAAGATCCATCTTTGGCAGTGGTTCTCAACTCAGGACCCAGTAACAGGCCAGATTTTAAGTATTACTTTGGGGAGATGCTGCAATCGCTGAGCAGTAAATTATATCACCTGTGGTGTATTTCAGTTATCTTGTGTAGCAAGGTCCCAGGCCTCCACCGGTCTATTGGGAACCTTCAGGGCCAGAGCTAGCTGATATCCTTCTGTATGTGGTGGGTTGTGATGCACGGTGGGTGCAGAGTAGTTAAAGTTTTTGGGCACCTGACACTTCTTGAATGCAAAATAAAGTTTCTCTTAACAAACTTTTTTGGGGGAGAGAGGGTTAGGTTCAGGACACCCTTTAGGTAGTTGCAAGATTAATTGACTTCAATAGGAGGACATGCAGGAAAAGGCATTAAGCAAGACGCCACATCTGCATGTGCAGGAATGCTGTCACTTATGGCAACAGTCTTTAACAGTTCCTAACACAAAACAGAACAGTCATTTTACTTTCACTACAATTGCTCCTCGTAGTTCTTTAGCCCACTGAGCTCCCGATCTCTCACTAGACCCGCTGATTCACTACCACTGAATCCCTTGAGCTCCTCCAATCTTCACGGTCAGGGCCGCCATCAGAGGGGTACAGGCAGTACACCTGTAAGGGGCCTGGATGGCAACCCCTTTTTTTTAATTTACTATTATTTTTTTTTGTAACGGGTCCCCCGGATGACAACCCCCCTTTTTTTATGAAAACAAAAATATATATTTTCTTTTTTTTAGGGGGGGGGGGGTTGCCATCCAGGGTGCCGGATGGCAACCCCCCTTTTTTGTAATTTCTTTTTATGAAAAAAATGTTAATTTATATATATTTTTAATTTTATTAAAGGGCCCAGAGGTCCCCAGGGCCCCGGATGGCTAACCCACCTTTTTTTATAATTTTTTTAATTTATTTATTTATTTATTTTTGCTTCTCAAATTTCTCAATTAGCGGCGGCACCCCCTGCTTCTCACAGGAAGTGCACACACTGAGTGTTAACTTCCTTTCATTCCGGCCCCGGGAACAGCAAACTGAATCTCCTGTACCACGCGGTTATGGTACACGGCTGACCGGACTGCAGGAGGAAGCAGTGGTGCGGCAAGGGCCCTCCCTGCTGGGGCCCCTGTGCGTACACCAACATATGCCGGCATGTGCGTGTGAGGCTCTGTACCTGCCCCCCCCCGCTTCTCAACTTGAAAAGTCACTTTTTTTTTGTATGCTTGGGGCCCCCATATTTCTTGAAATGGCTCTGGCTGCATGAACGATTACATGCAAGCGATCGTGATTAGCAGATAAATAAAGGGGCTGTAAAGCTTTGTGGTTTTTTTTACCTTAATGCATCCTGTGCATTAAAGGAGTTGTAAATATAATTTTTATTTTTTTTGCTGAAATGACTGTTCACAGGGTATAGCGACAAAATAGTTAACTGATTCCTTTTAAAAATGATTAAAAATAGATAAAAATCAATCATATAATGTACCTTTAGTTTCTAGTTTCGTTTTTGCATGTTGTTTCCTGCTTCTCTGCTGTACAGAGCCACAGAGCCAATACAGGGCAGTGATGGTTTGGAAAACTAAAGTGATTGGTGCTGAGGGGTTTTAGACACACAGTAATCACACCTCCTTGATAAGTGACCACAGAAAGAAAGCTCCCAGCACTGTGGTCATCAGGAAACAGACAACCAGGAAGTGTGGAGATCAGAGAAGAATTACAGCAACTTGAGAGCAAAAACGAACAATGGCCACGAAAACAGCACTGCATTGAGGTAAAGGAAGCTATTATGATAAAAAAATCCTTTACAAACACTTTAAGGTGAAAAAACACCTTGCACTCTCCGGCTCCCCCGAGCCCCCATTTTACTTACCTGAGCCCTGAATCTCCGTGGGCGCGATCCCGCATCATTCTCTCCATGGCTGATCGGCTCCTCATTGGATAGATTGATAGCAGCACAGCCATTGGCTCCCGCTGCTGTCAATCAAATCCAGTGACGCGGCCACCGGGTGGGGTGGGGCTGAGACATACACATTTGCCGGCTATGCACGATGCACGTAGCCTTTTTCTCTACCCCAAGACTTGATGAGCATTTAAAGTATGACTAAAGGCAAAACTTATTTTCTTTGTTTTGGATAGAGTGGAGAGGGACTTGACGTCCTGTCAGTTTTTATTCGGGTCTATGTAAGGGTTGCCATCTTTTCTTCAAATCAAACCCGAACACTTCAGCGGCACACTTTTTTTTTATATACATTCATTGTGCTATTAAATAACATTTCTAATCATATCAAGTTATTAACAAGAGTCCCCATTTACATCAGAGTCCAGAGAGTTCCCCTTTTACATCTAAACTCACAGACTTTCCTTTCACGGTGTTGTACATTTTGGCGCGAATTATAATGATATATTCAATATTTCAGCAAAAATATGAAAAGGCCATTAAAACTTAAATTTGATGGTAACGATTATATAAGGAAGTCATTCAGTCAGTGGAGAAGGAACACATTTGACTCAGATGTACAGGGCCCCCAATACATCAGCTTTCTCTAAATTTTACAAGCTCGGATGAAACTTAGAACAATGACACAGAACGAAGGATTGTTGTCTCTTCTTGGTGGATAAACAAGGAGATGTATACCATCACTCTTGGTTAAGTTCTCCTGCCATTGGGAAAGTTTTCACAGATACTTAACTGGGTTATTATCACATTGAAGTAAAATAACTCTCATTGTTTTAGAGAATAAGATTGCCCTTAGGTAAACAGGCAGTATTTGTCTCAGCTGTTTTTTAGACAATAGCAGAGGAACCCAGTTCATCTCACATCGAGAACCATTGTGTAACGTGAAGAGGTGTTGGACACGCTGTGTCACTCTTAAAATACCCTTGAGTGATGCCTAGTCCAAAGTCTGAACTTAAACTATTCAGAATTATCTTGATATTATGAATGTATGGGGTATTAGAAAAATATACGTTGACATGAAAAATAATATTTAAATTATCAGGGACATCATAGGAAAAAGGAAAAAGATGATCATCGCAAATATTAATGAAGATCTTTGTAGAAGAAATAAGAGATATAAGATATTAATTTTTATAGAAGTGTTACAGAAGCTAACCCACATTATCAAAGATGTCAAATCATAATTATAAAAATGTGAATGTACCTGTTACACAAATTCATCAAACACATGTCAAAATGATTCGTGTATCCACATTGATAATAATTTTTGCATTTATTAGGAGATGTAAGCTTATGCATGCTTAGAAGAAATTTTGTGGGGAAGATACGTTTATCTTATGTGGGATGCAAAGGTATACTGATTGTATTTTATGATATGTAGAATTGCCAGAATGAGTATGGTGTAGGTATATATATATATATATATATATATATATATATATATATATATATATATATATATATATATATATATATATATATATATATATATATATATATATATATATTGATAGTTTCCCCAAAAATACAAATATTAACAAATAGATTATCTCACAATAAAGGTGAGACACCTAGTGGCTGAAAGTGATATTACTTGAGGTTCTCAAAACTCAGAGACCCAGTAAATGATTAAAATCGTCAGCCAATAGGAGCCCGACATGTCTTGCCAGGAACTCCCATAGAGACCAGAGGCCAATGAATAAAGGACAGCTGTCAGATGGGCAGGAGGTAGGATAATTTAATGGTCCTATTGTTTTGAGTAATATAAGAGAGATAGCCCATGGGATTAGGAAAAGGGAATGAAGATCATTCAATGAAAAAGATCAAGGAAGGCAGATGGATCAATGAAGGAATAAGACCCCATCCATAGGGGGAGGGGCACGCTAGGACAATGCATGAAGGCATCTTGTCATCCCATGAAGGGCCATAGAAAGCACTGCATATTAACTCTGGTCATCTGCAAATAGCCATCTTGAAATTGGTAAATATGCCATTTTACTTTATCAGAAATATTGTCGATCTGTAGGATTTAAAGTTGTATATCGTGTAGTCATGGTCTGGTCTCATAATCAATAACTGGTAGATTTTTCAGTAAAGCATACAATTTTTATATTTTAATATCATTGTCTTTTGTATAAAGTTATCTTGAGAACTGGCCATGGCACACAGATCAAATATATTGCATGCCCATTTTGGGGGTAGTTTATTGAAGCGCAACGTGTTCATATAACGCAACTGGTATTCTAATATCATGTAATTATCCATATTTTTGTCAACCAATAAATTAGCTATTTTGTATGATTATACGTCTTCGTGAATACGTTTCATAACATAGACTATGTCATATAGATTGACTTGTATTTAAAAACGTCTTCATTATCAAAGAATTCAATATAATTTTACTGTGCGGTTAAAATAACCTTAAGAAAGCACAACAACTGTAAGGGAAGATTGTGCAGACTCTGATGTAAGGGAGAACTCTGGGGACTCTTACATAAGGGAAGCTCTGGGAACCCAGATTTAAGGGGGTAGCACTGAGAACTCTAATGTATGGAGAGGACTCTGATGTAAGGCGGAACACTGTGGCCTTTGGTATAAAGGTAAAATCTCTGAAGTAAGGGGTGCTCTAAGAACCCTGATTTACCTTATTGTACTCACTCAGAGTCAGGAGATAGAAGAGGGAGACTTCAATTACAGATGAGGATGGATGGTGAGCTCACTCACCCCTTGGCAGTCAGCACCTCTCATCCAGATGTATCTGAGGCTGCTGGACTACACATTTCTGGCCCCATGTTGCTTTTCTGAGGCACTGTGGCAGGGATTGGAGTGTGGGCAGTAGTGTTGAGCGGAATACCCCATATTCGATTTCGCGATATATCACGAATATATAGTAGAATATTCGAGAAATATTTGCTAAAATCGAATATTCGTGATATTTTAGCGAAAAAACAATATTGCGAAATTTCGCTAATGCGATTGCGATTGTGATTGCGATTGCGGTTGCGATTGCGGTTATTGTGAAATTCTCGTTCGCGCATGCGCAAACGCGAGAACAACACGAGACCATTTCCTGGATCCGTTACCTGCCAGCTCGTTTTGGCTTCGCAATTTTGTCCTGCCCAGTCCTTGGGAGTGAAAATGGTTGGAAGCAATTTTACACCCAGTGAGGAAAAGATGCTGATTAGTGTAAGTATTTTCACCACTGTTATTTCATTAGCTTTAACTGCATTTTAGACTAGTTTAAAAGTTAGTATATAAGATCAGATATTAGTATTTCCCAAACATTGTGTCTCCTGCTGTTGCAAAACTACAACTACCAGCATGCCTGCACAGCTGCAGACACCCTGGTTGGAAAATGTGTATTTAGGCACTTTCCTTGCTATTTAGCATAATTAATTTAACATGTTGTGGACATAGGACGTATGCGAACGTCCTGACTTCAGGGTTCTTAAGGCCCAAGGACGTTCGAATACATATTGCCCTTTAGATGTTGCAGAACTACAACTTCCAGCATGCCTGGGCATTAGGGTTGCCACCTTTTCGTCAAGCCAAACCCAAACACTTTAGCGACGCACGTAAATTTTTTTGTAGCTTATCCTCGGGAGGTACCGACCGTGCGTTCCGAGGATAAGACTGACAGGCGTCTCAGCCAATCAGGTAACCTGATTGGCTGAAGCGTCATCAAGGGCAGGACGAGGGACATCGAGGGACATAGAAGCCAGAAAGGTAAGTGCCAGGGGGGTACTGGGCACGGTGTCGACAATTGGGGGCACAGTGGCTGCATTTGATGGCATAGTGGTGAAAATTGATGGCATGGCACAGTGGCTGCGTTTTGATGGCACGGTGGCTGTGTTTTGATGGCACGGTGGCTGCGTTTTGATGGCATGGCACAGTGGCTGCGTTTTGATGGCATGGTGGCTGCGTTTTGATGGCATGGCACATTGGCTGCATTTTGATGGCATGATGGCTGCGTTTTGATGGCATGGCACAGTGGCTGCATTTTGATGGCATGGTGGCTGCGTTGTGATGGCATGGTGGCTGCGTTTTGATGGCATGGCACAGTGGTTGCGTTTGATGGCACAGTGACTGCGTTTGATGGGATGGCACATGTGGCTGCATTTTTATGGCATGGTGGCTGCGTTTTGATGGCATGGTGGCTGCGTTTTGATGGCATGGTGGCTGCGTTTTATGGAATGGCACAGTGGTTGCGTTTTGATGGCACGGTGGCTGCGTTTTGATGGCATGGCACAGTGGTTGCGTTTGATGGCACAGTGACTGCGTTTGATGACACAGTGACTGCGTTTGATGGGATGGTGGCTGCGTTTTGATGGCATGGTGGCTGCGTTTTATGGAATGGCACAGTGGTTGCGTTTTGATGGCACGGTGGCTGAGTTTTGATGGCATGGCACAGTGGCTGTGTTGTGATGGCATGGTGGCTGCGTTTTGATGGCATGGCACAGTGGTTGCGTTTGATGGCACAGTGACTGCGTTTGATGGGATGGCACAGTGGCTGCATTTTTATGGCATGGTGGCTGCGTTTTGATGGCATGGCACAGTGGCTGCGTTTTGATGGCATGGTGGCTGCGTTTTGATGACACGGTGGCTGCGTTTTATGGCATGGCACAGTGGTTGCGTTTTGATGGCACGGTGGCTGCGTTTTGATGGCATGGCACAGTGTTTGAGTTTGATGGCACAGTGACTGCGTTTGATGGCATGGCACAGTGGCTGCATTTTGATGGCACAGTGGCTGCGTTTTGATGGGATGGTGGCTGCGTTTTGATGGCATGGTGGCTGCGTTTTATGGAATGGCACAGTGGTTGCGTTTTGATGGCACGGTGGCTGAGTTTTGATGGCATGGCACAGTGGCTGCGTTTTGATGGCACGGTGGCTGCGGTTTCATGGCATGGCACCAGCCGCCACTGGCAGCATGCATAGACCAGACCTCCTCCAGGGCCCCCCTTTATATCAGCATGCATCGACCTCCCCCAGGGCCCCCCTTTTATTAGCATACAACTCGACCTCCCCATTTTTAAATGTGCCCTGGTTTCAGATGGCTTCAAAATCGGGCACATGTGTCCAAACCCGGACTGTCCGGGTGAAAACCGGACAGGTGGCAACCCTACTGGGCATGCTGGCACTTCTAGTTTTGCAAGTTCTGCAGGCCCACATTTTTCAGACCACTATACACGTGTCTCTAAACTGTGGCACCCTAGATGCAGCAAAAGTAAAATTCTTACCATGCACTGACAGACCATGGCTGATGGTAGTAGTAGTTTTGCAACAGCTGGAGGTGGACTGGTCTTGAAACCCTGAGTTAGGTAACAAACGCGCAGTGTTTTGCAACCATTCTGCCTCCAGCTGTTGCAAAACTACAACTCCCTGCATGCAACTGGCTGCCATAACCCCCCCCCCTTCTCCCCCAATGTGAATGTACAGGGTACATTCACATGGGCTGGGGCTTACAGTGTGCTTCTAGCTGAAGCAAATTTGGCGCTGCAGCTCAAACAGCTCAAACGCTCATCAGCGGGAAACTACTGTGAACCCCACGCCCCTCTGACTGTACCTTAAAAACACGACACCACACTAAATATAAATTAAAAAACAAAACATATACACATACCCCTACATAGCCACCCTCCCCTCCACAATAAAAAAAAAAACATCTGGTACGGCACTGTTTACTAAACGGAGCCTACAGCTGTTGCAACTCCCCAGTATTACCGGACAGCCATTAACTGTCATTGATTAATAAGGCGAGAATGCTTCCAATTGTTGAATACCATAGATTTCCGTCATATATCCATAAGGGTTTAAACAAAAGTATTGTAATATACTTTGTTCTTCATCTTGCAGAGGTTCCTGCAAAAGGGCTATGATCAAGAGCGGACGCAGGCAGAAAAAAAAAAGTGATCAGCTCCCTAATTCAGGACTTACACGACCAACATGGCTGCACACATGACCGCTTGGCCATATAAAAAAAATGGTCGGACCTGAAGAGGCGCCACATGGACCAGGTCAAGCGTATACGGGATGAATATCATCCAGGTAAGTTATTGGTGACAGTTATGTATTTTTTTTTTCTAAAGTGTATTTTGTGCATGTACTCGAGAGAGGAGCCGGACTGCAGGAGTTGGGAGTAGGCAGGCCTCCCCCAGAGGCAATCTGCCACCTTTCTCCATGCCCCGGGTGGCTTTGAAGCCCAACGGGGCAGAGGGACTCCCTATAAGGGAGTGAGAGGATTTGCCCGCTCAACCAGCCCCGTTTGTCCTTCGCCTCTCTTTTTAGAGACCGCGTGGTCAGAGTGCGTGCATGTTAAACCAATTTCGAGTGCGTGTGTAAGTGTGGTGGTTTTTGTGGGAGGGGGGTGGGCGTACTAAGCGCAGGCTTACCTCGCATAGCACACCCACCGGGAGCCGGGCTGAGACCACCAAACTCAATTCACATCTAGCCGAGAGCGGGATCCGAACCCCTAGCTGCAGAGGTGAATGGCTTGTCAGCACAGTGCCAATCGCATTGAGCCACCGCAGCTCCTTTGGTGACAGTTATGTAAGGTCATATGTAATTAATGTAAGGGCAGATGTTGTTAACCCAGACGCCATGTTGTGGTAACATATATCACCACCACCACCAGCCAAGGTATTTATAGTACTGTTGAAAAAAGACATGGGACAGCAGACAGGAACGCAGAAGTTATGTGGGAACATACTTTTCCCATTGCTTTGCATGGGACTTTAAACAAAAAACCCGACTCTCACAAATGGGGGTAGTTAAGGGATAAATTAACGATCCTATACTTTAAGTGGACGTGTAAGTAACATGTGACCAAGTGTTATCGAAATATCTACAGCTGTTATGAAGTAACATGTATTTGCAATAGAGTAGAATGGGACTTTAAAGAAAAACCCTGACCATGGCAAATGGGGGTGGGTAAGGGTTAAACCACCTATCCTATGTTTGTGGCTGACATATAAGTAACCTGTGTGCCAAGTTTCATGTAAATATCTTTAGCCGTTTGGACGCGATGCTGGTACATACATACATACATACATACATACACACACACACACACACGTTGAGTTTTATATATATAGATTCCCACTAAATTCCTGTGTTAGGCGTGGGGTTGTCATAGTAATCCCGTGTGCTCCATCAGGCCCTTTTTTTAACATGAGATCTTCTGAACAAAACAAAGGAGACAAAAACAGCTCATTTTACCATGGTGGCAGCCCAGCTCACACTCAGTCCCCTGTAGTGCCCGCAAGACCCTTTAATATAACATTGTCCCATTGGTTAACTGTCTATATAAATTTATTTGTATTCATATGCAATACAGCAGAGTACCCAGAATTTGCATATGTTATTATAAAACATTTTTACATATATGGACATTGTGTTATTATAGATGTTGCTCTACCATCTGTGCGCCATAAACGCAAAAGGCGACAGGCCGCAGAGGAGGATGTAGAGGAGGAGGAGCAGGAGGAGGATGCAGAGGAGGAGAGGAATGAGGAGCATCCAGGGCCCTCCCACTCGCCAGCCACAGCTCCTGTGGAGGAGCAAGATGAGGAGCTGCAACCCGCCCCCCCCCCCAAACTTCTGGTGGTGTAGGAGAAGAGGAGCAGGAGGATGACACCGATCCTGTGAGCTTCGGTCAGGAGGGTAAATATGTGCACAAAGATTAATAACATTTCAAAAACTAGAAAAGGTAAAATTTCTGGGGAAATTGTGTGACTTGTTCTTGCCTTCACCAATACTCCAGACTGGAGACGGTGCCCCTGGAGATGTAAATGTGATGCAACAATGTGTCTATCCATTGATCCATTAAAAACTGCTCCATCAAAAACTATCCCATCAAAACTGCATCATCCTATTAGCCCCTTCAAAAACTGTTTGCAATGGACTGGTTGCTATGGACTGGCATGTGTTGCAATCAAATGTCTGTATCTTGAAAACCATTTGACCGATCGCTTAGCCGTCGACACGTGTAGTGGCAGCAGGGACAGCTGAACATTTTGATATAAGATTTGTGTAGGTCGGCCTGAAAATGAGGGAGTGGTCGCAGTTTGGAAATCATGTAATGATTTTTCAGTTTTAAAAATTTCACACTCTAAGCTTCACCAAACGATTTGGCGAAAAATTCCACAAAGTAATTGGTTCACTATTCGGGAACAATCTGCTCATTTTGATATATGACTCGTCTATGTAGCGTAAAAACTGTGGGAGGAGATAGGGTGGCAAATTTGGCTATAATAACAATAATAATAATAATAATATATATGTGAGAGAATAGTAAGTGCTCTTGCTATGCAAGACCACTTAATAAGATGTAGATATAAAAAAGGACAGCATTTAAAGCTTACCCGTCAGATTTCAGAACAATAATATGGTATTTATGATACAAGTATATGTGCTAGACACATAACAATTGTATAGACATGATAATGATTGTTTAATAAGCAACATAAATATTATATTTATTTTGTAACGCTCTTTGAAATCCAAATGTTTTTTTCTTTTATCCTAACAGTTTTAAAACACATGGTTGAAAGAAAATCTGAAATAGAAAAGATCGTAGCCAAAATAGAAGCAAATGAACGCAAGATTCATTTTCTAGCCTGTCAAAATCAGCAGCTGTTGCAACGCCACAGAGACATTTTGGCTATGATGGGAAAAGATCACAAGCGCATGCAGAATCATGTTTGATTTTTTTGTTTCTTTTAACCACTTCCATACTGGGCATGTAAACCCCCTTCCTGACCAGGTGAAATTTCAGCTTGCGGCACTGCGTCGCTTTAACTGACAATTGCGCGGTCGTGCGATATGGCTCCCAAACAAAATTGGCGTCCTTTTTTCCCCACAAGTAGAGCTTTCTTTTGGTGGTATTTGGTCACCTCTGCGATTTTTATTTTTTGCGCTATAAACAAAAAAGGACGACAATTTTGAAAAAAAATACAATATTTTTTACTTGTTGCTATAAAAAATAGCCCAATTTAAAAAAAAAATTCAGTTTAGGGCGATACGTATTCTTCTACATATTTTTGGTTAAAAAATAAAATAAAAAAAAATCGCAATAAGCGACTGGTTTGCGCAAAAGTTATAGCGCCTACAAAATAAGGGACAGAATTGTTATTTTTTATTATTTATTTTTTTTACTAGTAATTGCGGCGATCTGCGATTTTTATTGCGACTGCGACGTTATGGCGGACATATCGGACACTTTTGACACATTTTTGGCACCATTCACATTTATACTGCAATCAGTGCTATAAATATGCACTAATTACTGTATAAATGTGACTGGCAGGGAAGGGGTTAACACTAGGGGGTGAGGAAGGGGTTAATGTGTTTCCTGCATTGTGTTCTAACTGTAGGGGGAGGGGGGGGTGACCGATCTGTGTCCCTATGTACTAGGAACACAGATCGGTATGCTCTCTCTATGACAGGACGCTGTCATTGTGAGAGCAGGCAATGAGAGATGATCTCATATGTTTACATATGAGATCATCTCTCATTGGCCCATCAGATCGCACCGCAAACGGCCACTCTGATTGGCCGTTCGCGGTGATCTGTGATTGGCTGTGTCCGAGGGACACGGCCAGTACACTAGTTCCCCGCTGCGCGCTCTGGAGCGCACGCTGGGAACGAGGAAAGGGGCTGCCGTGAAAACACGGCAGCCCGGAGATTTAGAGCCACCCTGCGGCCGTATATACTCGTACGGCCGTAGGGAAGTGGTTAATAAAAAAAGTTTTTTTTGTCAAATGTTTCCTTTCTTATTGAGATTGTTAGGTTTTTCAACACATCTAACTTCACATCTAACACATCAACATCCACATCAACATCAAAAGGCCGCAAACCAGGGTTTAACATAAAGTTCATTGTTTTAGTCACACTTGCTGTTACGATCCGGTCTGGTAGCTTGTAGCGGAGGCTGTTGGTGGATCCGCTGTGCCAGAGAGGTCATGAAGCATTACTCAGCATGAAGGCAGCAGCAGTAGTATTAAAATCTAATGTAATTATCACACAGGCAACATTTACAAGCAGTAGTGGTAATAGTACTAGATAGCATCTAAACACTTGGGCAAGACTTTACAGCATCAGCAGTGGTAATAGTAGTATATCATGGTAAATATTTAGTGACATAGGTGTCTGAGCAGCAGCAGTAGTACTAATTGTAGAGAATATAGTGTTTTATCACTCGGGAAAGAGGTGCCATGGCCCATGAACAGCAGCAGCAGCAGCAGCAATGGTAATAGTAGTATATAGTGGCAACTAATTTGTGACATAGGTGTGAGAACAGCAGCAGTACTAGTAATAGTAGACAATATAGTGTCAAATCACTCGGGAAAGAGGTACCATGATGAACAGTAGCAGCAGCAGTGGTAATAGTAGTATAGAGTGGCAAATAACTCATGACATAGGTGTGAGAGCAGCAGCAGTAGTATTAATAGTTTACAAGATAGTGTTTTATCACTCGGGAAAGAGGTGCCATGGCACATGAACAGCAGAAGCAGCAGCAGCAGTGGTAATAGTAGTATAAAGTTGCAAATAATTTGTGACATAGGTGTGAGAGGAGCAGCAGTACTAGTAATAGTAGACAGTATAGTGTCAAATCACTCGGGAAAGAGGTGCCATCAACAGCAGCAGTGGTAAGAGTAATAAAAATTGCAAATCACTCGGGCAAGAGGTGCCAGCAGCAGCAGCGGTAAGAGTAATAAAAAGGGCAACTCACTCGGGAAAGAGGTGCCATCAACAGCAGCAGTGGTAAGAGTAATAAAAATTGCAAATCACTCGGGCAAGAGGTGCCATCAGCAGCAGCAGTAGTAATAAAAAGTGGCAAATCTCTCGGACAAAAGGTGACAGCAGCAGTATGAGTAATATATCGGTACATAATCACTCAGCCTTTTGGCATTAGCAGAAGGAGCCTATATCGTGGCAAAATTACAAAGCTTGAAGTTGCATTAGCATGGTGATTAAATTTCAAAAGCAGAATGACACAGGCCTTAAGTAGCTGTAGCCTGACTATACACTACAGGGGTGGGCAAACTTTTTGACTCGAGGGCTGCAATTGGTTCATCTATTGGACCCGGGGGCCAGAACAAGAGTAGATGTACAGTGTGTATGTGTGAAGTAATATAAATGTAATTTAAATTTGTAACATTAAATGATAAGACTAATTTAAGATAGAAAAGCATAGAAAAAGTTTTGTTACAAAACTACAATTGATGGCACAGTGGCTGCATTTGATAGCATGTCACAGTGGCTGAATTTGGCATGGCACAGTGGCTGAATTTGGCATGGCACAGTGATGACAATTTATGGCACAGTGGCTGCTTTTGATGGCATGGCACAGTGGCTGAATTTGGCATGGCACAGTGGTGACAATTGATGGCACAGTGATTGCTTTTGATGGCATGTCACAGTGGCTGAATTTTTCATGGCACAGTGGCTGAATTTGGCATTGGAACAGTGATGACAATTGATGGCACAGTGATTGCGTTTGATGGCATGGCACAGTGGCTGAATTTGTCATGGCACAGTGGTGACAATTGATGGCACAGTGGCTGCTTTTGATGGCATGGCACAGTGGCTGAATTTGGCATTGGAACAGTGATGACAATTGATGGCACAGTGATTGCGTTTGATGGCATGGCACAGTGGCTGAATTTGTCATGGCACAATGGTGACAATTGATGGCACAGTGGCTGCTTTTGATGGCATGGCACAGTGGCTGAATTTGGCATTGGAACAGTGATGACAATTGATGGCACAGTGATTGCGTTTGATGGCATGGCACAGTGGCTGAATTAGGCATGGCACAGTGGTGACAATTGATGGCACAGTGATTGCTTTTGATGGCATGGCACAGTGGCTGAATTTGGCATTGGAACAGTGATGACAATTGATGGCACAGTGATTGCGTTTGATGGCATGGCACAGTGGCTGAATTAGGCATGGCACAGTGGTCACAATTGATGGCACAGTGTTGGCTTTTGATGGCATGGCAGAGTGGCTGAATTTGTCATGGCACAGTGGCTGAATTTGGCATGGCACAGTGGTGACAATTGATGGCATAGTGATTGCTTTTGATGGCATGTCACAGTGGCTGAATTTGTCATGGCACAGTGGCTGAATTTGGCATTGGAACAGTGATGACAATTGATGGCACAGTGATTGCGTTTGATGGCATGGCACAGTGGCTGAATTTGTCATGGCACAGTGGCTGAATTTGGCATGGCACAGTGATGACAATTGATGGCACAGTGATTGCTTTTGATGGCATGGCACAGTGGCTGAATTAGGCATGGCACAGTGATGACAATTGATGGCACAGTGATTGCTTTTGATGGCATGGCACAGTGGCTGGATTTGTCATGGCACAGTGGCTGAAATTGGCATGGCACAGTGATGACAATTGATGGCACAGTGATTGCTTTTGATGGCATGGCACAGTGGCTGAATTAGGCATGGCACAGTGATGACAATTGATGGCACAGTGATTGCTTTTGATGGCATGGGACAGTGGCTGAATTTGTCATGGCACAGTGGCTGAATTTGGCATGGCACAGTGGTGACAATTGATGGCACAGTGATTGCTTTTGATGGCATGGCACAGTGGCTGAATTTGTCATGGCACAGTGGTGACAATTGATGGCACAGTGATTGCTTTTGATGGCATGGCACAGTGGCTGAATTTGGCATTGGAACAGTGATGACAATTGATGGCACAGTGATTGCTTTTGATGGCATGGCACAGTGGCTGAATTTGTCATGGCACAGTGGCTGAATTTGGCATGGCACAGTGGTGACAATTGATGGCACAGTGATTGCTTTTGATGGCATGGCACAGTGGCTGAATTTGTCATGGCACAGTGGCTGAATTTGGCATTGGAACAGTGATGACAATTGATGGCAAAGTGATTGCGTTTGATGGCATGGCACAGTGGCTGAACTTGTCATGGCACAGTGGTGACAATTAATGGCACTTTTGGCTGCTTTTGGCTGCTGCTTTTGATGGCATGGCACAGTGGCTGAATTTGGCATTGGAACAGTGATGACAATTGATGGCACAGTGATTGCGTTTGATGGCATGGCACAGTGGCTGAATTAGGCATGGCACAGTGGTGACAATTGATGGCACAGTGATTGCTTTTGATGGCATGGCACAGTGGCTGAATTTGTCATGGCACAGTGGCTGAATTTGGCATGGCACAGTGGTGACAATTGATGGCACAGTGATTGCTTTTGATGGCATGGCACAGTGGCTGAATGTGTCATGGCACAGTGGTGACAATTGATGGCACAGTGGCTGCTTTTGATGGCATGGCACAGTGGCTGAATTTGGCATGGCACAGTGGCTGAATTTGGCATGGCACTGTGATGACAATTGATGGCACAGTGATTGCTTTTGATGGCATGGCACAGTGGCTGAATTTGTCATGGCACAGTGGTGACAATTGATGGCACAGTGGCTGCTTTTGATGGCATGGCACAGTGGCTGAATTTAATGGCACAGTGGCTGAATTTGGCATGGCACAGTGGTGACAATTGATGGCACAGTGATTGCTTTTGATGGCATGGCACAGTGGCTGAATTTGTCATGGCACAGTGGTGACAATTGATGGCACAGTGGCTGCTTTTGATGGCATGGCACAGTGGCTGAATTTGGCATGGCACAGTGGCTGAATTTGGCATGGCACTGTGATGACAATTGATGGCACAGTGATTGCTTTTGATGGCATGGCACAGTGGCTGAATTTGTCATGGCACAGTGGTGACAATTGATGGCACAGTGGCTGCTTTTGATGGCATGGCACAGTGGCTGAATTTGGCATTGGAACAGTGATGACAATTGATGGCACAGTGATTGCTTTTGATGGCATGGCACAGTGGCTGAATTTGTCATGGCACAGTGGCTGAATTTGGCATGGCACAGTGGTGACAATTGATGGCACAGTGATTGCTTTTGATGGCATGGCACAGTGGCTGAATTTGTCATGGCACAGTGGCTGAATTTGGCATTGGAACAGTGATGACAATTGATGGCACAGTGATTGCTTTTGATGGCATGGCACAGTGGCTGAATTTGTCATGGCACAGTGGTGACAATTGATGGCACAGTGGCTACTTTTGATGGCATGGCACAGTGGCTGAATTTGGCATTGGAACAGTGATGACAATTGATGGCACAGTGATTGCGTTTGATGGCATGGCACAGTGGCTGAATTAGGCATGGCACAGTGGTGACAATTGATGGCACAGTGATTGCTTTTGATGGCATGGCACAGTGGCTGAATTTGTCATGGCACAGTGGCTGAATTTGGCATGGCACAGTGATGACAATTGATGGCACAGTGATTGCTTTTGATGGCATGGCACAGTGGCTGAATTTGTCATGGCACAGTGGCTGAATTTGGCATGGCACAGTGATGACAATTGATGGCACAGTGATTGCTTTTGATGGCATGGCACAGTGGCTGAATTAGGCATGGCACAGTGATGACAATTGATGGCACAGTGATTGCTTTTGATGGCATGGCACAGTGGCTGAATTTGTCATGGCACAGTGGCTGAAATTGGCATGGCACAGTGGTGACAATTGATGGCACAGTAATTGCTTTTGATGGCATGGCACAGTGGCTGAATTTGTCATGGCACAGTGGTGACAATTGATGGCACAGTGGCTGCTTTTGATGGCATGGCACAGTGGCTGAATTTGGCATGGCACAGTGGCTGAATTTGGCATGGCACTGTGATGACAATTGATGGCACAGTGATTGCTTTTGATGGCATGGCACAGTGGCTGAATTTGTCATGGCACAGTGGTGACAATTGATGGCACAGTGGCTGCTTTTGATGGCATGGCACAGTGGCTGAATTTGTCATGGCACAGTGGCTGAATTTGGCATGGCACAGTGGTGACAATTGATGGCACAGTGATTGCTTTTGATGGCATGGCACAGTGGCTGAATTTGTCATGGCACAGTGGCAGAATTTGGCATTGGAACAGTGATGACAATTGATGGCACAGTGATTGCGTTTGATGGCATGGCACAGTGGCTGAATTTGTCATGGCACAGTGGTGACAATTGATGGCACAGTGGCTGCTTTTGATGGCATGGCACAGTGGCTGAATTTGTCATGGCACAGTGGTGACAATTGATGGCACAGTGGCTGCTTTTGATGGCATGGCACAGTGGCTGAATTTGGCATGGCACAGTGGCTGAATTTGGCATGGCACTGTGATGACAATTGATGGCACAGTGATTGCTTTTGATGGCATGGCACAGTGGCTGAATTTGTCATGGCACAGTGGCTGAATTTGTCATGGCACAGTGGTGACAATTGATGGCACAGTGATTGCTTTTGATGGCATGGCACAGTGGCTGAATTTGTCATGGCACAGTGGCTGAATTTGGCATTGGAACAGTGATGACAATTGATGGCACAGTGATTGCTTTTGATGGCATGGCACAGTGGCTGAATTTGTCATGGCACAGTGGTGACAATTGATGGCACAGTGGCTGCTTTTGATGGCATGGCACAGTGTCTGAATTTGGCATTGGAACAGTGATGACAATTGATGGCACAGTGATTGCTTTTGATGGCATGGCACAGTGGCTGAATTTGTCATGGCACAGTGGCTGAATTTGGCATGGCACAGTGATGACAATTGATGGCACAGTGATTGCTTTTGATGGCATGGCACAGTGGCTGAATTAGGCATGGCACAGTGATGACAATTGATGGCACAGTGATTGCTTTTGATGGCATGGCACAGTGGCTGAATTTGTCATGGCACAGTGGCTGAATTTGGCATGGCGCAGTGGTGACAATTGATGGCACAGTGATTGCTTTTGATGGCATGGCACAGTGGCTGAATTTGTCATGGCACAGTGTGTGACAATTGATGGCACAGTGGCTGCTCATGATGGCATGGCACAGTGGCTGTATTTGGCATGGCACAGTGGCTGAATTTGGCATGGGACTGTGATGACAATTGATGGCACAGTGATTGCTTTTGATGGCATGGCACAGTGGATGAATTTGTCATGGCACAGTGGTGACAATTGATGGCACAGTGGCTGCTTTTGGTGGCATGGCACAGTGGCTGAATTTGGCATTGGAACAGTGATGACAATTGATGGCACAGTGATTGTGTTTGATGGCATGGCACAGTGGCTGAATTTGTCATGGCACAGTGATGACAATTGATGGCACAGTGATTGCTTTTGATGGCATGGGACAGTGGCTGAATTTGTCATGGCACAGTGGCTGAATTTGGCATGGCACAGTGATGACAATTGATGGCACAGTGATTGCTTTTGATGGCATGGCACAGTGGTGACAATTGATGGCACAGTGATTGCTTACAATGTAATGGTAAAAAGTCAATATAGAGTTAATAGTGAATTAAATAGACAATCCAATGGAATGCCACTGAGGAGTCTGTGATGGAGGGGTTAACATCAATCCTGAGTCATCTGAGTTGTCTTGTCACACTTGCATCACAGTAACCACCATCAGGAACCAAATAGGAGATGCAAGTGTAGTTTAAATATCTCAAGAGTACATGTTAGAATGGGCAGCTGTCCTACTGCAGCAAGATGTTATAGGGACGTAGCCTGAGGGACCAGAAGATGATGGGTTGATCCAGAAGGAGATGAGCAAAACACGCACGGATGCAGGTACTGACAGGCAAACCTGCATCAATGCCCGATGAACGGAGCCGTGCTTCAGCGAGAGGGTCCCTGACGCACGTGCAGCGGCGCCGGGAAGCCGTCCAATAGGAGGCAGGGCGCACTCCAATGATGTCAACCAAAACAATGATTGGACCAATGGGAGGCACACACATGGCGTTGATAGCAACGTTGACGTGAGCCCGGAGAGGCAATGATGAGACTAGTGCAGGGCATGCATAAGGCTCAAACTGCAGTGGCAATTAATGGAGATGGATAATAACCCCGAATAATAGCATCGAAGCATAGGCCGCAAAGCCGCGGCCTCAATCCGCGGCGATCGCGGCACGATGGGATCGTGTGTGGGGGCCGGATTGAAAGGTCCGCCGGGCCGTATACGGCCCGCGGGCCGTAGTTTGCCCATTCCTGCCATAGTGCCTCATAATTTAAAAGTTTGATTAACGTTCTTTCTATGCCATACGTGACTTTTTAAATTCATGGTGAGCATTGAGCAATTACATTTCAAAATAATGTGGCAGCAGCAGCATCAGGACTCCTTATAGTGGCTTAATGACACAGCATGGAAATATTTATGCCCTTAACACTACCTGCCCACTATGAGTTTAAAAGGTATCAATTAATGGAAGAGGTAACAATGAATCACATGACAAGGGACCATTCAGCGCCCTGAACCGACGGCGGGTGCCAGAAAGTCACCGCCGATCCAGGACTCATTCATCTTGATGAATGTGAGTCTGTTCACGGAGTCTGTGGACAGACGGGTCCTCTTGTCCGTGACCACCCCACCTGCCACGCTGAATGTCCGCTCAGATAGTACGCTGGAGGGGGGGCAAGACAATAACTCCAGCGCATACTGAGCGAGCTCACGGCAGGTGTCCAATCTGGCAACCCAGTACTCCATGGGGTCGTCGGTGCTCATACTGTCAGAAGCACCGACGGACCCCATGTAGTCTGCCACCATGTGGGCCAGCCGCTGGTGGTGACTGCTGCTGCTGCTGCTTGTACTGGGTCGCTCAGATTGGAAGAACATCCTCATCTCACCCATTAGGTCCCCTGCTCGGCTGCTGTTGCTGCTGGGTGCAGCCGCCTGCTGGGTGAGACGAGGGGGGACAACTGGAGGCCGGGGAGTTGCCTGCTCCAACCGGCTTACTATGCGTGCCTGCAGTTCCTCCATTCGGTGCTGCCTCCGGCTGGCTGGGAGGAACTGCTCCAGTTTTCCCTTACATCTTGGATCTAAAAGGGTGGCCATCCAAAATTCGTCCCTCTCCTTAATAGCATGAACCGGGGGTCCCTCCTGAGGCATCTCAGCATGTGGGCAGCCATGGGGAAGAGCACAGCCCGCTGTGACTCCTCGTGGCTGCCCGGGTCCATGACGTCGGACTCTTCATGCTGGAGGCGATGCTGCTCGCGCACAGAGATGCCCAACCCCCGGACTATCGGTGCCCCCAACACCGGCTCTCCCTCCTGACCAGGCCCTGACTCCAGGACGTCACCACCAGTAACCTCCTCATCATCATCATCCTCCTCCTCGTCCTGGGCCTGGTCTTGGTGGGGCAGTGTTGCCTCCTGCTCCACCAAGGCACTCTCCCCAGCTTCGAGCAGGCGATCTAGTGCCCTGTCCAGCAGGAACACTATAGGGAGCACGTCATTGAGGCCGACATGCTCCCTGCTCACCATCTTGGTCGCCTGCTCGAAAGGGGCCAACACATGGCAGACCTGGTGTATCTGCCCCCACTCCGCACTGGTGATGTACGGGAGTGTTTGTGCTGGCCCGCCACTGCCTTGATCCAGCAGGTATTCTTTCACCGCCCTTCGCTGCTCCCACAACCTCTCCAGCATGTGGAGGGTGGAGTTCCACCGCGTCACACTGTCCACAATCAGCATGTGAAGGGGCAGGCTCTTGTCCCGCTGCAAATTGGACAGGGACACGGTAGCGGTTGGGGAGCGCCTGAAGTGGCTGGCAATCCTACGCACCCTTAGCACAATGTCACTCAACCCAGGATAGGTGCGCAGGAACTTCTGCACCACAAGGTTGAGGACATGTGCCAGACAGGGCACGTGGGTCAGACTGCCAGCCTGGAGGGCGGAGAGTAGGTTGCTGCCGTTGTCACAGACAACCATACCTGCCTGGAGCCTTCGGGGTGTCAGCCACTTCTGGACCTGAGCCTGAAGTGCGGTCAGCACTTCTTTGCCAGTGTGTCTCCGGTCCCCTAAACTAACAAGCTGGAGCACGGCCTGACAGCGTACGTGCCCCACACTTGAGTAGCTACGGGGGCGTTTGCTGGGAGGCTCAGCAGCTGCGGAGACAGTGGCTTGATGGAGACCAGCAGTTCTCCCCTGGACACCCCGGGGCGGCACCACAAAATCTGATGCCGCCGATCCCTCCCCGGCGCCTCGGAGGGAAACCCAATGGGCCGTGAAACTGATGTAGCGGCCCTGCCCATGCCTGCTGGTCCAGCCATCCATTGTGAGATGCACCCTGTCGCTGACAGCGTGATCCAGCGACAGGGTTATATTCTGCACAATGTGCTGGTGTAGGGCAGGGACACCAGTCCTGGCAAAGAAATGGCGGCTGGGGACACACCATTGGGGTTGGGCCTGCTCCAACATCTGCCTGAAGGGGTTGCTGTCAACGATGTTGAAGGGCAGCAGATGTTGGGCAATAACCCTTGCCAGGAGCCCATTGAGGGAACGCACACGTCGGTCTCCAGGGGGGAAGGGAGTGGTGCGTTCAAAGGCATCAGAAAGCGACGCCTGGCGCCGGACGGCAGTGCAGGACACCGAAGAGGAGGGTGCTGTGGAAGTCGAGGTCTGGCTGCCGGTACCAGTACCTCTACTAGAGGGAGCGGGGGGGCATGACCTGCTGGTAGCCGATGAAGCTGTGGCAGGGGCTGCTGTACCCTGCACACTTGTGGTGGTGGCGCTGCTACTACCACCGCCTCTCATCTGGTCATACTCCCGCCAGTGGTTTATTCTCAGGTGCTGGTTGAGCACTTCCCTCTCTTCACCTTGGCATGACAGAGCTGGCAGATGGCTACTGTCGGGTTATCTGCTACCACGGTGAAGTAGGCCCAGACAGGTGACTTCAGCGCCGCCCTCCTGTCAGATGGGGTGACGCTGACTTGCACCTGCTGGGACTCGGTGCGCACAGGTGGAGCTGCCTGTTGCTGCTGCTGCTGCTGCTGCTGACACCTCCTGTTGCCATCACCAGGGGAGACCCTGACGCTGGTCTCCCTGGTGACCTGGCGCACCGTTTCCCCAGGGTGCCTACCTTCCTCGTCGTCACTGCTGCTGTGAACCGACGAGGCAGGTGCCACCCATGTTGGGTCACCCTCCTCTTCGCCCCCAGATATGTCAGACCCTGGGCTGACATGTGGTGGTCTGAGGGAGACATCTGACATGGAGCCGCTAGCCTGGCTCCGATGTCCCCTCATCGACGCATGGGTCTGACTAGGTGCGGGTGTTTCCTGCAGAAAAACACCAGCACCACTTGGAAGGGATGTTTCTGGGCTACTGACAGCCGGTACCCCATCCTCCTCCTCCATCAACCCTCCAAAAAGGTCCTGACCATCAGGACATAAATCTATGTCTGCATGATGCAGGACCTCCCCCAAGATATCCCTCTCACTGTCACTGTCAAACAGTATGAGGCTGGACTCTTGGAGGCTGGGGGTGGGTACTAAAGGCACCAGTTTACTGGTGGTGGTGCTACTTGGAGTCGGCACTGATGACTCTGTGGCACTGCTGTGCCCCATATAATCCACCACTGTTGAAGCCTGGGAAGGCAATATCGGGCGGCTGCCCGAGGGGAAAAAATCCCGGATGAGGCGGACTCCCCTTCCATCTGATCCTCTACCAGTAGTAGAGGCGCGAGAGGTACCCTGTGCTGGCAGCGACCCAGCACTGGGAGTAACTCCCCCCCCTTTTTTCCTTCTTCCTCCCCCCCTTTTTCCCGCAGGGGTACTGCTGCTGGTTATTCCCTATACTACAACCACATCTCTTTAGATAGCAACTTATACGGTAATTACCGTCAGGAATTCCCAGCAGTAGTAACCTACTCGGTGTCCGGATCACCTTAGTTATATGTTTTTCATGTTTGTCATTTGTCTGTGTCTTATGTGTGTTGTTTTGTTGCACGAGATATGAACTTGGTTCATTAGTGCAGTATTGGCCGGCCACGATAAGCAGGGTCACATTGGGGTTTTTAACATACAATTTGTATTTAATGTTTATCTGACTACAATATTCTGAAAATTTGTATATTTACATTTATATGAAATTAAAAAACTTTAATTTATTGTCCATCCCTGCCTTGGTAGCTCCTTTGTTGCCCATTGGGGATACCATTTCTTGGTCTCCCTATGGGTTAACATCTCCCTTCTTATATGCTTAGTTTTTAGCTACGGCGGTGACCCCTCAATTAGGGGAGTGACAATTTAGAATAAAAAGAAATTTTCGGAATAATTTAAATCATTAGAGGAGGTGTGTTCTTTCTTTTTTCGTTCACTGGGAGTAACTCCCCTACCCCTGCTGCCACGGCCACGGCCACGTATGCTGCTCATGCTGATGTGGGGGGGGTGGGTAAACTTTATTGGGGGGGGGATAAATGTGATAAAGGACAAGACAGGCACGCAGACAAAGACGTACTAGACAGCTATGCACTAAACACTAAGGCCTTGTACACAGGATCGGACATATCCGATGAAAACGGTCCGCGGACCATTTCCATCGGATATGTCCGATCTGGAGTTTGGTCCGATGGCGTGTACACACCATCGGATCAAATTCCCCGCCGGCGGACGGCGCGGTGACGTGGCGGTGACGTTGACGCAGCCACGTCACCGCACCAGGAAGTAAAACACGGCGGCGGATCGGCGGCGGTGCGGGACGACATGTCTGCTGGTAAGTGTACTAACCAGCAGACATGTCGGGGCGGACACATTCCCACCCGATAGATTTCAAAGCATGCTTTGAAATCTGTCGGGTGGACAAATCTGTCCGCTAGCCCATACACACGATCGGAGATGTCTGCTGAAACGGTCCATCGGACCGTTTTCAGCGGACATATCCGCTCGTGTGTACGAGGCCTAACTCTGCAGTGCTTAGTCACAAACTTAAATGAATAAACTAAAGCTAAATTTTTTTAAACATTTTTTTTTTTTTTAAACTGACTGACAAGGACAAAACTAATATGCAACAGTAACTCTGCTAACACAGCAGAGATAAGTATATGAATAAACTAAAACTAACTTTTTTTTTTTTTTTTTTTTTAAAACAAAAAAGAGACACTAAACTAAGCTACCTTAAAGAACAATTACACTAAGTACACTGAAATCTATCTATCTATAAAACACTAAGCTAAACTAAACTGGAAAACAACAGCACAAATATGAGCTTTTAAAAAAGCTTTTGGGTCTCTTGCTTTGAAAAAAGCAGTTTAGAAATATAAGCAGCAGGAACCAGAGAACTGAAATGAAGCAGCAGGAACCAGAGAACTGAAATGCACTACAATGCTAATGCAAGCTCAGAGATAGCACAGAAACACTCCTCTCTCTATAACCACCATGTGAATCTGCAATGAAATCATGCTGGGAGTTAGCTTATATAATGGCCATGCAGGCAGGTTCCTATTGGTTGATGTGGAGGTTGCTAACCTCTGACAACTGTGGTAGGGGAACTCTGATTGGCTCTGATGCAAATGAAGGGCGGAGAAAATAATCGCGCAATATTCCTATTGCCGAATATTCGCATTGTCGAATATTCTGAGAAATCTGATTGGCTCTGATGCAAATGAAGGGCGGAGAAAATAATCGCACAATATTCCTATTGCCGAATAATCGCATTGCGATTATTCGGCAATATACAATGATCGCTTCAGCTACTTGGCCCAAGGTCTTTTAATCATACCAGCAATGCTTTTAGACGTCGATGGAGAACACTAGGATGTGCTCTGTTTTAAAAATAAAATTGAAAAAATTGGCTCTGATGCAAAAGAAGGGCGGAGGAAGTAATCGCGCGATATTCCTATTGCCGAATAATCGCATTGCGATTATTCGGCAATATACAATGATCGCTTCAGCTACTCGGCCCAAGGTCTCTTAATCATACCAGCAATGCTTTTAGACGTCGATGGAGATCACTAGGATGTGATCTGTTTTAAAAATAAATTTTGAAAAGTCCGAATATTCGGAATTGCGAATATTCACCGCGATATTCGAGATATTGCGCGATTACACGAATATGCAATATTCGATCCGAATATTCGCAATGCGAATATTCGTGAGCAACACTAGTGGGCAGTAGTGTTGAGCAGAATATGCCATATTCGAATTCGCGATATATCTCGAATATATAGTCGAATATTCGACATATATTCGCTAAATACGAATATTCGTGATATTTTTTGGAAATTAAATGATTGCGAATTTTCGCGAATTTTTGCGAATGCGAATTGCGAATTGCGAATTGCGAATGCGAATATTCAAGAAATGCGGAATGGAGCACTCTGATTGGCTCAGAATATTCGTGATATATTACAATACAAAATAATTGCGAATATTCGAGAAATGCGGAAGGAGCACTCTGATTGGCTCAGAATATTCGTGATATATTACAATACACAATAATTGCGAATATTCGAGAAATGCGGAAGGAGCACTCTGATTGGCTCAGAATATTCGTGATATATTACAATACACAATAATTGCGAATATTCGAGAAATGCGGAAGGAGCACTCTGATTGGCTCAGAATATTCGTGATATATTACAATACACAAAAATTGCGAATATTCGGCAAATGCGGAAGGAGCACTCTGATTGGCTCAGAATATTCGTGATATATTACAATATAAAATAATTGCGAAATTTCGAGAAATGCGGAATGGAGCACTCTGATTGGCTCAGAATATTCGTGATATATTACAATATAAAATAATCGCGCGATATCGCTATTACCGAATAATCGCATTGCGATTTTTCGGCAATATAAAATGAGCGCTGCAGCTACTCGGCCCAAGGTCTCTAATCATACCAGCAATGCTTTTAGACGTCGATGGGGATCTCTAGGATGTGATCTGTTCTAAAACAAAATTGAAAACATTCGAATATTCGAAATAGCGAATATTCGCCGCGATATTCGCGTTATTCGCGAATACTCGAATATGCAATATTCGTAGCGAATATTCGCAATGCGAATATTCGTGAGCAACACTAGTGGGCAGACACGGAGGGGTAGAGGCAGGAGGAAGAGGTGTGCAAGAGAGTGTAACAGACACTCTCAGCTTTGACAACTGCAGCCATCAACCCTGTTGGGAAGCCAAAGTACAGGCGTCCGGGTTTCACACAGATGTAAATAAATTGGCAGGGGTTGTTACACTCCCTAAGGCCGCGTACACACGATCGGTCAAAAGGGATGAAAATGGACTGAAGGTCCGTTTCATCGGTCCAAACCGATCGTGTGTGGGCCCCATCGATCAGTTATCCTTTGGTCAAAAAAAAGAGAACTTGCTTTAAAATTTAACCGATGGACGCCTAACCGATAGGTCAAAACCGATCGTTAGTAGGCACGACCATCGGTTAAAAATCCATGCATGCTCAGAATCAAGTCGACGCATGCTTGGAAACATTGAACTTCATTTTTTTTTAGCACGTCGTGTTTTACGTCACCGCGTTCTGACATGATAGTTTTTTTAACTGATTGTGTGTAGGCACATCAGACCATCAGTCAGCTTCATCGGTTAATCTATGAAAACGGTCCTTCGGACCATTCTCATCGGTTGGACTGATCGTGTGAACGCGGCCTTAGGGCTCTTTCACACGGGGCAGATCAGTAATGATCCGCCCCGTGCACCTCCGTTTGCTCAGCGGAGATCGCTCCGTTGATCTCCGCTGAGCTGCCGGATGACAGGGCGGTCTCCGCACACTGTGTCTCCGCTGACATCCGCAATCCCGTAGGGATACATGTATGTACGTTTTTCCAGAGAAGATAGTCACCGCTCCAATTAGGTATGTGGATGAATCCGTATCCTCTCAGAGAAACCCAGGTGCCGGCAATGCACGAAGCAATTGTAGAAAGAAATGTTTGGACAGCCACACTCTGGAAAAACCTTCTCGGTTGCCTTTTATTGATAAAGGTTTTCAAACATCACACATCACATCAAAGACAGGGGCATACAGCTGACGTTTCGAACTACAATCAGTGCTTACTCATAGCTAGCATGTAAGAAAATGCACAAAAAATATATAGTATCAAACAAAACACCATGTGATCAACATCAACCAATATTACAGACTTCCCAATAGAATGAGAATCCGTTGTGTGTATCTGTTGATTGGATACCACTTATGGGTGTGGACACACTTGGAAACCATACTACACCAGCTTAACCCTTTGAAACAAAGGACTGTGAACTAGGTGTGAAAAGAAAGGAAAAAATCCTTTTAATGTGTGCATGGAAGGTGAATGGGCCACTTATGGGTGTGGACACACTTGGAAACCATACTGCACCAGTTTAACCCTTTGAAACAAAGGACTGTGAACTAGATGTGAAAAAAAAGGAAAAATCCTTTTAACCACTTGCTACACGCCCGCCGTCAAATGACGGCGGGCGGGTAACTCTCTGTTCCTGACAGCACGTCATATGACGTCCTGTTTTTGAAATCGGCTAGGATATTATAGTGACATAGTGTAATGAAATTAAATTAAATTCAGTTAAATTAAATTAAATTAGATCCAAATGTATGTAATAGTCAATTTATACAAAAAGAATAGAGTATATATATGTAAAAATGGAGGTCTGTCCCATAGGGACAATATAGACACACTAATACTTGGAGAAGTGATACTTCTGAGAAATCTATATATGTGTTTTATTATCCAAAAAAAATAATCTGTATTACAATATAAATGTAAGTAGTGATGGTGAGGATGTGAGGAGATGTATATATCTGTGTGTGGCAATTAGCGACAGTGCCACTATAGTTTATATGTAAGTGTCATCAAAAGCCTCTATAAATACAATAGGCGTGTCAATTTGTGAACTAAACTTATAAAAAGATATATGTTTGCATAAGAAATGAACAAATTCATGATGTATTGTGTGAGAGATTAGCTGGAAATTGGTTAGATGGCTATGTTTTCCCTGTGTATGTTTGCTATATGCAATGCATTATATTATGTTATGCGTGGTATGGACATCATTTATAAAATATAATAGTTTTTAGTCATAAACACTGGTATATAATTCATACATAAAATTGAAATGGGTACAAAAGAGTAAGATGTTACCAATATAGCATAATGCATATTCCTGCACATATGGATAAAAGTGCATAGAGAAACAAAATATTGTGTTTAGTTTTATCCATATGTGCAGGAATATGCATTATGCTATAAACATTGAGATAATGAATATAAAAACATTTTTTTTTTTTTTATGTATTTTCTTTTAACTGATGGGATTGATGTATAAAATATTGATATTTGGCTAATATTCCATAGGCAATCCCAAAGTTGGGTTGCAAATGGAGAATTTATGGTTATAATGAAATTACACCATAATCATTGATACCCACCTTAATGGGGCGATTTGATCATACAGAGATTAATATATTGGTAACATCGTACTCTTTTGTACCCATTTCAATTTTATGTATGAATTATATACCAGTGTTTATGACTAAAAACTATTATATTTTAGAAATGATGTCCATACCACACATAACATAATATAATGCATTGCATATAGCAAACATACACAGGGAAAACATAGCCATCTAACCAATTTCCAGCTAATCTCTCACACAATACATCATGAAATTATTCATTTCTTATGCAAACATATACCATATTTATCGCGGTATAACGCGCTCCCGCGTATACCGTGCACCCCTAAAGTGACCCCCAAATCTGTGGAAAAAAAGTTATTTTTGTACTTACAGTTTTGGCGGCCTCGTCGGGTCCGGCGTCCTTCTGCGGCTTCGGGTGTCCTTCTGCGGCGGGTCCGGTGTCCTCTTCGGCGGGTCCGGCGTCCTTCTGCGGCTTTGGGTGTCCTTCTGCGGCGGGTCCGGTGTCCTCTTTGGCGGGTCTGGTGTCCTCGCGTCCTCCCCGCTCGTTTCCCGCGCCGAGTTTTGAATACTGCATATACCCATCGCAGTACACTCGGGCAGACTCGGCAACTGTCGCGCTCACGTCCTGTACGTCCAGGACGTGACCGCGGAAGAAGCCGAGACTGGCCGAATATACCTGAGTGTACTGCGCTCGGTATATGTCCACGCAGTATTCAAAACTCGGCGCGGGAAAGCGGGTATCGGCGTATATCGCGCACCCACGATTTTGCCCTGTTTTTTAGGGCAAAAAAGTGCGCGATATACGCCGATAAATACGGTATCTTTTTATAAGTTTAGTTCAAAAAAATTGACACGCGTATTGTATTTATAGAGGCTTTTGATGACACTTACATATAAACTATAGTGGCACTGTCGCTAATTGCCACACACAGATATACACATTTCCTCACATCCTCACCATCACTACTTACATTTATATTGTTATACAGATTATTATTTTTTTTGGATAATAAAACACATATATAGATTTCTCACAAGTATCACTTCTCTGAGTATTAGTGTGTCTATATTGTCCCTATGGGACAGACCTCCATTTTTACATATATATACTCTATTATTTTTGTATAAATTGACTATCACATATATTTGGATCTAATTTAATTTTATTTAACTGAATTGAATTTAATTTCATTACACGATGTCACTATAATATCAACACAGTTCATTTATTTATTTTTTACCACTTTAACTTCACATTTTATCCATTTCCCATGCACACATTAAAAGGATTTTTCCTTTCTTTTCACATCTAGTTCACAGTCTTTTGTTTCAAAGGGTTAAGCTGGTGTAGTATGGTTTTCAAGTGTGTCCACACCCATAAGTGGTATCCAATCAACAGATACACACAACGGATTCTCATTCTATTGGGAAGTCTGTATTATTGGTTGATGTTGATCACATGGTGTTTTGTTTGATACTATATATTTTTTGTGCATTTTCTTACCTGCTAGCTATGAGTAAGCACTGATTGTACTGCGAAATGTCAGCTGTATGCCCCTGTCTTTGCTGTGATGTGTGGTGTTTGGAAAACTTTATCAATAAAAGGCAACCGAGAAGGTTTTTCCAGAGTGCGGCTGTCCAAACATTTCTTTCTACAATATGTCCGTTTTTCACCCGACAACGGATAGATGAAAAACGGACATACGGAAAGGCCGTGTGAAAGAGCCCTTACTCTATCCAAAAAAAAAAAAAAAAATGCCTATAGTTTTAATTTGCCCCCTGGAAGAGCGGGGGGGGGGAGTTGCATGGGCAAAGCACAGATTCACATTTAGCTGATCACATATCCGCAATAAAATGTAAAAAATTAAAAATAAAAATCAGGCAAATGCTGGCAGTAGTGTCTGTCGCAAAGCTTCCGTCAATCACCACGTGATGAGCTCTCTTGATTTTTAGGTGTTGAGCATACAAAGGTATGCTTTGACTCATTGTACCCTTTTTTAGAGTTGAGACTTTATCCACCCTGAGAAACACAAGATTTAATGAGAGATTTAAGTGGTAGTGTGACCCGCCTTGACAATTACAGTAAATGCTGGATTATTAGATTCTGCCAGTAGGAAGCTGGCAACCATTGCAGTTTCTGTATATTGCAATTTGGGCTTCTGTATCACAACTCCTGACAAATGACTAACTTTCAGCTTCATCTGTCTCATTGGACCCTATTGGTGATATTTTTGCACTGGGTTCTCAGGTCTTCACACCTGCTGTGCCCATCATAAGGGGCGCTTACCTAATATTTTATATTCTAAGAATGTAACAGGGAGCTGGAAGGCACTAAGATCACAGGATGGGATGACCAGAAATCAAACACATCAGGTGACAATAGGCAGCAGATATACAGTGGGGGAAATAATTATTTGAACCCCTGCAGATTTTGTAAGTTTGCCCACTTATAAAGAAATGAACAGGGCCGGATTAACATAGGGGCTATTGGAGCTGCAGCTCCAGGCCCCTTCCTCAAGATAGGCCCATTTGCCCAAAGAAAAAAAAAGAAAAATCACCCAATACAAGCTGACACTCTACAGCAGCAGACTGAGAGGATGAGATCAGAGTGCTTATAATAATTATTTGTATATTAACCCCTTGCCACCCAGGCCAATTCTGACACTTCTCTCCTACATGTAAAAATGTGTTTTTTGCTAGAAAATTACTCAGAACCTTCAAACATTATATATATATATATATATATATATATATATATATATATATATTAGGGCTGTTACTGATCAAAATTTTTGTGTTCGATTAATCGGTTTTTCTTTTAATCGATTAATTATAACGCACATACAGATCCAACTACTTTTAGCTGATCTCCTTGCAGGCCAAATCCCAGTGCAGCTACCAGCCACTGGAAAAATAGATAGCAGGATAAAAAAAAACACACAAATAGCATTAAAAATATTATAGTCTTCAAGTAGGTAACCAAATAAATATTGCACTGGAGACAAAATCGATGTATCTGCATAAACTGTAAAAATGGTGCGAGTAATACCAAACAGTATTAAAAGCAGTCATAAAAACCTGTAGCTAAGTATGATACTGGTATAAAAATGTGTACAACAATGCCACTGCTGAATCCAGATGAGGAGGTGTCAACATCAGTCCGTCGGCATGTAGATGTCCCATGAAGGGAACTATCACAGCTCCCAGTGGATGGCTGTAGAATCCCAGGTTGATGGAGGGAAGTGATAGAGGGAACAGCTCTTGCGTGTTGCAGATAGTAAGTCCCGCCGACATGCAGATATGAAGGCACAGCAAAGGAGCCCTTCAAATGGACACGGCAAGCCCCGCCGATGTCCGTGACGTTACCGGATCTCCGATGGGAACTCCCTGAAGGCCCAGAAGAGGTGAGTACCAATCAAAAGAATTTTAATCGATCAAAAAGATTTTGATCGATCAAAAAGATTAAAGATTAATCAATCAATTAAATGTTAATTTGCACAGCCCTGATATATATATATATATATATATATATATATATATATATATATATATAATATAATATAAAAACACTAAAAAGTTAGCATGATTTTTTTTGTATACCAAGCCAGTGGACATCAACCATGTCTTCAGGGCCCACTAACAGGCCAGGTTTTATGTATTACCTTGGGGAGATGCAGACTGGAATACTGCAATCACTGAGCAGCAAATGATGTCACCTGTGATGTATTTCAGTTATCTTGCAAACCTGGCCTGTTAGTGGGCCCTGAGGACAGGGTTGATGATCACTGCCCTAAGCGATGCTTCAATTTTTTTTTTACAGGTTACATGTTTAGAGTTACAGAGGAGGTCTGGTGCTAGAATTATTGCTCTCGCTCTAACGATCGTGGCATATGAAACCTGTGTGTATCTGGCTCTGGTACTAGCCAGGGCCTTCCCAGGGTTTGACTAGTATCTCTCCCCAGCCTGTCCCCACACACAATATCACCTGCTGACCTGTGGATGGGGGAATCACTTCTGCAGTGTTACTGTGTTCTGCCTGTGAATACCCTAACTATAGCTGACAGCACTGATTGTTTTGGGAAAAACCTGACAGGCTGGTTGTACTCAAGTCAAATAATAGATTGACTTGTGTAAAACCAGCTAGCCCATACTAGAGTATGGCTGGTCTCTGCTTAATTGGTGTAATTTCAATCCATGTATGTACCGCTTAACCACTATGCATTTCCTAAACATCCTTCCACAAACCTTTTATATTTTTCCTTCCCAGATTCCTTCATCCTCCTCTCCTGTACATACTCTCCACACTTCTCTCCTATACATAGTGCTCACTGTCATACCCTCCACACTTCTCTCTTATACATAGTGCCCGCTCTCATACCCTACACACCAGAGGCGTAACTAGAAAAAGCATGATTTTGATACATTATGTTTTTACACTGTATAACTAAGTAAAACATTTGTTTCTGATTTTAAATTACCATAGCTGTCGAGAGGAACTCATAACTACCCCTAAAAGTACCACCGCTGCCACCCCCCTTAAAAGTACCACTGCTGCCACCCCCCTCAAGTTTCACCGCTGCCATCCCCCCTCAAGTACCACCGCCGCCACCCCCCCTCAAGTACCACCGTTTAACACCCCCCTCACATACCACCGTTACCACCCCCTCACATACCTGACTGGGGGGTGGCAGCGGTGGTACTTGGGGGGGTGGCAGCGGTAATACATGGGGGGTGGCAGCGGTGGTACTTGGGAGGTGGCAGCGGTGGTACTTGAGGGGGGGTGGCAGCAGTGGTACTTGAGGGGGACACCACCACCTGTGCCTCTTACTGATCCCATCCTCCCACCACTGATCTCATCCCTATCCCCCCCCCCATCACCTCTGTTGTAGAACTAATGGAGGGGATAGGGATGAGATCAGTGGTTGGGCCTGGCTGAGGGGGATGGGATCAGTAAAAGAGGCACAGGTGGCAGCTCTGCAAAGAGTTATACTTGATTCACTGACTTACCGTCTTCAACAATCCCGGGAATTTCGTCAATCAGTCAGTCACCTCACCCTCACCGTCAGTCAGGAGGCCTCGCCTGAGCCTTCTCAACGGCACCGCTGTGCCTTCTCCCGCCACTGCCAGGATACCTCGCCTCATGACTAGACGCAGGTAATCCACGCAGTCGCTGATTGGAAAGGTCCTTCCCGCCTCTCTGATTTGGTGTCAGCAGTGTCCGCTCCGCCTCCCTACATTCTCTGTGTCTCTGGATAGGCGGGGGCGGGGCGGTCCACAGTAACAGCGCTGCGCTGCCTCTTCTCTGTGTTTTGGGAAAAGTCTGAACAGCACCAGTGACACGACAGGCAGGTGCCTGGGCCCCTCACACTGGCGGGCGGCGGGCGGGAGGGCCCCTCACACGGGCGGGCGGCGGGCAGGAGTGTCCCTCACACTGGCGGGCGGCAGGCAGAAGGGCTCTTGACACTGGCGGGCGGCGGGCCCCTCACACTGGCGGGTCCCCCCTGACTTGGCCAACTACAGGGCCCAGTCGCAATGGCGACTGTTGCGAGCCTGATAACACAATGCACACACGCCACTGCTACACACTCCTCTCCTGTACATAGTGCCCGCTGTCATACACTTGTCTCCTGTACATAGTGCCCACTGACATACTCTCCACACTCCTCTCCTATACATACTGCTTACTGTCATACCCTCCACACTCCTCTCCTATACATAGTGCCCGCTGGCATACCCTCCACACTCCTCTCCTATACATAGTGTCCACTGTCATACCCTCCACACTCCTCTCCTATACATAGTGCCCATGGTCATATACTCCACACTTCTCTCCTGTACATAGTACCCACTGACGTACTCTTCACACTCTTCTTCTGTACATACTGCTCACTGTCATACCCTCCACACTCCTCTCCTATACATAGTGCCCATGTTCTTATCCTCCACACTTCTCTCCTATACATAGTGCCCACAGTCATACTCTCCACACTCCTCTCCTGTGCATACTGCTCACTGTCATACCCTCCACACTCTTCTCCTATACATAGTGCCCACTGTCATACCCTCCACACTCCTCTCCTGTACATACTGCCCACTGTCATACTCTCAACACTCCTCTCCTGTACATACTGCCCACTTTCATACCCTCCACACTCCTCTGCTGTGCATACTGCCCACTGTCATACCCTCCACACTCCTCTCCTGTACATAGTGCCCACTGTTAGACCCTCCACATTCCTCTCCATCACCTGCACATACTTCCCACTTTTATACCGTCCATACTCCTCTCCTATGCCTTTTACCCACAAAAACAGTTCTTTAAAATTATACTGAATATCCTTAATATTACTAGCTTTAGAATGGGCACACTTTTGTTAGTTCAACTAAAGGAAATCTTCTCAGTCCTCATATTTGTTCTGCCCCATTATTAGTACTTATTTAATTTTGTGATTACTACTGAGATGTATAAAGGAACAAAGTGGATCTCAGCTACTCTAAATATAGCACTTGTAAAAAAAAGTGTCCCTTAAAAATATTTTTTAAATGTGGGCAACTATGCACTTAGGCATTGCTCAAGGGCCACCGAGTCAGTAGGGGGCCCCATGAGAGGCTCCTGGGATCCTGTGATAATAAAGCGCTAGTAAACTTTACTAACTATACTACTTTTTAGAGGCCATGAGCTAGGTTATTATGCTATAGTGTACAAGCATGCACAGCATATTAGCATATTAGGGTACACTTAAATTGTCAGACTGAGCACTCCAGTGCTGCGCTGTGATCAGTGCGGTCGGTCCCAGGCACTCTCATCTTCACCCGGTCTTCTTTCTGGGCTCTGTGCCTTTGGTCACTTGCCTTGGCTGGGTTGCGTTGATGTCATTCCCATGCATGCTCATGCGCATCCTCTCTCTCTCATCCCCCCTTTCTCATCCTCCCCCCCTTACCCCCACCCCTCTTTTATCTTCTCTCTCTCTCTCATCCTCCCTCTCTCGCTTTAATTTAGTTTGTTATAACAAAAAAAAAAATGGATATTTATTATTGATAAAAGGCCCACCAAAATCCCCAGCACCAGGCCCATGATGTTGTTAATCTGGCCCTGGAAATGAATGGTCTATAATTTTTATCATAAGTGTATATTAAATGATACAGACAGAATATCAACCACAAATCCAGAAAAAAAAACACATGATACAAATGTTATAAATTGAGTTGCAGTTCAGTGAGTAAAATAAGTGTTTGATCCCCAAGCAAAACATGACTTAGTACGTTGATGCAGAAACCCTTGTTGGCAAGCACATAGGTCAGACGTTTCTTGTAGATGGTGATCAGGTTTGCACACATCTCAGGAGGGATTTTGGTCCACTCTTCTTTACAGATCTTCTCTAAATTCTTAAAGTGGATGTAAACTCGATTTATTTTAATTAAGGCTTGCACCTTGTACAGTATAGGAGTATAGGCCATTTACATATCTCATGCACAAGCCTGAAAGAGACCTTGGATTCACATACATCGGCACATATATATGCCGCCATAGCGTATATTCTTTACGCTACGCCGACGCAGCGCAGAGAGGCAAGCACAGAATTCACAAAGCACTTGCTCTCAAAACGATGCTGGGTTTCTAAGGGCCGATTGCCAGACAAGTACTTAGAACGGATTGCGCATGCTTCGTGTCGTGGCCGCATCCCAGTGCGCATGCTCACAATCACGTTAAAACAACTGCCTAAGATCCGTCTAATCACTGCCTACGGTGTGAATGTAACCTACGCCCAGCCATATTCACGTACAACGTAAACTACGTAAAATTTGACGGCTTGTGTTCCCTGGTCCATACCTTTGCATGGGTTGCACCTCATATATGGGGAATAATTTTCGGCAGACGTTCGACTTACACAAACCGCGTATATTATGCACCGGGTGCAAGTACGTTCGTGAATCGCAGTGTCAGAACATTTGGGGTTAAAAGAATACATATAAAAATCGCACCTAATATATGTTTCATAATGTTCCATATACATGGATATGGTGAACTTAGCACCACCATTTTTCCCTGTTAAAGTTTAAATATAGGTTCTCAGGCATGAATGGACACTGCTTCTAGGTTGTAAGGATGCTATCTGTGCCGTCTTCCAGGTCATTTCTCTTTGGGTTTGACACTTATAAGATAAGAGAATGAAAGGCCTGGCACAGCATGACACTACACACATGGTGGTCTTTATACTATGAGACTAGAGGGGCTTATTCACTATCCCAATGGAATTATATATCTTAAATAGTATTGTGTCTTCATTATGCCATGACAATATATGTGTATTAATAGTTCACATAGTATACTCGCAAATACATAGACATTATTGGGATCCCAGGTATAAGATCCTCTAATATTTCAAAGTATTAGATGGCTTTGATCACATCCCAGCATTAGTTTAAAGGAACATTCCCAGGCATATGGGTGTAGATCATTACACCTTATCTCAATCGTAAATTTCGGGGCCGCCTAAATGTCTAGGTTTGTTGTCATGTTGTTTGACATATATAACAACTTATGATGCTATACCAAGATTCAGGTCACAGGGGGTCATAAATCCTGGTTAACTCTGAATAACCCTAAAATTAGGAATTATTCTTTAGACGCCACTGCCCCCTACAGGTTAATATCGGCATGGTTCAAGTTGGTCACCCACCAAAACATATTATCATGTGACATAGTCAGTCACGTGATAGGGGAATACACACCCACTTCTTTGGGAAGATAAAAGTATTGCACAGGACAATCATAAGAGGTCGAGGTCGATGGGAGAAGCTCGAGAGATGGCAAGGCTGATCTCTGGAGGGCTGATGGCTGGAAGCTATTCTGATCTCTGAAGGAAGCCGGAAGGAGGAGAGAGTGACCAAACATGTAAGGAGTTCACAGGAATCCTTCATTAGGCTTTCCCTTCTCAAACAGGACTCTTAATTACTGGTAAGATTGGATTTTGATTATTTACCTTTTTGGTAATTCTGAGGTTTTTCACATACACTCCACTAAGACCATTTAAATATACTTGGCAAATATAATTTGGGCGTTAATTATGTCTAACTGCAGTACGAGATAATTATATTCCAAATATTAGGAGACATACGCACATTACGTTTGTCTTTAAAAAGCTAAGTGCCAACTATTGTGGTTTGAGAGTGATGTCGTATGTGAAGATAGATCCTCACCAAATTTAACAAAAAGCTTGTGTACCATATAACATTTGTTATGTACACATATATAAGAAGTAGTAGCAAGAGATCTGTTTGATATTGAGAAGAAATAATGCAATGTCAAGGTTATGTCAATTAATAACTAAAAGGTTTCAAGTTACGCCAGGATGATTTAAATAAGAGCTAGGAATATACCTTGTCATATAATGTAAATATCATCTGAACATTCAAGCGTCATTTATCTCTATTGTAGAAGCATATCATTTATTTGTTTTGATACGAATTGTACCTGATTTTAATTGTTGCACTATATCTTTAGTTAATAAAAATATATATATATTAAATATTCATTTGTATTACTCGTCCTCAAAATAGCACGGATAAAAGAATTTTGATATCTTGTATCGTAGGAAAAGTGTATATCTCCCAAAGCACAGATTTACATATTTCCATAAATACAATAATAATTTTATAAGTTCAGAATAAACATTCTGACGGTATATGTAGGCTCTATGCCGAGATACGTCAGTGGTTCTGACAGCAGTATTTCCCTAATTTGCATATCGAAGATCAATGGGAGTGCCAAATGCGTCCAGCGTAAATATGCGCCCACTCTACGCCAGCGTAGTAAAGTTACGTCGGTCAGATGAAGCCTATTTTTAGGGGTATCTTAGTTTGTGGGTCAGCGCATAGATACGACGGCACACATTTGTACTTACGTCGGCATATCTGGAGATACGTCGGCGTAAGCGCTTTGTGAATCCGGGCCCTTCTGTGTACTTCAGATCCCCTCCTCATTTCTTCTCCAGATATCCCAGGATTAGCTGCTCCACACCTCTGCATGATTGAGCATGCTGGTGAAGTCATGTGGTGACTTTTATGGGTGTTGAATGGATGTTAATGATCATAGCAGAAGTTCAGTTTAAGAAATACACAGGAGAAAATGCATGTTGACAAAGGTGGACGTGAAGCCTACTGACATCACGACTCCACCCACCAAGCCCTGGATAATGGACCCACCCACAGAATCTGCAGTTTTTAGGGTCTCATAACAGACAGAGGGGAGACATTTGACAGGTAAGAATACATGCAGGAGGGATAACCACCATAGCAGTAGTTTAGAAAGAATAAAAGTGGGTTTACATCCAATTTAACCACTTCAGCCGGAAAAGGATTTACCCACTTCCTGACCAGTGCACACTATGCGATTCGGCACTCGGTCGCTTTCACTGACAATTTTGGGGTCGTGCAACGTTGCACCCAAACAAAACTGACTTCCTTTTTTTTCACAAGTAGACCTTACTTTTGGTGGTATTTGATTGCCTCTTTTTTTTTTTTTTTTTTTTTTTTTACGCTATAAACAAAATTAAAAAAAAAAGCAATTTTTTTTGCTATAATAAATATCCCAATATCCCATTTTTTAAAAAAAAACTTTTTTTTCCCTCAGTTTAGGCCGATATATATATACTTCTACATATTTTTGGTAAAAAAAATTGCAATAAGAATATATTGATTGGTTTGCGCAAAAGTTATAGCGTCTACAAAATAGAGTATGGCCTTTTTATTATAATTTTTTTTTCTAGTAATGTCGGCGATCTGCAATTTGTATCGGGACTGCGACATTATGGCGGACAGCTTTGACACATTTTTGGGACCATTGATAATTTTACAGCAATCGGTGCTATAAAAATGCACTGCTTGCTGTAAAAATGTCACTGGCGAAGAAGGGGTTAACACTAAGGGGGCGATCAAGGGGTTAACTGTGTTCCCTCACTGTGTTCTAACTGAAGGGGGGATGGGGCTTACTAGTGGAGATGACAGATCACTGAAACCCGGATTTGTGTGTATATACACACAGATCCTGGTTCTCGCTCTGTCACGAGCAATCGCAGGTGCCCGGCGGTCATCACGCCCACCGAGCACTCGCATCGGCTTTGGCGGCAAGTCATGGGCATGCCCCAAGTGGCCACAATGGGAAGCGACATAAGATAACGTCGATTTGCCCAGCTGAGACAAACTGCGACGGCTGGTCGGTAAGTGGTTAAGGTTTTTTGGCTATTCCTTGGCAACTCAAAGTTTCAGCTCCCTCCATAAATTGTCTATAGGATTAAGGTCTGAGGACTGGCTAGGCCACTCCATGACCTTAATGTGCTTCTTCTTGAGCCACTCCTTTGTTGCCCTGGCAGTATGTTTGGGGTCATTGTCATTGTCATGCTGGAAGACCCATCCATGACTCATCTTTAGTGTTTTGGCTGAAGGAAGAAGGTTCTAATCCAAGATTTTACTAAACCGATCTTGTGTAGAGGGCTTTATGCCGTGTACACACGGTCGGACTTTTCCACGGGCAAGCCTACGTCAGATTTTCTACCTATGTACGGGGCATTAGGAGCAAAATCACTCCTCCGCCCCTGCTGCCCCCGTGCTTCAGCATATATGCTCTTTTTTTAAACTGTGGTGGTGAATTTACCTCCTACAGCATCGGAGTCACGGCTTTATTTATCGTGGGAGCAAATGCTGTTGTTGTCAAGATAAATAAATCTGCGCTGCAACTGAGTGCCGTACCTGCTAAGCAAATGATGGTTAACATTAAAACAAAATAAATACCAAAAAAAACATAGTAAAAAAGAAAAAAAATTTTAACGCAACCTGTGCCTAAAATATATATACGTCGAAGCATGGGGGCATCCTCCCGCAAAAAAAGTTATGCCGCGTATACATGGTAAGACTTTTCCACGGGCAAGCCTCCGTCGGAATTTCGACCGTATGTACGCGGCATAAAAAGTTATGCCATGTACACGCGGTCGGACTTTTCCACAGGCAAGCCTCCGTTGGAATTTCGAGCGTATGTACACGGCATTAGAAGCAAAATTGCTCCTCCGCCCCTGCTGCCCCCATGCTTCGGCATATATGCTCTTTTTTTAACTGTGGTAATGAAAATACCTCCTACAGCACTGGCTTTATGTATCGTGGGAGCAAATGCTTTTGCTGTCAAGATGAATAAATCCGCGCTGCAGCTGAATGGCGCACCTAAAAAAAAAAAAATGGTTAACAATAATACACAGTAAACAGTAAAGTATAAAAAAATTACATACCTGAAAAGCAAGCATGATAAAACATAACAATAAAACATTGCAGAATAGAATACAGTAAAAAAGAGCAGAACAATAGAGAGAAAATATAGAGAGAGAGAGAACAATAAAACACCAACATTTTTTTGTGTGTGTGTGTTTTTTTTTCTTTAAGTTTTTTTTACACTTTTTTTTTACACTATTTCTTTGAATCAAAAGTGCGGTGATGGGGAGTGGCCCAGAAGATCATGATGCTGAGAGCGTAAGCTGTGGTGATGTCTGTTTACTTGGGGATATATGGGAAATAGAAGGATAGGTAAGATGTATTATACGATTAGACAAAATGTGTGCTTATTAGCACAGGAGATATGGTTTACGCACAGCGTACAGCCTATTTTCCATGACAAAGCAAACTGAGGGTGGTAAGTCCTGGAAACAAGTCAGTGTATTTACAGAACTAGCAGTGTCAGCAGGGTACAGATTGGTGTTATACACTGTAACCCATATTGTACATTATATGCAGACCAGTCTGTAACCTGACATCGAACTGTACATTATATATACTAATCCGTCACCAGTCTCCGATACGGTGTATTGGAGCCTGGTGACAGATTGGGCTGAGCCCAGCCACGTGTGGAGGTGGTAGGGCCACCAGAACTATTACCAGAGAAGGGACACCTGCACTGAACTGGGGGGGGGGGGTGGAGGTAAGACCTGGGGGGCACTTTTGGAGAACAAAGGACCTGTGCTAGAGGTGGAGGTTGGATTTGAAATCCAACCTCCCACAAGAGCATAAGCCCTGTTACCTCCCAAAGCAAGCCCCAGCACATATCTAACCCCCCCACCTCCTTACAAGCACAAGTGGAGAGATGTGTGTACTGAGGGAGGGGCTCTTTACTTAGTGGAGGGGGATCTAGACTGAGGGACAGGGGTCTGTACTTGGTGAAGAGGGGGTCTGTAAGGAGGGACAGGGTCTGTACTAAGTGGAGAGGGGGATCTGTACTGAGGGACGGGGTCTGTACCTAGTAGAGAGGGGGTCTGGACTGAGGGACAGGGTCTGTACTTAGTGGAGAGGAGGTCTGGACTGAGGGACTATACTTAGTGGAGGGGGGGTCTGGACTGAGGGACGGGGGTCTGTACTTAGTTGAGATGGGAGGTGGGTCTGTACTGAGGGGGACTATACTTGGTGGAGGGGGGTGACACCATGTTTTACCTCACCAGCTGACACCAACCCTAGTGATGTCACTGTTCCTAATGTTTCCTGTTTATCCTGACCTTGGCTTTCCCTTAAGTCACTGTGTTTGGCTAGCTCTCTCAAACTTGGCTTGTCTGTTGGATCCTGCTTTTTTCTGTCTGTTCGCAAATTGGCTTTTTTGCTAATTCTTACTAGAATCTGTCTGCCTTGATCTGAACCTGTCTCCTTGTTCCCTCTGTTGGCACTTTGTCTTGAATAGTTTTCCCTTTAGTCTTGCTGGTGGCTGCCTACCGAAAGGTATATCTAAGGTCAAAACTTTTCGGGATCCTCCGGGGTAATTGACCACGCTATAGAAAGTGCACCTCAACTCAACTCAACTCAAATCAAAACTTTTATTTTGTGTTTTTTACTTCTGTGTCGCCATCAAGGGGATACAGTTTTTCTATTTCCACTGGTGAACAACATTACAGGGAATTGAGTTGGGGGGGGGGGGGGGAATTGCTACCAGAACATTGGAGAGGTTTTGCTTTCATTTCCTGTTATCTCTAAGGGACAAGTAGTGAAAAGAAATTACCCCAATGGGAGACAGATGAAAAAAAAACAACCAAACAGAGCTTTATATCATGCCCTACTTTACCCAGAATAAAAAAAAGGCTTGGCTTTAGAATACTGTAGTTAATTCTTAGTTTGTTTCTTAGTTCCTGCTGTTTGCACCTGCCCTTACCTTAGCTTCTCTAATTTGCGCTGCCAACTATCTGTCCTGACCTTCAATTGACTCCTGTTTCATACAGTTTACCACCTAACCTGTCCTTTTTTTCCACTCATTCCCTGCCTGCCTTGATTTTGGGTTGTATCCTGGTTCATGCTGTTTGGTGCTGGCTTTAACGCTGGATGATCCTCTGGTGCCAGTTACTGGGTTTTCTGCTGCCTCCTTACCTCTGGCCTGAACCAAGCATGTGATACAATTTTAATAATATAGTTTATGGTGCCATTATCATGTTAATTTTTAACTGATTGACATAATAGAGCTACAAGATACTTGAAAAAGTCAACACTGGAGTCCATACATGATTAAATATGGACTTCAGCATTGACTTTTTCAGGTATCAAGTGGATGGAGCTGACAGAAGCCCAGCTGGGAGACCGACACCTGCTGTATGATGATAATACCCAGGAAGTTGTAC
This sequence comes from Rana kukunoris, assembly GCA_029574335.1. Lineage (NCBI taxonomy): Eukaryota > Metazoa > Chordata > Amphibia > Anura > Ranidae > Rana > Rana kukunoris. Next base: position 161,111,888 of record CM056057.1, read on the forward strand.
TAAGTTCATTTGTTCTATAAAGCTACGAGGTGATCAAATAAAACAACAGTCAGTTATGTCCACATATCAGGCTCATTTATTTCGGCAATACAGACTCCATTGCACTTCAGTCCAGTCTGGCTACAGGTAAATACAGATTAATCAGGGCTCACAGATAACTAGCTCAAAAAGAAAATGGAGTTTTCCCGTGACAACCAAACTGCAGCTGTCAGTTCTTGAGTGCAGATTAGAAAGTGAAAGTTTGTCCTTGGATTGGTTGCCACAGGCGACACCCATATTCTTTTTCTCTTGATGCTAGTATTTTTTTTTTAAGCCCAACTATCTACAGAGTGACAGTAGTACAGTATTAGCAATTACACAGACCCTGCCCTCCCGCCCACCACATTTCCATGTCAAAACAGCATTTTATCATTGCAATGACCTTACAACATTCATGTGTAACACAATAACAAACAAAATCCAGTGTGGAAGAAAAAAAATCAATCATATCATAAAATAATAACAAAAGTCAGAAGGCAATAGTAGCATAATCAGAGAGACTTGGGGCTTTGTCTCCCCTTGGCTGGCTGATAATCTCTTGTTCGGAGAAAAGGCGACCATATTGTTCTCAGAATCAAAAAAAATGATTGCAGTAGCTTAGCAATGAACCAGAAATCAATGGAGCTTTGATGACTTTAATACTTTCTAATTCATTGACAAGCTACCAATTGGTTACCATCCTTTCATGTCACATACCTACACCAACTGAAATTTAATGTATTAATCGACACAGTGAATTTCAGAACCATTACTTATTACTCATTAATATAGAATTTGTAATCTTTTCAAATCAGGATTTAATTTTGAAATTTAGCATATGAAAATAGACCCATTTTGGTAGACAAAAGGGGAGATGTACTAAAACTGAAGCAATGTGCTAATCTGGTGCTTCTCTTCATAGAAACCAATCAGCTTCCATATTTTATTCTCAAAGCTTAATTGAACAAGCTGAAGTTAGAAGCTGATTGGCTACCATGCACAGCTGCACCAGATTCCAGGTGCTTCAGTTTTAGTAAATCTTCCCCAAAGATTAAAAAAAAAAATGCTATACAATAGTCCCCAAGCCCCAAGGAATATTTTCCTATCAGTTAATAGCTACCTATTTTATGGATGGTAGTACTAAAAATTATTGGACATGCCATTTAAACTATAGAGAAGAACATATTTTAGAGGTCTCTGAACCATTGTGCACACATACCTGTGGAACATATTTAAAAATTGTTGGCCACTTCTAGTCTACAGCAACTTCCTTGAACAATGTCTATTGTCAGGATTGAGTCTACCAAACAAAATTGTTACAATGATAGTAGTATTTACACAAGGGTTAAAGGGAACTCCTCTATCCCCATGTAAATTTGTAATGGCCTCATATTTACAATAGAATGTCTTTAAAGAAAATCTAAAAGTTTTTTTTCCATTGTTTGTAATATGTGATCAATTTACAATTATTAGTCTTGTAATTGCTTTTTATATTTTTCTTCCTTTGATGGATATACAAGGACATTATTCCTAATTAATAATGCAGCAGTGTGTCTGTCCTTCATTCTCAAACCAAAAAAAAAAAGTCGGATTAGACTGCTGGAAATTGATATACTGTACCCTCAATCCGATTTATCATGTAGTTGATTCTGCCTTGCCGGTCATTCAGCAAGAGTGCCAGGAGGAGTTGTTCATACATAGAGAAGGTTCTACGTGACTTAATATTTATTTTTTGCTTAGAAACTGCGTCCAGTACAGTTTTACCTTACCTATGCAAAATGTGTACTTATTGAAAACAAACTATAATATACAGTACATTAGAGTAATACTGTATTTGTATGAAAGATCTTGGGCTACTTTCAAGAATGCCTTAATCAAACTCACAGGCTTTATATAGGTTCACCCGCATGAAAAGAGAAATCCCTGGGAAGCTGTAGGTGTCACTACTGCACACTGTACACTAATAATTTTTCTTTGAACCAAACATGTATCCTACTAAAAGCAAAAGTATGTAGTGCAATTTCGACCCAACGATTTGAAGCAGACAAGTGGGACATACAAAATGTCTTCCAGTTGTTACACAAGTTATCTCAACAGTAAGGGGGGGGGGGTGGGGGTTGGTTCTTTTTTTTAACTAGGGAGCAGTAATAGTTAAAGGGACCAATGATAAAGCAGAGTCTCCTCCATAGTGACACAAATGGGATTATAAGGTAGTAGCCAAGATGGTTTAGCAGTTTTATCTGCAGGGTAGTTATGTAACTGTCTGTAATTGCAAAAATATCATTTTATAAGCAACTGACACCACATAGTTTACCATGCTTCGTACAGTGATCTTGCATTTTTGTGATGACTAAGGCCACGTACACACGATCAGAGACCGGTCTGATGAAACTTGTCTGACAGACCGTTTTCATAGGTCCACGCTGAAGTGGTCTGATGGTCTGATGTGCGTACACACCATCGGACCAAAAATCCGATCAGACCAGAACGCAGTGACGTAGAACACAACGACGTGATGAAAAAACGAAGTTCAATGCTTCCAAGCATGCGCAGCTTTTTGGTCCGATGCTTTTGTGTACTAACCATCGAATCTGTCCGACGGACAGGTGTCCGTCGGACAGATTTTAAAGCAGGTTTTAAAACTTTGGTCCGACGGACAACGGTCCGATGGGCCGTACACACCATCGAATTTGTCCGATGAAACTGGTCTGCAGACCAGTTTCATCGGACCGGTCTGATCGTGTGTACGTGGCCTAAGGATGTACTCGCACTGGTAGTTTTAACTATACCTGGACACCGTTCACACTCTTTGTCTGGTTAATTTGTGTAGTGTGATTGCTCTAAATCATGCCCAGAAATGGTTAAGCGTACCATGCCCAGGACCACTTGGAAAAGGCCATTTGGAGCATGGTCCATCAGTGTCCAGTATTATTTAGCTCACAGATGTAATAATTTAAGCATACCCAAGAACACTTCCTTATCCACTTCAGTTCCGGAAGGTTCACCCCCCTCACGACCAGGCCATTTTTGCAATACGGCACTGCGTTACTTTAACTGACAGTTGATCTGTCGTGCGAGACTGTACCCCAAAAAAAATTATGTCCTTTTTTTCCCCACAAATAGAGCTTTTTTTTGGTGGTATTTAATCACCTACTGCATTTTTTTATTTTGTATGCTAGAAACAAAGAACGACTAACAATTTTGAAAATAAACAATATTTTTTACTTTCTGCTCTAAAACACGTCCAATAGAAAAATGTCTTCATCAATTTAGGCTCAGACATGGTTTGGTAAAACTGTGTCCAGTGTAAGCACACCCTAAAAACACTGAAAGAAACCCTCTTGGTTTCAGACTTTGCTTGTAACAATAATGTTACAATAATGTTCCAGGTGGCTGCACCCCAAATCACTTCTACAAAACAATGCCTTTATTAAAATAACATGTATTAAAAACTTTACAGATGTACAGACAGGGGACGGAAGAGAGGTTAGCGCGTTTCACACGTAAGGACGCTCCACGTTTCCGTTATAAAACTGTCCCTTTATTACCCAAGAACCATATAGCTGGCCATAGTGTGATTTTCTTTCCTGCATAGGATGGGGGAATCCTTTCCATGGAGTTATTGTGCTCCCCGGGCATGAGGTGGGGGTTAGGTCACGCGGGAAGTCATCCCTGCCGGGAGAACACACAGTGATTATTGCTATAATCACATGAAAAATCTATCGATAGATGGATCGACTTGGGGACAACCAGCCTGCCCACACATGGTTTGAATCTCGGCCAGTCCCTGCTGAACCAGCCAAAATTCGAACTGTCAATGGCTGGCCTAATCAGAGAATCGAATTGATCATCATGGGGATCTGCTTTAATGCAAAAGGCCCTAAAGTGGCCCACATGACAGCTGCAGAAATGTTATTTTGCTAAAGGTTTTGTTAATTGAACATATTGAATGCAACAATGGGATATGTCTATACTAACCAGCTGTCATTACTATTACTAACCCAACAATTTGTTTTTCTACCCACTTTTCGCTTTATAAGAACATCCTGGATGAAACCATAACAAAATAAGTGGTGGTCAAAATAACAATGTCCAATGCAACCATCAAAACTTTGAGCAGTGTCAGGAAAGAGTCAAACAAGCCTAAAATGTGGAGATATTACAGTACTGCGTTTTCCAAACTTCCATGGTCCATAATTCTACTGAGCAAAAGGGTTTAAGTCTTGTGGTTGCATTAATCCTCTACATGGGACAGATGTATTATAAAGGAAATCTGTACAGAGAGGCTGCCACTGATGGCCTAATGAAAACACTTGATTCCTGGATGTTATTGGATCTAGCATTTTCTGAGTCACTGACATGAAGCACACCGTCAGCAGGTTAAGCAGAAACTCTTGATTTGCATGCTGGTTGCCAAACAATGAATTAAAAATTGTTAAACCCGCTAGATCAGGAAGTAAGAAATACAGACAAAGAAAAAAAACATTTAGAAGGGAAATAGAAGGAAAGGGTGAGGCCCCATACACACGAGCAGACACATTTGTTCAAATCGGTCGGGCAGACCGATTTGAACAAATCTGTCTGCTGGGGTCATATTGGTTTAATCGTGTACACACGATCAAACCAAAATCCCCGCCGCCAGACGGCGCGGTGACGTGGCGGTGACGTTGACGCCGCCACGTCACCGCACCAGGAAGTAAAACACTTCCGCGCATGCGTCGAAACCATTCGGCGCGTGTGCGAGAAGACATGTCTGCTGGTTAGCGTACTAACCAGCAGACATGTCGGGCGGACGGGTTCCCAGCCGACAGATTTCAAAGCATGCTTTGAAATCTGTCGGGTGGCCAAATCCGTCGGCTCGCCCGCACACACGGTCGAATCTGTCTGCTGGGACGGTCGGGCGGACCGTTTCCAGCAGATAGATTTGATTGTGTGTACGCGGCCTAAGTGAACCAACAATGCACTAGCCTAAAGTAACCTATTTAGAAAATAAAAAACAAACCTTTATAACCCCTTCAACTGGCTACACCTTAGTTAGATTTTATTTCATGGCTATCAGGGTATGTGAGGGACAATTTTTGATATAATGTGGGATGATTCAAAGATTTGAATTTACTGGAACCCTTCTTCATCTGATTATAATTATGGGGTTACTGTACTCTATAATTAAATATATTACTGCACAATCTTTTACCATCAAAATTATTAGTAGTCTTATGTTTAGTTTTGCAATACAATCTTAAGAGGAAATAAATCTAATATTTATACTGTGTATGATGAAATTTGTATTTCTAAGAAATGATCATTTCCAATAATTATAACATGTGCTAAAGAATGGCCATTCCTGAATATATATATTTATGGGAGAGGGTTGCACACTAATTGGATCCAGATTACCTTGTTGCCATTAGAAAGATACTCTTATGCTACCAGAATGGTGTCATTTATTGCAAGTAATGTTGTGCAAAAACGAATGTGTTAAATAAAATAGTAATCCATTTAATGGGGACTACACACACACAACTAAAATATACATTTTTACATTTCTCTTGACCATCCAAACTGATCCCCAAAGGATTTTATCAAGTTCGCCCACCTTTTGGTCCTTACTCTTACAAGACACATACAGTATAACACACTCACTTATACACACTCAAGTTAGCAGTAAATGACCTTGTCCTTTGTTATTTAACCACTTAAGACCCGGACCAATACGCTGGCAAATGACCCAAGGGGTTTTTGCGATTCGGCACTGCGTCGCTTTAACAGACAATTGCGCGGTCGTGCGACGTGGCTCCCAAACAAAATTCGCGTCCTTTTTTTCCCACAAATAGAGCTTTCTTTTGGTGGTATTTGATCGCCTCTGCGATTTTTATTTTTTGCGCTATATACAAAAATAGAGCGACATTTTTGAAAAAAAAACAATATTTTTTACTTTTTGTTATAATAAAAAACCAATAAACTAAATTTTAGTCAAACATTTAGGCCAAAATTTATTTAGCCACATGTCTTTAGTAAAAAAAAAATCGCATTAAAAAAAAATAGCTACCTAGCGGGAACAGCGACACTAATACAGCGATCAGAAAAATGATCGCTTAGTGACGCTGGCAATAGGGAGTGAAAGGGTTAACTAGGGCAGTGATCAAGGGGTTAAAACTTTATTGGGGGGGGTGGGGGGGCTACCCTGACACTACTGACTGTCTGACTGTCACACTGTCTGTCACACTGACACTAAATACAGTAATCATACATGATTACTGCATTCAGTGACACTGTGACAGGGGGGAGGGGGGGGGGCGATCGCGGGGGTTAAATGTGTGTGTCAGTGTGCTGTTTGGTGCAGACTTACTTGTTCTGTAGTGATCTCTCCTCAGCGGCGCTTGAAACAAACGCCGAGGGAGAGATCACGTCGCTTCCTCCTTCCTGTGTTTACACAGGAGGAGGAAGTGACAGGTCAGGCGGGCGCGCGCATTGGCTGGGAGCGATCCGGAGGGGGCGGATGAAAACGGATAGCCTCCCCCACTTGTCGGATCGCTCCTGCAGCCGCGCGGACCGCCGCATGTACGGGGGGGGGGGGTCCAATCGGACCCCCGATCCCCCCCAAGGCACCAACGTATATATACGTTGATGTGCCTGTCGGTGCCATTCTGCCGACGTAAATGTACATGCGGCGGTCCTTAAGTGGTTAAAGCAAAGGTTCATTGAGGGCTCAGAATTTGTTTTCAGGTACCATATTGTTGGTTGTAATTTAATTGTTGTATATCTCCTTTTGAAGAAATGCCACTCCGGCACATAGACTGCAGTACAATGATAAATTGACGCTTGAAATCCCAGGACTATCAAACATTACCTTGGATACAACAGATCTGACACACATAACACCTTTGGTCCCAGAAAACAATACAACGACCCTAGTAAACCAAGAACAATAGCAGATTGAAAGTTGGACTCCAAAAACAGTCATTTGTAGTTCTAAGTGGCACACTGACACTTAGGTAGGACATACATGGAGAGAATTTCTTTCCTGAAACATGAGGATCTAGAAAAATAACAGGTTGACAACTAAGGGTCTCAGAACAATGATATGCTAATATTTCGGGATTCCAGAACAGTATTTTACCAATATTTAGGGTCCTAGGGAAGTGGCACGCTTAGACTTCAGCTACCAGGTCAATGGTTCATCGACACCTAGGGCTCCAGAACAATGCCATTCTGACATTTTTTTTTTTTAAATCTAACAACTGTGTTATACTCATGACATGTCCCTATACAGTGACACATTAACATGTGGGTATCCTGTACAGTGCCACACTGAAAACTGGCAATCCTGTACAATGACACACTTATACTGGTGATAGTTGTACATTAGCACATTAATACTGGGAATCATTGTAAAATGGCAAACTGATGTGTGCAATGTATATTGGCGCAATGCCACTTGGAGTTCCTGGACAATGCCACACTGACATTTGGGGCCCCTGTACAATGTCACACTAACACTTGGGGTTATTGTACATTAACACATCGACACTAGAAGCCCCTGCTTGGGGACCCTGTACAATTACACATTGATACTTGGGGTTCTTGTACAATCGCTTGGGGTGTCTGTATGAAAACACATCAACACTTGGGATCCCTGATCTATAAAATCCTGATATTTGGAGTCCCTATATAATGGCACACTGACACTTTGAATCTCTGTACAATGGGAAAACACTTGGGATCTCATAGCAATGGAACACCAATATTTAGGGTCCTAGGACAATGGTAGAATGATACTTGGGCTACCATTACAATGGTACATCAACCCTTAGGGTCTCAGAACAATTCCATGATGACATTTTGGATTCAAAGTTGGTGTCTCAGGATAACTCACTGTCACTTGGGATCCCTGTACAGTGAAACACTGACACTTGGCAATCCCTTATAATGGCACGCTGACACTTTGGGTCATTGCACAATGCCACTTTGACACGTATGGTTTCTGTACAATGGCACAGAGACACTTGGGGGCCCCTTCACAAGAACACACGGACATTCGAGGTCCAAGAAATATGACACACTGACACGTGGGGTCCTTGCATAGTAGCACACTCACGGTTTGGGTCCCAATTATATACTGACACTGGGGGTCCCGGTACAATGGCGCATTGACACTTGGGTTCCCAAAATGTTAACATACAGACACATGAGATCTCAGAACAATGATACACTCACAATTAGGATTAGTACAATGACACCTGTGTCCTAAATCAATGCATGGAATCACACTGCCTAACAGAAAGAGACCTGTGCAATGTTCTGCATGAGAATGGCAAACCGTTAGGCTACAATTAATATGAATTAGAGTGAAGGAATAAGTCTAACAACTATGTTTTATGTACAGTAAGAGTGCATTTAAGAGCTTTAACATAAATGTATGAAACCGAAAACAAACAAACATTCTCTTATGTCTCCTATACAACAGAGACATTCTAGTAAACTAAAAGGCATATGCAAATAATTACTTCCTTTTATCGTTTATTAACATGGTAGCAGCTCAGATATGTGGCAAATGATGCCTACCAATGGCATGTCAGCTTTGTGCAGTCTGTTTTGGGCTAGATATTAAAAGCTGATATCTGACGAGCCAGTGTAGAATTGCACATATAGGAGTATTTTTACCAAGTTATTGACTAAAAATTATAGTCCATAAATCATTGTATTTGTAACCACTATTTTACAACTGCAGAAAATACAGTCCTTAGGGCTTCCAGACAATTAAAAGGGTTAAAATAAAAGCAAAACAATAGTAGTATAGTAGTTCTATGAGTAAACATAAATTTAGGTCCAATTATGTTATATGACTCTTTCATAGCATTTAACGTTCAATCAAGTTTAAGGGTTAGGTGTTAATACCGCCCCTAAAGCTTGTTCATTCAAAGTCTTTAATGGCTAGTGTAATGTAGTTTAAGGCACAACAAACAAAAATGTTACTTGCGCCTTACGAAAGAGATTGCATTAGTTATAAATATTGTTATCCAATTTAGAAACTCAGGGGTGGGACATTAGGCTACATCCCAAAGCTTCTATACTGTGGAAAAATTTACAGAATGCAAAAAGAGCCAATGGGAAGAAATAAAGGGATTATGTGAAAGAGGATTACTGGAAATGTATGTAATGGTTGCTATTATTTGCTGTTGTCCTAACACCTTCTAAGAGATAAGCAAAGTCATTTGAGAATGTAAAAGTAACCTTATAGTTACTTAAGACAAGTACAAAGGTACACATTTTGGAACTACTAGCCCTTTAAATCACTGCAGTCAGAGAAGAATCCACATAAGATTTCCCATCTGTGTTTCATAAAGCTGATACCGGTCCCTTATGTACACAACAGGGCATAATAAATATACCACAATTTCCTCTGGATCTGTGTAATAGTAATATGCTCACTTGATATTTGGACACACATACAGACCCCTCTCCCCCCCTCCCCGTACACTTATATACACATACACAGAATGTAGTGGTACTCTTTAGTGGGACATTGTCCTACTTCTCACATCTTTATTCCAGTCCTCAATCCCAGCTGGGGTGCTCCCCTTTGGGGGAGATACAGCCTTGCTTCATCACCCTAAAATCAGTTGCATCAACTGCTGGGGAAGCAGGAAGCCATGAACCGGTAGAGGTTTCCGGTGAAGTCTACCAGCGCCACAGGAGAACATTGTCTCTTGGTCCTTCTACATCTACATCTAGAAAACTAAGGCTTTGTCCAGTATAGCTCCAGATGAGTTGGGTACAATAAGAACCTGCATCTTCCAGGTTGGCTGTTCAGTGGCAGTTTACACAATGGCATCCAGTTGCTCTATCAGAAAGTGGTGAATCAACTCAAACGTAGATCGGTCCTTTATGTCCCTACTCCAGCATTTCATCATCAGGTCAAAGATGGGAGTGGGGCACAGGGGCGTCTGGGAGAGATAGATCTAGGGTACAAATCAATAAGAATGTATATAAATACAAAGAGCTAGGTACTATACCACAACCATGTTATACTTGTATATTAGTAGGGTGCTACTTATTGTTCTCATAACTTCTTAAATTAAACCTTTTCTTAAACTGTACATACTGTATAGCCAAAATCTTTTCTTTTCAGTTTTACCGAGAAGCAAAGTGGTAAAAAAAAGCCAGTATAATTTTTTTGTCTATGTTCTAGTGGGGAGAATTCCTTACTGAAGACACAAGTGAAAATAACTTCTTAAACCGTTGTTATCAGAATAGATGTGCTTACTGAAAGATTTACCATCACCTCTGATTCTGGTGACAGCTCTAAAATTTAAAATCTAAACCTTAAAATTTGTATTATTTTCTTGTCTCAGTGGCAATGGTCATCAATACAATTAGAAAGGGCAGATCTACATAGGTATAAGGACAAAAATAAAAACTTGATGGGGGTTCTGATCCTTCCTGACTCTATCCAAAACTACATGTTTATGGCTATACATACACTTAAACAACCATAAAGTAAAACTCATAAGTTTTCCATGTGGTCATTAGATACATATATTCAATACACATGCAGACTACACATACACATATTAAATATATATATGCCGGTAAGTTATTTGGCTTTCACCTAAACTGGCTTTATAGTGTATGTGTTTGAGTGATGGGATAATTGGTTTATGAGACCATTTAGGTGATAGTATTTGAATCAAACGGTTCTATGTATATATAACTGTTACATCAAAAAAACACGATTGTTATATAATACTGAAAATAAATAAAATAGAGAAATTATATTTCTATAAAGAGTTCTTAAAGGGTTTCTATACTTTCAAGCATAATTTGCCAACTTTAATTGTGAGCTTCTGTCATTGGATTCTTCCCTGATACCTTTTATTTTGGACTATTAAAAAAAAAAAAAAGAGCATCTGATTTAGTATTAATAAATGGTTCTAGCAATTAAACATATATTATTTAACAATTTCTCTATTTCCAATAGGCATACTCATACATTGCCAAATGAATTGTATTAGAGGAGAAGTACAGTCAAAGCTTGTTTGGCTGTACTTTTCCTGTGGTTTTCAGGAGTGCAGTTTGTTTGGTAAAACTACTGTGACACGTTTTACAGCAGATAGCGAGCTGAAGCTCGCTGTCGGCTAATGTCACAGATCCGGCCCAGGCTGGGGAAAGATCAGGACCATATGGTTGGGATCCACCCAGGAACCTGGACAGACACCTGGCTCAGCCTCTCAGCGATCTCTTAGAGCAGAAAACAGTGACAGTCACCAGCTCATGGAGCACTGAGAATTGAATGATCAGCGGTCTCTGATTGCTCAGTTTTCAGTCTTACAGCCGGCGGGGGATAGTAGGCAAGTATGATTTAAAAAACAAAAACAAATTTCTCTTTTAATGACCAACTCAAATGACCAACTCAACTCTTGTGAGATATTTAAAACACCTATCTTAACCCCCCTGGCGGTATTCCTGAGTCTGGCTCGGGGTGGAATTTCAGAACCAAAAGCTCACCTCGCAGCATCCACAGGCAAGGTTTACTTACCTTGTCCCAGGATCCTGCGATGTCTCTTCGCTGTGTGATTGAGCGGTGTCCTCGCTCGATTCACACAGTGCCTGTGTGCCGCCAAGCTCTGGGGGCGAGCTCTGACGATGCACAGGGGCGGAAATCAACGCCAAATTCAAAAAAGTTAATGAACACATTACATACAGTATACTGTAATCTTATAGATTACAGTACTGTATGTAAAAAATACACACCCCTTTGTCCCTAGTGGTCTGCCCAGTGTCCTACATGCACTTTTATATAATAAAAACTGTTCTTTCTGCCTGGAAACTAGAGATTGTCCATAGCAACCAAAAAGTTTCCCTTTATGTCAAAAGTGGTTTTAGACCACTAGAAAACAGTGATAATAAATTATAATCACTTGCAGAATTGAGTGATAGCGATTTGTGGGGGAATTGGTCATCAAAGTAAATACAAGTAATGACAGTGATTACATTATTGAATATTTTTTATTATAATTATATTATTAATTGTAATAATTATTTATATTAATGATTTTGATTTTGTTTTTCAAATTTTATTATACCCGGGATGTCTACTAGACTCTTGTTTGGACAGATTTAAGTGAGTTATTCCTAAGAATTACAGGCCTACAATGTAAAACGCCAAATTTCCATGCAAAATAATGGTACCGCTTTCAGCACCTAAAATCTGAAATAATCATACCGCCAGGGAGGTTAAAGGAGGAACATTGGATAAAAGCTCCCCCAAGAACTAGATATTGTACTGATATTTATGTCATCCAAAGATGACAATTCACTGGGATATGATTTCATGAACCTACCCTCCATTATCCACCTCATTAAAAATGCTGTCCCCTCTGCTTCTGCCATTACCATTTTTTCCTGATTTAGCAAGAACGTAAAGGTTCCAAAAACATTTACTGGTGATTTTAAGTAATACATTGAGAGGATAGGCTGTGAAAAAACTTGCCAGATTTAGAAAATGTGTTAATGGTGGAAGCAGATATGACAGTTTGGACATCGTGATATCACAGGATATCCAGTAACCCACTAAACCAAGTCCAAACAAAATGCATTTTTAGTGACACATCTGATATGGCTGAAAAAAAAATGAATCTATAACAATTATAAATTTAATTAGGGAACACCATATCATTACCTGTCTTCCTTGGTCCCTGAAAAATTCCCCCGTGTTTTCAATCACCTGCTCATCAGACAAAACGCTGTAAGGTTGTTCTTTACACAGAGTAAACATCTCCCATAGTGTGACCCCAAATGCCCAGACATCACTGGAGGTTGTGAACTTTCCCTAATGAGAAAAGGAACAATCAGCATGAAGGTGGGGTCAAAGTCCATCAAAGAGAAATTATATATTGTGACCTAGGATAGAAAGGCAAATAATGACTTACTAGGAGAATACTTTCCCAAGCCATCCAACGAATTGGAAGCACTGCTCGGCCCTGGATACGATAATAGTCCCCACTGTATAGGTTCCGACTCATCCCAAAGTCTGCTATCTTAAGTGTGTGGTTGTTACCTACCAGGCAGTTCCGTGTGGCCAGGTCTCTGTGTACAAAGTTCAGAGAGGCCAGATACTTCATTCCAGACGCAATCTGTGTGGCCATGTATAAAAGGTTGTGGAGGCTGCAAGATGAAAACAAAGAGGCTATAATATCACTAATTTCGACGATGTGCAAAAAATGCAGTGTTCCAATCCTAAAACCATGTTGTTTTACAATGGTTGACCATTGATTTTAGAATTAGTCTGTGGTAAACTTAATAAAATGGAAGGACCTAACGGCTCCGGATGTAAACAATTTTACGATTTTCACAGACACTCAATCTACTGTAAGTACCAAAAAACTCTCCATTGAATTGCATGAATAAATGAGTGGGAGTGGTTAAAAACACAGTAGCCAGCTTTAATGTCTGACAACCTGCGTTAGGGGTAAGCGTGACAGGGAAGAATAGTGCCCCATCATTGGTGTCAGTGGGAAACATTATGCTCTTTCTTGGTGTCAGTGGGAGGAATAGTGCTCCATAATTGTTATCAGGGGAAGGAATAGTGCCCCATTAATGGTGTCAGTGGGAAGAATAGTGCCATGCCATTGATGTCAGAGTGAGGAATAGTGCCTTGTTGTTGTGTCAGTGGAAGGAAGGGCCAGATAAAGGCAGGCAAAGGGCCACATCCAGTCCCTGGGTCGCAGTTTGGAGAACACTGCCCTAAACCAATACCAGTTTAATCTTTTTCTTTGCTTAGCTTTCAGATATACAAAGGAAAAAAATATTCATTCAAACAAATACAAGGATTGAGCAATGAAAAAGTGGGGTAAGGCCACCTACCTGACAGATGGTATGTTGTTAGCAGTGGTGAACTGGCTGCGGATCTCACGTTGGGAGAGAAATTGGTTGAGATCTCCGTTCTCCATATACTCAGTTATCATACATAAGGGGTCATCCCGGACGCAGACACCAAGCAAGCGAATGATGTTTGGATGCTTCAACCTAGAGATGATCTTTATTTCTTTTAGAAAGTCATTTCTGGAGATTTGGAGATAAAAGGAGTGTTATTAAAGTAAACATGTCTCAGATTGTCTTTAAACTGATAGTTTTTTTTAAACATTCCATGCAATGCAGCCCACCTCATAAGCTGTATTAAACCCTGCAAGCATTGTGTGTGAAACAAGCAATGTTTTTGTGTGGCCTCAGAATGTACTGCAACCCTAAAGAAATAATGCCAGTAAAAATAAATCAATCAGCCACTAGGTGGAAACTCTCTTTCTTAGGGCAAAAAAAAATACACCTTAATGATGATTTCCACTGCTTTAATTAGCTTTTCATCGCTGCATTGCTTAACATCACATCTTGAGAACTACAGAGGATAGTGTCTGGAACCAGAGGCCTGTAGCCAGCATTTCGGCATCCTCCAAACCTAAAGCAGGCTACTTGACTAAAGGAATGATCAACCTCGGTCCTTACCAATAACATTAAAAGACACAGACTGCGTGACATGAGTTTATATGGCCACAGCAGCCAAATTGTATTAACCAACTAATAAAATAACAACAAGAGGTCTTTGGGTGTCTTTAAGGCCAAATTTATAACTGGAACAGTCTATGTCCTCAGCCGTGCCCCAACCGGCTCGACGACGCTCTGTCATCAGACATACTTCCATATTCCCTTCCCCCAGGGGACCAGCTCCTGGGAGAGCCACCACTAACCAAGTGGAAGCAACATACCTTAGATGGGCCCCACTAATCCTGTAACCATGTAATTCTGACGCCCCCAAAGACTCCTTGAACCGCCGTCTGCTGTGACAAATTCACTCAACTCTAAAAAAAACAATACATCCCCCCCAAATGTGCAATGCAATAACTCTTAACACCAGGGTGGGAGGGTGGAATGAAATGATGAAGAATTTGTCCCTACGCAAGACCCTCACCACTGAACCCTGCCCCCTTCTAACTTCTGCCTCCAATCAGGTAAGCTCTACTCCCCTGCCCCCTCCACTGACCTAGCTGACCGTTCCCTGACCCTGTTCCTCCCCTAGTCATGCAGCCCCTCCACCACATGCATACAATCGTACTCCGCTAAAAACTGCTATGTTTTACTATCTCATCAAAGATCCATTCAATTTTTTGACACAAATGGAACAATCCCTTTACTATACCGACTTTGTGTTAACGCAGAGACATTAGCAAATCATCTACCTTGCAGTTTTAGTAACGTCGGCTCTCAGCATCTTCACGGCCACCAGAACCGGCTGATTACTGCACTCACTTGAGGACATTTCCAGAAAGTCTTGCAGCCCCTCCACCTCACACAAGTGGACCTGTAATAGGAAAGAACAAAAACAAAGACAGTATTACTGGAACAATTTTCCTAGAACAATTTAAAACAATTGTCAACCAATCAGAAATCAACATTCTGCAGCTAACAGTGGGTGTCCTAATGGGTGCACCTTACAAATTTTCTCTGATTTGTCTATTTTTTTCAAAATGCAGTATGTAATATTATTTTTGCTGTACATGGTTAGTTAGCTGACATGTCTTTCCTATAAATGAATTGAATAACAGTGACATCTGCAAGATAAAACTAGTACTGCAGGCAATTCAATTTAAAGCAAGGATGGAATGAAAGTAAGAGAAAAACTAGTGACAACTGTCTTTGGGACAGGAAGTGCAGAGGAATCTTATGATGGAACACAGACAAAACAAACAAATTTCATCTTAACCATTCCCTACTCTATCCAAAACTGAAACAAGTGTTCGCTTTACATACATTATAAAGTCCAACTCAAGGCTTAACATGTATGTCTTTAGTCTTATGTACATATGGCAAATAACATGTAAATGATCCTGTCAACTCAGAATCTCTCTATAGGGATTCCAATAATACACAACATGTTAATGGCATAGATATAAAGCATATGGTGACATATTGGTGCTGTATCCCTTTAGGGCATGCAGTAGGTAATTTATTGGTTACCTCTTTCCCTCTGAACGTATGCAACCAGACAGAGGGAGAAGGTAAAAAGGAGATGAAAATGAGCACCCTGTCCCTTCATAGTTTCCCTTCTTCTGGACGTCAATAAAGTTCATTGTAATTGCCCCCTTTTGAATAATAATGAATAGAGGAGGGAGGGATTAAAAGCACACCACCTAATATAAACATCCTCATTGGCTGAGCCAGTGGTTTTCAAGATGGGAGGGTATAATTTCTAGGAAATGGTTGGCATTTGTGTTTGTTTGACACATTATGGTGTGCACTACATCTTTTTGGTCTTGCATTTTGCACTTTATTATTTTGTTACTCCAGATTTAGCCAATGTAGTGACAACAATGAAATTGTGGAATGCATTTGTGTATATAAAAATAATATTTTTTGCTCATTCAGGAAGGATTAGTACTGTAATACAAAGGTAACCAATGCATCGAGGGTCCCCCAATATCCTCTAATTTATTCTTTCCCTTCTCTAGATGTGAAGGATTCAGGATAAGATAGACACCTGTTTTATATGACTTTTTCTGTCTCTTGCTTCAGTGGTTTTCTAACCTTGAACCGGCATGCATATGCTTGGATCAGCATGACAGCTAAGGGGCTAGTATTTTTTAAAGAAGATGCATCTACCTACTTTCCTGCTACTGAATTATTTGAAACTGTGGGATGTCCTAATGCATGGGGGAGTAATGGCAAAATAATTACATGTAATTTTCTAAAATTGAAAAATGGACTTAAACCTTTTCTTAGGAAGACTTGACTGTTCAACGTACCTCTCCGAACTGACCCTCGCCAAGTTTTTCTTTCATCCGCAACTGGTCGCGTGGGAATTCACCTACACTGATGTCCTTCTTAGTGAGTGAGTCCACAGTGAGGGCAGGCACAGCATACATGTTGTTTCCGGTCACCCCTTGAAGATTGACAATATCTGTTTCGGCATAGTGTGGAACACTGTTCTGAAATCCCTGGTGTGGGGTGGACTTGGTCAGATCTGGCTCAGCGTAGTCTCCACTGCAAGCTGGGAACACATTTAAGACTATAAAACAAATATACATGAATGCCTTTGTGCCTTGAAGGTGAAATGATTTTGGCCAGAAGGTTTTAGATATTTATAGTAACAAGAAAATAGATGTTGGATAACATAATGAGCCCGGGCTGCAAAAGTTTTATGACAAAGCAGATTTCAGGCAATGCTGCCCTGTCAGCTGAGATACTATGATTTCACACCTTAGTGGGCAAAGTTGCTGAAAGGAGCCTTAAACGACCCACTTAGGCATCAGTGCCAGCCAGGGCTCTTACCTGAATCCTCTGCACTCTGTGATAGTTCAGGAAGCTTGCGTAGTGGTTTGGTGGGTTGCTGGTAGTCAAGATCCAGAGGGAATATCCTTTCATATGTTGGGTTGGACTGATGGATTTGAGTCTGGTTGTTGCTGCCAATAGTGTAGCTGTAGAAGGAAAGGCGAACAGTGGCATCTTCTTCCAGAATCCGGCGTGGAGCCTATAAAGTCAAAGAGTATCAGTTCTCCAGATACAGAAGGGCACTTCCAACCTATATTGAAATGTGCATGTTCATTTGAATAACTTTATTGCCTAAAAAGCCTAGCAGATAAATAAACTTTTAAAGGAAAACTGTAACTTCTTTCAACGTTTTTTGTTTAGCAATAATATGTGTAGGCAAGTATTGGTCTATGCAGGTATGGAGGAGAGCTGATCACGGATGTAAACAGAAGCCGGTTATCGGCACTCCTTTCCTCACGCTGACAGCATGAGGAAGGGAGAAGTGAGCCGATACCTGGCTCCTGTAAAAGGGACATGTACACTGCTAATCAGGACACTGATTAGCAGTGTAGTCCCAAGAGTGCCCACCAGTGCTGCCAATCAGTGCCCCTCCCTAGTGTTACCTATCAGTGTCACCTATCAGTGCTCATCAAATCCTATCAGTGCCCATCAGTGCAGCCTATCAGTACCCATCAGTGCAGCCTAGTCAGCACACATCAGAGAAGGAGAAAAATTACCTATTTTACAAAAAAAAAAAAAATGTTTAGCCTAATGCTTTTTATTGCATGCTAAAAGGTGGTTGTGACAAACTCCTCTGTGTGGTTGCAAGAAGCATTACTAAACCTAAAGAGTCAGAAGGATCGAAGTGTTCTGAAGGTCGGAATAGGCACAGAGGTCCTATACTATTCAATGTCTATATGGTTAGCGCTACATCTGCTTAAAATGACTAAAAACAATTTACTAATTATGTGACATTCATTAAATTGTGTGGCACATTTATCGACAGTTTAATAAACTGAAGACTGTGCTTTTTGTTTACCTTTTCCAGACGCTTCTGTATGTATTGCTTCCACAGGATCAAAACTATTATAACAACAAGCAGAAGAATTATGGCCACCAAACAGCCAATCAGAACAGACGTTTTAGGCTCGTCATTTCTGCCCACTGGTCGGCTGATGGTGAACGGGAAAGTGGTTTCTGGGAAACAGAACAAAGAGACAAAGGGAAATATTAATGAGATACGTAAAGATGTGGTCAGTGGAGCTCCAATTCATTATCATGGTTTATACAACGAACATAAACAAATGCAATCGAGAATTCAGGAAATTAATTTTAAACTTTTCTCCAGATGGTACCTCACACCCACCGGATTACACAGGTGCTTCCCGTCTTCCTCGGACCGCTGTTGGCGGTGCGGGGTGGACGCGGGCTCACTACTGCATATTTTCTGGTCCTGCCCAAAACTGCGGAGGTTCGCCGCATCACACAAAAGTTCACGGAGTATGAGATCCCGGAAGATGTCTCTTTCTTTCTACTCCACCTGTCAACAATGCCAATTAAATCCTACAAAAAATCGCTGATATGCCATCTCTTAAATGCGGCCAAGGCGTGCATACCCCTCCGTTGGAAGCAGCAGTGCCCACCGACTGTTGGATGCTGGCTGCGGAGAGTTGAGGAAATACGAAAGATGGAGGACTTGATCCTTACTGCGCAGCACAAACACGAGACCTACACCGAGATCTGGGGTATCTGGAATATCTTTATTTTTTCAGATGAGGGAGTATCCCTACTGGGGTTTTAACATCGCTCTGGCCAGGAGAGGAGTGGTGTTGATCGCTCTCCACCCTCTCGCCCTGTCTATGTCCTCCCTTCTTGCCCCCCCCCCCTCTTTTTTCTTTTCTCTCTACTTCACTTGTTATCACTTTAAATCCTGTTTAATATAAAACTAAACACGCAGAGGTTCCTACTCATTGACGGTATCCCTACTTGATCGGAATGTAATGTGAATGTCGTCTTGATCTCTTTCCACATATGATTCTGTACAGGACCATATTACGGCGATGGCTGGCCTGTCTATACACCCTTCTGTACTCGTTTTCTGATGACGTATGTTTATGTTGTGATGCTGGAATTTCTCCACATGTGTTTTTTCAATAAAATATATACTTGGAAAAAAAATGCAATCGGTAAGAAGGGCTACATACAGTGCTTTGAAAAGTATGCATACTTTGTCATGTAACAACCAAACGCGTAAATGTATTTTATTGGGATTTTTTATCACAGACCAACACAAAGTGGAACACAATTGTGAAGTGGAAGGATATGATAAATGATTTTCATTTTTTTTTTTATTTATATTTTACAAATGAGTGTAAAGTGTGTGGTGTACATTGGTATTCAGCCCCCTTTACTCTGATAACCCTAACTAAAAATCTAGTTCTAGTAGCACCAATTGCCTTCAGAAGTCACCTAATTAGTAAATAGAGTGCACCTGTGTGTAATTTAATCTCAGAATAAATACAGCTGTTCTGTGAAGCTCTCCGAGGTTTGTTAGAGAACATTAGTGAACAAACAACATCATGAGGGCCAAGGAACACACCAGACAGGTCAGGAATAAAGTTGTGGAGAAGTTTAAAGCAGGGTTAGGTTATAAAAAAAAAAATCACAAGCTTTGAACATTTCACAAGGCACTGTTCAATCCAACATTCGAAAATGAAAAGAATATGGCACAACTGCAAACCTACCAAGACATGACCTAAACTGACAGGCCGGACAAGGAGAGCATTAATCAGAGAAGCAGCCAAGAGTCCCATGGTAACTCTGGAGGAGCTGAAGAGATCCACATCTCAGGTGGGAGAATCTGTCCACAGGACAAATATTAGTCGTGTGCTCCACAAATCTGGCCTTTATGAAAGAGTGGCAAGAAGAAGCCATAAAAAGTCTTGTTTGCAGTTTGTGAGGAGCCAAGACAAGACACAGCAAACATGTGGAAGAATGTACTCTTGTGAGATAAGACCAAAATTTAACTTTGTGGCCTAAAAGCAAAACGCTTTATTTTTTATTTTTTTATTTATTTTTTGTGTGGGGGGGAATGTTATAAATAAGATCATGTATCTGGATATAATGGCCCGGATTCACAAACACTTCACGCCCGCGTATCTATTGATACGGCGTGTAAGTTAAAGGATGCGCCATCGTATCTATGCCCTGTATTCAGGAACCTAGATACGCCTGAAATATGGCTTCAGCCGTCCGACATAAGTTCCCGTACGCCGTCGTAACTTAGTTGCATATTTACGCTGGCCGCTAGGGGCTCTTCCATAGATTTACGCGTAGAATATGCAAATGAGCTAGAGACGCCGATTCACGAACGTACTTGCGCCCGGAGGATTGATATACGTCGTTTACGTAAGGAGTATGACCGGCGTGAAGTTACCCCTGCTATATGAGGCGCAGGCAATGTTAAGTATGGACGTCGGAACAGCGTCGATATTCCATCGTTTATGTCGTTTGAGTAAGTCGTACGCGAATAGGCCTGTGCGTAAATTACGTTTACGTTGAAAGCATTGAGTATTAGCGACGTGATTCTGAGCATGCGCACTGGGATACGTCCACGGACACCGCATGCGCCGTTCGTTAGACGCTTCATTTACATGGGGTCACGATTCATTTCCATACAACACGCCCACTACCAGACTAATTTGAATTACGCAGGCTTACACCGGCCCATTTACACTACGCCGCCGTAACTTATGGCGCAAGTTCTTTCTGAATACGGTACCTGCCTTCTAAGTTACGGCGGCGTAATGTATATGAGATATGCTACGCCCGCCGAAAATTACGCCATTCTTTCTGAATCCGGCCCAATGTATGTATAAATCTATAACTTGTATTGTTATAAAAAAATTAAAAAAAAGCACTGAATCAAAAAAATATAAGCAAAACGCTATGTGTGGCAGAAAACCATCACTGCACATCACATGGAACACACTTTTCTTCAGTAGGGACAGGGAAGCTGGTCAGAGTTGGGGCAGGATAACAACTCTAAACATACAGCCAGAGCTACAATTGAATGGTTTTCGATCAAGGCACATTCATGTGTTAGAATGACCCAGTCAAAGTTCAGACCTAAATCCAATTCAGAATCTGTGGCAAGACTTGAAAATTGCTGTTCACAGATGCTCTTCATCTAATCTGACAGAACTTTATCACATAAAATCCCAATAAAATACATTTAAGTTTTTGGTTGCAACATGACAAAATGTGGAACATTTCAAGGGGTATGAATACTTTTTCAAGGTACTGTAGAACAATTTAATAGCTAATAGTCCAACTCCTTTATTGTTGTGTCCCTATTAGGGAGATTTCCCCCCCATTTCCTGTGAGAACAAGAAATGGTGGGGAATTCCTCCAATGGGGTCACAGACAAAAAGAAAAAACTGTTTTAGGAGATCAGGGAAAGTTAACTTCTAATGATGTGTTTTGCCTTTTTGTCCCAGTGACAATCACTCTTCCACCAGTTCTTGTCTTCGTGTCAAATGGGCAGGAAGTGAGAAAATATCTAGCTAATGTAGTATTTTTGTGTTTCTCCTCAGTAAGCTTTCCCCGATCATCCGAGCAGTGGAAAGTCATTTAGAACAGCTTACTGAGTAAGAACAGGAAGTGAGAAATTCAGAAAAAGAAAACAAAGAAAAAAAACATTTAGAAGGGAAATGGAAGGAAAGGGTAAGTGAACCAACAATGCACTAGCTTAAAGTAACCTATTTAGAAAATAAAAAACAAACCTTTACAACCCCTTTAAGAGGTTTGTAGCCTATTTTGGTTTAGGGTTGTTTTAGACACCTGAGTGCTAAGGATCATAGTTAAAAATGTGGTGGTGGCACGAGTTGAGGGTCGTCAATAGGCATTTTATTGTCAAAGGTAATTGTGTTGGTGATTTTGAAGGTATTCATTTTGTACTCTATTGAAAAAGGTCATAGCAAGGATACTATGTAAAATCAATGGGAATTGATAATTAAAGGAAAGAAAGAGCCAGGCTTTTAATTGTTGAAATCCGGTCTTTTAATCATTCAAAGCCTTTATTAACCTCTTCAGGTCCGCGCTATTGACAGAATACGTCAGCAGCGCGGACCTGAGGCGCCGGAGTCACGTCTTTGGACGTGATTTACGTGTAATTCCCCGCGCACGCCACAGGGTGGCGCGCGGCGGGGAAAAACAGTCCCAACGCATCACCGAGGATCCGATGCGTGTACCTGGCGGCCGCGATGTCCGTCAGGTACACGCGATCGTCGGTGAGAGAGCAGGGACGTGGAGCTCTGAGTGTAAACACAGAGCTTTACGTCCTGTCAGTGAGAGGCGACTGATGCTGTTTCTCTTGTACATAGGGAGACAGCATCGGTCACCTCCCCCAGTCACCCCCCTCCCCCCACACAGTTAGAACACACCCACGCAATACATTTAACCCCTTCCTCACCCCCTAGTGTTAACCCCTTCAATGCCAGTCACATTTATACAGTAATTAGTGCATTTTTATAGCACTGGTCGCTGTATAAATGTGAATGGCGCCAAAAATGTGTCAAAAGTGTCCGATGTGTCCGTCGCAATATCGCAGTCCCAATAAAAATCGCAGATCGCCGCCATTACTAGTAAAAAAAAAATATAAAAAAAAAAAATCATAATTATGTCCCCTATTTTGTAGGTGCTATAACTTTTGCGCAAAGCAGTCACTTATTGTGATTTTTTTTTTTTTTTTTACAAAAATACGTAGAAGAATACGTATCGACCTTAACTGAGAAAAAAAAATATTAAAAAAAAAATGGGATATTTATTATAGCAACAAGTAAAAAATATATATATATTTTTAAATTGTCGCTCTTTTTTTCATTATAACGCAAAAAATAAAAACCGCACGGGCGATCAAATACCACCAAAAGAAAGCTCTATTTGTGGGGAAAAAAAGGACGCTAATTTTGTTTGTTACAATTGTCAGTTAAAGCGACGCAGTGCCGGAAGCTGAAATTTCGCCTGGGCACGAAGGGAGTTTATGTGCCCAGTAAGCAAGTGGTTAAACTTGTGACAACTGGAGGTTGGAGTCTGGAAAGTCAGGGACATTTTACTGGGGGAGGCCACAATTAGGCATTTGAAAAGTAAAGAACGGTGAGCAAAATTTTGAGTTTTTATTGCCCTGAACATTGGCGAAAATTGGGAGATATTAGTGGTTCAATGGGAAATATGAAATTAAAGTGCTTTTTGATGGGTTTTTGAGTGCAATGGCCTCTAAGTGGCCTCTGAGGGTTATGGAAGATCCATTTAACTATCAAAGATCTTTTCTTGTACCACAAATGCCCCTATTTTGCCTCCCTATGTTATATTTTTTTTGTAAAAAGCTCAATTCAGCTCAACTGCAAAATTAGTTGACGCTTATCTTTAGTGAGGACCATAAACAGTGTTTAACACTCACCCAAATTTCTCTCAGTAGCATTCAGGAATGGAGTTTCAGTGGTTGCTGCCTGGGCAGTAGTAGGCGCCAGAGTGATACTAGTGGGCACTGCAATGTCCATATCTGTAAAACAGTAAGATGATCAATAAAATTGCAAGATGGGTTTCAATAATTGACTTAGGAATATCATTTTTTTTGCATTTTATCGAAATAAAAAATGTGAGATCTGACTTTCGCAAAATTGTGGGTGCAAATACACAATGGCTAGAAATGCGTTACCTGACTGGAAGGAGATCTCGCTGAACATTATCCACGTGTCGGCAAAGTAAAATCTACAGAGGATGAAGCTTCCCACTCGTTGCTGTAATGGGATTATGACAAACCGGGAACTTGGGTTCTTGTCATCCAGCACGGTCACCACCCCCACAGACTCTGGCTCCCAGTCAGATTGTTGACGTGATTTAAAGAGGCACTCAGCCTTCTGAAAAATCTTCACCCCTTTACTGAACATGTTGTTACAGTGGACCTGTAAAAAATTATATGTCATCATTCATTTTGGGCTTTGTGACTATATGGGCCATTGTAATCAATATTTTAATAAATAAATATTAAAGTGGAGTTTCCATCCCAAATTTTTTTTCATTATTGTGCTCATAAGACCTAAACAAGAAAAAACGAAAAAAACTTTTTTTTTACTCATCTGGAAAATGCCTGTTGCTATGCGGTCCCACGAAATCTGCCCTTGGAATCACCTAGGATTCTGACATCATCTCCCTCTAATGCTCCTGGGAAATGTGTGTCATCATTTCCCAGGATGCAGTGCGCTGCCCAATTATCACTCCCTATTAAAGACTTCCAGGAAGTAATGCCCACAAGCAAAATGACAACTAGGTGGACCTAGTTTTAATCTTTTTTGAATAACTATGCGGAGCGGCGGCGGATTGTAAAACAGTAAGTGACCGGATTTATATTATAAAAACTCATGATGAAAGGACATACATTTAAAAAATGCTAATTGTGGTTGGAACTCCGCTTTAAGGACCGATGTTGATTTATATTACAATCCAGTAAGGAGAGTGAAAACACCTCATAATGGCCACAATAGGAGTGCAGACCTGGGAACCCAGAGCAGGCACAAAGATCTAACCAAAAGAGCCCTCAAGAAAGCAGCTACTGTTGAGTAGTATAATTCTCCAGTACACCAAACACTAAAAATGTAATTTTGGATGGACTAATTCCTTTAAAATTAAAACAAGTTGCCTAATTTGTCATTCTGAAGGCCTTAGGGTCCTTTCACACGGAGCGGACCGTTTTTCGGTCCGCTCCGTGTGTGTCCGTCGGCTCAGCGGGGGGTCTCCGCTCAGCTGTCGGCGGACAGGGCGGTCCCCGCACACTGTGCAGGGACCGCCCTGTCTCTCCTCCGCTCTCCCCTATGGGGAATCGGATGAAAACGGACCGTTTGTCCGTCTTCATCCGATCCGTTCCGCCGGACGGAAGAAAAATAGGGTTTTCTTCCATCCGAAAAACTGGATCCAGACGGACGCGGATCTTTGCGGACGTTAGCGGATGCATCATCCGCTAACGGACGCAATCCCATAGGGAACCATTACAAGTCTGTTTACGGACTTGTAAAAACGGATGAGCGGAGGCGGACATGTGAAAGGGCCCTTAATTATCAAAGATTTGGCTCTATTGCTCTTAGAAACAGACATTTTCTTTCAGTTTCTGAATCTTAATTGAGAGAATAAAAACAAAATGTTTGATTGCCAGCTGTGGGCAATACATTTCTAATCCAGATATAATGAAAAAACAAGGCAATTGATATAAATGTAGGTCGTTTGGATAGGTAGGTTGGGGGTTTACCTTCATAGAAGTGAAGTTTCTTGGCCTATCAAACTGGAACTCAACCTCTACATATCCATTTCGTGTACTTTCATTTTTCCAGCCAACGTAATCGTATCCTGGCCAAACACGATACTGGTGACTCTGCATGAAGTCATCTAACCCTAACACTCCATCCGTCAGCTGCCCCAAGCCGTCAAACAGCCGTCTGCATTTTTAAACAAATAAGATATTAGAGGATGATTTTGGATAAAGATGTCATGCAAGAAGGTATATTTGTAATATACAGTAGTAGGGTAATAGCATCAAACAATCAGGAGTGTGTATTGTATAGCCTTTGCTAATGACCACTGAGATCTGATAAGCAACACAAATATTGTAAATGAAGGAGGCCTGTCACTTTAAATTAACTTATTCATTATCCAAACTGATGGCTCATCTGTGGTCAATGCGGCACCTTATACCACACCTGGTGGTTTTGCCCCGCTCTCATTACGTTCTACAGTGATTCTAATAAGTTAATTGACTCTGTCGCTTTGCTTATTTTCTCATGCCTGGCCATACTTGGAGTGGGATTACTAACATGCCTCAACCATTTCAAGCATTTTTCACGTATGTCATCATAGCAGCCCAACTGGCTGTAGTAAGAAGGTGAAAATCTATGAACCCACCACAACTCTAGGACATTATCCAAATCCTTTAGCATTCATTTGCTAAACCCCACCTACAACTCCCCAGATTATTGAGACATTGGTCCCCCTAGCTTAAAGATAGAAGAAATGTTTCCCTCAAGTGAAATACTTCATACCAGTGGTCTCTGGGAGCCCCCCTCATCCATACCTTATAAACCCCACTACCCTGCCACACATCTCATACGTGCAACCCCAGAAACTTTCTTCCATTCCCCCCACTATCCCCAACATGACTCTCTTCACTGATCAATCATCCTAGCATTATGCCCTGTACTTTGTTTACCTTGTTCCATTTATATGTCACACTGTATGCTAGATGTATCTTCACCTTCTAATTTTGGTTTTCTAGCAACTGGTCCTTTGCCCAATGGCTATCATGCTATTATGAAGAAACATGGGGAACCGAGAGCTTAGAATTATCCCATCAAAATTCTCACTAAGAATATATTGTACGTTACTGTATAAGATACAAAAACCACAAAATAGCGGCAGGATTTTAATTGGACCAGGGCCATATATCTACCACAAAGTCTGACTTGTCTCTTAAAACAATAAATTGAGCATTAGTCAAAAAACTATCATCCCAATGAATCTATCACAGAAATTGAGGGGACTGTACTTCAAACAATACTGATCAATAAATCTGCTCAAGGGGGGAGAATTCAAAAGAAATATCTATAGTGGAAGTAAATCAAACGCCAAAGAATGCGCTACACTATACAGAATCTGCCAGATAGTGTGGAAACATCATGTCATCTACAGTGCCTTGCGAAAGTATTTGGCCCCCTTGAACTTTGCGACCTTTTGCCACATTTCAGGCTTCAAACATAAAGATATAAAACTGTAAATTTTTGTGAAGAATCAACAAGTGGGACACAATCATGAATTGGAACGAAATTTATTGGATATTTCAAACTTTTTTAACAAATAAAAAACTGAAAAATTGGGCGTGCAAAATTATTCAGCCCCCTTAAGTTAATAACATGAGGTGATACAAAGTTCATTGTATATTACCAGGATGCGTTATGTGGGGGAGGGTGGATTTCTCACTTTTTATACCTCATGTTATGATAATTGTAGCGCCACCTTTTGCTGCGATTACAGCTGTAAGTCGCTTGGGGTATGTCTCTATCAGTTTTGCACATCAAGAGACTGAAATTTTTGCCCATTCCTCCTTGCAAAACAGCTCGAGCTCAGTGAGGTTGGATGGAGAGCATTTGTGAACAGCAGTTTTCAGTTCTTTCCACAGATTCTCGATTGGATTCAGGTCTGGACTTTGACTTGGCCATTCTAACACCTGGATATGTTTATTTGTGAACCATTCCATTGTAGATGTTGCTTTATGTTTTGTATCATTGTCTTGTTGGAAGACAAATCTCCGTCCCAGTCTCAGGTCTTTTGCAGACGCCATCAGGTTTTCTTCCAGAATGGTCCTGTATTTGGCTCCATCCATCTTCCCATCAATTTTAACCATCTTCCCTGTCCCTGCTGAAGAAAAGCAGGCCCAAACCATGATGCTGCCACCACCATGTCTGACAGTGTGGATGGTGTGTTCAGGGTGATGAGCTGTGTTGCTTTTACGCCAAACATAACGTTTTGCATTGTTGCCAAAAAGTTAGATTTTGGTTTCATCTGACCAGAGCACCTTCTTCCACATGTTTGATGTGTCTCCCAGGTGGCTTGTGGTAAATTTTAAACAACACTTTTGATGGATATCTTTAAGAAATGGCTTTCTCCTTGCCACTCTTCCATAAAGGCCAGATTTGTGCAGTATACGACTGATTGTTGTCCTATGGACAGAGTCTCCCACCTCAGCTGTAGATCTCTGCAGTTAATCCAGAGTGATCATGGGCCTCTTGGCTGCATCTCTGATCAGTCTTCTCCTTGTATGAGCTGAAATTTTAGAGAGACGGCCAGGTCTTCGTAGATTTGCAGTGGTCTGATACTTCTTCCATTTCAATATAATCGCTTGCACAGTGCTCCTTGGGATGTTTAAAGCTTGGGAAATCTTTTTGTATCCAAATCCGGCTTTAAACTTTAAAGTATCTCGGACCTGCCTAGTGTGTTCCTTGTTCTTCATGATGCTCTCTGAAATTTAAATGGACCTCTGAGACTATCACAGTGCAGGTGCATTTATACGGAGACTTGATTACACACAGGTGGATTCTATTTATCATCATTAGTCATTTAGGTCAACATTGGATCATTCAGAGATCCTCACTGAACTTCTGGAGAGAGTTTGCTGCACTGAAAGTTAAGGGGCTGAATAATTTTGCACACCCAATTTTTCGGTTTTTTATTTGTTAAAAAAGTTTGAAATATCCAATAAATTTCGTTCCACTTCATGATTGTGTCCCACTTGTTGATTCTTCACAACAAATTACAGTTTTATATCTTTATGTTTGAAGCCTGAAATGTGGCAAAAGATCGCAAAGTTCAAGGGGGCCGAATACTTTTGCAAGGCACTGTAATGGCATGGTAGCAGGGTATCCCTTAATATATTAATAAACTAAGATATATAGCACCTGTGGGGCATAAACTTTACATCCCAGTTATAGGTTTTTACCTCTTTATTTGACCCCACTGGGGGAATTTTTGTCTTCTGTAGTCAACAAGGCAGAAAGTCACAGACAGAAAAAAAGAACATTGTCAGGAGTTTTAAACATTCCCCACTGTTACAAAAAAAGTTATTGGTCTGTGTCTCCCCATTGGTGAGGGAATATATCCCCAACAGAGACACAGTAAACAATAAATTCCTTCTATTTTCCTTCTGCACTTTAACCAGAAGTAAAAAGTTTGATTGGAGTTGGGTTTTGAATCTCAGTTGTCAACAAGTTGGCGTACCTCTTCTCCAGGTATCCATCATAGGTGGAGTCATTTAAATATGCTATTGGATGTCCTGGAGCCATATAGGTCTCTCCTTCGGGAATACTGTAGGACTTCAGACCATCTGGAATGAAAGAAATTAATTTATATTAGAAATGCCAAATCCAAGCTTTCTGGGGAGATCCGTTTGTCACTGATTGAGCTATGCATTACGGGTGCTTTCACTAATTGTGTCACAGTTCATACAGCTGTGGCTAATGCACAGTGAGCAGACCTTTCTTGTGCAGGGCAAAGAGAACTTTCAATAAGTTATGGCAAAGAATTATTCCAGCATGCTAGAAATTTACACTCAGAAACTGCTCCCACTGAGCTGGTATGTTCTCCAAGCGATAGGAGCCGCCCCACAAACAGTGATTATTGCTAGCATCTATAGCTGCTGGCAATAGTCGCATGAAATGGGCCGACTTGGGTACAATCAGCCTGCCCAAAAATGGTTTGGTCCCTGCTGAACCATCCGAGATTCGAACTGTCCATGGCCAGCTTTAGAGTACGGCAAAATACCTGTCTTTCACCACGCTTTACTTAAAGTGTTTGTAACCCTAAAAAAAAAAAATGTTACTACTGCCTCTTTAAAGCAATGTAATATGTTTGTGAATATTGACATTTTATTCAGCCCTGTGTTGTGCAATATCTGGTTGCTCCTGCCTGTGTAACTTCTCCTGAGAGTAAGCTAATCATGCTAGCATGGCCATCAATCCATCCTAAAAGTTTACATCTTGCGTCATGCCGCTGTTAATACAGACACACTGTGCCTATATCTTCCATTTTCTGTCAAAAGCCATGCCCTCCACCCTACTGCCTCCTTTTCACTGCAATCGACTTGGGAAAGGGGGAACTGACATTTTCCTGCAATGACGTCACACCACGCTCTCTTGGCATGCCCACCAGCAGGTTTGTGGATTACTCAGTAAGCTAGAGAAATCACGTGACCAGCAATTTATCAAGGAGTTATACTATAGTCTTGTAGGTCAAGAGAAAACTACCATAAATTGATTTAGGATAGTGTAACATTTATCCTTGGAATAATGTGTCTGTCGTTAGTTGACATTTCATCCAATTTAACCATTGATTGCATCAACTCTACTACTAAAAGTATTCCTGTATGGCACCATTTTTCTAATCTAGTTGTCCAGGCTTATAGATGTACATTAGCATAGCTGGGGATAATTGGTTTGCGTGATAAAACAGAAACCCTAAGGCAGGCCATACACAGTGTGAATTTCTTTCCTGCAACCACGGGTTGCAGAAAATAAATTTGCACAATTCCCCCAACAACACAGACAATGCTGACTGGGGAATCCCTCCTGCCGAGCAATTGTCTGCTCCCAACGGTGGGCAGGGTAAGCTGTTCCCATAAGGGAGAAGACAGATTATCGTTAGCAGCTATAGCAGCCCCTTGCGATAATCGTAAGAGAATCCAGCATGCTGGTTCAACTTGGTACATTCAGCCTGGCCATTAATGATTCGAATCTCGGCTGTTTCCTGCTGAAGGAGGAGTTCAGCAGGAACCGGCCAAGATTCGAACCGTGTATGGCTGGGCTAAAACATATTCCAATACTCACATTCTCATACTTTCATCTATTGGCAAGTGGACAAGGTGGCATGGAGAGGGGGAATGTCAGCAATTTTATGTTTTAATTTGGCATCCGCAGTTATAAAAGAAGCAGGTACGTTAACACGGAACACTGAGCTAATGGCTGTATGTTTGTTTTTTTGTCAGGTAATTAGGAAACACTAAATACAAATATTCCATATATTGTTTTGGGATTTCTTTTTTAATTGGGTATCATGTACTGTATATAAAATGCAATTAACGTTTCTATGTGAAATATTTTAAACAAATATTTAGAACATTTTTAAAATATTATTTTAAGTTTGTAAACTTATTTTTTTTTCAAATGTAAATGAAAGTGATTAAAAACCATTATATTTACTCTAATGGTTTGTATCTAGTACGAATGAGTCTACTTACCATACCAGGCGCAGCCGTAAAGCTCCACCCTCATACACACTGTCATGGGGACCTTGGTGACAGGGATGACTCGGATGTGACTGGCAATAATTGGGGGTCTTAGGTCGTTCAGGACCACTTCATATTCATCAACATTGCCTTTGATTATCTGAAAACAAAAGACACAGTGATATTTATATTATCTATCTGGCTATTTCTTGGTTGTTTATTGACAGTAATTTCTATTTATTTCCCTTTACACATCTAATAGCAACCCCTCTCCATCAAAAATGTATTATTTGTAAAGAATAAACATTTAAATGGGAAAGTCAGTTAGCTGGTTACTCACAAACAAGCAGGGTCATCATTCAATTTAGCTTAATGAGAATTATCAGAAGTTATGTCAAGGATACGTGGGAGATCCCTCTCCACTATACAGTAGTGACAATTCAGGGCCTTTCTGCGGTTATAAGAATCACGAAAGATGTGGTAGTTATTTTTGAAAAGTTGTGCGCAGTGTTTGTTTTTTATTTGGCCTACATGACTAAAGAATAGTCATCACTGTGCGCAACAGATAGGCATGTGCAAAAGTGAAAAATTAGTTTCGTTTCGTTTCGTTTCAATTCGTCATTTAATAAATTTCGTTAAGTTAGGTTCGTTACATGTGTTGAATTCGTTTTCGGAATTAGTTCATTTTCGACCGAATTTCGAAAAATACGGTCGAAATCGAAAATATTTCGACCGTTTTTCGAATTCGTTCGTTTTCGACCGAATTTCGAAAAAAACCTGTCAAAATCGAAAATATTTCAACCAGATTAGAAAACAAATAGTCTCTTTTCGAATAGAATTTTTTTCGAATTAAATTCGAAAATATTTTTTTTTTTTTTTTTTTTTTTTTTTTTTTCGAATTCCGATCGAATTTAGTCCGCGGGTATTCGATTCGGAATTCGAAAAAAAAAATTCGATTTCGACCATTTTTTTTTCGAAATTCGGTCGAAAATGAACGAATTCCGAAAACGGTCGAAATTTTTCGCTAATATAGCAATTCGGGAATTCGTATGCATCCGAATGTCCGAATAATGGAAAATTCGTCCGAATTTCGATTCGGAACGAAACGAAATGCACATGCCTAGCAACAGAAGAATGAGGTGTACCCTTTGAGAAGAAGGCATTGTTCCTACATGGGCATCATAGAAATGCCACGGGTCTTACTCAGCTAATCTATATTGTTGAGAGCAAGATGATCATTCGTGTTGTGGTTAGAGGGGTCAGATGGCAAGCTATCCTTTTCACTAGCTACTAGGCTACTTTTTCATCTGAAATTTATTATTTGTAAAGGAATAAACATTTAATTGGGAAATTCAGTTAGCTGATTGCTCACAAACCAGCAAGGTCATCATTCAATTTGGCTTAATGAGAATTATCAGAAGTTATGCCAAGGATAAGTGACAGATCAGTCTCCACTATACAGCGTTAATGATTCAGGGCCTTTCTGCGGTTAAAGAAATCGCACAAGATGTCGTAGTTTGAATATTATTATTTTTGAAAGCTATTTGTAATGTTTGTTTCATATTTAACCTACATGGAATGGTCAATGATGTGCGCAACAGAAGAATGAGGCGTACCCATTGAGAAGAAGGCATTGTACCTATACAGAAATGTAATTTGTCTTACTCAACTAATCTGTTTTGTTGAGAGAAATATGACCATGCATGTTGTGGTTTGAGGGACCAGATGGAAAGATATAGATTGTGTCTTCAGGGTCTTTCAAACACCATGCATGGTTAATACAGTAGACATAGTTGAACCATATACTGGAAAGATGCTGTGAAAATGTGGAATAAACTTCCTCAAGGCCTGTATTCTTTCCTAAATGAACATAATATAACTGGATACTGATATTTATAGCTATAGTTGACTCTGGGAATATCTGATTGCCTCTTGGGGGATAAGAAAGGATTTTTTCCACCCATTGGAGCAAATTAGATCATGCTTTATCGTTTTTTTTTTTTTTTTTTCAGTTCATATTTCAAGGTGTTAGTTTAGGCAGATTTCAGACTGAACAAAGACAACATGGTATAACATGCACGATCCCATGTGGTCTGGTTTTAACAGGGCTGCAGAATACACTGAAACGTGAAAAAAGTAGTGCAATAACTACTTTTTCAGATCGCACTGCGCTAAACTGTAAGGTATTGCGTTTTCATGTGATTTTGTGGCCACAGATCATGTAATTGAAGAATATGATTTTTTTGCTTATAATGCTACCCTTTGTCTCACCTGCTGGCCTTGGTGGTCCTTCCATGAAAGCCATCTATCTCCATTTCGGCTGTAATCCACACGGTAGGATCTGGCAAATTCCTTACCAGTAGCTCGAGCATGACGTCCTTGCGTTCCAATCAATGTGATAAAATACAGTTTGTGTAGATGTATCTGTAAGAACTGGACATCCTCTGGCTGAAGCAAACCCGCGGGGCACCAAGCTCCATCACCTTCCTCCCGTTGAAGCCTGTGGAAGAACAGAATATAACTTTACTGGAGCTCTAGAAACTAGGTCACCGTATGACGTTTCATGTTTTCTTACCTAAAAGTAACAGGATATAATGTGATTCAGTAAGTTGCAAAATAGTATTTACCACTCACACAATCATGCAAACACGTAAATGTCAATAAAGAGTCTCTCAAATCGAGGGAAACACAAAAGTGGATGTAGTTAGTCCATACACTTGAGCATGGGTGCTATATGATGAAAAAATAAACAGAAGAACCCTCCACCAGCACCAACACTCCAATCGTGCAGCCTCTTATCAAGAGATTTGGCTAAATCATAAGCAGCCAAATAGCGCAGAATAACCACTCAAGGCAAGATTAAGCAAATCATCTCCAAAGTCCCCACTTCAGGATCCAACACTGCAGTATCACTTGTAGTCCTAGAAATGTCATATAGATCTCATAGACCTTTAGGCTCCGAAATCCAATTCTAGAAGACCTGGTCCCAAATGCATGTCATAAATTAACAGATCATGAAATCCAAGCGAGACTGCCTCCAGGTCCACAGTGCTCAGCTGATGACATTGGAAGGCTTTTAGGCGTCCAAAATGGCTAAAATGCAGGCCATTTTGGATGCCTAATAGCCCTCCCATGTCATGAGTTTAGCACTGTGGATCTGGAGGCAGTCTCGCTTGCATTTCATGATCTGTTAATTTATGACATGCATTTGGGATCAGGTCTTCTAGAATTAGATTTTGAACCCTTAAGGTCTATGAGATCTGGGGGATCCTGCTTACTACCGCAGATCGGTAAAGAGATGGATGCCTGAGGTCTCAAAAGCAGTGGAAACAAGGAGGAGGGGGGAGAAGACAGGAGCCTCCAGTCGTGTATTATCTTTGGTACACAAATTTAATAAAAGAATTGCACTTACAAACAGGCGAATCAGTCATGCATAGAGTACAGCGGCGACCACAGCGCTAGCAGCATGTCACTCGGTGCACATCCTTCCTTTCCTACGCGTTACGACACGGGATCACGTGTCTTCATCTGGGCCCCAGATGGTAGTAAGCAGGATCCCCCAGTGAGCGTTTCCACACGAGAAACATCTATATAAGCCTGCACTCACCGGCTGGAGGTGAGAGTTCTGGGAGACCAGACCCCTGTGTGTGGTGTTTTTCCTATCTCCAGGATCAGTGGGCATCCCTGTAGCACTTCTTTTCACCATTACGGATTAATGTTGCACTTTGATGTGTTGCACCTCTGGACTTTGTCTCTGATACTTGATTTTGGCACTTTGCACTTTAGTATATTTTCCACCATATGTGATTTTATTATGTGATTATTTGTTGTACATTTGCACAATCACCCCATTAACCATAGCCTCTTGATGATGCTGTTACATCCAAGATAGATAGATAGATCTAGATCTTAAATCTATTTGACGACTGGTGGGTCCTGTAAGCTCTCAGTGGCATTGGTGACTGTATCTAAAGCCATTGAAGTTGGCTGGAGAGATCTGAGGCAGCTATTTTGGACAATCTCAGTAAATCTCAGATATTGACCTCCTTCAATAATTTGAAGCTAACTATAGGTTTTATTCAGCTGCATCTATCGATCTGATAAAAACACTTTCCTGTGTTATGCTAAATGCAGTAAAGGGAATATAAGCCTTGTGGCTAAACCAATGGGTGGCAGATTCTTTGTCAAAGAAAGGATAGTGTAGGATCCCCTTTGGTGGTCAATCCCTCTTCGAGAAACAAACTTTATGCACTGATAGCCAAGGCTACAGATGACAAGTCTAGATTTATTCCACAAGATAGATGATTACTTTGTCAAAAAAGGATCTAATTTTACAGATTCCTCCTAAGCCAGTGGAAGAAGGGCCAGGAATTCCAGAAGTCTTTTTAATGGTGAATGTGCCCATGTTTGGCAGGTGGGTGCCAGGCTCTTCAATTTTTGTTAGGTATGGGCAGAAGAGATAAAGGACCTTTGGGTAGTAAACTAAACACCATCAGATTTGGTAATTTTTGGAAGTTTCGAGTTCCCCCATGTGCTGACAAAGTTGCCCTCTTTTATCATATGTAGAGACCCTGCTTCTGGAAGAGGCTATAAAGGAGGATCCTCATGGTGAGTGCTTTTCAGGTGTTTACTCTCTGCTTTTTATGGTCCAGAGAAAGATGAGAGGGTGGAGGCCTGTAATAGACCTGAAGTATTTCAACAGGTTCATATAAAAGTATCATTTGAAGATGATTCTGAATATAGTAAGGCAGGCAAACTGGATCTAAAAGACACATTTTTCCATTTTCCGATTGCCCCACAGTTCCAGAAGTTCTTGCATTTCACGGTTGACCTACTTCACTACCAGTTCTTATGCCTACCTTTTGGGTTAACTATGTTTCCTAGGGGGTCTTTACAAACGTGCTCCTAGCCTTAGTCGCTCGTACACACAATCGGACCAAAATCCCCTCGGACCAGAACGCGGTGACGTAGAACACAATGACGTGATGAAAAAATGAAGTTCAATGCTTCCAAGCATGCGTCGACTTAATTCTGAGCATGCGCGGGATTTTGGTCCGATGATTTTGTGTACTAACCATCGAACATGTCCGACGGACAGGTTTCTAAGCATGTTTTGAAACTTTTGTCCACTGGAAAACGGTCCTGTAATATTTCCACCTACCTATCTTCAGTCTGCTCCCTCAAAAACCTAATTATGCTTGATTAGTCTTGCCCTTTGAATGTGAAAATAATGTTGTCTATATATATTTTTTTATTTTTTCTGTATGGAGCGAGGAAGGGTTGGGACCTCTATTGTGTTTTTAATGCTGTCAGGGACTACATTGGGGAAATTTCCTGCCACTTCTTGTCTTGGTGACAAAATCACCAGCACAGGAAGTGAGCGGAAACTTCCAAGAGAGACAAAAATATACCGTATATATTTTTTTATCCAACTCTTTTAATTTTTTTTAAGTGCCATTTGGGTGAAGTTTGACCCACAGTGTAGATTCTTAAAAATAACAAAAAAAAAGGTAACATTTACTTTTACCATATACATATATATATATATATGAAAGCATGTATCTACACAAACATCTGCATAAAGCAGAGGGCGTACCTTGAAAACTGTGGTCCAGTTGACTCATACCACTGACTAGAAGCAGTGATATCCTCATCACGAATTGTCCGGTCGTACATCCCTAGTGCATAGCGACATATAGCTGGAGAAATAAAAACAAGACATATAAATAGTCTTTGTTGCTGTTACAATATATACTGTAGATATGACTGGGGCCCAATTCTCTTTAAAAAGGGGGAAACAGAAGAGCATTTGTGTTGCTCACCGAAGTGAGCCAAGTGTATGCTCTCATTTTCTGAATTGCATTAAACATAAATTATTAAGGAGTCTTTTTTGGAAGGAGGGTTTTGTATTGTCCTGGCATTGTATATGATTTACAGCAGAAAGTAAGGAAAATTGTATTTTTTATTTTTTTAATGTTTTGTTTTAATTTTACTTAATGTTTTTTTTAGAAAAAAAAAAACAGTGGTTATTAAATTCCACTCAAAACAATTCTATAGAATTAATTTGGGTACAGTGTTGCAAGGCTGAGTAATTGTTAGCCAAACTATCACAACACTAAAAACTGAAAAATGGCCTGGTAATAAACAATTTGTGACATGCTTTATGATGTCACATTATACCATCTGGTATTGTTTTATGCAATATCATCTAGTGTTTTTTTTATTTTTTATTATTATACCCTAGGCCAGTGGTGGTCATGCATCTTGATGAGGTGGGCTTAATTGCAACCTAAGGGCTGCACATAAAATTTAGTGAATGTTTAGTGTTAAAGAAAGCAGACACACAGCAGCATATGGGCATGACGCAATAGATGGTCAGAGACTGCAAACATAATACAGGAGATGGTCAGAGACTGCAGACATGCTGCAGGAGCCTCAGATACTGTGAATCATTATTATAAGGGCAACAGGGAAAAGCAGAATAGTGCCTATAGGGATTCAGAGGGCCGCACAAAAATGCCACAGGTTGAGCACCAGGGCCCTAGGCTATCATGTTTGTTATAAAGCGCTCACATAGTATAACTTCAGATGTCGAGTGTCCAGTGAGCAGGGTCAGCAGGAGGAGGCGGAGATACATTCTGTGGAGGCCAGACGTGTACAAACTCGGCCCGCTTTCCAGTTCTCTTGTACGCTGTCCTCGCAAGGCAACTACATTTCTGCAACAAAAAAAAAAAAAAGTTAGTTCGAATAAAACTGACATACAATTCTCCATAGTGTTCAACTTTCTAAGATCAGAAAGAGGGGCAACTTTTTGCACAACAGATGTAGGCGAAGAACACTCCCCGAAGGAGACCATAGAGAAGCTATATGCACATATAGAATGGTTGTCTAAACACATTTTTTTTTGCTGCCATCTTTTCTCATAACAAATATAGTTACATAGTAGGTGAGATTAAAAAAAGACATAAGTCCATCAAGTCTAACCTATGTGTGTGATTATAGGTCAATATTACATTGTATATTCCTGTATGTTACGGTCGTTCAGGTGCTTATCTAATCGTTTTTTAAAACAATCGATGCTCCCCGCTGAAACCACTGCCTATGGAAGGGAAATAAACATCCTTGCTGCTCTTACAGTAAAGAACCCTCTACATAGTTTAAGGTTACACCTCTTTTCTTCTAAGGCCGCGTACACACGATCAAACATATCTGCTGAAACTGGTCCGCAGACCAGTTTCAGCGGACATATCCGATCGTGTGTACGGCCTAGCAGACAGGTTTCCAGCAGACAAAAGTTTTAAAGCATGCTTTAAAACTTGTCTGCTGAAAAGCTGTCTGTCGGATATGTCCGCTGGTTAGTACGCCGAACCAGCAGACCGAAATTTCCTGCATGCGTCAAATGGATTTGCATATCCTGCGGAGAAGTTATTGCCCTGCTTAGCGTCGTCCACAAATACAGAGCTTGAGCTGTTTACTGCATCCTCCAGGTCGTTTATGAACAAACAGGATTGGTCCCAGGACAGAACCCTGGGGGACCCCATTTCCCACCCCTGATCATTCTGAGTATTCCCCATTTATCACCACCTTTTGAACTCTCCTTTGTAGCCAGTTTTCAATCCATGTACTCACCCTATGGTCCATGCTAATGGACCTTACTTCGTACAGTATATGTTTATAAGGAACTGTGTCAAATGCTTTAGAAAAATCCAGATACACCACGTTTACAGGCCTTCCTTTATCTAAATGGCAGCTCACCTCCTCATAGAAGGCTAATAGATTGGTTTGGCAAGAACGATTCTTCATGAATCATGTCGATTACTGCTAAGGATACAGTTTGTATTACTAAAATCTTGTATATAGTCCATAACCATCCCCTCCAAGAGCTTGCATACTATGCATGTTAGGCTAACTGGTCTCTAATTCCATGGGGTGTATTTAGGTCATTTTTTAAATATTGGTGCTACTTTGGCTTTTCTACAATCAGCTGGTACTATTCCAGTCAGTAGACTGTCAGTAAAAATTAGGAACAATTGTCTGGCAATTACTTGACTAAGTTCCCTAAGTACCCTCGGGTGCAAGCCATCTAGTCCTGGTGATTTATTAATGTTAAGTTTCCCTAGTCTATTTCTAATTCTGTACTCTGTTAGCCATGAGGGGGCTTCCTGTGATGTGTCATGAGGACAAACACTTCAGTTTTGGTTAGTAAGGCCCCCCGATTCCCTTGTGAAAACTGAAGAGAAGAATAAATGTAATACCTTCGTCATCTCCCCATCCTTTGAAACGAGACGTTCTTCCTCATTCTTTATGGGGCCAATATGGTCTGTTCTCCCTCCCTTTACTGTTTATATACTTAAATAATTTTTGGGGATGTGTTTTGCTCTCCTCCGCTATGTGTCTTTCGTGTTCTATCTTAGCTGCCCTAATTGCACCCTTACATATCTTGTTGCATTCTTTTCTAAAGTCTAATGCCGCGTACACACGATCATTTTTTGTGATGAAAAAAAACGACGTTTTCTGTGAAGTAAAAAACGACGTTTTTGAAACGTCACTTTTCAAAGACGATGTTGCATACACACCATCGTTTTTTTCACAAAAAGCGAGGTTACGTTCACCACTCTTTTCCATTGAAGCTCGCTTCATAACTAGCTTCTGGGCATGCGCGGGTTGAAAACGTCGTTTTAAACGACGTTTTTGCTACACACGGTGACTTTTTGTGAAACAAAAAACGACGTTTTGAAAAACGACACAAAAAATTCAAGCATGTTGGAATTTTTTTTGGGTCTTTTTTTTAAGACAAAAAACAACGTTTTGCCCACACACGATCAATTTAAATGACGTTTTAAAAAACGTCGTTTTTTTTTCATCGCAAAAAATGACCGTGTGTACGCGGCATTAATGCTGGATGATGATCCCTCAACCTTGTTTTTTTTAAGGCCTTCTCCTTTACTTTTATATGCATTTTTACATTAGAGTTAAGCCATCCAGGACTTTTGTTCACTCTTTTAAATGTATTTCCCAATAGGATGCACTGGCTAATACCCTTCTTTAACCACTTAAGACCCGGACCAATACGCTGGTAAATGACCCAAGGTGTTTTTGCGATTCGGCACTGCGTCGCTTTAACAGACAATTGCGCGGTCTTGCGACGTGTTTTCCAAACAAAATTTGCGTCCTTTTCTTCCCACAAATAGAGCTTTCTTTTGGTGGTATTTGATCACCTCTGCGATTTTAATTTTTTGCGCTATATACAAAAATAGAGCGACATTTTTGAAAAAAAAACACTATTTTTTACTTTTTGTTAAAAAAAAATCAAATAAACTAAATTTTAGTCAAACATTTAGGCCAAAATTTATTTAGCCACATGTCTTTAGTAAAAAAAAAAAATTGCGATAAAAAAAAATAGCTACCTAGCGGGAACAGCGACACTAATACAGCGATCAGAAAAATGATCGCTTAGTAACGCTGGCAATAGGGAGTGAAAGGGTTAACTAGGGCAGTGATCAGGGGGTTAAAACTTTATTAGGGGGGGTGGGGGGGCTATCCTGAACCTAACACTAACTGATTTTACACTGCCTGTTACACTGACACTAAATGCAGTGATTAGGTCACTACATTCAGTGACACTGTGACAGGGGGGGGTGGGGGGTCAGATCGCAAGGGGTTAAGTATGCCTATGTGAGTGTGTGTCAGTGTAATGTTGGTGCACACTTACTGTGAGGTGTTTCTCCCATCGCAGAGGTTGGAAATACCGCTGCGATGGGTGATTACATCACTTCATCACAAAGGGGAGCGCGCGCATTGGCTGGGAGCGATCGCGGGGGGGGGGGGCGGGTAAACGCCGACATCCGCCCGCTCGTCCCGGATCGCTCCCGGAGCCAGGGGGACCCCCCGCACGCCGCGGAGGGGGTCCCGATGGGACCCCCGAACCGCATGAAGGCGGGGACGTAAATTTACGCCCTTGTGCCTGTACATTCTGTGGCCGTATATGTGCGTGCGGGGGTCCTTAAGTGGTTAATATGCTCTTAAAGCAAACCATCTCTCCTCTGTGTTCTTTGTTTCTAAGATTTTATCCAAATTTATGTCTTCTAGCAAGGTTCGTAGTTTAGGGAAGTTGGCTCATTTGAAATTGTGTTTCTTTTGTGTGTCTTTTTGTTCCCCTTGTGTTTTCTATTTGCGTGATTTATACTGAAGCTAATTGACCTGCGATTGCTGTTTCCTAAATTTCCCCCGTATTTCCAAATCTGAGATCAGGTCTGTATTGTTGGTAATCAGTAGATCTAGTAATGCCTTGTTTCTAGTTGGTGCGTCTACCATCGGACCCATAAAATTCTGCTGCAAGACATTTAGGAACTGGCGAGGCCTTTGACTAATGCGTGGTTCCCTCCACCCAGTCTATGTTTGGATAATTTAAATCCCCCATTATGATAACACAGGCTCCTGCCATTGATGTAGATGCCACGTAGTTTAGACCGGTCGCATACTGTCCTCTTATTGGGTGTTCCGACACTGCAAATAGGACTTGTTACTATACAATATTATGGGCCAGATTCACGTATTCCAGAGCATCTTTGCTCTGGAGTAACGCTTCTGATTTGCGTTGCGCTGCCGAATTTTTAGGAGCAAGTGCTGTCATTCACGAAGCACTTGCTCCTAAAGTTGCGGCAGCGCATCGCAAATGAGCCGGCGG
Organism: Rana kukunoris; assembly: GCA_029574335.1. NCBI lineage: Eukaryota > Metazoa > Chordata > Amphibia > Anura > Ranidae > Rana > Rana kukunoris. Next base: position 161,153,713 of record CM056057.1, read on the forward strand.
AATTCAAATGTCGCGGGTACGGGGCGTGTAGTATGCTAACTACGCGCGATCCCGCCGCCGACGTACTGCGCATGCGTCGAGTGTCAAAACATCCCCGTGCGCATGCTCCAAAATCTGTGAATGAACGTCAATGACGTCACATTCCCATTCATGACCGTTTTACGCAAGCGACGTTTTTTTTTTTTTTTCCCGACGCGATGACGACGCCTATACCTAACATAGGATACTCCAGCCCCATGTAGGTATATCTATGCGCCGCGTATCCCGTCCGGAAACGTCGTAACGTCACTGCGTCGCGCCGGATTTCGATCGTGAATTGCCGATTTCCGCTCATTAACATATTTTTTGAGCGTAAATCGGCGGGAACGCCCCCGGCGCCATTTTTAAGTTGAAGTAACGATGCGATGGCGAAACTCAGTTACGCTGCTCGCATCGGAACTTCAACCCGGCGTTTCTTGTTTTCTGGTTACAGAAAACAGAAACGCCGGCTCAAAGCCACTGTTACGCTGGCGGATCACTCGATCCGCCAGCGTAACCTTTCATGAATCTGGCCCTATATTAATTTAGTGGAAGAATGAAAAGTATACTGCAAAAAAATGCTTTGAATCAAGGTAAGTTGGGAGTTAAGCGAGAGTACACAAAAGCCAAGTACAGCATAAAAAGCAGATTCAGCTAGTAGGTTAAATAGTAATAGACCCCTGTTGGTCGCATGTGGGGGGTGGTGATTCGAGCATATTTCCATTGTGCAAACCTCTAATATAAATTGGTCAGCTATTATAAACATGTATGATGCAATCCTTCCCTCTTTTATCACACAAACTTTTTTGCAGCCACTAGGTGGCAGGAAAGCTGCACCGTATCTTTTGCTGCCAACCTAAAAAAAAAAACTGTCACTTCAGGTCATTTATACAGTATACCTTAGAAAAAATGTATCAAACATTATTACATAAAGGTAAATTGCTTGATGAATTCTTTCATTTATACAGTATACCTTAGAAAAAATGTATCAAACATTATTACATAAAGGTAAATTGCTTGATGAATTCTTTCAAAAGTGCTAAGTGGGAGTTTTGGCCTTTTTATTTGAACGTTTTGGCTTTATACAGGAGCTAGTAAAAAATGGAAGTGTTCTTGCATGGTAAAATACATAATACAATAAAAACTACTGTATATTTTTTGTATGATATTTGAATATAGACAAATGATATTCTAGTTTATTAACCCCCCCCCCCCCCCCTATCATTAATGACATTGTAATGTTAAGGCTCATTTAGGCCTCATTCACACCTATGCAGGTTGCAGTTTGCATATTCCAGGTGCATTTTATATTTTTCAATACACATTTTTTGATCCATTGAAGTCTATGGAACCAAAGACCCTGGCCGTTTCCATAAAATGCACAGATGTCAACTACATCCGTAGGAAACTATGTTAACCACTTAAGGACCCCTTCACGCCGATATACGTCGGCAGAATGGCACGCGACCTGGTCCGACCTGGTCGGCGGGACCCACGGACCCAATCGCCACTGGATTCCCGCAATCGGTCCCCGGAGCTGAAGAACGGGGAGAGCTGTGTGTAAACACAGCTTCCCCGTTCTTCAGTGTGGCGGCGTCATTGATCGCGTGTTGGATTTTATAGGGAAACACAATTAATGACGTCACACCTACAGCCACACCCCCCTACAATTAGAAACATGAGATGAGGTCACACTTAACCCCTTTAGCGCCCCCTTGTGGTTAACTCCCAAACTGCAATTGTCATTTTCACAGTAAACAATGCATTTTTAATGCATTTTTTGCTGTGAAAATGACAATGGTCCCAAAAATGTATCAAAATTGTCCGAAGTGTCCGCCATAATGTCACAGTCATGGAAAAAATCGCTGTCCATTGCCATTAGTAGTAAAAAATAAATAAAAAATAAAAATGCAATAAAACTATCCCCTATTTTGTAAATGCTATACATTTTGCGCAAACCAATCGATAAACGCTTATTGCGATTTTTTTTACCAAAAATAGAGAAGAATAGAAGAATATGTATCAGCCTAAACTGAGGAAAACATTTTTGTTTTATATATTTTTGGGGAAAATTTATTATAGCAAAAAGTAAAAAATATTGATTTTTTTTCAAAATTGTCGCTCTATTTTTGTTTATAGCGCAAAAAATAAAAACCGCAGAGGTGATCAAATACCACCAAAAGAAAGCTCTATTTGTGGGGAAAAAAGGACGCCAATTTTGTTTGGGAGCCACGTCGCACGATCGGCAATTGTCAGTTAAAGCGACAAAGTGCCGAATCGCAAAAACTGGCCAGGTCCTTTAGCTGCCTAAAGGTTCGGGTCTTAAGTGGTTTATTGGACTGTAGTGTGTTCCTGCAAAACTGAAAATGCACAAAAAAAAAATGCATAGATGTGAACCTAAGCTTAGATGGGCAATGAGGCTGGATTCACACCTATGCAGTTTTAGTGCTTTTTGCATTTTTCAGATTTGCACTACAGAACGTGTTCCATAGGAAACCATGTTAAATGGGCTGTAGTGCAAATCTACAAAATGCAAAAAGCACTAAAAATGCATAGGTGTGAATCCAGCCTTTAACCATGTGCTCTGTGCAGAGCCGCTGACTTATGTGTCTTCATCCACCTCGAGTCTGCATGCAGGCAGCCCATAGAAATGGATGCACACGCTGTAGCTACAGCAACACAATCGCATGGCAATGTTTGACATGCAGTTAGGAGCATGGATCGGAACACAGACACTGTGTGCGATTAAGTCGCAGTGCATATAAAGTCCTGGTTTTCTACTACCAACCACCACTACGTATGTGCAAGGGAAAAACGTACAGACCCCCGAACCATTTCAATAGCAAAAACAATCAACAGACCGCATGGGAGTTCCCCTTATGTCTGGGCAGTTGTATTCTACCTGTTTGTGCCAGACGTTCCCCCCTCTACAACTGTGATAGATAGGTACTGTAACGGCACCCCAAATGGGAAACAGGTTAAAGCCGTTTAGGATATCCCATTCCCAAAAACAAGGTCGCTACCGACACTCCACAATTAGGCAAACGCGACCCATAGGAATAATACGAGACACAGCTCTGTATGAAGTTTAAGTAGGTCTGAGCCTTTATTGAGAAATACAGGCTCTTATATACAATTTAGGATACTGCAGTGACCAAATGAACACTGACCCAACTCCACCCACAACATCACACACTGGTTACCCAATGAGCCCCCCAATGCACATCATCCTCAATACATCTCTTTAGCAGACATCCTGACTCCGGGACCTGACCTAATTTACATGAGCTAATTAACTACAGCTGATGACTCAGACACCTGACCTTCAGGCTGTATGTTAACTTACAATACACATTATCACAGTAGCAGACTTAATTACCACAACAGACAATATAATGCAATCACACCCCACCTCATCACAGCAAGCTTTATAGTACACTACAGCCAACACACAATATATATACAATGTATACCGCATTAAATCTGACTATCACAGATCATAGAGACACAGGGTGATCTACACATAAGGGCGCGTACACACTATCAGTCAAAACCGATGAAAACGGACTGAAGGTCCGTTTCATCGGTTCAAACCGATCGTATGTGGGCCCAATCGGTCAAAAAAAAGAGAACTTTCTTTAAAATTTGACCGATGGACGCCTGACCGATGGGTCAAAACCGATCTTTAGTATGCAAAAGCATCGATTAAAAGGCCGCGTACGCTCAGAATCAAGTCAACGCATGCTTGGAAGCATTGAACTTTGTTTTTTTCAGCACGTCGTTGTGTTAAAACACGTAAACGTCACCGCTTTCTAGCACGATCGGTTTTTTAACCGATGGCGTGTAGGCACATCAGACCATCAGTCAGCTTCATCGTGTGTCTGTTTTGGGATACGTCTTTCATGTAATTTGTGCAATGACTACATCAGCCAGCAGATGGCAGTGTTAATAAGTTTGTAGCGGATATCTATGGATAAATTCTGTCTTTTCTGCATATTAAAGTATTCCTGGTTACTGTCTGCAGTTAAAGCGGAGGTTCACCCAAATAACATGTAAAAAGTATCATATTCTTTAGGGCCCTTTCACACGGAGCGGTCCGCTCCGTGTGTCCGTCGGCTCAGCGGGGGGTCTCTGCTGAGCTGTCGGGCGGACAGGGAGGTCCCTGCACACTATGCAGGGACCGCCCTGTCTCTCCTCCGCTATCCCCTATGGGGAATCGGATGGAAACGGACCGTCTGTCCGTTTGCATCCGATCCGTTCCACCGGACGGAAGAAAATAGGACATTCTTCCGTCCGAAAAAACGGATGCGGATCTTGCGGACGTTAGCGGATGCATCATCCGCTAACGGATCCGCTCCCATAGGGGCCTATTACAAGTCCGTTAACGGACTTGTAATTAGTGGACTGTTCGTCCGCTAGTGTGAAAGGGCCCTAAGACTTCCAACATGTACAGTATGTGCTTTTTTTTTGGCTCTACATACCGTATTATGGCTATTATGGCTATTTTCCATCCCGGCTTCCGGGTACTCACTCCCGCTGGAGTAGGCATTCCTATGCTGCAGCACAGTGTCATTGCGTAGGTGCGTCACAAGTTTCCGAAAGTAGCCGAGTCAGCTCTATGGGGCGCCTGCACAGTCAGCTCTACGCGGCTCCTAGTTGGTGCGCAGGGGCTGTATAGCGCCGTATAGAGCTGACTCGCAGTTCAGCTACTTTCGGAAAGTCGTGACGCAATAGGGGGGGGCCTTATGCGCCGGGGGGAAGTTTTTCTCAAGGACATCGATCATCTGGTCGAAGTCCCAGATGACATTGCGCCGCAGCATAGGAACGCCGGGTGGACCATAATAGCCAAAAAAAAAAGCACATACTGTACATGTTGGAAGTCTAAAGAATATGATTTTATATACATGTTATTTGGGTGAACCTCCGCTTTAAAGTAGAACTATAGGCAAAACTTTTTTTGTTCATTTTGGATATAGCAAGGGAGGGTTATAACTCCTGTCAGATTTGTTTTTATCATCTGTAGATTTCCTTTCACTCCCTGTCAAATAGCCAAACAGGAAGTGAAAGGAAATCCATGCAAATTAGGGATCTCTTGGGGACCCTCAGATCACCAAAAACGAGTGTCCCCATTGGAAGATTTCCCCCGCAATTACTTTTCTGGGGACAACCCGAAATTTGGGATTTTCTTTTATTTTCACTTTCAGTGATAATAGTTAACAGGACAATTAGAGAAGGTGAATCCCCTAAACAGCGGCACAGTCAGCAATAAAAAAACCTGACAGGTGTTCTAATCCTTCTGCACTCTATCCAAAATTAAAAAATAATGTGTTATGCCACGTACACACGACCGTTTTTCATGACGAGAAAAATGCAATTTTTTTAATTGGTCATTAAAAACGACCGTGTGTAGACTCCAGAGCATTTTTCTCGACGTGAAAAATGGGCATTAAAAATTTAGAATATGCTCTATTTTTTCTCATCGTTTTTCACGTTGTGAAAAACGATCGTGTGTAAGCTTTAACGATGGGAAAAAAAACGCACATGCTCAAAAGCAGGTTATGAGAAGGCAAATTTGCATAATCAGCCCAAAGTGTGTCGCCAATCGAATGTAACTTCCCCTTTACAGTGCCGTCGTACGTGTTGTACGCAGAGCTTTTTTTCTTAGAAAATAGGTGCAGGAACTCAACCACGACCCTGTTCAGATTTCAAAAACAGTAGAAGGGTCTTAAAGGGGAATTAAATACCAGGATCGCATTGCATACAGAGTGCAGAGTACAGGGGGTTACACACAGAGTGCAGAGGTGTCGCTTGTAAATACAGAAACCAGACTTCTGTGTTTACAAGTGATTGTGGTGATCAGGCACCAAAGGGTCTGTGCCAGAGGTGGTGGAACTGAGTTCCCCCAAGTTCCCCCTGAAAAAAAGCCCTGGGTACGTCACCGCGCTTTGCTTGAACATTTTTTTTTCACGATCATGTGTATGCAAGGCAGGCTTGACAAGAATCACGTCGAGAAAAATGTTTTTTTTTTCCATGACATGAAAAATGGTTGTCTGTACGCGGCATTACAGTTTAAGCAGCAAAGCCCATGTGGACTGTGATCTCAGACATCTGTGATAGATCCTAGCAACCGTGTGCTGCAGCGATCCCTCTTATACTAGAGTCAATGGCCCAGATGCACAGTTGGGCGCACATTACACCGCTGTAGCGCAAACGCCGTACACCATGCCCATGCAGCGCGGAGAGGCATGCACTGTATTCAGCAAGCTATTGCTCCCAATGCTGCGTCGACGTGGTGTATTTTTCGAAGGCACACACCGGCATAGGTGGAAGTGGGCGTGACCCCATGCAAATGATAGTCCGAGCATGGTGCAGTATTTTACGCCCGGCGTATATGAGGAACTGTGCATGCGCCGTGACATAGCCGTGACATGAACGCATGAAACTGCATCCTTATGCACATGCTCACAACTACGCCCGCACAACTACTTAAGCTACGCCGGATCACCATGTACGCCGTGAACGTAACGTACGCCCAATATGCCGGCCTGTGTTCTGTGGGGCAGACCTTTTCATGTCTGTTGCCGGGTTGCACCTCATCTATAGGGAATAACTTTACGCCGGACGTACAATTTACGCGCACCTCGCGCAGCATGCGTCGGGCGTACGTACGTTCGCGAATCGCCGTATTTTCCTCATTTGCATGTTTGAATGCCTAATCAATGGGAGCAGCAACATGCGTCCAGACGAAAAGTGCGCCCACGCTACGCCGGGGTAAGTAAGCTACATCGGCGTAGGGTTGCCAGTTTTTAGACGTATGTTGTGGGTCCGGCACACAGCGCAAATTTGCACTTACGGGCGCACATTTGCACTTACATCGGCGTAAGTGCTTTGTGAATCTGGGCCAATATGTTTGAAGGGGACATTGTGTCTGGTGTCCTGAAGAGCTCAGTCTTTAAATTTGCGGTGAAAAGAATTTGCTTAGATTTCTAAGAGGAAGATGAATCTTCTAAGGTTGCTACTACAAAGCTCGGGCCATCATTTACTTGTGCAAGGACTCACAGATTTAAAGGAAAAAGTTCAGTGTCCTCAGGTTGCTACTAAAGATTACTGGAGTATTTCACAATTATGCACTACTTATTCAAGTTCTCATTACAGCATCAAAAAGGCATACCCCTAGACTGGTTAATGAGTCTGAAGAGTTATCTGTATTGTGTACCTGGCTGTGGGGAAATTATTGGAAAAAGAATCCTGGGAATCTACCAGAAAAAAAATGGTTTTAGATATACATTAACTCTTTGATTTTTTTTCCATATGACTTCTTCATAGTTTGCCTAAAGCTAAACTACAGTTTTATTTATTTTTTCAATCAAACAGTGGGCCGAACAAAGATAAAAAAACTATTTCTCTATCCACACAAACATTACAGCATCATGGCGCTGATGGATGTTAGAGACCTTGTGCTCTTCCACCTTCCATTTGAGGATGCCCCACAGATGCTCAATAGGGTTTAGGTTTAGAGTCATGATTGGCCAGTTCATCATCATCACCTTTACCATCAGCTTCGTAAGGCAGTGGTCATCTTGGAGGTGTTGGGGTCGTTATCATGTTCGAATACTGTCCTGCGGCCCAGTCTACGAAGAGAAGGGATCATGCTCTGCTTCAGTATGTCACAGTACATGTTGGCATTCATTGTTCCCTCAATGAACTGTAGCTCCCCAGTGCTGGCAGCACCAGACCATGACACACCCACCACCGTGCTTGACTCCTCAACCTGGTAGCCACCACACACAGTTGACACCATCTGAACCAAATAAGCTTCCCTCTGGGATGATAGCCATGCAGACCAGTTTGAGGTAGTGTGTGGCGTATGGTCTGAGCACTGACCCCCCAACCCATTCAACCTCTGAAGCAATGCTGGTAGCACTCATATGTCCATTTCCCAAAGACAACCTCCATTTTTGACGCTAAGCATGTGCACTCAATTTCTTTGGACGACCATGGCGAGGCCTGTTCTGAGTGGATCCTGTCATGTTAAGCAGCTGTATGGTCTTGGCCACCGTGCTGCAGCTCAGTTTCAAGTTCTTGGCAAACTTCTTATAGCCTAGGCCAGCTTTATGTAGAGTAAGACTTATTTTTTTCAGACCCTAAAAGAGTTCTTTGCCATGAGGGCCATATTCTACTACCAGTGACCAGTATGAGAGAGTGAGAGCGATAACACCAAATTTAACACACCTGCTCCCCATTCACACTTTGTGACACTAACGAGTCACATGACACCGGGTAGGGTAAATGGCTAATTGGGCCCAATTTAGACATTTTCACTTAGGGGTGTACTCACTTTTGTTGCCAGCGGTTTAGACATTAATGGCTGTGTGTTGAGTTATTTTGAGATGACAGCAAATTTACACTGTTATAGAAGCTGTAGAGTGTACATTCACTACTTTACATTGTAGCAAAGTGTAATTTATTCAGTATTGTCACATAAAAAGATCTAATAAAATATTTACAAAAATTTGAGGGGTGCACTCACTTTTTTGAGATACTGTATATAATATATACAATTTCAAAATGATCAACGATTCTACCCTTCACCACTATATTTAAAATGTAATGTTTTGTCTTCTGGTGCCCCGCTTTAAATTAATAGAATTTGGCTGCATTCTTTACAAAACTTCATCAGAAGGTTTATTGGACCTATGTATAATATACAATGAAACAATACATTATTCTGCCTTGCGGGCTTAGTGCAAGTGCAACATATGACCACCCTGTGTCAATTTATGGTGCACCCTCATTGTCTGCACCATTACCAGCCCAGAGGTCATGGCCAAGTAAAAAACCAGGAATGGTTTTCATTGCCTCTGAGAAGCCGCCCTCACCCAACAGTCATGTAGAGAGAGCCTATCACCCCTTTGCAGCATTATAAATACTCCATGACATATATTTCATCTCTTTCCTGTCCATATTTAAAGTATACAGTCCAGAATATTACAAATCCAACTGTTGAGAAATGGCAAAACAACCATTACACAGACAGATCTAGCATCTGTTTTATTTTTTGATGCTATCAAGGATAGGATGCAGACAGCATGACAGGACTCTCCTGCAGATCTCTTGAGAGAATATTAGTGTCATTATCTATGACTAATAACAGCAGGAAACCATCCAATTTTTCTGTCAGGTCAGTGGAATGTAGTGCGGTTCTAGGCTCATAGGAGAGGCCAGATCTGCTTTCTGATCCACTTTCTGTGGCGGCCATATTCTATAAGTGTTATGTTGCTCTGCGACATGAGGTCAGCAATGTGTGGAATTCAGATTCAGGAATTCAGAAATGTGGACCATAGCTGAACTCACATCTGTAGTCCATGTTTTACATATCCTTGCTGCCCCTGTCAGAATGTATTACATACAAGCTGCCATTTTGTGGCCTGTAAAACACTGCAGCCTGTCAAGGCTATACAGTAGGGTGACCAGACATCCCCAGTTTCAGGGGACAGTCCCCTGATTGAGGACAATGTCCCCGGACCAAGTCTGTCCCTGGTTTTGTCCCCAGATTGGATTTAATAGGGGGCAGGGGCAATTTCAAAGACAATCAGTGCAGAATGAAATTAAAAAAATTAGAATTAATTGTATTTTTCCCATTATCTGTGCTCCTTTCTGATGATCATGTGCTGGTCGGAGCGGAGGGAATATTTCTTCAGTTTCGGATGCATGCCCATTCAACTCCACTCTCATGTTCTTCTGCCTTGGCTCAAATCCTGGCCAGCCACCTGCCTATCTCCTTTCCTTCCCTGGTGGAGTGATCTTCCTCTGCTCCCCATCCAGTAGTAGCTGGGGGCCGAAGAGTAAGACTTGAGAGGCTGTGAGGCGGGCGGCGATGGGCAGAGAGTCGCTGATTGTTGCCATTACTAGTAAAGAAAAAATATGTCCCCGGATTTCATTTAAAAAATCTGGTCACCTTACTATACAGTGGCTAAAATAATTATTTGATCCCCTGCAGATTTTGTAAGTTTGCCCAATTACAAAGAAATGAAGGGTATATACGTGTTATCATATGTGTATTTTAAATGATAGAGACAGCATATCAATCAAAACTCCAAAAATGTCTGGTCACTCTATGCTAAAGGCCTGAGGGCCACGCAATAAGTACTAAAGGACACCAAGTCTGTAAAAGCATAACCCAGCAGAGGTCCTGTACATCACTCCAGTATGCAAATATCTGCCCCTACGGAAGCCAGCAAGTGTACAGGGTGTGCTTTGGCACAAGAATTTATTTTTCTGCCTGTTAAAGTCACACGAAAGCCATTAGTGAAAATCTGTTCATGACGCACATTGGCTCAAAAGAAATAAAAAAGACATTAGGATTGTGCCATCCTGCATTTGGATGGGGTTTTGGCTGAAGCAGGAGGAAAATTAATTATGTGCAACTTGATCTGCACCAAAAATCTGGGTGTAGACAGTCTCTTCAAAATATAAACTTGCTATAGAAAAAAAAATAGGACAACAGCAGAGACGGAACCTATGGTGCCTAGATATTGTTCAAGTGAACATAGGATTTGTCTAGGCAGTGCAAAGCAACATGTTCACAACACTGTCCAACACCCCTAGTCCCCTGCATACTTACCTTCTGTTCATTCACCTCCTTAACTCACCTGCTGTAGAGAAAGATGTGAAGTACCCAATACTAATGAGTATGAAGGAACATGGTGCTCTTTTCCTTTACTTCCGAAATGCAATTCAGGGTGGACAATTAGATAACTGGAAACATAAGAGAAAACAGAAGGCACGTAGGCCTAGTGCATTATCCTCAATACATGTTTTTATTCTTTTTTTCCTAATAGAAACATAGCGGTCCCCGGGTTACAAACAACATGATTTGAATCTGATTTGATTTGAATCTGTTTGGTAAACATTTTTCAAGTGTAGCTCCAGCCATATTTTTAAGCTTTTTGGATAGCATGGGGAAGGGTTATCACCCCTGTAACGTTTGTTTTGCTTTTTGTACCCCTGTTCAGAAGATTTTACCTCACTTAAAAACTTTAAAACATTTGGGTTGTTGTGGAAACAAGCCTTGGTGATAAAGCATCAGTGGAGGTACCCTTTTCCCATAAAAACTCTAATGCCGCGTACACACGATAATTTTTTGCGATGAAAAAAAACGACGTTTTTTAAAACGTCATTTAAATTGATCGTGTGTGGGCAAAATGTCGTTTTTTGTCTTCAAAAAACCGACCAAAAAAAAAAATTCCAACATGCTTGAATTTTTTGTGTCGTTTTTCAAAACGTCGCTTTTTGTGTCATAAAAAGTGATGGTGTGTGGGCAAAACGATGTTGAAAACGACGTTTTCAAACCCGCGCATGCTCAGAAGCAAGTTATGAAACGGCGCTTCAATGGAAAAGAGTGCCGTCGAACGTGGTGTACGTCACCACGCTTTGCTAGAGCTTTGTAGAAATACGATGGTGTGTACGCAACGTCGTTTTTTTTCATGATTGAAAACGTCGTTTTTTTTCATCGCAAAAAACGACCGTGTGTACGTGGCATTACAGGAGTGAATTTCCCTTCCTAGCGGTAGATTTTTTCTTACTTCCTGTTGTCTCCCTCCGTTTGTAATTAAGGTGTTTGTAACTAGGGGGCTATTGAGGATAATGCACTAGGCCTACATGCTTTCTGTTTTCTCTTATGTTTCCAGTGACTTGGGACCCCCCCCCCCCCCCCCAGTCTTTAGAGGGCAGTGAGGTGTACATTGTTTACTTACATTTAATCCTCAAACAAGAGTATATTGATAACACGTTGGGACCTACTACACAGTGCAGTAGAGTGAGTATTGAGATATTCTCTACACGTTATGAAGGAATCAAAATGTAAGGCTGATGCGTGTGGCCATAATGTCCCATATATAAATGCAATACTACAGAAAAAATGGTGAGTGCCCAAAGGACTTTGTGAAAAAAAATCAAAGAAGGTAAAACAGAAGAAAAAGGAAGACAGACTAAGTAGTGGACTCAGGGAGCCACTCTTCCATATTACCACTGGATAAATAAAATATGAATAAACTGAGTAAGTAAAATGAAGGTAAAACAGAACACCCTTTTCCTTCTGTTTTACTGTATTTCATTATGATTTGTGTATGCTTGTTCTTATGTCCCCCAGCTTTTTCGCAGCTCAGCTGCTTCCTCGCTCGCCCCCCTCTCGTGGGCAGTCTAGTATCTCTCTGAGGAGAATGGTTTGCGCTAGTTGGTATATTCCCGCCATAACTTTTGTGTGTGAGCCAGCATTCTCTTGGTTCCTTTTATTGGATATGTACTAACTATTACATGTGGTTTCTTTTTTTCTTGTTTGCACATCACCTGAGGAAGTGAACATTGTTTCACAAAGTGTGTGATTCATGCAAGAGCTCGTGTTAGAAGTTCCTGTGCTGTCTGTGCTCAGTGAAGTATATAGAATCATAATAAATAATCTACAATATCTACCATATAATCAACAACATCTGTTATAACAAATAACAAAACATTGCAATAAAAGTTCATAAGGTGCTGTGATTCTTCAATATCACAATAATTCCTTTAAAGTGTCATCCGTGCAGCAAAAGTTCTTTATAAGGTGCAATAATATATGGCAAAAGTAATGAAAGTGCTGTGCTCCCCCGTCCTTCTTTCCTGCAGCAATTGTAGTTTATTTAGCCTAGGTTCACATTGGATCGATTTGTCATGTGATTTGAGAGATCAAATTGCATGACATGTTGCAGCCTATTGGAGGCAGTGGCACTGTTCCAACCGGTGCGATTTTGCGGCACCGCACAGATTTGCAAAAGTAGTTCCTGCACGATGTAGCGCGATTTCAAAGTAGCATTAATGTGGACCAGGGATTCAATTTATTTAAGCACATCCTAGTGCGGGGATATTCATAGCATGCAAGAGCTTGTTCACTTGAATCATTTATGATGTTGAACATATCTATAAGTACTCACATTTATATGTATATCAATGTTCTGTGTATGTTTATTAAAGCGGTTGTATACTGCTGGACTTTTTTCTTTTTTTCCTTGTAAGGTAAAGTCATAATGTGCTAGTATGCATCGCATCACTGCAGCTACTTCAATCTTCACCCATCTTGCTTCCAGGTTTGCGGGTTCCGGCTCTGTGACTGAGTGGAGCCACGATGACATCACTCCCGCGCATGCACACAGGCGCCACCTTTCACAGTAAAGGGCTCAGAAGGAGCAGCACGTGTGGCCGTTCCTACAGAGCGAATGCGCCAGTGATGTGACTGGCTGCATGTAATGTAAAATAACTCCTTAAAGGTGCATGTTTAGGAGATATGTACACCACCTATAGGTAAGACTTATTATAGGCTTGCCTATAGGTAAAAGGAAGTTTACTTCCTCTTTGACCACTTGTCATCTGCCCACCGTCAAATGACGGCGGGCAGATGACTCCATTATCCTGACATCACGTCATATGCGGGGATCCCGTGCGAGTGCCCGGCGGCAACGATCGCCGCCGGGCACACGCGATTGCTCAGTAACTGAGCGGGGACGTGGAGCTCTGTATGTAAACACAGAGCTGCACGTCCCTGTCAGGGAGAGAGGAGATCGATTGTGTCCCTTGTACATAGGGACACAATCGGTCACCTCCCCCAGTCACCCCCCCTCCCCCCACAGTTAGAACACTCATAGGACACACATTTAACCCCTTCCCCGCCCACTAGTGGTTAACCCCTTCACTGCCAGTCACATTTATACAGTAATCAATGCATATTTATAGCATTGTTCACTGTATAAATGTAAATGGTCCCAAAAATGTCAGAAAAGTGTCCGAAATGTCCGCCATAACGTCGCAGTCCCAATAAAAAAATCGCAGATCGCTGCCATTAATAGTAAAAAAAAAAAAAATGCCATAAACTATCCCCTATTTTGTAAACGCTATAAATTTTGCGCAAACCAATCGATAAACGCTTATTGCATTTTTTTTTTACCAAAAATATTTAGAAGAATACGTATTGGCCTAAACTGAGGGAAAAAATATTTTTTGTATATATTTTTTGGGTTATTTATTATAGCAAAAAGGAAAAAATATTGCATTTTTTTAAAAATTGACGCTCTATTTTTGTTTATAGCGCAAAAAATAAAAACCGCAGAGGTGATCAAATACCACCAAAAGAAAGCTCTATTTGTGGGAAAAAAAGGACGCCATTTTTGTTTGGGAGCCACGTCGAACGACCGCGCAATTGTCAGTTAAAGAGACGCAGTGCCGGAAGCTTATATTTTGCCCGTAGGTGCACAGTAGGCAAGTGGTTAAAGTGGTTGTATAGTCATAAGGCTTACCTGTAGGTAAAAAAAATATCTCCTAAACCTTTACGGTTTAGGAGATATTCCCCTTGCAATGAGATGCGCACAGGGAATTCTCAGCTGAAGGCCCAGCAGGCCTTGCCAGAGAGAAGTCACACCTGTGCATGTGCGGGAGTGACGACATCACGGCTCCAGCCACTCACAGACACACCAAGGCCACATGTCAGCTACCTTGGCGTGGACCAGGTAAGTTACCGACGCATCGTTCTATGGTAAGTATTTCATAATGAGCTAGTATGCACCATGGTTTATTGCAGGGACCCTATGCTGAGTTCCTTCTGTTACAAGGCTGACAGGAGTAGTGACAGCAGCATCACTACTCTTGTTGGCTTAGCGCTGGGAGCAGTGAGGAGTGAGCCAGGAGGAGTTGCGGGTTGCGCACCCCCTAAGCGGATCACCAAAGTTTGCATATCATGAATGGGAAGGGGGGCACAGTTTGGCATCTTTGCCCTGCGCGCTGGATGACCCGGCAGTCCCGGCACTGAGCACAGCTGTAGGTTTTGCTGTATGTAAAGTGCTGTATGATACGATGAGTAATGTAGATAGTCAGAATAATGAAGAGGTGTGCAGGTCAAAAGTTTTTTTAGCTGGGCTAGCTCCAGTCTGCTTTCCACTGAAGGGACAGGACAGGACCTTGTAATAAACACACATTCAGCTGTAGAGCCTGTAGAGAAAACAGCTGTTGTGCAATATGACCCTTAAGAGAAATCCTAATAGTTTTCAGCATCATGAATAAGATGAGTTTCCTGCAAGCATGCTGAGCATTCCCGGGCCTCAAATTCCACAAAGCTTCTCCCCTCCGTTGAACAATAGAATTACTCTGGAAAAAAAAAAAAAAGCCCCCCCATCCATGTGGAATATCTGCTGTCCATACACTGCTGTCATCTGGAACTAACAAGACTTCACCAAGGGAAATATATGAAAACTAACCCTTGGTGGGAAGTAGGGGGAGAATCCTAATAGTCTTAGTTTTTAGACAAAAACACACCAATTTAGAAAAACGGGAAAATATACTTATGGGGGAACTTACTAAAACTGGAGCGTGCAAAATTTGGTGCACCTCTCAATAGAAACCAAGCAGCTTCCACATTTTATTGTCAAAGCTTAATGGCTTAAGGATCACCCCATAGCAGATATACTGCTACAGGGTGGTCCTCTAATGCAGAATCACATTATATATATATATACATATATATATATATATATATATATATATATATATATATATATATATATATATATATATACGATTGATTCTGCACTTCACCTTAGGGAGCGTGCGCACGTGCTGCCAGTGGCATGCTTCTGGTGTGATTTTTCACAGCAGAAGCCGATTTGCGGGTGCCGGGCACTGGATGTCCACCAGCACCCGCTGATCGTTGGGCAGGGACACAGAACAAAGCTCTGCCTATGTAAACAAGGCAGAGATTTCTTCTGCCCGGGGGGGATACATTTTGTGGGGAATAAATCCCATCACTTCTCGAAAGTTCATAATTCAGCAACCCAAACTTAGAGAATCCCATTAAAGTGTATGGGTGGCAAATCTCGATGTTAAAGTGGATGTAAACCCCAAAAAAATATATATATTTTTTTTTTTATGTCACAATGTAGAGTATAAGATTTCCTTTGATCTGTGCCCAGTCTTGCCACACAGAGTTAATCCAGCGCTGAGTAATCCTCTTTTAATGTTCAGTGCAAATTAACAGAATTCCAGATAAAAACCTGCCAATTATTTCTCTGTTTTTGCTTTCAGTGAGAGGTTATTTACAAATCTAACTTGGACATGTTTATCATATGTTATGTTTTGTTTATCATAACATGAGGTGATCCAAAGTTCATTGTATATTACCAGGATGTGTTATGTGGGGGAGGGGTGGATTTCTCACTTTTTATACCTCATGTTATGATAAACATAACATAACATATGATAAACATGTCAAAGCTAGATATGTAAATAACCTGTCACTCAAAGTAAGAAGAGAGAAAACTGACTTTTTATTTAGGCAGGTTTTTATCTGGAAGGTCTGCTAGACCGTTTCAGCAGACAGATTCGATCGTGTGTACGGGCGAGCCGACGGATTTGGCCACCCGACAGATTGGAAAGCATGCTTACCAATCTGTCGGCTGGGAACCCGTCCACCCGACATGTCTGCTGGTTAGTACGCTAACCAGCAGACATGTCTTCTCGCACACGCGCAAATGGTTTCGACGCATGCGCGGAAGTGTTTTACTTCGACAAACACGGTCCGACCGATTTGAACAAATGGATTTCATAGTGTGTACGGGGCCTTACATTCGGCTATAAAACATATCCAATAAAAAAATATCGCATTTCTTCATAAATTTAGGAAAATATGTATTCTGCTACATATTTTTGGTAAAAATGTAAAATCCCAATAAGCGTATATTGATTTGTGCAAAAGTTATAGCATCTACAAACTGCCATAGGGGAGATATGCTAATGAAAACAAAAATAATAATAATTCAGCGAGGAGATAGTCCTTTCATGCAACTTCAAAGGCAACATTGAAAATACATAAAAAGTTTTTAATCCTTACAGGAGAGAAATCATGCTTGTGTGCTTCCTTAAATCTAAACATGGTGTTACGGAACAGTACAATGACAGCCTCAGCATCAGGGGCGGACTGACCATTGAGTCACTCGGGCACTGCCCGAGGGCCCCATGTCCCTAGGGGGCCCCATCAGGGTTGCCAGGCTCAGTAAAACCAGGGACAGTATGTAAAAATCTGTGTTTTTCTTACATCTGTCCCTGATATGTCTGAAACAAACATGCTTCTGATGTTAAAATCCTGAGATTTTAGCTGCCCCACCTCTGCACTGCCTCCTGGCTTGGTGGCCATCTGTAAACCCAGGGGCCCCATAATCTTCTATTGCCCGGGGGCCCTATGAGTTGTCAGTCCACCCCTGCTCAGCATAGACGGGTGGTGCATATTTGGCTCTGGAATAAAAAAAAAATCTTTCACAAATAACTTGACCTACATACAACAGCACCCCAATCTGACTCAGTTTAGGTTGGAAAAAAAAAAACATTTATTTTTCAAGCAGCTTTATATCAAATAGTACTTGGCCCTCTTTGACTGGTGGATAGACATTCACTAGTACAGTAAAACCTTGATAACCCTAACCCTCAAGGTTTGAGAGCGTTTTGCTCGACAAGCAACAGATTTTAATACATTTTGACATGATATACAAGAAAAGTCTTGATATACAAGCAGCATCACATCAGAACTGAGTATAAAAGAGGAAAGAGGAGCCTCTATGTGTAGCAATATGGTTACATTTAATGAAGGTACAACATTTAGCAACATATTGCTACACATATGCCGCGTACACACGGTCGTTTTTTGCGATGAAAAAAAGGTCGTTTTTAAAAACGTCATTTAAATTGATCGTGTGTGGGCAAAACGTTGTTTTTTGTCTTCCAAAAAACGACCAAAAAAAAATTCCAACATGCTTGAATTTTTTGTGTCGTTTTTCAAAACGTTGTTTTTTGTTTCAAAAAGTCACCGTGTGTAGCAAAAACGTTGTTTAAAACGACGTTTTTCAACCCGCGCATGCCCAGAAGCTAGTTATGAAGCGAGCTTCAATGGAAAAGAGTGGTGAACGTAACCTCGCTTTTTGTGAAAAAAACGATGGTGTGTATGCATGGGCGTCCGCTCATAGGAGTAAGGGGGGGCCAGTGACCCCCCCTGGAATCGGCAAGGGTCTGCCATGCTTGCATCTCTAGCTGTGCTGACTCTCTGTGTTTGTGCGAGTTGGCTCCACAGCTGTTGCAAGATCAGTGTCACTGAGTTACAGAGCTCTTTACTGCCACCTCTGGCTGCTTCCTGTATGTGCACCCTCGTGTTTGCTTGCTGCCTGTAATGTATTTTCAAAGAGACATGTGGAAACAGGACTTGGGAGAAGGAAGACCACCGTGACCTTACAAGTGGGGACTGTGAGTGCAAGTTAAGGGAGAAGGCTTTATGGGATAATGACTAAGCCCCTGCCCTTCATGACATTGTCAAAGAAGCGGAGCATAGGTGACCGTAAAATTATGCCCCCCCCTGGAAAAAGTTCAGCGGACGCCCATGTGTGTATGCAACATCGTCTTTGAAAAGTGACGTTTCAAAAACGTAGTTTTTTACTTCACAGAAAACGTCGTTTTTTTTCATCACAAAAAATGATCGTGTGTACGCGGCATTAGAGGTGCCTCTCTTATCTTATAAACAGTAAAACCTTGGTTTGAGAGTGTTTTGCAAGACAAGCAACATTTTTTAAAAAATTTTGCCTTAATATACAAGCGATGTCTTGATATAAGAGTAGCGTCATGTCACAACTGAGTATAAAAAAGAAGAGAGGGGCCTCTAAGTGTAGCAATATGGTTACATTTAATGAAGGTACAACATTTAGCAACTTATTGCTACACTAAGGTCTAAAATCTTTTGGTCTGATGGTGTGTACACACGATCAAACCAAAATCCCCACGGACAGACAGCGCTGTGACGTGGCGGTGACGTTGACGCCATGACGTCCTCAAACCAGGAAGTAAAATGCTTCCACGCATGCGTCGAATCCATTCGACGCATGTTAGGGATTTCGTTCCACTGGTTAGGCGTACTAACCAGCAGACATGTCTGACAGACAGGTTTCCAGCGGACAAGTTTTAAAGCATGTTTTAAAACTTTTGTCCGCTGGAAACCTGTCCGCTAGGCCGTACACACGATCGGATATGTCTGCTGAAACTGGTCTGCAGACCAGTTTCAGCGGACATGTTCGATCGTGTGTTCGCGGCCTTAGAGGTACCTCTCTTCTCTTTTATACCCTGTAAAAATAATGCTTTGATATACAAGTGCTTTGGATTACAAGCGTGTTTCTGGAACAAATTATGCTTGTACTCCCCTCCCCTTGGGGAAGCTTCCATTTGTGGATGGACATTTTATGGTTACACAACCTGGTCACATTGCTAAAAATCTTATATGGACTATAAACTGAAGGACCTAGGAATAAATGGCTGTGGAACAAATCATTTGAGTTTCCATTATTTCTTATGGGGAAATTCGCTTTGATATACAAGTGCTTTGAATTACAAGCATGTTTCTGAAACGAATTATGCTCGCAATCCAAGGTTTTACTGTAGTTCACTAAAGCTGTCTCTTTTCTTATTTCCTGTTGCTGAACAATTTCTATTAAGCATCTTTCATTTCTTCTTTGATCTTGATGATGGCCGGCAGCACTGTGGATATCTGACCTTTTTTCGAGTAGACTTTGGCAGCAAATGGTCATCCATAGTATGTTTGATATCTTGGTTGGTAGTCCCCATTGTGTAGTTCCAGTCCGCTGGTGTCCTGCTCTTCTCACAGCTCCCGGACAAGACACCTCCTTTGGTGCTCTTCCCTTGCACTCCATTGTCTTTGCTGGAAAAGGATAATGTTGTCTATGTGAACGTTGCTTTACGAAACGTTGCTTTACGAGTGTTAGGATTCCAACTGACTACTTCCTTAGGTATACATGTTGTAACTACTTATCAGTCCTTAATGTATTCTATGTAAATATAGTATGTTTTTAATAATGCATTTAAATAAAAGTTTCTACTTTTTTAGAACGTGTTGATCTATTTTTGTTGGGTGCAACTCTTGTAAAAGTCCCAGGGGCAATTTCAGTGTATGAGAGCTCTATTAAGCTCTCATTAAGAATTATGGTAGCAGTGTAAAATTGGCCAGCAGTGACATTTCTAATTAGGGAGAATGGCTGAAATGTACTAGAGAAAAATAGTACCAGCAGATGTTTTACTACAAGACTTAAGAGACTGCAGATCACAACAGTGTTGAATTGAGCACCTCAAACAAAATGGCTCTATGCACAAAAAAAAAAAAAGGAAAAGAAATGAAAACCCTCAAATATCAACCACTAAAACAAAAGTTTACTATGAACAGGACAGCAGGTAAATTGTCATCTGATTTCAAATTGACCAAAAAATAACATTAAAGCAAAAAAGTCTCTAATAATAAGAATAGTCCTTAGTAGGCTGGCTTAAACAAAATCCTCTTAGGCCGCGTACACACGATCAAATTTATCTGCTGAAACCGGTCCGACGGACCGTTTCAGCAGACAAATCCGATCGTGTATATGGGCGAGCAGACAGGTTTGTCCATCGGACAAATTTCAAAGCATGCTTTGAAATTTGTCTGCTACAAACCTGTCCGTCGGATCTGTCCGCTGGTTAGTACACTAACCAGCAGACAGAACGTTCCACGCATTCGTCGAATGGTTTGGTGACGTGGCGGCGTCAAAGTCACCGCCACGTCACTGCGTTCCCTGGCCGAGGGGATTTTCATCCGATGGTGTGTACACACCGTCAGGCAAAAATCCGGAGGAGACATGTCCGCTGGAAACGGTCCGTCGGATATGTTTCAGCAGACATGTTCCTCCGTGTGTACGCGGCCTGACTGGCCAATTTTCAGCTTTCATTAGTCACACTTTGAATGACAATTTTGTTCACACAAATAGAGCTTTTTTTTTTTGGTGGTATTTAATCACTGTGTGTTTTTATTTTTTGCTATAAAATTTTGCAAATAAATAATATTTTTTCATAAATAAGGTCAAAATCTATTCTGCTACTTTTTTTGTGAAAATAACCCAAACCAGTGTGTTATATTAAGTCTATAGGAAAGTTATACAGTCCACAAACTATGGTATATTTCCTGAATCGATCAATCCTGATTTACTGACATCTAATTTCCTGAGGCCCAAAAGTGTCAGGACATTACAGATATCCCCCAAATTACCCATTTTTGGAATCTAGACAGTCCAAGGTATTTAGTAAGAGGCATGGCGGGTTTTTTGAAGTTGTAATTTTTTAGCATACTTTTTTTTGGAAAACGAATCAATTTAAAAAATGTTATATACATACTGTCACTAGTGCAGTACAGTGTCATCAAATGATAAGGAAACTGACTGGTGACAGTATTTATATTTAATATAGATTTTTTATGAAAATAATTTTTTTAACATACTTTAACCAGAGCAATATAATGTTACCATAGTAAGATTGTACTACTCTGGGGAAGTGATCAGTATTTTTTTTCACACATTATGTTTGCTCATAGCAATAAATTTCATTGCTATATGCAAGCATTTAACTGAATTAATCATTTGATTCAGTTTGTTTTGTTGTGATTAGTTGTGATTGGCCACAGCTGACCAAGTGACCCAGGTGAGCTGTGATTGTCCCTGTCTGTACCATGTGTTCACTGTGACTGATCATAGCAAGCAACACAATTGTACACAATAGAGGGCTTGAAAGGAAGCCATCCATTGTTTACAGCTGTTATGGGACCTACTGTGATTGGTTACAGTGGTCACATGGTACCCGCAGAGGGCAGGTACACTGATTAGTTATAGGCTGTGTCCCTTGGAATCTTGGCGTGGGGGGTCCCCTACGAATCCATACTATACACGAAGGGCCTGGTATGGACCGGGGGGGCGAACCCCAGGCTGTTTTCTTTTTCATCCAGCTTTCAGGGAGGGGCACAGTTTTATTGAAGTCTATTACCCGCAACTCGTGGGAAAAAAGTCCCTAACCTCTTCCATAAACACATAGATGTGAACTTGTACCATAGGAAACCATGTTAAATGGACTGTAGTGTGTTTCTGCAAAACGTACTAAAAATTGCATAGTTGTGAATCTAGGGTCTGGGAATGTCACTATTCAGCTTTTATGAAAGCCAGAATTGTTGGTAACAATATATTTTAGACAGCTTCTGGGATGCCATGGGAGATCTGAAATGGAGTAACTTACGTTTCTGGAGTCATACCCCCCATTCCTGCTGCTCGCCGGTCATTCCCAGGGTTACCGTTTCCACTGGTGCGCCCGAGAAACAATCTAATGGTGGGGCCAGCTGGTCACAATATATAATAAAAGAGTAGATAATCTTTGATTGCCTCTATGGCCTTGGAGGACCAGAGCGATGTCATGATGTCACTTCCGGTTCAGAGTAAAAGTTAAAAAAAAAAAACATTTTTTTTAAAGCAAATGATCAAATTTTTTTATTTTTTATTTGATCTTTTGACTCTAAAGAGAGATTTTTTTTTTTAACCCAGATCTCTCCATAAAGAGGACCTGTCATCCTTATTTCTATTACAATGGATGTTTACATAACGTGTAATAGGGAAAAAAGTGATAAAAAAAATAAAAATAAGAAATAAATGTTTTAAGATGCCCCATCCCTCCGTGCTCACGCACAAAAGCGAACGCGTATGTAGATCTTGCACACATATGTAAACAGTGTTCACACGACACATGTGAGGAATCGCCGCAAATGTTATGCCGCGTACACACGATCACTTTTTGTGATGAAAAAAAACGACGTTTTCTGTGAAGTAAAAAACGACATTTTTGAAACGTCACTTTTCAAAGACGATGTTGCCTACACACCATCGTTTTTTTCACAAAAAGCGAGGTTACATTCACCACTCTTTTCCATTGAAGCTCGCTTCGTAACTAGCTTCTGGGCATGCGCGGGTTGAAAAACGTCGTTTTAAACGACGTTTTTGCTACACACGGTGATTTTTTGTGAAACAAAAAACTACGTTTTGAAAAACGACACAAAAAATTCAAGCATGTTGGAATTTTTTTTTGGTCGTTTTTTATGACACAAAAAACAAAGTTTTGCCCACACACGATCAATTTAAATGACGTTTTAAAAAACGTCGTTTTTTTTCATCGCAAAAAGTGATCGTGTGTACATGGCATTAGAGCGAGAGCAATAATTCTAGCGCTAGACCTCCTCTGTAACTCTAAACATGTAACCTGTAAACATTTTAAAGCGTCGCCTATAAAGATTTTTAAGTACTGTCGTTTGTTGTGATTCCGCGACCAAACGCAATTTTAAAGCATGACATGTTAGATATCTATTTACTTGGCGTAACATCTTTCATATTTTACAAAATTTAGGTTTATATTGTGTGGTTTTTTTATTAACTAAATTGTTTTGTTTCCAAAAAATACCATATGGCATTATATACAGTATAATTTTATAGCAAAAAAAATACTGATTCAAACCTGCAAACCAAAAGTGCCAGAAATAGCCTGGTCTTCTATGGGTTCAGGATTCTTGCCAACTTTTGCCCTTCAGCAACTGATTTTGAATTGTGTAGGAAACTTACTATGTAAAAAAAAAAAGATTAAAAGTGGAGCTTTCCTTTATGTTGTGAGTCTATGATCCACCAAACCACAAAACTCTGTTCTTGTTTTTGGACAGTGTTGGTCCGTGGGTCCATTTAGTCCTGTTGTACTTAGGAAGCAATGGCCAGCGATATGCAGATCCCCGCAGCTACAGTATGAAGGGCCAGCAGAGGGTTAATGGTGGATGGTGTTCCAGATTACTACCATCTGTCTGCCTTGGAGTAAAATGCATTACAGGCACCCAGAGAGAGCAGATGATTGCATAAAACCAGCAAAAACAAAATATTCACACAGAGAGAGTGTGAGAAACAGAACCCAGCAATGTCAAGGGATGGGGAGAGTGAGCTCACACAAATCCATTCTGTATTGTTTGACAATGGTATCAATCTACCGTCATTCAGCATTCTATAATTCACTGGATATTGAGGTGGGCTGTAGGCGGGACATCTACCTCTGGAAGTTTTTTTTTGACACAGTGTGCATTTTTCTTTTAAAATATATTAGGACAAAAGAAGAACATAGAAGAGGAAATTAAAGTAACATGTATCTACAAAATCAGATTAGAATAGGTTCTCCCCCTGGGACACCATATCACTGATAGAAATGTTTATTCCAGATGTATCATAAAAATTCTTGGAAAAAATCTGAAGGAGGAGAAGGATATCACAGCTACTCTGAGATTTAAAAATGTAATATATTGCATTCATTTTCAGGCTTTTTCCCTCTTTTTTTCTCTTGAAAATCTTACCAGTAAGGCCCCGTAAACACGACCGAGTTTCTCGGCAGAATCCAGCGAGAACCTCGATGGGAGACGTATTCTGCCGAGAAAACCGGTCGTGTGTACACTTTTCGCCGAGCATCCCGTCCGGAAGCTCGTCGAGCCAAAAAGAGAGCATGCTCTCTATTTCCTCGTTGTTCTATGGGGAAATTTTGCTCGACAAGCTTTTTGACAGCTGAACGGGAACCTCGACGGGCGGAACGATGAGTTTAGCCCGACGAGTTTCTCGGTCGTGTGTACGCGGCCTAAGACATTTTGGGGGTTTTTATGAAAAGGCGAATCCACTTTGCACTACAAGTGAAAAGTGTCCTAGGGTTATGCCCTGTACACACGATCGGTTCAATTGGACCGATGGATTTTTTCATCAGATGTCCGATGAAGCTGACTTCAGTCTTGAATCAGTCTTGTCTACACACCATCAGTTAAAAAAACGTTTGTGTCAGAACGCTGTGACGTAAAATACAACGACGTGCTGAGAAAAATTAAGTTCAATGCTTCCGAGCATGCGTCGACTTGATTCTGAGCATGCGTTGATTTTTAACCGATGGAATTCCCCACAGATGATCGTTTTTTTCTATCCGTTTTTTAACCATCAGATAATTTTAAAACAGGTTCTAAGTTTTTTCACCAATGGGGCCCACACACGAACCGATCGTGTGTACGCGGCATAACAATGCTCGCTCACCTTGCTGTATCTATGGAGAAGCAGCATTGCTACCCTCAGACAGGACTACAGAACTCTGCCACCTCTCCTCATCTCTTTAGAAAGGGGTAAGGTGTTTCATATTCCCCTGAGAGAAGTGAGAACAATGCTAACTGGTACTGTCAGAGCACAGAAAGTGATCAGGTTTCTGGAATGATCAAAGGCATTTTTTGCACACAGGTGTAACACTTTCAATGGTGAATTTACGAGACCAAATTAAGTTAATTTTTAGGATTTATTTGCATTTAAAGCAGAACTGTCTATATCAGCCATTCTCAACCAGGGTTCCGTTCCTATTGACCCCTGATGAATTGGTTTCAGTAAGGGTTCCTCAAGGCCTGAAAATTTTGGGGTACCTCTAGGGTAGGGTGACCAGACATCCCTGGTTTCCGGGGACAGTCCCCAGATTGAGGACACTGTCCCCGGATCAAGTCTGACCCCGGTTTTGTCCCCGGATTGGATTTGAAAAGGGGCTGGGGGAATTTCAAAGACAGTCAGTGTAGAATAAAAAAAAAACTGAATTACACCCCCCACTCTATCTTGGGGGGGAGGGGCGTGTATTTTTTTCAGTATCTGTGCCCCTTTCGGATGATCATGTCCTGGTCGCAGGGCTGGACTGGGACAAAAAGTTGGCCCTGAACTTCATCCAGACTGGCCCACTTTGACAGGTCTCTCCCATGGCGGCCAGACAACTCCTGCACCCCCCCCCCCTGCCACCCAAGCCCCCTCTTCCCCTTCACTAGCCACTAGCCATTCTACTTTATTAGAGTAGAACGGCTGGTACTGGTACTCTTATAGGCAGTACCAGTGGGGAAGTTAGACCTTATTTCACCTGGGGCAAAGAATCAGTTTGGTGCCCTACCTTATGGGATAAGATTAGAAAGAAGTGAGAAACTCCCAGGCCATAGCGGTTGAGTCAGCTGTCTGTCCCCCTCCCCCTGCTTCTTTGTTCTCCCCAGGTGAGCACTGCGGGGAGGGAGAGGAGGTAACCGCTGCGGGAAGGGACAGACGGTGAAGAGAGAGACAGAGGAGCAGAGGGGGGCGGTGGTCCGCTGTCACTGAAGCTGGCCCACTGAGCCATCGGCCCACCGGGAAACTCCCTGTAGTCCCAATGGCCAGTCCATCCCTGAGCAGAGGGAATATTTCTTCAGTTTCGGGTGCATGCTCATTCAGCTCCACTCACCTTGGCTCAAGTCCCGGGCAGCCGCCTGCTGCCTATCTCCTTGTCATAACTGGTCGGAGTGATCTTCCTCCGCTCCCCACCCAGTAGTAGCCAGGGACCTGGAGAGTAAGACTTGACAGGCTGTGAGGTGGGCGGTGACGGACAAGAAAGTTGCTGACTGGCGCCATTACTAGTAAAAAATATGCCCCCGGATTTCATTATAAGATAAGATTAGAAAGTGTATTATTATTTATTACCACTTCCAGATCAGGCCTTTTCTGACACTTTTTGTTTAGATGTAACATTCAGTTTTTTGGGCTAGAACCCCAAATTGCCATTTTGACACCCATATCAGACAGAAGCTTGTGTACGCTATTGTAGTTTCATAACACTTTTTGTCTGTACAAGGCTGTGTCACACATAAAAACCTAACATGTTACGGGAAGGGTACAGGGGAAACTCTGAGTCACGTCCTTGTTTTTCATTTTAATAACCTTAATTTCATTATGTTCAGATCTTGCCTTGGATTGTTTTTCCTTTTCTTCATTTCAAGGAAATAGTTTGATTTCGAGTGCCAGGGTCAATGCAGCATTCTATCAGGTACAGTATGATGTCAGTTGGACACATGGAAAGCATGTATAGGATAGTCTGCACTGCTGTCTATTGTACTCAAACAGCTTTGATACCCACCGCTGTTTGAATATCTGAACATTGAATGCATCTGAGGCCGCGTACTCACGTACGAGAACCTCGTCGGGCTAAACCCATCGTTCCGCCCGACGAGGTTCTCGGCAGGCCGTCGAGTTCGTCGACCAGGCTGTCGAAAAAGGCGTCGAGCCATTAGTCCCGATGGCCGTCGAGGAAATAGAGAACCTGCTCTCTATTTTGGCTCGACGCATCGCTCGACAGTTTGCTCGGCGAAAACGTACACACGATCGAGCTTCTCGGCAGAATATGGATCCCAGCGAGCTTCTCGCTGGATTCTGCCGAGAAGCTCGGTCGTGTGTACGGGGCCCGATAGTAAGGATGAGCTCAGGCTGTTCGTAAGTTCACGTGTTAACGCCCGCCAGAAAGCAGACACTCTGCTGCTTTGAAATAGCGCTACTTCAAGTGAAGTAGCGCAATTTCAAAGTAGCATCAATGTGAACCAGGGCTTAGATTGTAAGCTCTTCTGAGCAGGGCCCTCTTAATCCTCTTGTATTTTATTGTATTATAACTGTATTGTCTCCCTTTTTATATTGTAAAGCGCTGTGTAAATTGTTGATGCTATATAAATCTTGTATAATAATCATAATAAAGGGTACAACTTTGCCTTGTTTGAAGAATTACTTGCCATACACGGCGCTTACTATTCCTTTATATTGGCTTTATGAATTTACAAATGCAGCAATTTAGAAATCAGATGAAAGGTTTAGCGTTGGAAAACACTTTTTGATAGATAAAAAGTGCATTTTATATACATCTATATAGATCAAGCCAAAATAAGGGACAAATGAGGAGGAATGAGGGACAGAGGGACATTGCTCCAAATCAGGGACAGTCCCTCAAAATCAGGGACAGTTGGGAGCTATACTAAAGGCTTAGCTATGGTCCTGCATAACAGCAGCCAGAACTATTCTTTACTGCTGAGCATGCATAGGCTTAAAGCCAGAAATCATACCAACCAATAATCTTACTCGATAAATGACAGTAAAGCAGTGTTGCCAACCTACCAGATTGAAATTTACTGGCACGACACTTGATATGTACTGGCGCAGCCAAGTTTTTACTGGCATTTCACAAAAGTTACTAAATTACATTTGTAGGTGCAAATTTCAGTATTTAGGCTACAAACAAGAACGGTGGGCAAATAGCAATGTGATTTAAGGTAGATATTAAGGTAAAAAAAACATATTTTTGTTATTTTCGATATAAAAAGGGCAAATTATTTAGTCACATCACCCCTGCCTCCATCTTCCTCTGCCACCAACACCCCGCGTACTTTCACCCCCCTCTGCCTCCAATCTCCCCCTGCCTCCATCCCCCTCTGCGGTGCCACCAACAACGCCTCTCTCCATCCCTCACCCTCTGTGGTGCCACCACCCCCCTCTGCAGTACCACTAACACCCCCTGCCTCCAATCTTACCCTGCCTCCAACCTCCCCCTGCCTTCATCCCCCCTCTGCGGTGCCATCGCAACCACCATCACCCCCTGCCTCCAATCTCCATGTGCAGTTCCAAGCCAAACCCAACTTGGCTATTTTTACTGGCACATTCCCCCAACCTCGGACATTCACGAACGGGGGAAAAAAGTGCCCATTATTATGAACTGTCCATAAAAATACGAACAGTTGGCAACACTGCAGTAAAGCCGCGTACACACGACCATTTTTCATGACGAGAAAAAATCCATTTTTTTAATTGGTTATTAAAATGGCCATGTAGGCTCCAGAGCATTTTTCTCGACAAGAAAAATGTCCATAAAAAATTTAGAACCTGCTCTATTTTTTCTCGTTGTTTTTCACGTAGTCGTTTTTCTCTTTGTGAAAAATGGTTGTGTTTAGGCTTTAACGATGGAGGAAAAAAATGCGCATGCTCAGAAGCAAGTTATGAGACGGTAAATTAGCATAATCAGCCCAAAAGGTGGCGCCATTCGAATAGAACTTCCCCTTTCTAGTGTCGTCGTACGTGTTGTATGTCACTGCGCTTTGCTTTATTGAAATCTCCAACATAAACATAACTAGTACCAGTCACAGCTGTACTGTGAGAAATCCTGAACATTAACTTGACCTAGTCTAAAAGGCCTGTCATTACCTTGAGTGCCAGACAGACAGACTGATCGAACTTCTACTTAAAGCTCATTAAAGGAACCCCGAAGCTATGAGGAACTAATATTTATTCAAGCATTTAAAATCATCATTATTAAACAGACCATGTGACAGACACCCCAGGAAAGCCTGTTTCACGCATGAGGCACTTACTTGTTATGAGTATTGAGGAATATGTGGGCAACATATATATACTGATATATTGAGGAATATATAAGCATCATGTATATAAAATTGGGTATTCGGAATATGTGGGTACAATGTCTATATTATTGAGGAAAGTGTGGGAACCATGTATATACCATTGGGGAATATGTGGGCAACATGCACAGTATATAATTCTGGGGAATATATAGGTACCATGTATATAATATTGGGAATATGTGAGTACCATGTATGTAATATTGGGGAATTTGTGAGCACCGTGTATATACGGTAATATTGGAAATATGTGGGCATCGTGTATATAATATTGGGGAATATATAGGTACCATGTATATAATATGTGGGCATCATGTATAAATTATTGGGAACATGAGGGCAACATGTATATACAGTAATATTGGGGAATACGTGGGTATCGTGTCTATAATACTGGGGAATTTGTGGGCATCATGTATATAATATTGAATATATGTGGGCACTATGTATATAATTTTGGGGAATATGTGGGTATCATGTATATAATATTGAAGAATATGTGGGTATCGTGTCTTTAATATTGGGGAATTTGTTAGCACCATGTATATAATATTGGGGAAAGTGTAGTAACCATGTATATACCGTAACATTGGGGAAAATGTGGGCACCATGTACAGTATATAATATTTGGGAATATATAGGTACCATGTATATAATATTAAGATTATGTGGGCATTATGTATATAATATTGGGAACATGTGAGCACCATGGATATACAGTAATATTGGGGAATATGTGAGTACCATGTCTATAATACTGGGTAATCTGTGGGCACCATATCTATAATATTGGGAATATGTGGGAACCATATCTATAATATTGGGAATATGTGGGAACCATGTCTATAATATTGGAGAAAGTGTGGGAACCATGTATATAACATTGAGGAATATGTGGGCACCATGTATATATTATTGGGAACATATGGGCATCATAGATTTACATTAATATTGCGGAATATATGAGTACCATGTCTCTAATACTGGGTAATTTGTGGGCACCATGTATATCATATTGGATATATTTGGGCACAATGCATATAATATTGGGGAATATGTGAGTACCATGTCTATAATACTGGGGAATTTGTGGGCACCATCTAAATATCATTGGATATATGTGGGTACTGCGGTATGTATATTATATTGGGGAATATGTGGCATCATGTAAATAATATTGGGGAATCTGTGGGCACCATGTATATAATATTGGATATATGAATGAATGAATGAATGAAAAACTTATATAGCGCGACACATGCGAACTAAATCGCCTCTGGGCGCTCGTTGTTTCTGTCTCTCCGGGCCTCAAAAGAGCAGAGTTTTTATCTGTCTTCTGAAGCTCAGGTGGTTTTCCTCCAACCGAATGCTGGTTGGTAAAGCGTTCCATAGTCTGGGACCCTGGAAAGCAAACCTTCTTTCTCCTTTGGACTTGTATCTGGCTTTGGGTACCTTGACCAAATTTTGGTCGGTGGATCGCAGAACACGATTGGAGTTGTGGGCTTCTATCTTCTCGCATAGATATTGCGGGGCCTTCCCATGGATGCACTTATGTGTCAGACAGAGGGCTTTAAAAGAAATTCTGTCTTTTACTGGCAACCAATGAAGGGCTCTCAATGAAGGTGAGATTGACTCCCAGGGTTTTTTCCCAGTCACAAGTCTGGCGGCCGTATTCTGAACGATTTGCAGACGAGCGATTTGGTACCTAGGGAGTCCAAGGTAAAGGGCGTTTGCATAGTCCAGTCTGGAGTTCACAATTGTTCCTACCACGACTGCTACGTCATCTTTGGGAATAAAGGGGATAAGTCTGCGTAGTAGGCGTAGCAGATGGTGGGATCCGCTGACTACTGACCCTATTTGTGCGTCCATAGTCATGAAGGTGTCAAAGATGACTCCGAGACTTTTGACTTTGGAGCTAGGGGTGATGATTTGGCCCAGAATGGGCGGGGGAGACCAGGTTGTTGCCCGTTGACTCTTGCGACTGGCCTGAAACAGGAGAAGTTCTGTTTTGGAACTGTTGAGTTTAAGATAACTCTTTGTCATCCAGTTTTCTATCAAAGAGAGACAATTCTCTAAACTGAAATGGTGATCCTTTTTGTTGCAGATGCGAAAATACAGTTGCGTGTCGTCTGCGTAAGAGTGATAAAGTAGTTGTTGACTACTAATGATTTCAAAGAGTGGGCGAAGGTAGATGTTGAATAGCACTGGTGACAGGGGGGATCCTTGAGGGACTCCACATGACACCGTGCGTTTTTCAGAAGTGAAAAGTCCCAATTTCACTGTTTGTGATCGGTTTTCCAAAAAGGAGGAAAACCATGGTAAATCACCTACTGCGACCCTGGCTACTTCAGCTAGCCTAGTCAGTAATAGTTTGTGGTCTACCGTATCAAAGGCTGCGCTTAGGTCCAACAGAACCAGGAGACAAGATTCTCCTTCGTCTGCGGCCTCGAGAGCGTCGTCCCATATTTTGAGTAATGCTGTTTCTGTCCCGTGTCCGGGGCGGAAACCCGATTGGTATGGATCAAGTAGATTATGGGTA
Source organism: Rana kukunoris (assembly GCA_029574335.1). Lineage (NCBI taxonomy): Eukaryota > Metazoa > Chordata > Amphibia > Anura > Ranidae > Rana > Rana kukunoris. The sequence goes on from CM056057.1 coordinate 161,185,455, forward strand.
TCTAGATGCTGTTGCAGCTGTTGTACCACTACTTTTTCCATTACCTTGGAGAGAACGTTGAGGCCTGTTATGGGACGGCGGTGAGCTGGGTCCTTGGGATCCAGGGTAGGCTTTTTCAAGATAGGCTTGATTGTGCCCTCTTTCAGCAGGGAGGGCACTATGCCTTCCTTAAATGACTGATTTATAAGCTGCATGATAGGTGGTGCCATGATGTCGGCACATTCCTTCAGCAGTTTAGTGGGGATAATATCGTTGGGCGCTGTGCTGTTTCGCAAAGTACCGATGATATTTTTTGTGGCCTCGATGGTGATGGGTTGCAGAGTGAACTTTGTTAAATGTAGAATGTTTCTATGGGTGTTGTGGGCCTGGTTGAGGGGGGTGTTGTTTTGCTGAATGCTTTCCCGGATTCCCTCAATTTTTTTGATGAAGAAATCCGATAGTTCATTGCAAAATTCTTGGGTATCTGAATTGGGGGCTTCAAGACAGTCTGGGCACTATGTTGGTACCATGTCTATACTATTGGGGAATTTGTGAGCACCATGTATATAATATTGGGAATATATAGGCACTATGGGCCAGATTCACGTACATTGGCGCATATTTTGACCGGCGTAGCACACCTCCTTTACGTTAGACCGGCGCAATGTAGAGGCGCAATCACCGTATCCTCGTAGTATTTGCGCAGAAATTTGCGCCGGTGCAACGTAATTCCCGAGGCGTAAGGTGGAGTAATTCAAATTGGGAAGGACGTGGGCATGTTACATTGAAATGAGCCGTGACCCCATGCAAATGAAGGGCCGGCCGGATCGCACATGCACACATGAAGCAGACCATGGTCAGCACCTCTCTGCGCATGCTCACAACTCGGGAACGGCGCAATCAGTGAAATTGGAAGTGGACCCGGGCAACTTAGTGAGCTACGCAGAGAGCTTAAATAGACAGATACAAACGCCCTTCCTTTGCAAAAGTACATCCCTTTGTATTCCTTCCTATACAGCACGGTGCTTTTGTTCTGTTGTTTATTAGCGTTTGTTTGTTAAGTGTCTTTGAGATATTTGGGGACTGTTTTGCAGAGTGATTTTTGTCTTTTTTGTGTTTTCTTTGTTGTGTTTTTATTTTTGCTGGGCTTTTTTATTTTTTTTTGCTGGTCATTTATTTATTTTTTTCGTTCTGTTTGTGAATGATTTTGGAATGTGGGGGTGACATTCCTGTCGGAAAAGGGGTGTCACCCTTATTTGTGGTGGAGAAGTAATCCCCAGGTCCGTGTGAATGGTGTATGAATGTACAGTGACATAATTGGAGCCGTGGCGTTGCTGCTCACAAGTCCTGCATGGTGGGCTTGTGCTAATCCAATTTGATGTGGTGTGTGTGTGTGTGTTAGGGACCACAGTGGTGTGCATGCATGCATTCTCATTGTGCCATGATTAATGTGTGTGTTTAACGTGCAAAGATGCCTAATGTGAGCTGTCTCCTGGCTGCTCTTCCCTCAGAAGACGGGGTAGCCTCGGTTAGGGGGGGGGGGATTGTCTGGTTTAGGGGTCAGGTCATCACTTATGTCAATCTCCAGGCCCTTTCTCACTGCGAAGTTGTGCAGCATGCAACATGCACCGATGATCTGGCATACAAAGTTTGGGGAATACAACAGGGTACCATGGGGGGTTCCGGATAGGAGTCATGAGATGGGGTCCCAGTGCATATGCAGAGTCACCCTGAAGGGATAAGACAGGAGGATGTTAGTAGTGCATGTGCCCCTTGTGATTTCAGCATCATGGGGAGGACAGTCATGCCTGCCACCCATGTCACTCACCAACCAGCCAGCTGCCCCCATACATGTTCTGTTCGAAATCTGTGGGGATGGGGCCAGGATTGTATATGTAGCTGTCATGGGTGGTGTCATGTGTTGGGCTAGTGATGTCCTCCTGCAGGGTTGTAGTTAATTCCAGGATGGCATGAGGGGTGAATCTGAAGATGCGAGACACCTCAGAATCACTCATGCCAAAGATGTCTATGCATGTGAGGCGGCGTACACACGACCGAGGTTCTCGCTGGAAACCAGGCTCTCTATTTGCTCGACGGCCCGCCTGGATGAATGGCTGGTTGCCATTCCCGACGGGCGGGTCGCCGATTTCGACGGCCGGCCGAGAGCCTCGACGGGCGGAACGATGTGTTCCGCCCGTCGAGGTTCTCGTACGTGTGTACGCCGCCTCTGATATATCAAGTGAAGAGTGAGGGGCTTGTATCAGATTAGATTATTATATCCATCAAGGTTTTAAAGGGCTATTGAAAGATAGTGAGACCGTGTTTGTAATTTGTATGTATGTTATGTATTAATGTATATATGTATGTATATATATATTTTTTAAATGTTTATAAAAGCAAATAAGTAGATTTTATGCGTATATCGTTTTGTGGATGCGGCGCATCGATACGCATGCGCAGATTTAGACTTACGCCACGCATCTCCTGTAACGCCGGCGTAATGGCTCTGTGAATCTGGCCCTATGTATATATTATTGGGAATATGTGAGCACCATTTATATAATATTAGGGAATATCCGAGTACCATGTCTATACTATTGGTGGATTTGTGGGCACCATGTATATAATATTGGGAATATATGGGGACCGTGCATATAATATTGGAAATATGTGGGCATCATGTACATTGTGAATATGTGAGTAACATGTCTATAATATTGGGGAATTTTCTGGGCACCATATAAATAATATTGGGAATACGTGGGCACCATGCATATAATACTGGAGAACATGTGGGCATTATGTATATAAATATGTTTGTAAGTTTGGAGGAAGGTAGATTTAAGGTTGTGACAACTTGCGTGCTATGTTTATGTTATATTTTATTTATTTGTCGAATACAAATACGTTTCCTTTTATGTCCTGCTCTTGATCTTTCAGTTTTTAATAAACAATATCTTTCACTCCGTTGTTGAAAGGTTATTTTCTGGTTCCAAAAAGTCTGTTTGCTTAATTTGCTTACTGCATCCAGACTCCATTCTGAATTAGTTTAGGTTGTAGTACTTAGCATTGTTTGCTGATAAACTGAGTTTAATCTGTGTTTGGATGTCTGCCAACATGTATTGATGTACAGAACTCGGGAATGCAAAGAAGAATGTGCCCGAGTCATTTTATGTAAACGACCCTCTAGGTAAGTAAGCGTATAGAAACAATACCCAAGTGCAGCCAAAAATTTACTTTTTTTAGTTCTGGGATGGAATGGGGAAGGGCTAGCTGATCTGTTGGGCTCGTTGTGCTGTTTGTTTGTGTTGTATTTCACCCTGATTCCAAGTGTATGTTTAGACCAATCCTTTTTTTAGTTTTGGATAGAATGGGGAAGTAGTATACCCTCTGTCAAGTTTTTATGTCCGTCTGTATCGCTGCTGGAGAGACACAGCCTTGTATTTGTACTGGTGACCATTATCACTGAGACATCCAAAAATGGTAGAGTTGTTTCCAGAACAAGAGGTCCAATGGTAACACATGTTTTGAGGACAACTGTCTAATGCCGCGTACACGCGATCAGAAATTCTGACAAGAAAACCGTGGATTTTTCCTGATGGAATGTTGGCTCAAACTTGTGTTCCGACTGCCAAGAACACGGTGACGTACAAGACATACAACGAGGCGAGATCAATGAAGTTCAATAGGTGCGTGTTTTTTTGTGCGTTGGAATTGCATACAGACAAGCGGATTTTGTGATAGGAACTTTTTCCATCGGAAAAATAGAGAACCTGCTCTCAAACTTTTGTTGGAGGAAATTCCGACAGCAAAAGTCCGATGGCGCATATACACGGTCGGAATTTCCGACCAAAAACTCACATCTGACTTTTGTCGGAATTTCAATCGTGTGTACGCAGCATTAGAGGGGAATTCCAATTACCTTTCTTCTGAATTCCTGTTATAGACAGGATATGATGGGAAGTCTCCCCAATGGGCCATACATAACAAAAAATAAACCAGCATGGGTTTAATTCTTCCCTACCCTATCGAAGACAAAAAAAAAATGTTGACTATACAAATACTTCTAGGTGACTTTAGGCCTTGATGAAACATGTGTGCTAGAAGAGGGTCACTGGGATAGGAACTTGTGCCAGATCTCCCGGATTTTGGAGACCCGGTACCGGATGGCTGTAGGTCCCCTGGACCCCAAACTTGGCCCCACTCTTCCTCTAAAAGTGTGCAAAGTTTGTTGTCTGGGGAACCTACAGCCAGGGAGCACCGATTTTTCAAATTCGGGCACCCCTTCCATAGACTCCCATGTCAAACGTCAGTCTAGGCATGGGCACAGTGAGGCATGCACATGGACACAATGAGGCATGCAGATGGACACCCTAGGCTTATACTCGAGTCAATATGTTTTCCCATTTTTTTGTGGAAAAATTAGGTGCCTCAGCTTACATTCAGGTCGGCTTATACTCGAGTATATATGGTAAGTGTTCTTTTATTAAAAGTCAGCAACTACAATCATTTTCTGGGTGGAGACTGAAGCCTTAAAGGGGTTGTAAACCTTTGTGTTTTTTCACCTTAATGTATCCTATGCTTCCATATTTTTTCCAATGGCTGACCAAAGTATATGAGATACAACAAATAATGGAGCTAACACTTTTCCTGTAAAGGCTAAAATATATATATAAAAAAAAAAAAAACATGTAATACGTACCTGCTCTTTGTAATGGTATTGCACAGAGTGGTCTGAAACACATTAGGCTTCTCCTCTTCTGTGTGTGCCACCATTGCAAACCGGGGCTGCGTGTTTCCATAGACACACACAGCTTGGCTCAGCCCAACCCCCTGCTCTCTGCTCACAGGATTAGACTGACAGCAGTGGGAGCCAATGGTTCCCACTGCTGCCTTTGTGTCCTGTGAGGAAAGAGACACTGGATTGAGAGAGGTGAGGGGGCAGACATTTTGTTATCTGAATACAGGGAATGTATTAAGGTAAAGAATGTCTGTACTGGGGAAGGGGGGTGTCTGAATTGGGGAAGGGGGATGTCTGCACGGAGAGGAAATCTGCACTGGGGAAGAGGGGTGTCTGTACTAAGGGGGGGTCTGCACTGAGGGGGTCCTGCACTGGGGAAGGGGGTGTCTGCACTGAGGGGGGCCTGCACTGGGGATGAGGGTGTCTGCACTGGGGCAGGGGGGTGTCTGCACTGAGGGAGGAGCGGTCTTTACTGATGAAGGGGGTCTGTATGAAAGGGGATGTATACTGATAGAGGGGGGTCTGCACTGAGGCATATCTGTACTGAGGGAGGGCAAGTCTATACTGAGGGAGAGGGGTCTGTACTTAGTGGGGGAGCTATACTGAGAGAGGGGGGTCTGTGCTGAGGGAGGGAGGTCTGTACTGAGGGAGGGACTACAGTTGGTGGAGGGGGGGTGACAACAATTTTTTCCACACCGGTTGACACCAACCCTAGTGACGCCACTGGGCTGTATAAGGTACTTACTGGCAGAATAAAAATATTTTACTATCCAAAGTTAAAACAACAAGGGCAGAAGATTTAATAGATGAAAAGATAAAAAAAATTACAGACGGTCAGCTTTAAGTTCACATCACAATGCGCAAATCTGCACAAAAGCTAAATAAACACCACAATGCATGTGTATGTGTATATATATATATATATATATATATATATATATATATATATATATATATATATATATATATATATATATATATATATCAAAGACGCACATGTTACATATGTTGTGGTGTTTATTTTTGCTTTTTTTTGGACACATAACTTTCTTTATACCTAACCCCTGCTGTGGCTAAATGCTACCAGCCTCTTATTTTTTGTTTTTTACAGCGTGCACCAACGCAATACAAAGCAATCCTTTTTGCATGGGTTGACCAATGCAGCACAACGCATGTAGAATAGACAACTCTGCTGTCAGAAATGACACAAACTTTTTTTTTCTTTCAGTTTTGTGAACATTTTGCACTGGTTAAAAAATAAATAAAAAAGTAATGATCTTCTGTCCAGAGTCTGAAGGGTTAAACTTTCTCCTGCGTCACCAAGTTATTCTAACCTCCTCCCCCACTGCACTTAAACTTATTTTCCGGAAACTTCCCTGAGCCAGATGAGATGCATGCATGGCCCAGCGCCCAGCTGGATTCAAGCACTGCCAGTGAAAATTCTTGGAGTGGCTTATTACCGCGCAACTTGGGGGCAGGGAGCGGGAATAAAAATTCTCTAATAATCCATGGCTGCAGCCTTTCGCTGCCTAATAGGCCTTTTCCTTTTGCGGCGAGTGGAAATCGCTGACAGACGCTCCCTAAGTGTAGGTGAAAACCTCCCTTAGACCTCATCCTTCTTTGTTCGAATGTGTACAGTACAGCACTGGATGCATTCTTCTAATATGCAAACACCAATGTGCAATAAAACAGGATGGCGCTAATCACAGCGGCGATACTAGCGGATCTTGTTGGTAACCCACCAATAGCCTTTCAGCTGACACGCGGCATGCTGGAACCTGAAGTGCTACTGTGTACTTTATATACAGTATCATGAGGCCTATATGCTGAACTGAACTTGATGCTATATACTTGAAGCAGCATAAAAAGACCCTCTACCATCTGTATGTTTTTTTTTTGTTTTTTTTTACAAAACAAAGGTGCTTTATTGGTATCTCACATGGTAAAGTTCAGTATACAAAATGACATAAGACAATACATACAGTGCAGAAAATAAGTATTTGAACACCCTGCTATTTTGCAAGTTCTCCCACTTGGAAATCATGGAGGGGTCTGAAATTGTCATCGTAGGTGCATGTCCACTGTGAGAGACATAATCAAAAAAAAAAATTCCAGAAATCACAATGTATGATTTTTTTAACTATTTATTTGTATGATACAGCTGCAAATAAGTATTTGAACACCTGAGAAAATCAATGTTAATATTTGGTACAGTAGCCTTTGTTTGCAATTACAGAGGTCAAACGTTTCTTGTAGTTTTTCACCAGGTTTGCACACACTGGAGGAGGGATTTTGGCCCACTCCTCCACACAGATCTTCTCTAGATCAGTCAGGTTGGGCTGTCGCTGAGAAACACGGAGTTTGAGCTCCCTCCAAAGATTCTCTATTGGGTTTAGGTCTGGAGACTGGCTAGGCCACGTCAGAACCTTGATATGCTTCTTACAGAGCCACTCCTTGGTTATCCTGGCTGTGTGCTTCGGGTCATTGTCATGTTGGAAGACCCAGCCTCGACCTATCTTCAAAGCTCTAACTGAGGGAAGGAGGTTGTTGCCCAAAATCTCGCAATACATGGCCCCGGTCATCCTCTCCTTAATACAGTGCAGTCGCCCTGTCCCATGTGCAGAAAAACACCCCCAAAGCATGATGCTACCACCCTCATGCTTCACAGTAGGGATGGTGTTCTTGGGATGGTACTCATCATTCTTCTTCCTCCAAACACGGTTGGTGGAATTATGACCAAAAAGTTCTATTTTGGTCTCATCTGACCACATGACTTTCTCCCGTGACTCCTCTGGATCATCCAAATGGTCATTGGCAAACTTAAGACGGGCCTTGACATGTGCTGGTTTAAGCAGGGGAACCTTCCGTGCCATGCATGATTTCAAACCATGACGTCTTAGTGTATTACCAACAGTAACCTTGGAAACGGTGGTCCCAGCTCTTTTCAGGTCATTGACCAGCTCCTCCCGTGTAGTCCTGGGCTGATTTCTCACCTTTCTTAGGATCATTGAGACCCCACGAGGTGAAATTTTGCATGGAGCCCCAGTCCGAGGGAGATTGACAGTCATTTTTAGCTTCTTCCATTTTCTAATGATTGCTCCAACAGTGGACCTTTTTTCACCAAGCTGCTTGGCAATTTCCCCGTAGCCCTTTCCAGCCTTGTGGAGGTGTACAATTTTGTCTCTAGTGTCTTTGGACAGCTCTTTGGTCTTGGCCATGTTAGTAGTTGGATTCTTACTGATTGTATGGGGTGGACAGGTGTCTTTATGCAGCTAATGACCTCAAACAGGTGCATCTAATTTAGGATAATAAATGGAGTGGAGGTAGACATTTTAAAGGCAGACTAACAGGTCTTTGAGGGTCAGAATTCTAGCTGATAGACAGGTGTTCAAATACTTCTTTGCAGCTGTATCATACAAATAAATAGTTAAAAAATCATAAATTGTGATTTCTGGATTTTTTTTTTTGGATTATGTCTCTCACAGTGGACATGCACCTACGATGACAATTTCAGACCCCTCCATGATTTCCAAGTGGGAGAACTTGCAAAATAGCAGGGTGTTCAAATACTTATTTTCTGCACTGTACATATGTAACGCCTGGCTACTTTCATAGCAGGTGCTGGTGTAAATTTAGAGGGGGTCAGCGAGTTAGTTGCCTCTGACTATGTTTATTTGGCTAAATTTAGGGCCTCTGCTCCAGCTGTGGCTGTGCTGTGTGCCCATGATTGTTGTCAGGAGAACCTCACACCTCCAGAGAACAGGTGGCAGCAGTAGGATCAGGGTCGTGTAGATGCTTCTCCTCGGCAGCCAATCAGGGGGGTTGATCGCCTTGCTGTGCATGCTGGGAAGAGGTATTTGGGGGGCAGACGCCATTGGTTCGGGTCGTCGTCCTTGCTGCCATCCGTCTGGGTAGTCGTCCCACCACCCCTGTGTGTGGCCCTCTTGGCCTGGGTGTGTGTGTGTGTTAGAGTGTTCCTGGCTTCGGGACCACATTGGTCCAGAGCAACTGACCGGTGTCTAGACTGGGTCTGCAATCTACAAGTTGTCCTGTGCTGTCCGTCCCGAGGGAGCCGACCGATGAAGAACCTGTCTGGGGGAATACCGAGCACAAGGCTGGTATCTCAGAAAAGGCCTGTTGCTTCATCGAAGGACACATCGTTTCTGAGAGGCTGAAAGATGGTCGCCTGTCAGTCCCAAAATCACTAAAGCTGCTTAAAGTAGATCCAGGTGCTAAATCCAGTTTGAGCAGGATTTCGGACCAAGAATATCTCCACTCTTTGGGAAAGTCAGTGGCAGGGACTTTGGTAAAGCTCCGAGTGACACCCTGGCTGCTAGGCTGGTGGAAGAGGCCTATCCAGGTGCACTATGCCCACTCTGGCTAGAGTGGCAAAGAAAGTTGTCGTTGGAAGCAGGACTGTTTCCAGAATTCAGTTATCCCTGAATCCGCCATCTTCTATTTCTTCTATCCCTTCACCTACTACTACTTTTACCATTTTACCCCGTTGGGTAATAAAGCACGGAAAAGACATCAACAGTGTGGACTTTATTAAAGCTCTCATCCAGTACCGTAGACAGGGGAAAAATAGAGGTAACGTGCCACCCAAATCAAACCAGCAGCTCCTTCGTGGGTAGAGCTACACATCTGACAACAGTGGAAACAGACAGGTAGTCACTCACGTACAGGGAATGTGTATAATGGCTCACACGGTACTATTGACAATTAAGCATGGAGGATAAGTAAAAAAAGAGTAAATGCAGAGAGAAGAGAGGGGAGTAAGAAGGGGGTCAGACCATCCAACCCTCCAGACCTTATACAGTGCAATATTGTGCATAGTAAATTGATAGTCTGAGGTGGAGGTCCAATGAGCCCAAACCTTATCATATTTCAACTTACATCCTCTATTTTTTTCTGTAATCCTATACATAGGCAGGGCTCCATCTATCGGTGCTTCCCAAGAGAAGAGAAGTGGGTGGGATGGTGAGATCCATTTCATAAGTACTACTGTTGTCTAGTTTTTGGCATAGAGTAAAATATATAGCTTAGAGTGATGAGAGCGTTGGGCATCCTCGTGAACCCCCAGCAAGGCAAACTCTAGTAATACTGGCAGGGACAATTGTAACCTACGGTTAATCTCTACAAATACTGCTGTCCAATAGGACAAAATGAATGGGCAGTCCTAGAACATATGGATAAATGATACAACCAGGGTCTTTGTCCAGAAAAATACGATGGAGTTTCTTGAGGGTAACACAGATTCTATGTAAGAATTTCACCTGTATCAGTTTATCCCGGGAAGAGATAACTAGCTTGGGGCCGTGTTCAAGACAGTTCTGACAATTCTCTTTGTCTTTGTCGTTGGACCAGGAACCACAGCATACAGCCCTGGTCCTCTATATGCAAAATTCTGTAGGTCTGCTAAAGAGCCCAAACAAACTGCCTCTAAACAAGTGGATTTAGAACCAAATGAACCACCACCGAATGGACACCAACATCGCTGCCCATTAATACATTTGTAAGTTGGGAAGAGCTAATATCCCAAGATAGGCAGGAAGCCATAGGGTGGACTTTAATAATTAATAATAACACAATAATCAATGTCTTTAAAAGTGGCTCATGAGCCAGGGCTGTAAGAGAGGTCTCCTCCTACAAGTCAGGCTCTCAACGAGGTACGTAACAGGGATTCATTTGGGTAGCTGTTTGCCCAGTGGTGGCTGGTGCTCAAAATTTTTAGGAGGGTGCAAACAAACAAAAGGAAAAAAAAAACATATCAATTGCAGCCTCACTCTGCCATCAAACGTCGCCACTGAGCCATCAAGCGTGCCATGACATTAAACGCAGCCACTGTGCCCATGAATTGTCACCACTGTGCCCAGCAATTGTCACCACTGCACTGTGCCCAGCAATTGTCACCACTGTGCCCAGCAATTGTCACCACTGTACTGTACCCAGCAATTGTCACCACTGTACTGTGCCCAGCAATTGTCAACACTGTGCCCAGCAATTGTCACCACAGCACTGTGCCTAGAAATTGTCACCACTGTGCCCAGCAATTGTCACCACTGTTCCTAGCAATTGTCACCACTGCACTGTGCCCAGAAATTGTCCCCACTGTGCCCAGCAATTACCACCAAATTGCTTCCCCGTCCCCCAGCACTTACCTTTCTCGGGTCAGCCATCCTCCTCCCTCGATGTCTTCTCCCAAGTCCAGCCCTCGTTGTCGCTTCAGCCAATCAGATTACCGGTAACCAGACCCGGTGAACCTGATTGGCTGAGATGAGTGTCAGCATTAACCAGGGAACGCACACCCCCTGGTTAACTATTTGGAAGCCGATTAGAGCCAACAGGCTGTAATCAGAAAGCCTATCAGAGCCACTGGCTCCGATAGGCACTTCCAAACACCAACAAACTGCTGTTATTCAGATGGCCGGCGCTCACCATCTGAATAGTGGGTGGCAGCGGAGACAATACATATGGATTCATGCATTGCACACCTGACGGTGCAGGGGAGAGAGGGGGCGGCGCTCCTGCGCCCACTATGGACGCACCGCCGCTGTGTTTGCCTGAAGTAAACTTTAACTTAGCTTTAACATTTCAATTCCCAGAATGACTTCAGATTTACTTATAAATATTACTACAAGCTCTTTTTCTTAAATCAACTGGTGATTTATGATTCAGGGTTGTTTAAATGAAGACCCTAATGAGACGCCGTGCAGAAATTCAGCGCAGAACACATGGCACGATGCCCGGAACCAGTATCACTGAGATGATGTATTGCACATTTGTGTTCATCATCATTGTTTAACAGTGATCTAAACACAGAGATTAAATAGCAGCTATATTCCTTCTTCTATTATACACTTCTATTATATCCCTCTACCAATTCTTGGAAGATCCTTATCAACTGTTCCCCAACTGCTTCTTCCGCTGATCACTAACAAACATCATTTGCCCTTACTACTCTTAGGCGGCGTACACACGACCGAGGTTCTCGCTGGAAACCAGCGAGAACCTCGCTGGAAGCTGCATTCCAGCGAGGACCTCGGCCGTGTGTACGCTTTTGGCTCGCCCCGCCCGTCGGGAATCCCGTCGAGCGAAAAGAGAGCACGCTCTCTTTTTGCTCGACCCTTTGGTGCCTGCTCACCACAATCACTTGTGAACACAGAAGTCTGGTTTCTGTGTTTACAAGTGACTGCTTTGTAACCCCCTGAACTCTGCACACGGTATGTAATGCAATTCTGGTATTTAATGCCCCTTTAAGACCCTTCTACTGTTTGTGAAATCTGAACGGGTCGTGGTTGAGTTCCTGCACCTATTTTCTGAGAAAAAAAGCTCTGGTACACGGCCTTAAAGGGAAACTACTACACAGTTTCATCAAGTTCTAAATGTTAAATAGTTACGACTGATTTAAAAATGTCAATTGTATGGGTTTGGTTAGTCTTATTTTCATTAATATATACAGATGTGAGCCCACTAATGGCTACCAGACAGTGCAGACAGATTTTTTTCTGTACAGCTGGTGAGATAAAATCAGTCCCTGATAAAGATCTGTGCAAAGCAAAAACATTTCTAAAGGCCTGGCCTATATTAGCAATTAGGCATGTTCTTTATGAAAACGTTTTAGAGACTTTAAAACAGCTTAACCACTTCAGCCCCGGAAGAATTTACCTTCCTGACCAGAGCACTTTTTGCGATACGGCACTGCATCGCTTTAACTGACAATGATGCACCCAAACAAAATTGATGACCTTTTTTCACAAATAGAGCTTTCTTTTGGAGGTATTTGATCACCACTGCGGGTTTTATTTTTTGCGCTATAAACAAAAAAAAGAGTGACAATTTTGAAAAAAAAAGCTATATTTTTTCCTTTTTGCTATAATAAATATCCCCCAAAATGTTATAAAAAAAAACTAATTTCTTTCTCAGTTTAGGCCAATATGTATTCTACATATTTTTGGTAAAAAAATCGCAATAAGCGTATATTGATAGATTTGCGCAAAAGTTATAGCGTCTACAAAATATTAAAAAAAAAATGTTCAGAAAAATATGGTAAAAATATGAGTAGAAGGGGAGGAAGGATATGGCAGATTAATGTTAAATAATGTTGCTAGGCATTTAAATGGAAACACATTTCTTTTTTTTTTATCTTTTTAGGTTGGTTTTACTGTCATTAGCAGATCAAAGGTCACCCCTCTGATCTACACAGAATAATGCAATAATAATAATGCAATAATATTGTTACACCATGATTCTCAAAAATCGCAAATTCAATAAATTGTTAATACCGTAAATCTCCAACTAAGCTTAGCTCAACACCTGTGGCCATAATCTATATAAGTATTAAGAATTTTATGTACAGGCACACCAGAGATAAAACCCACTTGTAATTCATAATGAAACCACATTAAAAAAAGTAGCACCAGTGTATGTTACATCAGGTACTTGCATGTGCCAACAATATCTGAAAAGTCAATATAAATTAATAATTGTATATGTACCACGATGTGCCATAAATTGCAACCATATCTAAATGATTAACTGGGCTGTAAGAAACCAATGGTCAAAGAAAAAAAAAATTGCCTCCTGTGCAAAGTAGCGATAGTGTGACCCAATAGCCCCAAGAAGTACTGTATTTTCCGGCGTATAAGATGACCTTTTACTCCGGAATTACACAGCCAAAACCAGGGGTCGTCTGATACGCCCAGTGAAGCAGCTGCTCGATCGATATCAGCCCGCCGGGTGCTCTGTACGGCTGCATGTATTCTGTATATGCGCGCTCAGCCAATCCCGATGCACTGTGTTGATGACAGAGCATGCTAAGCCTACTCGGATTGGAGTAATAACCTCTGCCAATCCGAGCAGGCTACATTATGTCATCAACACAGTGCATCGGGATTGGCTGAGCGGCGCATATACAGACTACATACAGCCTTACAGAGCACCCGGCAGGCTGTGGCTTCTTCATTTAATTAAAACACATTACTACCGCACAAAGGGGTCGTTTCGTTTTCAGCAGAATATTAGAGGGTCGTCTTATATGCCAAGTCATCTTATACGCCGGCAAATACGGTTATAATATAATTTCACTATTATAGCAAACATGTGCTGTGCATTTTTGACATCTGTCACAAATAATCCCCATAATGTTTCTAGTATGTTTATTTCCTATAATCGACAGCTCCATCCATTGGCCATAATGGGGTATTTTCCTGATTGAGATATTTCAGGAAAAGACTGCATTATGTCCACTAGATGGAGCTGTCATAGGAAATAACATATTAGACACATAAAGCCCTGTACACATGATCGGAATTTTTTCCATCAGAAATTCCGACCGTTTGTATGCCCCATCGGACTTTTTTCTAAGGAATTCCATCGGAGTTTAGAGAATTCTGTCTGAATTCCAATGTTAGTTTGGCCAGGGCAAAAGCCTGATCTTGTGTACGGGGCATAACAAGGATTATTTGTGACAGCTGTGCGAATGCTGAAACATTTGCACAGCAATTTTGTGTATAAGCAGACTATATAGAGTTGCACTAATAAATCTTCTACAGATACAGATCACTTATTGTTAGCAAAATTATATAGGAAGTTCCCAAAAATGTACTTGATTCAAATGTATTTGTCAATTACTATTGCTACCTATATATATTGCTGTGTAGCCAGAAAGCTCTGGGCCCCCTGTGCTCTTGAACCGATTGCAGATGTGTTAGTTACCGTCATGCCCCTACATACCTCACTGCTTGTTAGATCCTCATCTCCCAGTTAAGGAATGGCGTGCCACGGATGCAGATCAATCGGTCTTTGACCACTTTCTTCTTTACATATAGTGTCTCCTAAATAGAAAAGTAGAATTTAATTTGCTGAATTACATGTATATACGCATTTACTGTTGGGTATTTTGCATAAAAATGTGGTAGAAGGTAATTAATGGCCATAAAGTATTTAAAAAATGTAATAAAATTAAATAATAAATAATAATAACATTTTATATATCTATCTATACATAAATATATATATATATATATATATATATATATATATATATATATATATATCTATATCTATATATATATATATATCTATATATCTATATATATCTATATATATAGATATATATATATACATATATATATATATAGATAGATAATTTATGTGTTTATTTATATGTATATATATATATATATATATATTTTATATATATATATACAGTATATAAGCACAATGATAATGTGCTTCTTAAAGGGTAGGAGAGTTATTATTGTTTTATAACCCAACTGATAAGCATTGGCTGCGAGGTTCTTTCTATGTTTGTTTGGCTTTCCGAACTCCAAAAATGGACCTGTCAGAATATTAGACTGTAAGCTCCTTAGGCTACAAACTGATGTGAAAGGCTCATTGTTCTTTTCACAGCGCTGTGGGAAAACTCTCAATGCTATTCATGGAAGTAGACATAAAGTTTACTTTCGAGATCTAAAGAGCCCTGTGATTATAAACTACAGGAAAATTTCAATTTTTTTGTCTAAACCGGTCATCTCTTTTTATTCAGTTTCTGTTGATAAGCAGAAGTTTTCTGCGAAAGTTACAGAACAAGATGAAGCAGAAGGGAGGGAGTCGTGGGAAGGGAGGGGGGGGGGAGCTGCGATATCAGGATCCAATTACCCTCCTGGGAGTGGGTGGGTGTAAGGAGTGGGCTCCAATCAGGTCAGGGGTTTACAGCATGCAGTAAAAAAAAATCATGATGATCAGAATAAATTGTGAACTTAACTCGTTAGGAAATGTCAAAGAATATTTCTTGGAGCACAATTTTTTTTTCTTTTTATAGGTAATCTGTTTTTAAGATGTACTTATTTAAGGTAAGTGCTTGCTAAGTGGAACTTTCAAAGCTATAGGCCTGGCAAGCCTCTAAATACATATATATATATATATATATATATATATATATATATATATGGGAACTTATTTACCTACCAAAGGCTCTGTAATTCTCTTCAGCCAGTTTGTGATCCAGACATCCCAGTCACCCAAGTTCCTAGCCAACAGTGCACAGCTGAACACACCCCTTAGCCGGCCCATTGGGCAATGAAGGAGCAGAAGCACATTGATGAAGTCATCCTTCTGCCCACTCTGCTCTCTTCTATCAGCAGCTGTATCTGATTCGTTTGTAGTGCTGTAGAGCACCGTAGTCACAGAAGTAATGCTCAGTCATGGGCAAATCTATAACTGCCCATGGCAAATTGGTTAAAAATCACACGTGTATTTGTGCTCTATCTTTTCCCAGCTACAGGGACCTTTCTGCCTATCTATAATTAAGCCATATAGAAACATTCTGATACTGATAAATGCCTTCCAGATCAAATCTGGGGCTAAAGCCAGCCATAGATCGATCCAATCTCAGTCAGTTTAGCAGGGATCAACCGAGGTTCGATTGATTTATGGGCAGGCTGGTTGTATCTATTGATGAACTTCAGTACAACCAGCCTGTCAGATTTGTTTTGCAAGCAATCACTACTGATGGTTATAGCCACCAGCAGTGATCATTGTTTTCTGCTATGGTAGGGAGGGCTGCCCTCGGGCAAAACACAATATCACTGCGGGAGGGATTTAACAGCACAGTCATTGTTGATGTGGTATAATTTTCTTTCTTCCACCTTGTGTAATTTTTGGCTTGTTTAAGTTATAATCTTTCTATTTGTTAGACAACATTATCTGAAAATGGTGATGTCACAATAAGATGACATAACTCAAATTAAAAATCAAATGTACCACCAAATTACCATAAATTGAATAGTAAATAAGTCAACTAATATTCAAAAAGCATATTGTGCTCAAAATGTATGATATCATTTTAATCTATAAGCATATAAGTGTATGTATATGCAGTTTTGGGTAGCGTTTGGAAGGATTGGAACCCATGCAAAGTTTTTATTGCTGTGCCCCCTTTAGAGAGATTGACTCTATCTACAGTACATTGTCAAAAGTCTGCCTTTACACACACATGAACTTTAATGGCATCAGAGTCTTAGTCTGTAGGGTTCAATATTGAATTGGCCCACCCTTTCCAGCTATAACAGCTTCAACTCTTCGGGGGAAGGCTGTCCACGAGATTTAGGAGTGTGTCTATGGGAATGTTGGACCGTTCTTCCTTCCAGAAGCACATTTGTGAGGTCAGGCACTGATGTTGGACAAGAAGACCTGGCTCACAGTCTTAAAGCGGAGGTTCACCCTAAATATAGTCTTTCTCATGTGATCCAGCATACTGGCGTCAGCGCCAGTATGCTGTTTTTTTTTTTTTTTTAAACCCCCACTTACTGTGTAATCTTTAATTTTTATATCTTTCCCCCGCGGTGGATGGCGCCTATACAGCTCATCACATCTTACGAAAATACCCGATTTAGGACTCGGGTATTCTCGGCGCAATGCGGCGCCTGCGCACAGACCTAGGAGCTGACTGTGCAGGCGCCTTATTTCTCCGAGTGCTATTCCGGCTTTTTTCGGAGGGCGTGACGCGCCATAGCAAATTCTCACTTCCTGTTCCTTTATCAGTAAGCTTGCCCCATAATCCGAGCCATTCTGGCTGGGGCTTAGTCAGCCAGAACAGCTTACTGAAGAGGAACAGAAAGTGAGAAATTCAATAAAAAAAATAAAAAAACATTTAGAAGGGAAATCAAAGAAATAGGTAAGTGAACCAACAATGCACTAGCTTAAAGGAACCTACCGTATATATCGGCGTATAATGCACACTTTTTTCCCCTTAAAATCAGGGGAAAAATCATGGGTGCGCGTTGTACGCCGATCCCCGCTGTCTCTCAGTGCACTGCGCACTCGGCTAGGCTCGGCTACGCCCACAGCCACGCGAGAGAAGCCGAGCATGGCCGAGAGAAGCCTAACAAACAGGAAATCTGGCTCTGCAGGCTTGACCGAGGCGCCAAATCCAAACACCGCTGCAACCCCGGGCAAGGTGCAGATGGACACCCGGACACCCACAAGGCTGGAGGGACCCTGTGCAAGGAAGCCGCAGACGGACACCCACAAGTCTGGACGGACTCTGTGCAAGACAGCAGACGGACGCCGGACGAGCATCCAAAATGTACATTTTTTTTCCCTTAAACTACCCTTTTTTCTTAAACTATCTTTCTAGGCCGTATCGGGGCCGTATACCCCGATAAATACGGTATTTAGAAAATAAAAAAGGAACCTTTACAACCCCTTTAAGGCATCAGTATACCAATATATTTTGGCCAATTTCATGCTCCCAACTTTGTGGCAACAGTTTGGGGATGGCCCCTTCCTGATTCAACATGACTGTGCACCAGTGCACAAAGCAAGGTCCATAAAGACCTGCGTGAATGAGTTTGACAGCAGAACATATGCATGGCAAAGACAACCCCAATAACACATTAAAAATGCTCCTCTAATTCATAAATAATCTACCTATCATAATTCTAAGAAAACAGAGATACCAGTGGATCATTCTGTAATACATGGCTTTACTGTATTACACTTAATCTAATATAGTTTGGAAAGGATGAAAGTGTGTTTAGGCTCATTCTTGAGAAGATACAGAGAAGATCCAGAGCACTGGGCATTGGGGCATGTGCCCGGGGAGCCAGGACCTAGCACAGACCCTGCATAGGGTTTAGTAGTGAACTGTATGCCTCTCTGCAGTCTAAATATTCGGTATGGCAGGGAGACGTATCGGAGATGCCAGGCTCTCCACGAGCTTTGGAAACTCGTGGCTGGGGAATAACGTCATCTCATTTCAGCTGTCAAAATAGTTCTGAATATGCGTTAGTATTGTGTTACACCATTACATCAGTTTCCATGCGAGTCACAGACGTTAATTGCTGGGGGAGCCTTTGGCAGATTAGGACGGGGGGCTTCATTCATTGCCTCAGTTCAAGGAAATCCCATTGAAACAGGAATAAAAGATTGAAATCAGTTACGATGGCCAGGGCCGATCCTAGGGTCACAGGCGCCTCGGTGCAGAAATGTTTCTGGCGCCCCCCCACATGGGCGTCGTTATTTTACTAACTCCTCCCCTTTACAAATGTTTCTATGGCAATGACTCAAACACAGAGATGCTCCCCCTACAAAGTCTTCATTAACCTGGGATCCTTATATGATCTCTTAACAATAAACAAAATACAGGAAGAGAAGCAGAGTACTTTATTGGGACCTGGAGGGGAGCCTCTGATGGACACAGAGAGGGCTTCTGCCAGACAGTCTGTTAGATGTTCGGCGCCCCCACCTCTGCAGGCGCCTGGGTGCAATGCACCCTGTGCACCCTGCCTAGGATCGGCCCAGACGACGGCCATGGTTTGCCAGTAAAATATGTTCTTTACTCTGCAAGCTCATTGGGTCTATTGGTGTCCTCTGTGCCACATGGCTACATTAATCTTTGTACTGGGGGCACTGGATGAGGAAGTATACAAGGTACTGGGCCACATTCTACTAGTCTATCTATACACGACAATCCACTACAGCATCGGGCAAGGACTTGAAGCCACTTGCAATGTTCCTTGTAAATGTTTTGTGAAATGCTCATATGCACATAAGTCAATTGGCTCAATCTACTCTTTCTGTGCCAGCACCAGAGGCACACCCTGAGCTATTCCCTTTAATGCCTGAATGTACTAGGCCTTGCCCTACAAACTGAGACTCACTTTCTAGAAGCTAAAAAGATAAATCTACAGACACTAAGTTGATGTCTTGTTTAAAAGTTCCTTCAATTTCATAATGGCTAATGGGGTAAAATTGACAATTGTTTTAAGAAAATTTGAAGAAGCAGGATGGATATTTTTTCTCGAAACAGTCTAATGCCCTGTACACACGATCGGTTTGTCTGATGAAACCGATGGACCGTTTTCATCAGATGAAACGATCGTGTGTGGGCCCCATCAGTTTTTTTCCCCATCGGTGAACCTGCTTTAAATGTTTCGTATGGTTAAAAAAACGATAAAAAAAAACGATCGTCTGTGGGGAAATCCATCAGTCAAAAATCCACACATGCTCAGAATCAAGTCGACGCATGCTCGGGAGCATTGAACTTTATTTTTCTCTGCACGTCGTTGTGTTTTACGTCACCGCGTTGGACACGATCAGATTTTTAACTGATGGTGTGTAGGGAAGACTGATGAAAGTCAGCTTCATCGGATATCTGATGAAAAAATCCATCGGCCCGTTTTTATCAGACGAACCGATCGTGTGTACAGGGCATAACTCTGAATGTGGTTTTCATTTGAGAAAAACTGTGTGATATGTATATTCTAGGCACAAAATAAACCCATTTAACATGCTTTCTGTTTTCCTGTTTTGGGGACAACCTTTTACCAGACAGGAATGGAGGAAAAATCTCCAACAGGGAATGAGAGAACAATAAAAGGCGACAAAGATTCTAGCCTTCCCCTACTTAAAGTGGTTGTAAAGGCGATAGTTTTTTTTTTTTTTTTAATGCATTTTATGCATTAGGATAAAGAGCCTTCTGTGTGCAGTTGCCCCCTAGAGCCCCCCCCCCCTAATATTTACACAAGTCCCATCCTTATCCAGCAATGTCCACGAGTGCCTTGGCCATCTGGGGAACTCTCCTCCTGATTGACTGAAACACAGCAGCAGTGCCATTGGCTCCTGCTCCTATGAATCAAAGTCAGTTAGCCAATCAGGAAAAAGGGGGCTAGGCCAAACCGGAGCTCTGTATTTGAATGGACACAGAGAGTTGTACCCCTGGCTCGGGTGCCGCCATAACATGTTGCTTGCTTTGGGGGCACTCAACAGGAGGGAGGGGCCAGGAGACCCGAAGAGGGACCAGAGAAGTGGAGGATCAGGCTTGCTCTGTGCAAAACCATTACACATGGCAGGTAAGTTTAACACGTTTGTTATTTTTAGAGAAAAAAATATCGATTTTAGTATTACTTTAACTTAAGAAAGCATTTTTACTACTATATGTTTTGCTGTTAGAAAGATTTCCCAACATTTTCTGTATTGGGGACAACCTTTTCATCAGACAGGAAGTGAAAGAAACTCTTGAATGGATCTTCTGATGGTTTTTCCTCACTCTGTCCAAAATAAAAATAAAAGTTTTGGCTAAGGATACATTTTAGTGGAGTTACATTGTCCCATAGAAAACATTCATCGTATACTGTACATGTATATACATGGGATAATAAAAAGCTGTAAAAGTTTAAGTAAACATTATGATATAGCAGAACAAAGTCACTCTATAGAAAAGGACGAAACATGTCCAGATGTGTCTTCATGAATTGGCTTGTCCTGTATTATTCTGAAACAATGTACTGTGTGATTACATATGATATCCAGATTGTATTATTATCCATTTCCCTGCGCTCCCCCGGTCCAGAGAGAGAAATATTCTTGGAATTAATTATCTTCACCAGATGGACATTCACAGAACTGATCCGAAACACAGAAAGGAGCACATCTGTGTAACACAACCCATTATACAACAGATGTCTGTACTGACACACACATTCAGATTGACTGTATAACACCATGTAATACTGCGACTATTAGCAAAACTGCACTCTTCTAAGAGATTGGTATGATAACTCAGATCGTAACCTATCCTTTTATTACAGACTGATGACATCACTGTGAATGCAGCCTATCCATTTACTAGAGTCCTGTAACATTACATAGAAGGCATCTTATCCATTCACTAGAGACCAATGACATCACAAAGAATGCAGCCTATCCAATCACTAGAGACCTATGACATCACAAAGAATGCAGCCTATCCATTCACTAGAGACCTATGACATCACAAAGAATGCAGCCTATCCAATCACTAGAGACCAATGACATCACAAATAATGCAGCCTATCCATTCACTAGAGACCAATGACATCACAAAGAATGCAGCCTATCCATTCACTAGAGACCTATGACATCACAAAGAATGCAGCCCATCCATTCACTGGAGACCAGTGACAGGGTTTGACAAATTTGCTTGGAATCTAGGAGCCAGCTAAAAAAGTTAGGAGCCAGAAAACGCGCCCCGTCCCGACGAGCTCGCGCACAGAAGCGAACACATACGTGAGTAGCGCCCACATATGTAAATGGTGTTCAAACCACACGTGAGGTATAGCCGCGATCGTTAGAGCGAGAGCAATAATTCTAGCTCTAGACCTCCTCTGTAACTCAAAACATGCAACCTGTAGATTTTTTTAAACGTCACCTATGGAGATTTTAAAGGGTAAAAGTTTGTTGGCACCGCAGTTAAACTATGTAATTTGATGTATGAAATGTCTTTACTTTATGTACACTGTTGTAGGTCTGTCCCTCGTAAAGGGGGAAACCAACCTTTAGTTTTGTTATGTTGTACTGTTACATTGCATGTATTGTACCTCTTTTTATCTTCAATAAAAACCGTTTAAAACAAAAAAAAAAAAAAAAAAAGGTTTGTCGGCATTCCACGAGTGGACGCAATTTTGAAGCGTGACATGTTGGGTATCAATTTACTCGGCGTAACATTATCTTTCACAATATACCAAAAATTGGGATAACTTTACTGTTTTAATAAAAAAAAAGTGTATTTTTTTCCCAAAAAAGTGCGCTTGTAAGACCGCTGAGCAAATACGGCGTGACAGAATGTATTGCAACGATCGCCATTTTATTCTCTAGGGTGTTAGAATAAAAAAAATATATGTTTGGGGGTTCTAATTAGAGGGAAGGAGATGGCAGTGAAAATTGTGCAAAATTATCCTGTGCCTCCGTGCGCCCCCACCTCCCCCGCCGTGCGATCGCGGCGGGCCCGAGGCCGGTAATTGAGTCTGTGGCTTTGCGGCCTTGTAGGTCGCAAAGCCTCGGCCTCAATTACCGGCGGGCATGGGCGCCAGGCTACAATTTCTTATCGCAATTGCAACCTGTCGTCCAGATATTGTCGACCCCTGATCAGTGACATCACAAATAAATGCTGCCTAGCCATTCACTAGAGGCCGTGATGTCACTGAGAATGCAGTCTATCCATTCACTAGAGATGGGTGATGTCACAGAGAATGTAGCTTATTTATTCTCTTGAGACTGGTGACATCACCAAGAATGCAGCCTATCCACATACAAGAAGAGACCTGTGACATCACTCAGAATGCAGCCTATTAACTCAATGTGATCATGGACTGTTATATCAATGAGAATACAGCATATCCATTCACTAGAGCAGTGGTTCTTAAAGGATCACTAAAGGAATTTTTTTTTTAGCTAAATAGCTTTCTTTACCTTACTGCAGTACTGGTTTCATGTCCTTATTGTTCGTTTTTGCTTTGAAGTTGCTGTATTTCTGCTCTGTTCTCCACACTTCCTGCTTGTCTGTCTCCTTATAACCACAGTGCTGGGAGCTTTCTCACTGTGGTCTAAGCTGTCATTACTGTGTGTCTAAGGCCTCGTACACACGAGCGGATATGTCCGCTGAAAACGGTCCGATGGACCGTTTCAGCAGACATCTCCGATCGTGTGTTTGGGCTAGCGGACAGATTTGTCCACCCGACAGATTTCAAAGCATGCTTTGAAATCTATCGGGTGGGAATGTGTCCGCCCGACATGTCTGCTGGTTAGTACACTTACCAGCAGACATGTCGTCCCGCACCGCCGCCGCCGAATGGATTCGGCACATGCGCGGAAGTGTTTTACTTCCTGGTGCGGTGACGTGGCGGCGTCAACGTCACCGCCACGTCACCGCGCCGTCCGCCGGCGGGGAATTTGATCCGATGGTGTGTACACACCATCGGACCAAACTCCAGATCGGACATATCCGATGGAAACGGAAACTTCCCAGAACCAATCAGATTAATTTTAAAAACAAAACACTGACCTGGATTTGTTTGTTTTCGTTCTGTGTGTCTATTTCTACTTCACAGAAACATGAAGCCAGTTCAAAAGTGAAACTAACCTGCAGGCACATTATATGATTGATTTTTAATCATTTTGAAAAGGAATCAGTTAACTTTTATGTCTCTATACCCTGTAAACAGTCATTTCAGCAAAAAAAATGTTTTCCTTTAGTGACCCTTTTTTGAGTCATGGACCCCTTTAAGAATTTGATGAAAGCTATGAACACCCTATCCCCTAGAAATATTCAGATGCAATGAATATACATACTTCATTTTATTGAAATTTGATTGTCTCATAAATATAGGACATACACAAAGTTTGAATAAAGTAAACAAAGTTAACAAAAAACTCAAAATAGCGACTCATTACAAAAATGAAATTCAATCATCTTGTACAAATAAAAAAATAAAAAAATAAACATTTTCATTTTGCTCATATCTATTATGACTACTACTACTTTTACTACTGCTAGAAATTTTTAATTAGCACTTGCTATTATGGAGTGGAACAAGATGGGCAGAAAAATTACTATACAAATGTAAATGATAATCATGGGCCAACAACGAGTCAAAAGAGCATTTTCTTTAACCACTTCCTGCCCGAGCAATAGCCGAAAGATATCTACAGCGCGGGCTTACTTTGCTGGGAAGGCGTACATAGACGTTCTCCCGGGATCGTGCTGCCCATGAGCCTCCTTCGGACTTGGCTGATCACAGATCGTGGTAAAGGCCCAATCATAGCAGCCCTTAACCACGTGATCAGATGTCAGCCAATGACAGCTGATCACAGGATGTAAACACAAGCTAGTTATCGGCTTTTCTTTCCTCACGCTGAAAGCAGGTGGAGAGAAGAAAGCAGATAGCCATCTTCTTTTAAAGGAACATCGGTCCCAACAGTAACCACCACTGCTGCCAATCAGTGCCCATCAGTGCTGCTAATCAGTGCCTATCAGTGCTTCATCACCAGTGTGACCTATCAGTGCCCATTAGTGCTGCCAATCAGTGCCCACCAGTGCTGTTAAACAGTGCCCACCAGTGCTGTAAATTAGTGCCCACCAGTGCCACCTATCAGTGCCCATCAGTGCTGCCAATCATTGCCTATCAGTGCCTCATCATCAGTGTCACCTATCAGTGCCCATCAGTGCTGCCAATCAGTGCCACATCAATGTCACCTATCATTGCTGCCTATCAGAGCCCATTAGTGTCACCTCATCAGTGCCCACCAGTGCCACCACATCAGTGCTACCTAACAGTCCCCATCAGTGCCACCTCATCGATGCCTATCAGTGCCCATCAGTGCAGCCTCATCAGTGAATGAGAAAAATTATCTGTTTGCAAAATGTTATAACAAACTATGACTTTTTTGGTTTGTTAAGCAAAAAATGTAAAACCCAGTGTTGATTAAATACCACCAAAAGAAACCTCTATTTGTGTGGAAAAAAATGATAAAAATTGAATTTAGGTACCGGATGGCCGCACAATTGTCATCCAAAGTGTGACAGCGCTGAAAGCTGGAAATTCGCCTGGGCAGGAAGGGGATAAAAGTGCCCGGTAGGCAAGTGGTTAATTTATTTTTAATTACCATTGATTGAGCCAGGGGTGGGGGCTGTATAGTTAATGTAAATACTATTTTTTATCTGATGCTTGTGGACCCCCTGAAATCCACCATGGACCCCAGGTTGAGAGCCCCTGTACTTCACATACCTTCATACAGTATTTCTTGTTTTTGTGTTTATATTGGGGATAAAATGATAGATTTTGGGGTCAGGCATAACAGCAGGGTATTGCTAGCTGTACCTTTCCATGGCTGATCTTGAAGCACACAGCAGAGATCTTAGTTTAGGATAAAACCTGGCCTCAATCATACATAATCTGCTCCCTGGGAATCTACACCCCCACTGAGACTGCAATGTAAATAGAGGCCTTGCAGGGGAGCCTGTCAGCTGCATAAATGCTTTCCGTCTGACATTTCCCCAGCGGGAAGCCATTGTTGAGTGCTCTGGAATTGATTACCACTGATGCCTTCTGCGTGCTTATCAGGATATGCTGATGAACATATTTTAACAAATCAAACATTTACCTAGGAACACTTCTCAGTTTTTAAAGAGGTACCTTCTTAAATGATAACTTAAACCCAATTACAGCCATGCCACTTAATGGGCCTACCGTCATTGTGTAGAGGATTCAGAAAATATGGATTTTGAACAATAATGCAAAATATATATATTTTTTTTTAATATTCCTTTTAAAAGAGAAGAGTAGGGATGAGATTTGAGTTTCGAGTTTCGCTTCATGTTCGACTCGAACATTGCCTGTTTCGGCAAATTCGAAAAGCCTCTGAAAAGTCTATGGGAGAAATCTAAAGTGCTAATTTTAAAGGCTTATATGCAAGTTATTGTCATAACAAGTGTTTGGGGACCGTGGTCCTGCCCCAGGGGACATGTATCAATGCAAAAAAAAGTTTTAAAAACTACAGTTTTTTCGGGAGCAGTGATTTTAATAATGCTTAAAGTGGATGTAAACCCCAACATTTTTTTTTTTTTTTTGATGTCACAATGTAGAGTATAAGATTTCCTATCGTCTGTGCCCAGTCTTGCCACACAGAGTTAATCCAGCGCTGAGTAATCCTCTTTTAATGTTCAGTGCAAATTAACAGAATTCCAGATAAAAACTTGCCAAATTATAAAGTCCGTTTCTCTGTTATTGCTTTCAGTGACAGGTTATTTACATATCTAGCTTGGACATGTTTATCATAACAAGAGGTGATCCAAAGTTCATTGTATATTACCAGGATGCGTTATGTGGGGGAGGGGTGGATTTCTCACTTTTTATACCTCTTGTTATGATAAACATGTCTAAGCTAGATATGTAAATAACCTGTCACTCAAAGCAAGGAGAGAGAAAACTGACTTTTTATGTAGGCAGGTTTTTATCTGGAAGGCTGTCATTTTCACTGAACATTAAAAGAGGATTTCTCAAATCTGGATTAACTCTGTGTGGCAAGACTGGGCACAGATCATAGGAAATCTTATACTCTACATTGTGACATCAAAAAAAAAAAAAAAAATTTTTGGGGTTTACATCCACTTTAAAGTTGAACAATAAAAGTGAAATATTGCTTTAAATTTCATACCTAGGGGGGGGGGGGGGGGGGGTGTATAGTATGCCTGTTAAACAGTGCTTGTTTCCTGTGCTTAGAACTGTCCCTGCACAAAGTGTAATTTCTGAAGGAAAAAAAGTCATTTAAAAAACACTCGCGGCTATCATGAATTGTCGGCTCCTGGCAAACGTTCGAGTCCCATAAAAACGGGGTTCTAAAGTTCATACAAACTTTTGGTCTGTTTGCAGGTTCTGGTGCGAACCGAACAGGGGGGGGGGGGGGGTTTCGGCTCATCCCTAGAAAAGAATTGCCAAAGCTTGTTTGTCTGTATTTCATCTGAGCATCAGTTTGTTCTGCACTCTGTGACCCATTTTCAGCTGCCAGCGGGCCGGTCCAGGCTGGGGAAAGATCGCAATTATATGGTCTGGATCCACCCACATGCCTGGACCAGCACCCGACTTAGCCTCTCGGCGAGTCGCTGAGAGCCTGAGCCAGCCGGTCCACTCCCTTCACAGCCCAGTGCTCCAGGGAGCATGAGGACAGGAGGCTCTCTGCTCAGGGAGCGTTGAGGGCCGAGTGATCGGTAGTGTTTGATCGCTCAGTTCTCAGTCTTAGAGCCTGTGGGGGACAGATGCAGAATCCACCTAGGTAAATATGATTCCAAAAAAAAGAACAATTCCCATACTTCTCTTTTAACTAAACATGTAATTGATAGAATGGTTGATTTTGCAGCATTTCCTAGAGTTCCACTTTATGGATTTCCTATGAATTCATATGCAAACCATAATGGACCAA
The DNA here is from genome assembly GCA_029574335.1 of Rana kukunoris. Classification (NCBI taxonomy): domain Eukaryota; kingdom Metazoa; phylum Chordata; class Amphibia; order Anura; family Ranidae; genus Rana; species Rana kukunoris. The sequence goes on from CM056057.1 coordinate 161,212,915, forward strand.
AAAAACACATAACTTTAAACAGCTGCAGGCAAAGTCTAGTGAGTGATTATCTCACTCAAGTACTCCCAGCATTCCGCTGTCATGTAAATACTTAAAATACCAGAATGATGGATTAAAAGCCCAGTGCAAAGAGAGAAAACAAACAATGGGGTACATGTGCCAAAGCAACTTCATTGGTAGTGAAGGGGGCAACCAAATTAATGAATCAATTGCCAGCTCAATCATGTCTTCTGCCAGGGCTCAAAATGTCAAGTCCTGAGCCACTAGCCAGGCCTTAAAGGGGTTGTAAAGGTACACGTTTTTTTACCTTCATGCATCCTATGCATGAAGGTAAAAAAACATTTAGCAGCACCACCCCCCCCCCCCCCCGAGCCCCCGTTGTACTTACCTGACCGTTCGAATCTCCCGGGCGCGTCCACGTCGTCCTCTTCGGTTCACAGCCTGGCCGTTGATTGGCTAGGCTGGGCGGAATGATAGCAGCGCAGCCATTGGCTAGCGCTGCTGTCAATCAGGGCGGATGACGCGGCGCGCTGGGGGGCGGAGCCGAGTGATACAGTCGGCGGCTATGGCCGCCGCTGTATCACGGGAGCGCGCTCGCAAAAGCTTTCCTCCATGCGAGCGCCCTCGCATGAAGAAGGAAAGCTTTTGCGAGGAGGAGCCCAGACAGCCGCCGAGGGACCCCAGAAGACAGGTTTCCGGGCCACTCTGTGCAAAACGAACTGCACAGTGGAGGTAAGTATCACATGTTTGTTATTTTTTATTTTTTTAAAACCTGACTTTAGTGTACCTTTAAGAGTTACTCGCCACCAGTTGTCCCACCCCTAAGTCCACCCCTAAACACGCCCTTAAATTATATCATTAACAACAACTTTAACAATATTAACATAAAGCATATCAGTGCCCATCAGTGCAGCCTAACTGCGCCCATAAAATGCAGCTTTATGGTGCCCCTAAATGCAGCCTCATTGTACCCCTAAATGCAGCCTCACTGTGCCCCTAAATTCAGCCTCACTGTGCCTCTTAAATGTAGCCTTACCATGCCCCATGAAATGCAGCCTCGCTGTGCCCCATGAAATGCAGCTTTACTGTGCCCCATGAAATGCAGCTTTACTGTGCCCCATCAATGGAACTTTACTGTACCCCATCAAATGCAGCCTCACAGTGCCCCATCAATGCAGCCTTACCGTACTCCATCAAATGCACCTTTACTGTGCCCCATCAAATGCACCTTTACCATGCCTCGTGTATCGCAGCTTTACCGTGCCCCATCAATGCAGCTTTCCTGGACCCATCAAATGCAGCTTTACTTTGCCCCCATCAAATGCACCCTCACAGTGCCCCATCAATGTAGCCTTACTGTACTCCATCAAATGAAGCTTTATCGTGACCCATCAAATGCAGCTTTACAGTGCCCCATCAAATGCAGCTTCACAGTGCCCCATCAAATGCAGCCTCACAGTGCCCCATCAAATGCAGCCTCACAGTGCCCCATCAAATGCAGCCTCACAGTTCCCCCATCAAATGCAGCCTCACAGTTCCCCCATCAAATGCAGCCTCACAGTTCCCCCATCAAATGCACCTTTACCGTGCCCCATCAAATTCAGCTTTACTGTGCCCCAGCAAATGCAGCTTTACCATGCCCCATGTATCACAGCTTTACCGTGCCCCATCAATGCAGCTTTACCGTGCCCCAACAATCACAGATTTACCATGCCCCATGTATCGCAGCTCTACCGTGCCCCATCAATCGCAGCTTTATCGTGCCCCATCAATTGCAGCTTTTCTGTGCCCCATCAATCACAGCTTTTCTGTGCCCCATCAAATGCAGCTTTAATATGCCCCATCAAATGCACCCTCACAGTGCCCCATCAATGTAGTCTTACTGTACTCCATCAAATGCAGCTTTACAGTGCCCCATCAAATGCAGCTTTTCTGTGCCCCATCAAATGCAGGGTCGTGTGACGTGGCTCCCAAACAAAGTTGACGTCCCTTTTTTACCACAAATAGAGCTTTCTTTTGGTGGTATTTGATCACCTCTGCGGTTTTTATTGTTTGCGCTATAATCAAAAATAGAGCGACAATTTTGAAAAAAAATGCAATCATTTTTACTTTTTGCTATAGTAACTATCACAAAAATATATATATTTTTTTTTCCCTTAGTTTAGGCCTATGTATTCTTATACATATTTTTGGTAAAAAAAAAAAAAAAACAATAAGCGTTTATTGATTGGTTTGCGCGAAAAGTTATAGCGTTTACAAAATAGGGCATAGAATTGTGGCATTTTTATCATAATTTTTTTACTAGTAATGGCAGCGATGACTGCGACACATTGGACACTTTTGACACATTTTTGGGACCATTGTCATTTTTACAGCGATCAGTGCTATAAAAATCCACTGGTTACTGTGAAAATGACACTGGTAGTGAAGGGGTTAACCACTAGGTGGCGCTGAAGGGGTTAGGTGTGCCCTAGTGAGTGATTCTTACTGTGGGGGGGTGGGCTATGTGTGACACGACCGTGTCCTGTCACTAGGAAGACTGGGGAAATGCTTGTTTACATCAGCATTTCCCGTTCTTCCTCACCGTGACACGATCGTGGGCTTACAGAGCTTGTGGCGGCACGTGCGTCCACAATGCCGTTTCCTAAAGGGGACGTATATATATATGTCCCTTTGCCTGTCCGTGCCATTCTGCAGACGTATATCTGCGTGCGGCGGTTGGCAAGCAGTTAATAAGGCTGGGAAAATATCCTTAAACCTTGACTTAAGGGAAAGGAAAAGCCAAAGCAATGTAATTAAAAAAAAGGTTATTTAAAAATATTACCTGCAGGTACTTCAAGAATACAGTAACCAACAACCCTTGCATAAATAACAAAGCTGCTTTTGACAGGATATAAGCCTGGAGCTATATTAATAGTTCGTATTTAAAGGCCCCTTTACACATGCACTTTAAAAAAAAATTACTACAATAGGGAAAGGAAAATACCTGTGACACCAGAGCAAATGTTCACCTTTAACCACTTAAGACCCGGACCAAAATGCTGCTAAAGGACCTGGCCCCTTTTTGCGATTGGGCACTGTATCGTTTTAACTGACAATTGCGTGGTCGTGCGACGTGGCTCCCAAACAAAATTGGCATCCTTTTTTCCCTACAAATAGAGCTTTATTTTGGTGGTATTTGATCACCTCTGCGGTTTTTATTTTTTGCGCTATAAACAAAAATAGAGCGACAATTTTGAAATGCATTTAAATTGCATTGTTTACTGTGAAAATGACAGTTGCAGTTTGGGAGTTAACCACAAGGGGGCGCTGTAGGATTTGTGTGTTCCCTGCGTGTGTTTACAACTGTAGGGGGGTGTGGCTTTAGGTGTGACATCATCAATCACGTCCCCTTATAACAGGGATGACGTGATCGATGCTGCGGCCACAGTGAAGCACGGGGAAGCCGTGTGTACACACGGCTCTTCCCGTTCTTCGGGTCCGCGAGTCCTGCGGTCCCGGAGCTTCGGACCGGGTCACGGGCGTGCGCCGCGGGCGCGCGCCCGTGACCCACGGCTGGGTACTAGAAACCAACGTATATATACGTTGATGTGCCCAGCCGTGCCATTCTGCTGACGTAAATGTTCAGTAGACGGTCCTTAAGTGGTTAAAGTTTAATCCCAAACTTTTGTTCTGGGGACAACTCAAACCTTTGGATTTTCCATCGCTTTCTGTCCTGATGACAATGGTCACCAAAAAAAAATAGTTTTTTCCACCTAGGGGAAGCCAGATAGTAATACAATCTTGACAGGAGTTATAATCATTATCTACTCCAGTGGTTCTCAACCCTATCCTCAAGTACCCCCAACAGGCCATGTTTTGGGATCTTCCTTTATGATCCGTACACACGATCGGATTTTCTGTTGGAAAAATCTTGGATGTTTTTTTCGACGGAATTCCACTCAAGCTTGGCTTGACACAGTCACACAAAAGTTCTCTTAACTTTCTACCGTCAAGAACGCAGTGACGTACAACACTACGATGGTCCAAGAAAATGGTGTTGAATTGTTTCCAAGCATGCGTCGGAATTGCTACAGACGATCAGATTTTCCAATAGGATTTTTTTCTGTCTGAAAATTTGAGAACCAGCTCTCAATTTTTTGCTGGAGGAAATTCTGACAGCAAAAGTCAGATGGAGCATACACACGGTTGGAATTTCCATTCAAAAGCTCACATCAGACTTTTGCTGTCGGAATTTCCGATCGTGTGTACAGGGCATAAGATAAAATAACTGGCCAAAATACCAAGACATTGACTCTGATTTAAAGCACAAGACAGGCCCGGAGTGACAGGACAAAATGATAATGGAGGGCCGGGCATGACTAGGGTGGAAGATGGCCAACAGAGGGTTAACTTTGGAAGGAGCTGCTTTTAGGGGAGTGGCCGTAGGCTGGGAAGAGTCAGGGGGGAGGAGCCCTATATATACGGGGGCGGGGGAACCCACGTGACACAAGTTGGGAGGAATTTTACAGGGAGGCAGGTTTTTCCCACCCACCCTCTCCTTTGGTTATGTGTTTGGTGTTGTGCGTTTGTTTTCTTTTCTTTCAGGTAGAAGTACGGGTTGTCATGACAGCTGTGGTGGTGTCCTTGGTCTCTGGATGGTGACAGTTGACAGATGGAATGGAAAATGGTTGGGGGCTCATCTTGGGATGGGCCCATTATGGGGTTAGTTGCAGTTGAACGGTGTCCGCTGTAATACGGTTGTGGTACACTGCGGGTTAAAAAGTGGGTGTCTCTGAGCTGGAGTCGGCTGGAGGCCGGATATGGTAATGGTACAGCAGTGTGGTGGTGGAAAAGGTTAATGGAGTTACTGTCAATAGACCGGTGTTAATAATAAAAGTGTTAAAAATTACTGTTAATGAATAAAAGTTGGATTTTATTGGAACTTATTTAAATTTGGTTAATATATATATTTTTTTTGGTTATAAAATAAAATGGCTGTTGTGGCCAATTTTACTCCAATATCTGTGTCGCTCTCGTTAATGGGAAAAAGGTTGGGAGGTTAAGCTAAAGGGGGCTGGGGGGTTAATATAAATGGTCGTGAGAGGGTTGGTCTATTTGAACTACACTAGTCATGTGCAAAATAAAGGAAAACCTGCAAATATGGCCTGTTAGTTGTACTTGAGGAGAGGGTTGAGAACCTACATAAATAACAGTGCAGTGCAGACATTGCAAAAATACTCACAGGCACCCTACCCTGTCAGCACTCGCTTACAAGCTAAAGGGTGCTGGGTGTTTAACAAATTTGTTGTTTCAAGATGGCGGCTTTGTGTCCCTAACCTCTTTTAGAATCTTTCAGGTTCATTGGATTGCTTGAGGATGAACTTCCTTTGTGACAGATTCTTCATTGCTTGAATTAGGTGGGTGTTTGTTGCATGTATTGCTTTTTCATATTTAACAACCTCTCACCTACATCACCTTACATCTGATAACAGATTAAGAAGCTTCTGAGATCATTTGGAGTTCCTTCGCAGGTGTATTTGACCTGCAGGTGACCACTTTCTAACCTCTATTTATATTAACGTGGATGTAAACCCACTGTCATCCTTTCTAAACTACTGCCATAGTGCTGATCTATAAGGATATAGATGCCTCCTGCATGTATCCTTACCTGTCAAATGTCTCCCCTCTGTCTGTTATAAGAACTGAAAAACTGCAGATTCTGTGGGTGGATCTGTTGTATGGAGCTCAGTGGGTGGAGTTGTGATGTCAGTAGACTCCCCGCCCTCCTCTACACTCCCCTTGTCAACGTGCATTTTATCCTGTGTATTCCTTACACTAAATTCTGCTATGATCACTAACATCCAGTCAAAATCCAGAATAGTTCAGAAAAGGAGTGGGGGTGGGAATTAAAAAAGAATGCCTGTCTCAAGCTAGTGCATGAGATATGTAAATAACCTGTCATTCAAAGCAAGTGGATAGAACGGACAAAAAATTTCTCCTGTTTGTCTGTTTATCTCACTGAAAAAAAAAAGAAAAGAGGATTGCTCAGAGCTGGATTAACTCTTTGTGGCAATACTGGGCACAGATGATAGGAAATCTTGTACTCTACATTGTGACAGCAATTTTTTTTAATAACATTTGGGTTTACATCCACTTTAACTGCCCTCAATATGTATAAGCTGCTTGTAAAGCAAAAGAAGTAGTTAACAAAACTGGTAAAAAATAGATAAAAGAGTAGTAAACAAAAAGGCGGGTTTTAAAGAGGAAAAAGACGTTACATTGTCAACAGTGAGAAGGTAAGAGAACTGGCTAAGTCCATTTTAGCACTGCTTGGACACACTGCTTAAGGATTCCATCTGGAAGTAGCTGCAGTCGCACAGCACGCTTTTTGGACATCGCTGATTCCTGGTGCCCATACCAGTTGGAGTCTCAACTAAAACTCTCATCCTCCACCCGGTTGCAGTGGTCCCGGTTTCCAAATGACCACAACGCCTTTTTGACTCTTTTGCTGTACAGTATCAGAGTCCAACCTATCCGGTAAGCGTATTTTCACCTACCATATATCTGATGTGATTGCGATTTCTACAGATTTCTGCAGACAACCTGAGCACCTGTTGTTTCCTTTCAATCACTGGACATCCGTCCACTCCACACCCTTCACCAATTGTCCAATTGATGTTCAAGTTCTCATTACAGACTTGGTTATGTTATTCATCACATGGAACTTTATTTTGTGACTACCTAAATGTTTTTCGGTAGCATAAACATGTGCATGTGCACCATCTAATGTTGTTGCCATATCTGGTATCTTACATTTTAGCGCTACATTTTTTTTGTTCATTACCCTGTTGACATTGGCGCTTAGTGGAGCTTGTCCTCTACCATAGGGCTAGAGCAGGGGTCTCCAAACTGTGGCCCTGTGTCACGTACCTGGTAGGAGTCTGATGTGAAGAGGTCGGCCTCTCTTGTATCTCCAACCCAGAACCCCTCTGAGGGTGAAACAGATGGCGTTCAGGTAGGAGGAACACGAGTGCCTGATGGTATTTGCTGAAGTGCCGTTGGATGCAGGAAGGCAGAAGACCCAAGATGAGCAGCAGGCACAGGGCTAGGTGGTGCAGAGCGAAGAGCCCAGAAGAGGGGGACTCCAGCCCCCTAGAAAGTCAGGATGACCCGTGGTAGGAGCCTTGGAAGCAGAGGTCTTAGGAAGGCCGGGTTGGCAGCAGGCAGGCAGCGAAGTACAAGGGATTGAGCAGAGGCAAGGTCAAAGGTCACAGGCCGGGTCGTTAGCAGGCAGGCAGCGGAGTATACAAGGGTTTAGCAGGAGCGAGGTCAAGGTCACAAGCCGGGTGGTTTAAACAGGAATCATGGTGAAGTATACGGGCGTCAGGAATTCAGGAACCGTAGAAGACCGGTCAGCACCGCACAGACATCAGAGTGTCCTTTAAATAGGTTAGAAGGGGTCAGGAACGCCCCCTGCGTGTGCGCACCATCTGCCGCGCCCGCGCATGCGTGGGAGTGCGCCGTTGTGGTTGGTGGATGCGCGCGCCATTGGTCAACAACGTCTTCTGCGTTTCAGGTATGCGCGCGTGTGTGTGCCAACGGTGTTTCCTTACACCCTGGGGCCGGATGCGGCCCTTTGCTTGCCTTTATCTGGCCCTTGGGGCACTATTTCATCCACTGACACCAACAATGGGGAATCATTGTTGTTGCTGAAACCACCAATGGGGCACTATTCATCCAACTGACACTATGAAAAGGGTACAATTCCTTCTATTGACACCAACAATGAAGCACTAGTCCTTCCACTGACACTAATGATATGGTATTTTCTAGACATGTGCAGACTGGAATATTTAGTTTCGTTTTTTCGTTTTCGTTTGGAAAATACATTTATTTAGTTACTCCCGAATATCGTTTTGATTTATTTAGTTTTTTGTTGGGGAATAGCTTTTGTCCGAAAATCCCATAATACTTGGTTTCTGTCGAATGGTCAAAAGAATATTCGACGGAACGTCGAATCTTTTTGGTTGCTGGTGAGTAAACAAACGAATATTCGACGGAACGTCGAATCTTTACGTCTCATAAATCGAAATCTATTCTCTGTAATGTCAAATCTATTATTTCTATAATGTCGAATCTTTTCTCTATGATGTGGAATATTTTCCCTATAATGTCGAATCTCTCTATATCGAATTTTTACCGCAATGAAAACGAAAATAAAGCATTTTTTATGTCGGATCTTTCGGTTTTCGTTTCTTGCACTTTCGTTATCTTTTGTTAAAACGATAACGAAAAAAACAGATTTTCGGACGAAAATGCATTCTAACGAAAACGAATGCACATGTCTAGTATTTTCTACTCCCACTGGCCCTAGTCCGGCCCTCCTAAAGTCTGAAGGAAAGTAAACTGGCCCTTTGTTTAGAAAGTTTGGAGACCCCTGGGCTAGAGGGACACTGTTAGAACTTCCGTCATAACTTGGTTATTCTTGTATTTGTTAGTCTGAGCTTTTAGAGGCTAATTATATGATTTATTAGGTTTATTTACATAGTCGGTGAGCTCTAATAATCACTGCTGTGATTTGACGGCAACAACTTAATTGTGTATGTTTTTAATTATTTATTTGGTCTTAGGTCATCATGTTTTTCGTGTCCCATACCATCATGCCTCCCAATCTCTGTTGAGTTGAGGAAGAAGTAGGACATGGAGCACTCCAGCACCCAATTTGGGGGATGGTGGGTTTTTGTCACAATACTGGGACAGTCCTGCGGCATACGGGACTGTTGGGAGGCATATGCTTTAATCGGCATAACCTCTTTGAAGGGTCATACATCCGACATACAAATACCACAGCCTTGTCATAGTAATTTTCTCTGTCGAAAGCCCTCCTCCCTGTAGCTCCTGCTCTCTGGCTGGCTTCAGGCCGGCAATCAGCTGGGAGTAAGGCCATATAAACAAAGAAAAGTAAGCTTGGATCTCAAAGAGCAAAACCACAACACAAAGCAGCTCTTAGCTCCAGGAAACAGGACTCTTGTAGGGAAGAAACAGCTACAGATGCATTCCTTAATCCCATACTGAAATCAGCACTTTTTAGGCTAAATGACATTGTTATGGGAAGGATTCTTGTCTTAGTCACGTCATAAATTGTCAGTTATGCTCCAGATTGCTATTAATTTTGTTACAGATTGTCATTTTTATTTTCACCTTTATTTAGCTTAATTTACTTTGTCTGAGTCTGATGCCTTGTACCCACGATCGGTTTACCCAACGGTCAAAAGGCCGACGGGAAGACCAAGGGGAAAACCAGTCCCTTCTCCCCTGTACACATGGCTGGTTTTCCGACAGGAAAACTGACAAGAGAACTTTGGTCGGGAAAACCGTCTCTGTGTATGCACCCTCACAGTGTTTCCCATTGGAAAACTGCGGGGGGGGGGGGGGGACGCTGCGATTCGCTAAGGAGCTAAGGAGCATAAACACGGCCGGTTTTCCCGGCCAAAGGAAAACACGGAAGGGAAAAACGATCATGTGTACTAGGCATGAGAGTTGAGAATTGGAGGACACATAAATTGTAACAATTGCTGCCCATGTCTACTGGCTAGGTAAATTCTTGCCCTAGGTGTCCCTATTGGTACCACATGGCTTGATACAAAGCTTGATTGATCAACTGTTGTCATAGCAGCTGTGTGGAAAAATGTCGGCTCAACAGTGACCATATCCTTCGCAACATCTCCAAAATAAGCCCCTTTCTAACCAATGTCACCACTCCCTGGTCATCTCTTGCCTCGATTACTGCAACTCCCTTCTCACTGGCTTACCGCTGCACACTCTATCCCCCCTTCAGTCCATCATGAATGCTGCTGACAGACTCATCCACCTTACCAACCGCTCTGTCTCTGCTGCTCCTCTCTGCCAATCCCTCCACTGGCTTCCGCTCACCCAACAAATTAAATTCAAACTACTAACAATTACCTACAAAGCCATCCACAACTCTGCCCCCAGCTACATCAATGATCTAGTCTCTAAATACCAACCTAATCGTTTTCTTCGTTCTTCTCAAGACCTCCTACTCTCTAGCTCTCTCATCACCTGTCCCCATGCTTGTCTCCAGGACTTTTCCAGAGCCTCTCCAAGCCTATGGAACTCCTTACCCCAATCTATCTGCCTATCTCCCTCTCTATTAGCTTTTAGAGGATCCCTAAAAAAAAACCTCCTCTTCAGAGAAGCCTACCCTTCCCACACCTAGCAACTGCATTTTTCATTTGAGTCCATCTGATCATCCCCCACAGCTACTACACATTGTTCCACTTGACCCTCCCTTCTAGATTGTAAGCTCTTACGAGCAGGGCCCTCCTGTATTGATTTGTATTGTGAATGTACTGTCTTCCCTGATGTAAAGCACTGTGCAAACTGTTGGTGCTATATAAATCCTGTATAATAATAATAAATAATAATAATAATAATATCCAAGAAAATGCAGCCACTGCTCAGGTATTCTGACAGTCGTGGGTACTGGCTGTCAGAGTGCAGGAAAGATTAAAATGTATCCAGTTGTTAAGCGGGGGTGTGTCCTATGACTACATACTTTTGCTAATAAGTGTCCCTCATTCCCATCTCAGAAAGTTGGGAGGCATCTGTTATATTCCTTTCATTTAGCCCATTCAGTATAATGAAAGAAATGTTTACCTAGAAGGTGAGTTTAAGCTTACAAACTTCCAGCTCCTGAGGACCCATAACAGTGGCATATTCCAAAACAATGTAGTATCAAAGGAACAACTAGAGGGCTCTGTTATAATGTACAATTACAGTAGGAGCTGAGAGATAACATATGGCAGGCATTTGAAATAATGAACTCTAATGCCTCGTACACAAGACCGTTTTTCATGACAAAAAAAATTAAAAAAATGTAATTGGTCATTAAAAACGGTCGCATGTAGGCTCCAGAGCATTTTTCTTGACGAGAAAAATGGGCATTAAAAGTTTAGAACCTGCTCTATTTTTTCTCGTCGTTTTTTAACGTCATCGTCTTTCTCGTCGTGAAAAATGGCAGTGTGTAGGCTTTAACGACGGAGAAAAAACGTGCATGTTCAGAAGCAAGTTATGTGAAGGGGAATTTGCATAATCAGCCCAAAGGGTGGTACCATTTGAATGGAACTTCCCCTCTATAGTGCTGTATTTCACGATCGTGTGTATGCAAGGCAGGCTTGATAAGAATCAAGTCGAGAAAACCGTTTTTTTCCATGACATTAAAAACGGTCGTGTGTACATAGCATCACTCTCAAGCTTAAAGTTGAACTATACGCAAAAAATTATTTCTCATTTTCTTGGAGGGAAGTTTAAAACCCGTCAGTATTTATTTTCTTGCCATCAGTGTCATTGGGGAGATTCTCCATTCACGTCCTTTTCCATAGCCAAAACAATAAGTGGAGCCCCCCTGCCACAAAAACGAGGGACCCCACGTAAAGATTTCCCCTCTATTACTTTTCTGGGGGTAACTCAAAATGTTGGATATTCTTGTACTTTCACTTTAAATGATAATGGTAAACAGAAATTTTTTTTAGAGGATGAATCTCCCTAACAGGGGCACAAAGACACCTGACAGGAGTTCTTATCTATTTCCACTCTGTCCAAAACTGATTAAATAAAGTTTTCGCTTTAAAATTCAGCAAACTTGATCTCATTGCCAAACCCTATTGAAGTCTAATTCCCTGTACACACGATCGGACATATATCTGACCAAATTCACATCGGAATTCCGACTTCATTGGAGGAAAAGAAAACATGTCCTCTATGTAAACTCCAATGGAATTCATCTTAATTTACAATGGAATTACTCCAATGGGGCATTCACACGGTCGGAATTTCTAATTGAAAAAGTCTGTCTGAATTTTTCCATCGGAAATTCCGATCGTGTGGACAGGGCATACGGAGGAACAGACACTGGACATCTGCCCTCTCTGTGTTTCAAGCCCACCAGGTTGTGAGAACGCTCCACATCCTATTAGACATTACATACTATACATTCTATCTAGCCAATTAGCGCAACGTCCAGTCTGGTAACTTGCTTTTCTGAATGCAAATAATTGTCATAACAGTTGTCACCATAAAGCACATTGTACTGCTTAGAGCAGGAGTAGGCAACCTTAGAGAGGTGGAGATCTACTTGAACAATATGGGAAGAATAAAAAAAAAATCACGAATCCACTCGTCAATTGTGACCCATTCAAGTAAATGGGGCAACTCTGCAAGCGCCCTGCAACTGCGTGCTTCTGTGGGGTTCAAGGGGTCAGAGCAGTTGGTGAGGAATTGATACAACGCCTCCTCACCGCCTGCTTTAACCCCTTGGCCGCTGTACTACAAAAGGTTGCAGGGTGCTTGCAGAGTGTCCTCATTCACTTAAATGGGTCATGTATGGCAGATGTTACATCCCCCAAGCCTGACAGGGTGTATAATTTCTGCTGCAACCACGACATGTGAGTACCCCCCTGGCAACTGCAGCTAAAGAGCATACAGTTGGGAGATTGTGGTAGAAGTACGTGTGCACTATGGGGTTTTACCATTCCCCAAATCACAAATGGATGGGCAAATGTCTCATCTAGAATAGCAACCAGTCAGACATCCCATTATTAACATTAGTTTCCTCACAAAACAGGTACCAATCTTAAGTATGCAGCCATCCAAAGAAACCACTGGAGTTCCCAGGGGAAACACAGCCGGACACAACAGAAAACCTTAATCAATTGGTGCCTCTTAAAGGGTCACTAAAGGGAAAAAAAAGTTTTGCTGAAATGACTGTTTACAGGGTATAGAGACATAAAAGTTAACTGATTCCCTTTAAAAATGATTAAAAATAGATACAAATCAATCATATAATGTGCCTGCAGTTTACTTTTAAACTGGTTTATGTTTTTAAAATTAATCTGATTGGTTCTGAAGACTTTTAGACACACAGTAATGACAGCTTGGACCACAGTGAAAAGCTGCCATGAGATTTTTCATAAGGAGCCAGACAAGCAGGAAGTGTGGAGATCGGAGCAGAATTACAGCAACTTCAAAGCAACTTCAAAGCAAAAACGAACAATAACGACATTAAACCAGCACTGCAGTAAGTTAAAGGAAGCAATTTAGCTAAAAAAAAAATAATTCCTTTAGTGATCCTTTAAGCCCTGTACATACGATCAGTTTGTCCGATGGACTGTTTTCATCGGACAAACCGATCGTGTGTGGGCCCCAGCGGTATGCTTTCTATCGGTGAAAAAAAATAGAACATGTTTTAAATTTTTCCTATGGATAAAAAACTGAGAGAAAAAAAGCGATCGTCTGTGTGGAAGTCCATCAGTCAAAAATCCACGCATGCTCAGATTCAAGTCAACGCATGCTCGGAAGCATTGAACTTAATTTTTCTCAGCATGTCGTAGTGTTTTACGTCACCGCGTTTTGCTACGATCGGATTTTTGACTAATAGTGTGTAGGCAAGACTCATGAAAGTCAGTTTCATAGGATATCCAATGGAAAAATCCGTCGGATTTGATTCCATCAGATATCCGATCGTGTGTACGAGGCTTTAGATACCCAACATAAATATGATTACTCATGATTACTTAATCTTATGACAATAGAACAAAAAAACATTTTTAAGGGGTATATATAGGTTTGTTGGGACTTTTAAAGCGCGCCGCTCATACACCAATATTAGAAAAATAGAATTTTTTTTTTGGAAATAAATAAAAATTAATAAATTGAATACATAAAATATTCACAAATTAGATCAGTGAAATATACAAACAACAAGTGCACATCTGATTTGTCTTTACATGTTTCGTCTTTTACGGCTTCTTTTCCACCTTCACTTCTCACCATTCTCTGATGTCTATAGCTAACTTTAAGCCTGATCTGTATATCCGCCATTTGACCGCCTCACAAGGTTCAATGGTCCAATTGTCCTTTCCGGCTTAGAGCAGTAGACGCAGAAAGGAACATCCCAACACAATTGCTGGGAAAGTAATAGTGATTGGATCGGTGGGTCATGCTTGTACAGTGATGTTGTAAACAATGTCCGACCTAGACAACCAGTCGTAATCCAGTCAAACATGTCATCCCAAAATGACCTTTCCTTCAGGCCGCGTACACACGATCGAACATGTCCGCTGAAACTGGTCCGCAGACCAGTTTCAGCGGACATGTTCGATCGTGTGTACGGCCTAGCGGACCGTTTTCCAGCGAACAAAAGTTTCCAAACATGCTTAGAAACCTGTCCGCTGGAAACCTGTCCGTCGGACATGTTCGATGGTTAGTACACTAAATCTTCGGACCAAAATCCTGCGCATGCTCAGAATCAAGTCGACGCATGCTTGGAAGCATTGAACTTCGTTTTTTCATCACGTCGTGTTCTAGGTCACCGCGTTCTGGTCTGATGGTGTGTACGCACATCAGACCAACAGACCACTTCAGCCTGGTCCGATGAAAACGGTCCGTCGGACATGTTTCATCGGACATGTCTGATCGTGTGTACGCGGCCTCAGAGTGCCTTTATTTCAGAAAATGCAGGTCCCGGCTGTGTTTCCCTACAGCTGATAAAGTCTCAGTTGTATCAAGCTGTCTCAGCTGTTCAGGACAAACATTCCCAAGGTGTTTCACTACCCCGACTACACCACCCTGCTGATTAACAGTTGTCATGTATTTACACAGGGCTCATATTGTCACATTGCTGAGTTGGCTGGTACCAGTGTATATTTCCTTCCTCCAAACATATAATCACCCAATATAAACAGCAGCACTTTTACTTCCCTTCCATGCAAGAAGGGAATGACTAATAAGCAATTGTAGCTAATATCTAACTCTCTCCCATGACTAGGGTATTAAAGATGAATTTACTTCCCATGCTGTCTGACCACCACTTCACCGCACATCGATACCGAAATAACCCACACAAGACACAAATTGGAGTTACAACATACATAAATACCAGAATAAAATTCAATGCTGTACAGTAAGAATGGACCCAAAGTAGGCTTTTCTACTTAATTAGTAGGGTAGGACTCCAGCCCCACAACACCGACAATTGCACCAATAATGGCAGATACTACTGTGAACGGCGCATTGTTCACAAATACTGAACCCTACAAATTAAGGGGAGCTGTACTAAAGATGGGTGCTCCTTTTACATTTTACCTTAAAGGAACACTAAAGGTTCGTTTTTTATTAGATCAATTGATTGCTGTAAGCTAGAGCATTTAAATATCACTTACCTCATTTTTCCTTTTGACCTCCAAAATACAGTAATCCAGGTTTGAAAATGCCATTTCCTGTCTCTCCTCTTCTTGCTTTCCACCAGCATCTGAGCCGTTTTGCATGGTGGAAAGCAGACGTGCTCACCCCCTCCTTATGACTACAGCCCTGCGTGAAGATGCTCTCTTATCCCTCACAGGCATGGAGGCTAAGCCTAATGGGAACTGTAGTTCCCATTAGGCCGTGATGTAGCAAGAATGAATGCGCACCGCAAACCAGGAAGTCAGTGAGAATAACGATTCAGGAGTGCTGGAGGAGAATAAAACAGTTTGATTTCAACAGGTATCAAACTTTACAACCCCTTTAATGGCCACCTTAAAGGACTTTGAACCAGCTGCTATGACTAAACATACCAACCTAAAACAGTCCACACCAGAAGGACAATAACTGTCAAATAAAATTAGGAGGGGAGTGTGGGAAGATTTCCAGATGCCAGCTATCCTCCAACTAAAGCCTTTCCAGGAACCATCCTGTAACCATTTCCTGAAACCCCCCTGTTTCTGTCTGACCCACCAATCAGGTAAGTACCCATAAGTGTGTGCAGCCTATTTCATTAGGGTGTGCACCCCAAATGTATTATAGCATGGATGCGGTCAGTAGAGCAGTGGATTTGTCAGTAGAGCAGAGGTTGGTGTCAGTAGGGATGTGGACAGTGTCAGTAGCTTTTTATTTTTATTATTTTAATCTTTTTTTTTTTTTAGGAACCCCCAATCGGGGGCATTGGTGCAATATCAACAGGGGGAATCTGCACCTCAAGCGGTGATTAGGGTGTGCCCAGGCACACCCCGACACACCCCCTGCGCACGCCTATGTAAGTACCTTAGCTCCTAACTGTCCCTGATTTCGAGGGACAGTCGCTGATTTGGAACAAAGTCCCTCTGTCCCTGGTTTCTCCTCATTTGTCCCTCATTTATAGATGTATATACAACATTTATCTTTGAAAAGGTGTTTTCCCAGTGCTAAACCTTTCATCCAATTACTAAATTGCTGCATTTGTAAATTCCAAAAGCCAGTATAAAGCAATAGTAGTGGTACAAAAAAAGCACTTGGGTTTAACTAGAAAATGTTTAATATGTCTACTTTAAGGGGGCGTGCCAAGGGGTGTGTCCCATGCCTAGATACTTTTGCTAATAGGTGTCCCACATTCCCATCTCAAAAGATTGAAAGGTATGTAAGTATCCCTGACCCCAGATTTATTTTATTTACCAAAACTCTACCTACGTCAAAACCCCTTTTAACCAATCATGTAGTCCCTACGTCTGTGTCTGCCTTTACTCCAGTCCTAACTTTCCTGTTGTGCTGACCAGAAACACAGCTCATGCGGTGAACACCCAAGAACTTAGAGCTGCCCCTGCGCCTATTGCAGCTTTTGTCTTCTGCTCCGGGCCTCACTGGACAGTGATAACGTCACCACTTTTACTAATTAATATCTGGCATTGCAAGGGTATTTGCTGCAAGCTAACTGAAGTTATATCCTTAGAGACTATTGAGAAATAGGTTTAGATTAAAGCATTTGGCTCAGACTATCTCGGCGGACAGGGTCACGCACATGTGGTTATGTTAGACAGCAATGGTGCGTATAATTCTTTAATTTAAGATGAAGGCAACTCTGCCTTACCTGTAATAGTCATGTTAATACAGTACATAAAATGGTCAGGCCTCTGAATTTACATGCTGCAAATCTACCAGCTAATCCCTGGAGTAATTCTAGTCCAAGCCGATGACTTTTAAGTAGACATTATACTAAGCTCCTGATGGCAGCGTTCCAGGGGATCTTAGCTGCTTGTTAACAGCCAGCAAGGAATGGGGTGGCAGTAACCGATCTTAGAACGCGATTTTAGAATAGCTTGCTATTGCATTACCTACAACGGACTTGTCAGCAAGCTAATTTGAAAAGCATGCTAATATACTGGCAACTGATAACCCCAGAAACTATGCGCCTGGGTTTCCCATAGTAGAGGAGGGTCTGGGTGTCCTCGGAGATCAGTATGAAATGTCAATCTGCAGCTTCTGGAGCAATCTTGTCAGGGTTCCTATCGAAGTCCCCCTTACATCAGGGTCCCTATCGGAGTCCCCCGTACATCAGGGTCCCTATCTGGGTCCCCCTTACATCAGGTTCCCTATTAGAGTCCCCCATACAGCAGGATTCCTATCGGAGTGCCCCTTATATCAGGGTTTCTATCGGAGTCCCCCTTACATCAGGGTCCCTATCTGGGTCCCCCTTACATCAGGATCCCTATCAGAGTCCCCCATACAGCAGGATTCCTATCGGAGTGCCCCTTATATCAGGGTTTCTATCGGAGTGCCCCTTATATCAGGGTCCCTATCTGGGTCCCCCTTACATCAGGATCCCTATCAGAGTCCCCCATACAACAGGATTCCTATCGGAGTGCCCCTTATATCAGGGTTTCTTTCGGAGTCCCCCTTACATCAGGGTCCCTATCTGGGTCCCCCTTACATCAGGGTCCCTATCAGAGTCCCCCATACAGCAGGATTCCTATAGCAGTGCCCCTTACATCAGGGTTTCTATCGGAGTCCCCCTTACATCAGGGTCTCTATCACAGTCTCACATACAGCAGGATTCCTATTGGAGTCCCCCTAACATCAGGGTCCCTATCGGAGTCCCCTTTACATCAGGGTCCCTATCATGGTTCCCCCGCACATTAGGCTCCCAATCAGAGTCCCCGCTTACATCAGCAGTGGAGACCATAGGTAGTATCGGCTGAGCTTAATCCCCAAACAGTGCACATTAAAGCGGTGGTTCACCCTAAAACTACTCTTTCCCATAGCATCCAGCATACTGGCGTCAGCGCAGGATGCTGTTATTTTTTTTTTTTATCGCTGTACTTACTGTTAAATTAAGAATTTTCATTTCTGTCCACCGCGGGTGAATGGCGGGGCTATGTAACGTCATGCCTTCCGAAAATACCCAATTTAGGACTCGGCTCTTTCCGGGGGCTATACGGCGCCTGCGCACAGACCTAGGAGCTGACTGCGCAGGCGCCGTATATAGCCGAGTTCTATGGCTATGGCGCACCACGCCCTCCGAAAAAAGCTATATATACGGCGCCTGCGCAGTCAGCTCCTAGGTCTGTGTGCAGACGCTGTATAGCCCCGGAAAGAGCCGAGTCCTAAATCGCCCTCGGTGGACAGAAATGAAAATTCTTCATTGAACAGTAAGTACAGCGATAAAAAAAAAAAAAAAAACAGCATACTGGCGCTGACGCCAGTATGCTGGATACTATGGGAAAGAGTAGTTTTAGGGTGAACCACCGCTTTAAGTTTGGAGTGCCATTTCCCAAAAATGATGCTGTGGAACTAGAAAGAGTACAGAGAAAGGCAACTATGGGCCAGATTCAGGTAGATGGGAGCATCTTTGCTCCAGAGTAACGCTTCTCATTTGCGTTACGCTGCAGAAATTTTAGGAGCAAGTGCTGTTATTCACGAAGCACCTGCTCCTAAAGTTGCGGCAGCGCATCGCAAATGAGCCGGCGGAATTCAAATTGGGCGGGTACGGGGCGTGTAGTATTCTAACTAAGCGTGATCCCGCCGCCAACGTACTGCGCTTGCGTCGAGTGTCAAAACATCCCCGTGCGCATGCTCCAAATTCTGTGAATGAACGTCAATGACGTCACATTCCCATTCATGAACGTTTTACGCAAGCGACGTTTTTTTTTTTTTTTTCCGACGCGATGACGACGCCTATACCTAACATAGGATATTCCAACCCCATGTAGGTATATCTATGCGCCGCGTATCCCCTCCGGAAACGTCGTATCGTCATTGCGTCGCGCCGGAATTCGATCGTGAATTGCCGATTTCCGCTCATTAACATATTTTTTGAGCGTAAATCGGCGCCATTTTTAAGTTGAAGTAACGATGCGATGGCGAAACTCAGTTACGCTGCTCGCATCGGAGCTTCAACCCGGCGTTTCTTGTTTTCTGGTTACAAAGTCACAGTTAGGCTGGCGGATCACTGGATCCGCCAGCCTAACTGTTCCTGAATCTGGCCCTATATTAGTAAGGGGCGTGGAAGAGCTCAGTTATCGGAAACGATTAGCTGGACTGCATTTATTGTTCATTCTTGAGAAAACGTAATACATAATACATAAATGGTTTTAAACATGGTAGTAAATTCCCTGGACAGTTGTTCACTTTAAATGAGTTGTAAAGGAAAAACATTTTTTTGCTGAAATGACTGTTTACAAGGTATAAAGACATAATAGTTAACTGATTCCTTTTAAAAATGATTGAAAATAGATAAAAATAGATAAAAATCAATCATATAATGTGCCTGCAGTTTCAGTTTTGTTTTTAATCTAGTTTCATATTTCTGTGAAGTACAGAGACCCACAGAACAAAAACAAACAAACACAGGGCAGTGTTTGTTTTTAAAATGAAAGTGATTGGTTCTGAGGGGTTTTAGACACACAGTAATCACACCTCCTTGATCAGGGACCACAGAGAGAAGATCCCATGAGTTTTTTCATAAGGAAACAGACAAGCAGGAAGTGTGGAGATCAGAGAAGGATTACAGCAACTTCAAAGGAAAAACAAACAATGAGGACATGAAACCAGGATAGCAGTAAGGTAAAGGAAGCTATTTAGCTAAAACATTTTTTTTTCCTTTAGTGACCCTTTAAGGTCACTTCAGAAGACACGCTTTCCAACTTTAACTGGGGCATATAGAAAGGGTTACAGTAACAATTGTGAAAATGTGGACTAGCTTACCACGGCAGCTGGTTCTGACTCAAGCTGGATCTGTTTTTAAATGTACAAATCATAAATAAGCTGCTAATATTTCTAAGAAATAAGACTGTAGAATGTCGATCCAGGGAGTATGCAATTGCCTTTGGGGATCAGGAAGGACTGCTTTCCCTGCTGATGAAAATGATGCATATACCTGTAAGATTGTATTTGCTTTCCTGTAGATCAGCTTTAAGTTTAATGTCAAACTTCGAAGGATACAAAGTGTTTTTTGGGGTTGACCTGAATGGACATCTTTTTCAGTCCATCTACTGTGGCTACTAGCTATGTACGCTCCCTCTGTACATCATACAGGCAGAATAGTATAAGTCTGCTTCATTGAAGCTGTGTGAAAGAACACTTTGGCCCAGATTCAGATACAATTAGATTTGCGTAGAGTATCAGAAATACACTACGCCGCCGTATTTTACCTGGCTCTACGTGGAATCTTGGTAGATTTTGTCCAGTAAACGACGGCGGCGTAGTGTATTTCTCCCGGCGCAAGCCATCTACGCGAGTAGGGAGCGTGAAGCATTTAAAATAGGCGCGTTCCCGCGGCGATCGAACTGCGCATGCTCCGTTCAGAAATTTCCCGCCGTGCATTGCGTGAAATCACGTCGTTACGTCATTTTTTTTTGAGTAGCGTCGTTTACGGACATTCCTATTCCCGAACGAGTTACGTAAAAAAAAAAAAAAATTTAAATTCGACGCGGGAACGACGGCCATACTTAACATGGGCTACGCACCGTTAGACCAGCAAAAAGCTGGTCTAACAGTACGTAGAAAAAAATAGACGTAAGCGATTGCGAAGACCGCTCGTATCTTCGTGGATCGCCGTAAAAACACATTTGCATATCCCGACGCATGAAAACGACGCGGACTCCTCCCAGCGGCCGCAAAAATATTGCAGCGTAGATCCGAAGGCTTACGAAGACGTAAGCCTCTCAGATCGAAGCCCGAAGCCGGCGTATCATGGTTTGAGGATTCAAACTAGTGATACGGCGCGCAAAATTTGAAATTACTCCAGTCTAACACCAGTTAGACAGGCGTAATTGCTCTGTGAATCTGGGCCTTTGTTTCTTGTGCAACAAAAGTTTTGCTCATCTGGATTGTCTTCTCTCTGTTCCTTGTCCCAATGCTTTAATGATTAACCTGAGGGCAACTCAACAAAATCACTGCTTTCTTCTCAGTCTGTCCATACACGCTACCCAGTTCATCCTTTTCTGTTAACAGTGTTCTTGTTCCCAAATTTCTGTACCTGAAAGTTACACAGTGATGACCGGGCTATCGAGTAGACACAGACCCAGATGGGTTGATTGACTGGCATCACCAAGAAAGAAACTACAGTCCAAATATAACAGAGAAGATGCAGTGCCTCATTAACAAAGGGACAATCAGGGCCGCTGATAGGCCAGTACAACTGGCCCTGTTGTACCAGGCCCGGCCAGCAAGGGGCCCGGGCAACCTCCACAGAGAACTAATTAATTTAGTTAAAAAAAAAAAAAAACCTCCACAGCCCTAACATTTTTTTTTTGCTCAATACAATGATTGTTCCGTTTGTGTAGGTGGTGGCAGGATGGGACTATTTTCTCTATTTCGGGCACGGAAGAATATGTCTTCTCTGCCGCTCCTCCGCTGGCTCAAGTCTCGGCCAGCTTGTCCTTCCCTGGCACCGCGGAGTGATTATTCTCCCTCCGCTCTTGGCGCTCTGCTCTTCACTCGGAGAGAAGAAGCAGCGGGAGAAGAAAAAAAAAAAGCACTGTGACCTGACCTGGCATTTTGTGACAGGCCGCGTACAAACGAGGAGACATATCCACTCAAACATGTCCGACGGACCGTTTCCAGCGGACATGTCTCCTCGGATTTTGGTCCGATGGGGTGTACACCCCATCGGACAAAAATCCCCTCTGACTGAGGACGCGGTGACGTGGCGGTGATGTTGACGCCGCCACCTCACCACTCCAGGAAGTAAAATACTTCCACGCATGCGTCGAATCCATTCGACGCATGCAGGAGCATGCTTTGAAATTTGTCCGCTGGACAAACCTGTCCGCTAGGATATGTCCCCTCAGCAGACATATCTGATCGTGTGTACGGGGGGATTCAAGATCTACTGTCTGCAGCAGCATCTAAACATTATGGCATTGGCGGCATGGGTGGCACTGTCTGTCTGTAGCACATGTAGGGTGACCTGTGTCCAATCACTGTGCTGTGATTCGTTACGGCACAAGCTGATTTTTGGGAAGGGGGGTGTCCCTGAATGGTAGTTTGGAAATGTGGTTACCCTAAGCACATGCGTTATGGCATGTGCTACATGCAGACAGTGCCACCCATGACGCTAATGCCATGTGCTATCTGCTGACAGTGCCACCCATGGCGCTAATGCCATAACACATGTGCTACCTGCTGACAGTGCCACCCATGCGGCCAATGCCATAATGCGTTATGGCATTAGCATTATGGGTGGCACTGTCTGCAGGTAGCACATGGGTTATGGCCCATAACGCATGTGCTACCTGCAGACAGTGCTACCCATGCCGCCAATGCCATATTGTGCTGCAGACAGTGCCACCCATGACGCTAATGCCATAACGCATGTGCTGCCAGCAGAGACAGTGCCACCCATGCCACCAATGCCATAATGTGCTGCAGACAGTGCCACCAATGCCATAATGTGCTGCAGACAGTGCTACCCATGCTTCCAATGGCATTATGCCATTGATGGCATGGCTGGCACTGTCTGCAGCACAATATGGCATTGGCAGGGGGCATGGCATGTGTGGCACTGTCGGCATCTGGGGAGGGGCCAGGGGTGGAGCTGAAGGAGGGACCAGGGGGGAGCTGAAGGGGGCCACGTCAGATAGGCCGTGATTTCTATCAGTGGCCCTGGGGACAATAGTTATGATAGTCAAAAGAAAATATACTGGGAACCAGAGTTTCTTTAGAGAAAACAATTCACACAAAACTAATATTTCACTTTTTGGAAAGTTAAACCACCTGACAGCTTCTTCTTATGGAAAAAGTAACAGAAGGAACTGGAACACAAAGTTCATAAGGACTGCTCAAGTTTCCAAGGTGCATACAAACAGAGCTGGCAATTACGGCACTGTTGGAATTTCCAAGACATAGCAGAACCAAGAGACTGACTTGGCCCACCTGTCTGGGACGTACTGCTCCCTTCAGAAGTTCTTGTCGGAAATTCTGATCGTCTGTAGCCAATTCCAATGCACAAAAATCCTACGCATACTTGGAATCAATTCGACGCATGCTCGGAATCATTGAACTTAACGGTCACGTGTTGTACGTGACCGCGTTCTTGACGTTCGGAATTTCCAACAACATTTATGTGACCGTGTGTATGCAACACAAGTTTGAGCAAACAATCCGTCGGAAAAAAAAATCCACGGTTTTGATGTCGGAATGTCCTATCGTGTGTACGGGGCATTAGACAAGATAATTTGGTTGGTTGCAGGCTGGTCGGTAAGTTGAGCTGGGAATTTCCTTTGGTTTTGTTTGACATGTGTCACCGTTCCATGTGCTCCTTACTGCGAAGGCCAGTTATAGGTGGGGGCAGTGGCAATTTTTTTGTAGTCCTATTGTTGTCTATGAGGCCTGTTCACATCTATGCAGCACACTTCTGGGCACCTTGGAGAACGATGCAGGCATTTATTTTGGTCCCATGGACTTTAATTGGGAGCACATGTAAAATCCATAAAAGTGCATCAAAAAACATGAAAATGCAGATGCACAAGTGTGAACCTAATTCGCATTACAGGCAGAAGCAAACCTTGCACTGGAACACATGCATCGGAGTGGAGCTGCATTCACATGCATCATCCTTAATAAAGCCCAACTACACCGGCCCTTACTGATGTGTCTGCAGGAAACAGTTGGCGGTTTTGGGCTTTGCTGAGTGTTGCCATGGGACTTGATTTCTGTTGATTAGAACTGTTTTGGCAGCTGTAGCTACACTCAGCCGCTCCATCGCCTTCTATGGGCGTACACGGCGATTTTCGCGTTAATTTATATTGCTGCAGGCTGAGTGATGGAGATGGGACAATCTGCTTTCCTCATTACACAACAGGCCGCGGCTCCGTGTGGCTGAAAGGGCGGATTGTCTGTTTACAGGAAAAAAAAAGGCATTAAACATTTGTGCAACCGCTGCGGGACGTCACAGTTCTGTCCACAGATGAATGAGTTTATTCCAATCACATAAACAGTGCAGTGTTTTTATTATTATTGTGCATAAGGAGATGGTTTTGTACACAATATCTGACTGTTAGTGTTTCCATGTGTGGTTCGGAGAGGACTGAGTTACTTCCAATGGTCCCTCTTCTGGACTTGAATCTTTCTGTCATTCTTGCCCCCATCTCTCTTGGGTCTTACAGTATGTATAGACAGGGCTTTTTTTTCTCAGATAATAGGTGCAGGTACTCCCCCCTTCCAAGTCAAGCCTTGTCTCCACTCCCTATCCCCTTTCCAAGCACTGTCCCTTGGTTCCACTCCCTACCCACCTCCCAGTACCATCTTTTTTTTTAGAGAATACAGAACCATTCATTTATGGTGTTAAGTTGGGTTGTCCCGATACCACTTTTTTGAGACCGAGTACAAGTACCAATACTTCTTTTCAAGTACTCGCCAATACCGATTACCGATACTTTGTTTTAATGTCATGTGACAGTGGCAGTATTATTTTAATTTTTTTACTTTTACAGTGATTTTTTTTTTTTAGGGGGGCGTGGTGGATTGTCCATGTGTGTCTTTTTTTTTTAATTACTATTATTTACATTTTTTTTTTTTTAACATTTATTGCAATTTTTTTTTTAATCAGCCCTGTCACTGACTCCGTTCATTCGGAAAAGGTAGGGGCCGGGTTTAGCGGTACCGATACCGATACTAGTATCGGTATTGGGACATCCCTAGTGCTAAGTAATTTATATGGAATTTGAATTTGTTAATGATAACAAGAACAACAGTAAAATTAATCCCCTTCAGTCAGAAACAATAGATCCCCCCCAGCAACAGTAGACCCCCCCACAGCAACAATAGATCCCCCAGCAACAATAGACCCCAACAACAATAGTTCTCCCAGCAGCCAGCATCAACAGGCCCTTCAATGGCCACCAACAATAGAGTCCTCCCTCAACAGGAAACCCCTCTCAGCAATGATATCTCCTCCACCAGGAATAGACCCACGAAACAACAGATTCCCCAGTAGTCAGCAACAATAAACCCTTCAGCACACGCCACCACCCCTTCTCATTACATACATTTAGTGAAACATTCATTTATGGTGCCAAGTAATTTGTATGGAAATTGTTAATGATAAGAAGAACAGTAAAGTAGATCCCCTTCCATCAGAAACAATACATTCCCTCAACAACAATAGATCCCCCCAGCAACAATAGACCCACTAGTAACAATAGATCTACCCAAGCAACAATAGACCCACTAGTAACAATAGATCCCCCCAGCAACAATAGACCCACTAGTTACAATAGATCTACCCAAGCAACAATAGACACCAACAACAATAGCTCTCCCAGTAGCCAGCATCAATAGACCCTCCAACAGCCACCAATAATAGGATTCTCCCTCAACAGGAAATCCCTCCCAACAACAATAGATCCCTCCCCAGCAACAATAGACCCCCAAAACAATAGATCCCCAGCAAGCAGTATCAATAGACCCTTCAGCACACCCCACCACCCATTGCTATTACATGCATTCAGTGCTGGAAGTGGCCTGGGTATAGATAAATACATACTGTACAGTGTATGTGCTAAAAATGTTTAAATGTTTCTCCAAGCACCACCCCAGGAAAATGTAAGTACTGCTAATGGGTGGCTCCCCAGTTGCACATGCGCAGTGGCGCCCCCCCCCCCTCCCTGGGTGCACAGTGGGCGCAATCTGCAAGGGTAAACAATGCCAAAATTGCGGGTGCCGCTTAAAGCTCCAACAGGTCCTCTTCTATAACCAACCACTAGGAGTGCAGGCAAGGATGGAGCTTGTCCCAGCTCCAAGTGTCAATATGGGGGAAAAAGAGACGTTTTGTAAGTCGCACATCATTGCAAGACCCTATGTGCAAGTGTGTAACAGCTTTAGCCTGGGCTTTAACTAACCCACGCCCCCAATGCATTTAGCTCCAACCCAGAGCTTAGTCATGGGGATCATGGATGATCAAATGCAGCCACTGTGCCCATCAAATGCAGCAACTGAGCCCATCAAATGCAGCCACTGTACCCATCAAATTTAGCCACTGCACCCATCAATTGCAGCCACTGCACCCATCAAATTCAGCCACTGCACCCATCAATTGCAGCCACTGTGCTCATCTAAGGCAGCAACTGTGACCCCCCACCCACGCGCTTAATGTCTGTCCGACATTTACCCCATCTTGGTGGTGGGTTACGCAGCGGGTGATGGAGACGAGCTGTGGTCAGAAAGCGGTGAGCTGTGTCCTCCATGTGCCTGTTTTTTCTCCCTACTAGGCATCCAATAAGGGAGGTTGTCCTTTCAGCCAATAAGGTAATGGGTATTAGACCTGCGTTTCCTCATTGGCGGAGAGGTGCTAGAAAAGTGAATATTTTTAAGCCTATTAGATCCTATGGCTCTAAACAGGTGCTTAAAAAAAAAGGGGCCAGATGCCTGAATAGGGGGTGGTCACGTTGGCCATGGATAGATTCACAAATCTATCTATTATACATAAAGGGGGGTGGTGTGATAGAGGGGGCGGCGCCCGTGTGCCCTTAATGGACGGGCCGACACTGCAGTGAGATTATTGCGGCTGAGACTATGTAGCGATCTTAGAGCTAAGAGCATGACCTAGTGCTGAAGTCTTGTTGTTTATTGTGTCATATGTTGCTTGATTCTCAGTCTGTCTTTAGATGTTTTTGGCATATGTGTTTGTATTGTTTTTAAATAATACATTTAAATAAAGTATACCATGTTTGTTATTTTTTAAATTTTTATTAACTCAGAGTTTAGTGTCACTTTAAGAGCTCCAATAAGGGAACATGGAGGCAGGAAAGCAAAGGCATCAAATGGTGAGAAAGAGCTGGAGTGGGAAAGGTTTAGGAAGCATTAAAGAAAAAAAGGAGAACTTGGCGTGATCAGGCTCGTTTACAGTCATTGGGCCAGATTCACGTACCTTCTGCGGCGGCGTCGCGTAAGCTATTTACACTAAGCCGCCGCAAGTTACTGGAGCAAGTGCCGTATTCTCAAAGCACTTGCTCCGTAAGTTGCGGCGGCGTAGTGTAAATGGCCCGGCGTATCCCCGCATAAATGAAAGGGGGCGGCTTGTATTTAAATTGAGCGTGCCCCCGCGTCGATCGAACTGCGCATGCGCCGACCGGGGAAAAAGCCCAGTGTGCATGCTCCAGCTCACGTCAGAAAACGTTGTTGAAACCGACGTGAAAACGACGTGATCGTCACTTACGCAATTCCCTATTCGCGAACGACTTAGTAAAACGACATAAACGACGGAAAAAGACGACGCTGACCCAACGCCATACTTAATATGGCATACAACGGAACTTTGTAAGCCTACCCCTCATATAGCAGGGGTAGTTTTACGCTTACGGAAACAACGTAAACGACGACGAGGCGGCGTAAAAACGTTCGGGAATCGGCGTATTAGGCTCATTTGCATAGGCAAGTGAGAAATCAACGTAAAGGCCACCTAGCGGCCAGCGAAGGAATTACATCTAAGATCCGATGGTGTAAGTGTCTTACACCTGTTGGATCTGCGCCGTATCTATGCGTAAGTGATTCTAGGAATCACACGCATAGATACCCTGGCAAAAAAAACAGAGATACGACGGTGTTTCCTGCGATACACCGTCGTATCTCTTTTGAGAATCTGGCCCATTATCTGGCTTGTTTACAGTAATAAAGTTGGAGGATAAGAGATGCCACAGGAAGCTGCAAACTGTAAATCATGGGGTCACCCCTTGGGGACGTAGCGAGGCACACTGGTGTGCGATTTACACTTCTTAGTTCCTTGGGAGTCCCAAAACATGGAGCGGTCCAACATGCAAATTTTGACTTTTGAAGATAAATCCGTCTGTTGTTCTGCTATAGCCTCTTTTTTTAGAAATTCAGTTTCAGGGATGATTTTTTTGCCCATAGACATGCCTCGGGTTTTCAAATTTGCCTGGTAAAATTCCCTCGTATTCTACAGCCCAACTTCGTGACACAAGAATGGGTTTGTAAAAGGAAAAGAGAGAGGCAGCAGGCTTTATCTGCGAGTCCCAGCTAGACGGCGGTTCAAAGCAGGTCAATGTAACCGCATTAAGCACTGGAGAAAAATGAATACCAAAGAGGAAGCCAAGATAGATTGTGTTACAGAGCAATACATCGGGAAGGAAGACAAAACTTAAAGTCACCGCTCCTTCTATTGCTGTGTGCCACGCCACGGTATAAACGGCAGGTGGAGGGTGGAAATATTGTCTCTGATGTATCAAAGCTGCAAGCTAAATAGCACTTAAGGCATGCTAAAATGACATACAGTAATACTAATTGACAGGCCACTTAACTATCTAGTTACTAGACCTTCACTTTATTGTTGCCCACACTGGGTTCTACTTTTAATAAGTGATATTGGTTTTCATATTGAGTTTGTGCTCAGGCGAATGCAAGCAAGTTGAAATAGCCAGATACGGTAAGTGCTTTCCCAGTCAGGAGGGTAGGAATTAATGCCTTTTGGCAGGTAAGAGCCACTAATCCTGTGATATATAAATATGGGACAGTGGTCTGGTAACTGGGGGAGGGAGAGAAGTGAGGAGAGGTTAGCTCCTGAGAGATTTCTGTCTGGAGAATGGAAAATTTGAAGAGTTCCCCCATGGGAGGGGGGCTCAATGGAGAGACATAGCTGTAACCAGGTCCTGTAAGGGAAAAAAGCGGAGAATGTTACCCATGAGGAGCAGAAGGAGGTCATC
The DNA here is from genome assembly GCA_029574335.1 of Rana kukunoris. NCBI lineage: Eukaryota > Metazoa > Chordata > Amphibia > Anura > Ranidae > Rana > Rana kukunoris. Next base: position 161,241,864 of record CM056057.1, read on the forward strand.
TATCCCCTATGGCAGTGACGGCGAACCTTGGCACCCCAGATGTTTTGGAACTACATTTCCCATGATTCTCAACAACACTGCAGAGTGCATGAGCATCATGGGAAATGTAGTTCCAAAACATCTGGGGTGCCAGGGTTTGCCATCACTGCCCTATGGGATGTAAAGTCACCTGGGGTTCGCCCCGAAGACATCAGCACTGGAGCAGGAGCATACCTCTGAAGCACTTACATCTGTATGAGAGTGCCGCTGAAGGTCTCTAATCGATTGGACTTCACCTTTGCTGGTAAAACCCGGGTAGTAGGAGAAATCGCCACTGCACGTAGTGATTAGGGTGTGCCCAGGCAAACCTGGCACACCCCTGTGCACACTTATGCAGGTATGTATTACCTCTTCCAGAGGTCACAGTTCCTCCCGGACAATGACATCATCTGCTTTTCCAACTGTTACTGTGCAATGTCAACAATGACTTCCTTGGCCAAGAATCTGAGCCCGAGATGATACAATCATTTAATAATGGTACCTGTGTAGTTCTTTACGATTTTTACAAAATGTCTGACAAGGATCAGCTCCCTGCTGCAGCTTCTTAGCTTGTGACCTGCTACATGGTTACAATGTATAGTCGGAGTTATCACTTGAAAGAGAACGACTTCTTCCTGTCCTCACTCCTCAGCAAACCGATGGAAGCATCTCAGTCTAGGCTAAGTCAATTGCAAGGAACTCAAAGACTAGTTTTCAATGACAAAAGATAGGGCACCTACTCAAAATGTAATGCTTTTAAAAAAATTAGACGGTTGCTGTACATTGTGAAAAGCCAAGAATGAAGGCCCCTTGACCCTCCCTGTCCCTAAGGAAAGGGAACCTTGACTGCTGGATGCTTGGCATCCAAGTGGGAGTCAACCTAACCAGGGAGTTTAATCCGTTGGGATTGGATACAATGGCACGAGATGAATGGGTGGAGCCTGAACTCTATACAAGGCTACTCAGGGGCACGTCCCACTATTCTTAAGAGATTTTGATGTCACAAGAGTTGCCCACCCACTTGCCTGTTGTGAGTTTCATTACAGCTTTCCTGGCGGGTTTTACTTTGCCAGTGATGGATATTGCTTTATGGGCTATGCCCTCAAGTTTATTTCTGGGGTAGGTTTAATCCCTGTCTCGCACTGATGGCAGCCGGTTCACACTGGGGCGACTCAGCTGCCTGACAAGTCGCGTCCCATTCTATTCAATAGAACCATTCTAATATGAGCGACGCAAGTCGCTCCGACTTAGAAACAGGTTCTTGTACGACTTTGGGGGCGACTTGCATTGACTTCTATACAGAAGTCATTTTGCAAGTCGCCTCTGAAGTCGTCTTCAGGACACCTTGCCGAGTCGCTCCCAAAGTCGTGCTGCCCCAGTGTGAACCGACTCTTCGACTATCCATATTTGTTTATAGATGTTCATGGATTAACTGTGACTGGCATGGTTATGTGGTATTTTGAAGGTTGTTATATTTAATAATGTTATATTTAATAAGTTCAATAAAGCTGTGGCCTTGCCCTACTTCCAACTGAAAGCAGTCTCTGTGTCTTTTTGGGGGGCAAGGTTTTTGGTTTCACTAGTGGGTTTAAAACATGCCTATGCTTTTTAGCAGTCATGACTTCATGCAAACTTGTAAAGTAACTGAAAGGTCCATTTTAATATTTTATAAGCAATTTCTGTGTTCTGTGCCTTTTTGCTAGAACAACTGGTTCACCATAAATAGTATACGCCTATAGTAGGGTGACCAGACATCCCCGGTTTCTGGGCACAGTCCCCGGATTGCGGACGCTGTCCCCGGACCAAATCTGTCCCCAGTTTTGTCCCCGGATTGGATTTGAACAGGGGCTAGGGCAATTTCAAAGACAGTGCAGAATAAAAAAAAAAAAAAAATCTGAATTACATTTTTTTCTATTATCTGTGCCCCTTTCTGATAATCATGTGCTGGTCGGAGCAGAGGGACCATTTCTTCAGTTTTCGGGTGCATGCCCATTCAGCTCAGCTTGCATGTTCTTCTGCCTTGGCTCAAGTCCCGGCCAGCCGCTGGCTTGCTTGCCTTCCCTGGTGGAGTGATCTTCCTCCGCTCCCCACCTAGTAGTAGCCGGGGCCTGAAGAGTGAGACTTGACAGGCTGTGAGGCGGGCGATAGCGGTGACGGGCAAAGAGTCGCTGATTTCCGCTATTACTAGTAAAAAAAAAAAATTTCCCCGGATTTCATTTTATAAATCTGTACTAGCCAGTTTTTGTCTATTTGATGTTCCCCAGAGAAGGAACAAAGTTGAACTATAAAGGTCTTGGAGCTAAATAGCTGGTGACAGCTCTGGGTCACACCTCTACTACACACAGGATCTTAGTCACATCCAGATTCCTAAACATGCTGACTATGTTATCACATATCTGGGAACCCTGGGCCTTTGTAAAGCAGTTATCATGCTGGAACAGTCCCATTTAAAAACAGGACCTTTACTGGATTCCCCAAAAGGCAAAGGCTGTGGAAGCCGACTAGCCTGGCACAGGAAGGATGCCGGGGGTGATTGCATTGTTTCATGCTGATTAATTGGACCGACTACAGGCATTGCAAGCTTCATTGTGGGTTTGCTCACTGCAGATTGTCTGAAAGGGGCCATTGTATTTTAGAACAGGGGCTGGATTTTTATATTTCATGTAGTCTACTTTGCCCTTCAAATAAAATAAAATTGTGATCGATAAAAGGGTCGGTCCACCCAGGCAAAAGCTGTCATGGTAGTTTCCCGACGGAAAAACTAGTCGTGTGTACAAGGGATTACTTGCGATCTCGAGTAACTGCTTCTGCTAATAATCCGGAGAGGTCAAATGAGAGTTGTCCTTATCCTTTGTGAATAGTTCCAGTTGGAGTATCTCACTCATCCCTTCTCCCATCCAAGTTCCAACATAAAATACATAAACACAAATACCCTGGACTGGTCGTTGTGTAACGAGCAAGCGGGAGTAAGGGTGGAACAAGCGAGAACCCATAGCAACCAAGTGGAACCCCTAGCAACCAAATGGGAAACCCTTAAGCAACTTGGAGGCCATCAAATAGGAGCTATTGGCAACCAGCTGCAGGTAACCAAAGAGATGCCTATGAAGTCAACATTCAGCAAGCCCTACAGGGACAGTGCTACAAGTAAAAAAATAAAAGCTCTGTAGTTTTTTTGCATTTCTCCTAAAAGTATTTTTTTGGGGGGGGGGGATTAAGAATAGTACCTACCTCAGTCCAATGCTGCATCTGTCCCCTGCCAGCTCTAAGACTGAGAACCAAGCGATCAAAGACCACTGATCATTCAGTTCTCAGTGCTCCCTAAGCAGAGAGCTGGTGACCGACAGAATTCCGCTTAAGCTGTCTTGCATACACACGGACACACCAAATTCCGACTGTCAAAAAAGCATTGACGTACAACACTACGACAAGACTAGAAAAATTAATGCTTCCGAGAATGCGTCAAATTGTTTACAAACATGCATGTTTTTTTCTCCGGAACATGTTCTTTTTCTAAGTCCGTCGGAAAAAGTCAGATGGGGCATACACATGGTCGGAATATCCGATGAAAAATATCTGTCTGACTTTTTTCGTCGGAAATTCCGACCATGTGTATGCCAGTTCTGTTGCCATTTTTCTATGTTTGGGTGCAGGTACCTGGATTCTTCTTCTATTCCAAGTCATGACTGACTTCTATTCCAAGTCATACCGGCGGGATGATGAGTCTCTCGTTCTGGCTGGACGTCATATGACGTCTTCACCTTCTCGAGCCACTAGGGGGCACGCGCGCCTGCTGCGTCACTGGGGACCTGATGCATGCGCCTGTCGGCCGTGATGGCTGCCGGGCACCGGCGACTGCCCAGTTACTGAGCAGGACCTCTAAAACACACAGATCCATGTCCTGTCAGGGAGAAGAGACCGATGGTGTGTTCCTTGTACATAGGGACACCGATCAGTCACCTCCCCCAGTCAGTCCCTTCCCCCCACTCCCTAGGGAACACATTTAACACCTTGATCGCCCCCTTGTGTTAATCTCTTTCCTGACATTTTTTTATAGCATAGATTGCTGTATAAATGTGAATGGTCTCAAAAATGTGGCAAAAGTGTCCGATGTGTCTGCCGCAATATCGCAGTCACGATACAAATCGCAGATCGCCGCCATTACTAGTAAAAAAAAATGATAAAAATGCTATAAATCTATCCCTTATTTTGTAGCCGCTATAACTTTTGCGCAAACCAATCAATATACGCTTATTGCAAACAATTTTTTACCAAAGATATGTAGAAGAATGTTTTTTTATATATTTTTTGGGGATATTTATTATAGCAAAAAGTACAAAATTTTCATTTTTTTTTCAAAATTATTTTTTGTTGTTTATAGCGCAAAAAATAAAAAAACTGCAGAGGTGATCAAATACCACCAAAAGTAAGCTCTATTTGTGGGAAAAAAATGTCATTTGGTTCAGTTTTACATGACCCCTCAATTGTCATTCAAAGTGCGACAGCGCTGAAAGCTAACAAATGGCTTGGGCAGGACGGGGGTGAAAGTGCCTGGTATTGAGGTGGTTAAACTGACTCACTGGACATAAATATGGCTGAGGGGGTTTGAATTCTTCTTGAACTGGATTGTTGGATGTGCTCACAATGCTTGCCTGTCATTGCTAAATCTTTCTATTGTCTCACCTGCGTTCCCCCAGCTTGTGCTGTTCAGCGGCGGAGCAGACATGTCTGGCGGTATGAGATCCCACAGAGCTATGGAGTCATGTGTTACCAAGCCACAGGAATCAAGATTAGTCTGTCTCATCCACTTTACTAAACCCTGACACTTCTCTGGTCCAAAGACAAATCGCTATTGTCTGGGGAGCACACAAAATTATGTTCTCCTGTCTTCGTTACCCATGTCACCCAATCAAATCCTGCAGAGCAAGTGAAAAAATACAAAAAATACGATTTTTTACCTGCCTGCTATGAGAAAAATAGATAAATGAAAGCTGACTTTCAGGTATTGATTTTATAACATGGCTACATTGATCCAGCGTGGACCAATGTAAAGCTGGAACATATAGCGATCATTTTTTTTTTCGATCCTTAAAGGGGAGTTCCACCCACAATTTCACTTTTTAAATATAAATACCCCTGTAATACACAAGCTTAATGTATTCTAGTAAAGTTAGTCTGTAAACTAAGGTCCGTTTTGTTAGGTTGTTACAGCATTTAGAATCTAGAAATAGACCGTGGCCATCTTAAGTGTGGGCATCATGAAGCCAGACTGTATGACTTCCTGGATTTCAGCTTTGCATATCTCGCACATGCTCAGTGCTGCACAAGTAATAGGTTTCAGTCAGGTTTGCAAGGACTACTGGGAAACATGATGCCTATCCCAGAAATCCTTGCAAATAGCCGTGTGACTTAATATCCTAGGGCTAATAAGGAGGAGGAAGTAATGAAGGACTACAAAATAAAGGTATTTACAAGCAACAAAATAAATAAAAATTCTGAACACTATGAGATTAGATTAGATGCAGCACAGACAAACATAAAAAAATGGGTGGAACTCCACTTTAAAGAACTGAATGGATTCCCCCATCCACATAAGCAAGGTTAATGGGGAAATCCTTCCGCTGTGCTATTGTATTCTCACAGTGGGGACTTGCTGTCAGAATACACTGATCGGTGCTGTGGCTAATTAGCTGCAGCGCTGATCGAACAAACATTTTCCAACAATATTGTTCATAATTGATAATTAGATCGATTTCTCACAAATGGGAATGGACATAGATGGATCAAATGTCTATGATTCCTGCTTTTTTTTCTTTTTAAATAACAAACATGTCATACAGTGGTTTTGCACAGAGCAGCCCGGATCTTTCTTTTCAGATCCCTCACCAGCGCTCTTGGCCCCTCCCTCCTGCCAAATATCCACACAGCAAGCAGCTTGCAATGGGGGCACCTAAGCAGGCTTGTTCCTGAGCTACGGCTCTGCGTGTCCATTCGCACACAGAGCCACGGCTCGACCCCACCCCCTCCCCCCTCATTGGCTCACTGGCTGTGACTGATTCCCACTGCTGGGAATCAGCCAATAAGGAGGGAGGGTCTCCGGAGAGCCGAGGCTCTCATGCGCATCGTTGGATCGAGATGAAGCTCAGGTAAGTATTTGGGGGGCAGATGCACAGAGAAGGTTTTTTAAATGTATGAATACATTAGACATGTGCAAACTGGAATATTTCGTATCGTTTTTTTTCGTTTTCGTCTCGAAAATAAATTTATTTAGTTGCTGCCGAAAATCGTTTTGATTTTTTTCGTTTTTCGTTGGGGAATAGCTTTCGTCCGAAAATCCAATAATACTGTCGGTGGTCAAAGAATATTCGACGGAACGTCGAAAATCTTACATTTCCGGTCTAATATTGCGCCTACATCAATTCTAATGTTGTATGACTACAAAAAATAAAAAAAAGCGTGGGGGTCCCCCCAAATTCAATAACCAGACCCTTTAGGTCTGGTATGGATATTAAGGGGAACTCCGCCGTCAATTTAAAAAAAAATGACGTGGGGTTCCCCCCAAATATCCATACCAGACCCTTCAGGTCTGGTGTGGATTTTAAGCGGAACTCCACCCCAAATTAAAAAAAAATATTGTGTGGAGTTCCCCCTAAAATCCACGCCAGAAAAGAGGAAGAGTGCGGCCCCCCCCTCTCCTGAACCGCACCAGGCCACATGCCCTCAACATTGGGAGGGTGCTTTGGGGTGCCCCCCAAAGCACCTTGTCCCCATGTTGATGGGAACAAGGGTCTCTTCCCCACAACCCTTGCCCGGTGGTTGTGGCGGTATGCGGGCAGGAGGCTTATCAGAATCTGGAAGACCCCTTTAACAAAGGGGACCCCCAGATCCTGCCCCCCCCCTGTGTGAAATGGTAATGGGGTACACTGTACCTCTACCATTTCACAAAAGAAGTGTAAATAGTTGTGTGGAAAAAAAAAACACACACCGTAGAACAAAATATTTTATTCATTAAACCAAATAAAAATCCAGTGGTGAAAATAGACGATCGATGATGCTCCCTGATCCAACGTTGTCTTCTATGCAGCGCCGGGTGATCTCTCCAGCGACGGGTGATCGGTCCAGCGATGACAAATCCATCCAGAGAGAGCAGTGGCGCCGACATCCTCCCTCCGCTGGGCACAGCCCAGCGAATGACGCGGCCGGGAATCTGACGTTTCTTTTATAGGGAAGGCGGCCACGTGTCACGTGACCCCGTCCCGCTCTGACGCAAGGGGCATCTCTGGGCTTTCCCAGTGACGTAGCAGAGTGTGCGTCAGAGGGGGACGGGCTCCCCTATAAAACAAACGTCAAATCCCCGGCTGCGTCATTCGCTGAGCTGTGCCCAGCGGAGGGAGGATGTCGGCGCCACTGCTCTCTCTGGATGGATTTGTCATCGCTGGACCGATCACCCGTCGCTGGAGACATCACCCGTCGCTGGAGAGATCACCCGGCGCTGCATAGAAGACAACGTTGGATCAGGGAGCAGCATCGTTCGTCTATTTTCACCGCTGGATTTTTATTTGGTTTAATGAACAAAATATTTTGTTCTACGGTGTGTGTGGTTTTTTTCAAACAACTATTTACACTTCTTTCGTGAAATGGTAGGGGTACAGTGTACCCCATTACTATTTCACACAGAGGGGGGGCCAGAATCTGGGGGTCCCCTTTGTTAAAGGGGTCTTCCAGATTCTGATAAGCCCCCTGCCCGCATACCCCCACAACCACCGGGCAAGGGTTGTGGAGAAGAGACCCTTGTCCCCATCAACATGGGGACAAGGTGCTTTGGGGGGCACCCCAAAGCACCCTCCCAATGTTGAGGGCATGTGGCCTGGTGCTTTTCAGGAGAGGGGGGGCCGCACTCTGTCCCCCCCTCTTTTCTGAGACCGGCCAGGTCAACGTGCTCGGATAAGGGGTCTGGTGTGGATTTTAGGGGGAACTCCACGCCATTTTTTTTTAATTTGGAGTGGAGTTCCCCTTAAATTCCACACCAGACCTGAAGGGTCTGGTTATGGATATTTGGGGGGAACCCCACGTCATTTTTTTTTTAAATTGACGGCGGGGTTCCCCTTAATATCCATACCAGACCTAAAGGGTCTGGTTATTGAATTTGGGGGGACCCCCGCGCATTTTTTTTATGAATGAATCATCTCTAAATTGCCGAAGCCGACAATTCATTATAGCCGCAAAGCTACATAGCCGGTCCTTCAGTGCACCACTTTTTTTTTTAAGACTTACAACTTAAAGTGAAGTTTCATCCAAAAATGCAACTTCCACTTTTTGGAACCCCCCTCCGGTGTCACATTTGGCACCTTTCAGGGGGGAGCAGATACCTGTCTAATACAGGTATTTGCTCCCACTTCCTGGCATAGATCATCTTGGTGATCTACGCCACTTCCGGTGCCTACTCTGTACCCCTGCTGTCTTCTGGGAGACACACAGCTCCCAGAACACAGGGGGGACCAGTGAAGATGTGCAGCGCGACTTGCGCATGCGCACTATGGAACCGGGAAGTGAAGCCGCAAGACTTAATTTCCTGATTCCCTCACCAAGACTTCGGCTGTCGACATTGCGGGCTCCCTGGACAGGTAAGTGTCCATATATTAAAAATTTTGAGAAAGGAAAAATTACTCCTAGGGGCCTTGAGTTGCCGCAATGGATGAAGAAAATAATAAGAATAAGGTTTGCAAAAAAGTATACATTCTATTGATCTCAACAATCATATGTAGTAGAAAAAAACATCTGATGGGAATCAGAACATGAGCTTGAAAAACATCAATGGAGGCTAAAACATGTGTATACAAACAGCCAATGAGCACTTATACAATATTGTAAATAGTTACAAATGACACAAAACCCCAACACATTTCGACCTTTATAGTAGTAGCGGTCTTCTTCAGGGGGAGAAAAGATTTGTGAACATGTTCTATAATGAGATATATACATGTCAAAAAAGTAAGAGCAAAAGCAACCAACAAAGAAGGGAACATGTGCACCCACATGCATATATGTCCATATATAAAAACTCAGCAGCTGCTGTATGTGTAGCTGCTGAATTTTAATATATATATTTTTTTGTGGGACCTCCGCTTTAATGCATGAAAATTAAAAGTGTATTCCAAGTCATCAGTGCCTTCAAAATGTAACAGTAAGGAATTATATTTTGCCAAAATAATATAAAGCCTGCCACCACTACAAAGTAGACGTTTTTGAGCAGGACCCTATACTAATACTAACTGCACTTCCTTTTCAAAGACACAAACCAATCCAGCAGAGACATCTCCATATAGCAAAGAGACGGCCCAATCCAGCAAAGAGACATCCCCATCCAGCAAACTTCAAAGCCCCGCCTTTCCTTTCCCCTTTTGCATTGCTCCTCCGGGGCTCCCCAATCTCCTGCACTAGGTCAGCACTCCGAGGGTCCCCCTCACCAGGAGGAAGTTGCATCCTCTTCCGGGGGCCTGTAAATTCAGGCGATTGGTTGCTAGGATGCCAGGAGGTCCTAGCAACCAATAATTTTGACAGTGGCAAGCTGTAAATCAGGAGCCAGTGCAGTGGGTGGCAGCAGCAGGAGTCAGGACTACTTAAACAATGGTGAGGTGCCAATTTGGGACCTAGGTGTCCTGAGGGAGTGGGCCCCTTGGGACGCCTGATTCCCCTACATCTATATGGGCTGTTTTCCCTGATGGCAGCCCTGCGTTTATATGTGAAATACCCACAATGGCCCGGGTTCACGTACCTCGGCGCATCTTTTTTCCGGCATAGCGTATCTTCTTTTTACGCTACGCCGGCACAACGTTGAGAGGCAAGCATGGTATTCACAAAGCAAATGCTCTCAACGTTGTGCGGGCGTAGCGTATAGTTATCGGCGTAAGCCGACGTAAGTCAAAGTAGGTGGAAGTGGGCGTGCTATAGTAAAATGAAGCGTGACCCCATGCAAATGATGGGGTGAGCTTTAAAAAACGAACTGCATGCGTCGTCTCTTTGATGCATCCCAGTGCGCATGCTCACAGTCACGTCAAAATAGCTGCCTTAGATACGTCAAAACTATTCACGTACTACGTAAACGACGTAACATACGACGGCTGTTCCGTGGTCCATACCTTTGAATGGGTTGCGCCACCTATATGGGGAATAACTTTACGCCGGACGTAAGCCTTACGCAAACCTCGTATCTTTTCCGCCTGGCGCATCTACGTTCGTGAATGGGCGTATCTTACTCATTTGCATATTTAACATGGGTACACCGAATGCGTCCAGCGTAATTATGTGCCCACGGTACGCCGGCGTAGGCAAGTTACGTCGGCGGCTGAAGCCTTGCTTTTCGACGTATCTTGTGAATCGGCGCAGAGATGCGACGGCACACATTTGTACTTACGACGGCGCATCTTTAGATACGTCGGCGTAAGTCCATCGTGAATCCGGGCCTATGCTCCTATTAACCAGAGACCTAAGCTGCGATCTAGGCTTTGATTCACATGAGGCGCTCGGGACACTGTTTGTATTAAATTCGCACGAAGTAAAGGGTACTTTATTTTCAGTGTAGTATTAACATAAATTTGTGTTGTTTTCAGTAGCAGCTCTTTCATGTAAAGTAACTTTTTGTTTTATGTTTACTGCTTCTTTAAATGATGGTCTCACGCAAATATAAACCCCGGCGTCCTGTGTCTAAACAATGTGCGCATTTCTTAACATGTTTATCTATAAAAAAAATCGCGCACACATTTCTTTGTCTGGAGCGCAGTGAAGTTGTGCGATCACAAAGCACTTTGTGTGCGGGGTCAGATGGTCTTGGAAGACGTTCAAGAATAGTTAATGTACTCAGCTTGTAATTGAAATTGCGGTCAGCCTTTTGTTTCTCTGCTGCATTTATGAAGTTCTTAGTGTCCGTTTTCATTTTATTTCAGGACGGGAAAGAAAAAAAAAAGGAGATGATGGAGCAATGACAGGTCAGCTAACTGAACGTTCCCCAAGGTCTAATTTATTAGCTGTGTTTATACTGATTTATAGGTGGATGGAAAAAAAGATAAACTCCAGACAAATGTAAATTAATGCAGCTCTGTAATATTTGTTCATCATCATTTTTATTATTTTGAATGCATGCAGTACTTGACTTTGAATTGCTATCAGCCACTTGCAGTCGCTGTACAGCAAAGTTCATACTGGAAGATGCATTGATGCAAGGATCTGTTTAATTGAACTTCAATATAAGGAGCATGCTGATAGGAGAAGACAGCAGAGTGACAGATGATCTCATCAGTCTGTTGCTTATCCTTTTACTGGCCAGTCACAAGCTGGGGTAGAAGGGGGATATCAGACACCCTAATTGAACCATAGTAAACTGTGTTGAACAGGAAGCTGCCCAGCACAGAGCATCTCCTATTTATTCACCAGTGTATTTGAGGATGCAGAGAAAGGGACTAGAGCATCTCTGGGAGAGAGAGAGAGAGAGAGAGAGAGAGAGAGACAGAGAAGGAGGGAGAGAGAGAAAGAGAAGGAGGGAGAGAGAGAAAGAAAGAGATAGAGAGGGGGGAGGGAGAGAGAGATAGAGAGGGGGGGGGAGAGAGAGAGAGGGGGAGGGAGAGAGAGAGAGGGGGAGGGAGAGATAGGGGGAGAGAGAGAGAGAGAGAGAGAGAGAGAGAGGGAGGGAGGGAGAGAGAGAGGGGGAGAAGGGAGGGAGAGGGGGGGAGAGAGAGAGAGAGAGAGAGAGAGACTATTTTTTACAATATATTCAGTTTTTTACAATATTATTTTATTATTTACAATTTTTTTTGGGAGCCCCATGGGGGCCTAGGTGAAATATAAGGGGTCTAAACCGACCCCTGATGTCTCGCATTTGAGACAGAGAAAGGGACTGAGGACAGAGATTCCATAGTTCCTTTCTCTGCAGCCAGGTAGCAGAGAGAATTTGCCCAGCACAGGGTTATTAGGGTGTGCCCAGGCACACCTGGCACACCCTGTGCGCATGCCTATGAGAGTGGGGAAAGAGTATTATTAACTGGTCCCACCTTGTTTTACTGGTTGAGCGAGGGGAAGGGTCAGGGAAGAACACAGGGAAGAAGGACAGACATAGAGAGGTGGCGGGAGCGGTATGTGGAGGAGACGATCTCTCCATTTTCCTCCTGCAGCCGCTGAATGTCTGCAGGAGAGGAGGGTTCAGTGGCTGCATAGAGCGATCGGTTCATTTACATGCCGCCACCCCACCGCCCTCCTATCCATGCGCACAGTGGGCTGCATGAGACCCCTGGAGCAGGGGACCAGGTCACGATGGCGACCCCTGTCCCTGCTCTGATAGATAGACAGTGAATACAAGACCCTTATTTATACCTAGACCTACAACTATGACATCAGAAGAGAAAATTGTGGGTGTGAAGTAATACAAGGAACTACAATAATACAAGCCAGAGGTCACTTTTAGGATAAGGATTATGTGTGAATATAATGTATAAATACATGGGATGCATCTTTTTATTTTCTGGGGATGAAAGGATCCTGTAAGATTCATGGAATTATGAATCTCTACCTAAAATTATACATTGCGCATTGCTGTCAGGAGTTTGAGAGAGATTAGACTGGCTGTGAGGCTGGACCTCAGAACCAAAGAATTCCCAAAGGAACATCTGGATATTGGCATTTGTGTTGTCCATGTACAGGGCTAGTGAGGTATTTACACAAGGCAGATGAGCTGATTCCCCAGATGACCCCTAACCACAGGAATTCTTCCTGTCTGCCAGGCAGCCTTACCATAACACACAAAAAGAATAAAAACATGGATGCCCTAATTTTCCAATAACCTCCCAGGACACTCGGCTGCTAATCTGCTGTTTTAAGGTGGACCTCAGGGATCCACACACGTGCTGACTCAGCTGTTTTCAAAAAATCTCATGTCAACCACTACCACCAGCTGTGAGATACTGTAAAAAAAAATGTGATTCCTTTGTCCCACTCCATGGCATTAAAATAGATCTCCAGTGTCAGTAAACAGAGCAACAGTGTTCCTGATCTGTTACGAGACCAGTGCAGCCAGCAAGAGTGTTCCTGATCTTTATCCACACCAGTCCCAGTGTCACCGGACCAGTGTAAGCCAGCAACAATGTTCCTGATCACTAGCCACACCAGTCCTCATCTCACTGGACCAGTGTAAGCCAGCAACAATGTTCCTGATCACTAGCCGCACGGCCCGCACCAGTCCTCGTGTCACTGGACCAGTGTAAGCCAGCAACAGTGTTTCTGATGACTAGCCACACTTGTCTGAGGGTCACCACAGTAGAGCAGCCAGCAATAGTGTTCCATATCGCTAGCATAGGTGTGCGCAGTGTATTGCATTAGGGTGTGCACCCCAAAACTCAAGAACACACTACTGATCACTCACGATGTTCATTCAGAAAGGGAAGGGGATGATCAATTACATATTTACCGGCTCCTTCCTCCACTTATCCTAAAACATCCTTGCAGCATCAGCTGGCGGGAGAGGAGGGAAGCTGGTAGCATTGCAAAGGGGAAGAGGGGAGCCAGGGCAGTAGGGGGAATATGTGCTGTAAAGGGTGATTAGGGTGTGCCTGGGCACACCTGGCACACCCTGTGCGCACGCCTATGATCGCTAGCCACACCAGTGACAGTGTAGTCAACAACAGAGTTCTGATTACTACCCTAACCCATGCCAGTGTTGCCAGTTTTAGTGTAGTCAGCAACAGTGTTTTGAGCACTAGCCACACCCGTGCCAGTGTCACCAGTACCCGTGTAAGCCAGCAGCAGTGTTCTGATTGTCACCACACCAGTACCAGTGTTACCAGACCAGTGCAGCCAGCAAGAGTGTTCCTGATCTTTAGCCACACCAGTCCTAGTGTTAGTGAACCAGTGTAAGCCAGAAGCATCCTTCCTGATCACTAGCCACACTAGTCCCAGTATCACGAGACCGGTGAAGCCAGCCACAGTGTCCTTGATTGCCAGCACACCAATGCCAGTGTCACCAGACTACAGCCGAGTTCTTGATCGCTGCTACACTTAGGCCGCGTACACACGTCCGAGAACCTCGTCGGGCTAAACTCATTGTTCCGCCCGACGAGGTTCCCGATAAGCGGTTGAAAAAGCTTGTCGAGCCAAAGTCCTCATTGAACAACGAGGAAAAAGAGAGCGTGCTCTCTTTTTTGGCTCGACGAGCTTCCCAACGGGACGCTCGTCAGAAGTGTACACACGACCGAGAACCTCGGCAGAATATGTCTCCCAGCGAGCTTCTCCCTGGATCCTGCCGAGAAGCTCGGTCGTGTGTACGGGGCCTAAGACCAGTTTCACCAAATCAGAGCAGTCAGCAACAGTGTTCCATATCGCTAGCCACACCATGCTAGTGTAGTCAACAGCAGTGTCCTCATTACTAGCCATACCCTTGCCAGTTTTTGCCATTGCCTGTGTAGTCAGCAACAGTGTCTTGATCACTGATCACACCTGTGCCAGTGTCACCAGTGCCAGTTCAACAACACTGTTCTGATAGTGGACACACCAGTACAGTGTCACCAAGGCCAGTATAAGCCAGCAACAATGTTGTGATCGCTAGCCAAACCAGCGCCAGTGTCTCCAGAGCCAGTGTAAATCAGCAACAGTGTTCCTGATTTCACACTAGTGCGGTGACACCAGTGCCAGTGTAAGCCACCACCATAACCTCCTTGCCATTTACACCCATATAGTGTAATCTAGTACCATTGTTAGCAAGAACTAGTTCCCTGATCACCACACCAACCATCACAAGCATCATATCATCAGAAGGTAAATTGGGAGCTCCAGGAGGCAATGCCCTTAGTTTGTAATAATGTACATATAAAAGGTACCACTAAAGCCACTACCAAAAATGTCCAAAACAATGTACACTAGTGAGTATGACTGATAAAGCAGGAAGAAGACCTGAGGAAAGCAGTGGTTCATTAACAGCTACCCCTGATTTAAAGGATGAAGCAGTCTGTGCTAAAACAGCCAGATGTTCTATGTCACCAAGCACCGGACATCCCACTGAACGGCAGCAGGCAAACACCACAAGTGCATATATCCTGGTCAAAATGTGATAGGTAGTCAGGAAATAAATGCGTAATTTATGTTCCTTGAAAGCTTGAAGGCGCTCCTTGAATTTTGGGCCTCTTTATGTGGCTATGCTCTGAAAGTCTCACATGTGTGGTATCCCTTTGCTCAGAAGACATAGCACAATAGTCTATTCTGCTTTCCACAAATGTCTGCTTTCCACAAATGTGATGGGTAGTCAAGAAATTAGAGTAGCAACTTTAAAAAACTGAACATGCCTCTTACTAAATACCTTGCAGTGTATAGTTTAAAAAAAATGGGCCATTTTGGCATGTTTTACTGTCCTTTCATTTTAGGGATTTAAAATATCGTTTATAGACTCTATTGCCCCATACACAAGATCGGACCTTTGTCCAACCAAAATCACCTCCAAATTCTGATGGACTGCCATCAGAGTAAAAGAGAACATGTTCTCCATCTAAACTCCGATGGAATTCATCAGAATTTCCAATGGGGCATACACCTGGTCGGAATTTCCGATGGGGCATACACACGTCCATCTGACTTTTTTCATTGGAAATTCGGATCGTGCGTACGGGGCTTTAAACTTTCACACATACACACTTTTTTTTACCAAAGAAACGTAGCAGGATACATTTTGTCTTGAACCTTTGTTTTTTATTTATTTGCAGAAATTAAGGAAACAGGTCTCTTTTTTAACTTTTTGGTCGTGTTTCCTTTATATAGCAAACCTAAAAAACCTGCTGTGGTACATACATAGATAGAAATTTAATCTGTGTACAGTGTTTCATGAACGAGTAATTCTCAAAGTATCACAGTGCTGAAAACTGAAAAATAGCCTGTACAGGGGGCTTAACATTCCATGTCTTCAAAGCTGTGGCCTTTTATTTAGAATTGGCAAGGGAAATTACTTCTTTGCAATAGGATAATCACAGTAATTTAGAAATGGCAAGAAAAATCACTTCTTTGAGCTATGATCAATAAAAATAATTATTTTTAGTGTATTATTGTTTTCATTCTACTTAACAATTCTCATTTTGATGCTCACAAAATTGCATATTGATTTTAACAATGAAAAATGTACTCAAAACTCTCCTTTTTAAAAAATTCTCACCTTGCTGTTAAAAAAAACCCCAAAAAAGTTTTAGGGTTTTATGTTTAAAGTGAAAAATTATTAACAGCAAAGTCTTTGATCAAATTCTCAAAACTAATTTGGTGTAACAACCTTGCTTCTATGCTTAGCAAACAAGGCATCCAGCCTGTTTTTCCATATACACTATATCAGGGTTTGACAAATTTGCTTGGAATCTAGGAGCCACCCAAAAAAGTTAGGAGCCAGAAAAGGCGCCCCCGTCCCACCAAGCTCGCACGCAGAAGCGAACACATATGTGAATAGCGCCCGCTTATGTACATGGTATTCAAACCACACATGTGAGGTATCGCCGAGATCGTTAGAGCGAGAGCAATAATTCTAGCCCTAGACCTCCTCTGTAACTCAAAACATGCAACCTGTAGAATTTTTTAAACGTTGCCTATGGAGATTTTAAAGGGTAAAAGTTTGTCGCCATTCCATGAGCGGACGCAATTTTGAATTGTGACATGTTGGGTATCATTTTACTCGGTGTGACATTATCTTTCACAATATAAAAAAAAATTGGACTAACTTTACTGTTGTCCTATTTTTTAATTAACAAAAAGTGTATTTTTTCCCCAAAAAAGTGCGCTTGTAAAACCCTGCGCAAATACGGTGTGACAGAAAGTATTGCAATGACCGCCATTTTATTCTCTAGGGTGTAAGAATAAAAAAATATATATAATGTTTGGGGGTTCTAATTAGAGCAGAGGTGGCAAACACAAGGCCCGCGGGCCGAATGCGGCCCTCCAGGCCATTTCATGCGGCCCTCGCACCTCTCCAGTCATCCTCCAGACTCTTACTTTTCTGCTTTCAAGCAATGCATCCAACTTCCCAGCTGCACCATAAGGAAAGGGGGGTGCACTGTGATGTAAGAGAGAGTGGGGAACTCAACTTCTGATGGTGGGGGGGCTCATGGCATCTAATGTAATGGGAAGGGATGCGCTGGACATCTAATCTTACAGATACAACCGGCCCTTTTGAGGGCAACCATAATGCTGATGCGGCCCACGATGAAATTGAGTTTGACACACCTGAATTAGAGGGAAGGAGATGTACTTGTACTTTACTTGCCAAACGACCACCACAAGATGGCGCCAGATCACAGAAGGCCTGCAGAAGGCTGCAAAGCCATGGCCTCAATTACAGGCGGCCACAGGCCCGCCGCGATTGCGTGGCGGGGGCGCACAGAGACACAGGATCACATTCTGGTGGTCAGGGAACTCTTTCCCCTCCTGGGCTCTGGCTTCCCCATGCTCTAGGTCCAGGACTACCCATGCCAGCTGCTTTGGGCCCCTCAACAATGACAGGGCCCTGGGCAGCTGCCCTCTTTTGCCCTGCGGTAAAGACAGCCCTGCTTGAGTTGAGAAAATTAACTTATACTATAAGGGCATGATAGCCAGGGGAGAACTTTGTGGTGACACCTTTTCTTGGTTCCCTTAAAGCGGTTGTAAAGGTTCGCTTTTTTTTTTCCTAAATTGGTTCCTTTAAGCTAGTGCATTGTTGGTTCACTTACCTTTTCCTTCGATTACCCTTCTAAATGTTTTTTTTTGTCTTTGTTTTCTTTGTCTAAATTTCTCACTTCCTGTTCCTCCTCAGTAAGCTGTTCTGGCTGACTAACCCCCAGCCAGAACGGCTCGGATGATGAGGACAAGCTTACTGAGGAGAAACAGAAAGTGAGAAATTCAGACAAAGAAAAAAAAAAAAAAATTTAGAAGGGAAATCAAAGGAAAAGGTAAGTGAACCAACAATGCACTAGCTTAAAGGAACCTATTTAGAAAATAAAAAACTAACCTTTACAACCCCTTTAAAGCGGTAGTAACGTTTTTTTTACTTACACCTACAGGTAAGCCTATAATAAGGCTTACCTGTAAATACAATGGGACAAGATTAGACAGAAGTGAGAAACTCCCAGGCCATAGCTGTTGAGTCAGCTGTCTTGCACCTCCCCTGTTCTCCTTCTGATCCTCCCCATGCTCCTCTGTCGTCCCCCTGCTTCTCTGTCGTCCCCCCCCCAGGTGAGCATTGCGGAGAGGGAGAGACAGAGGAGCGGAGGGGGCGGCGGTCCGCTGTCACTGAAGCCGGCCCACTGAGCCATCGGCCCACCGATAAACTCCCAGTAGTCCCAATGGCCAGTCCATCCCTGCCCCATAGGAAGATTTACCCTCTTTTATTGTTCTGACGACAACCCAAAAAGTGGGATTTTCTTTTACTTTCACTCTTGGTGACAGGTGACAACGTTAAACGGGACAAATAGGGAGTACAGAGAGAGCAAGAGTTCCTCCTTAACAAAAATGTTGTTTGTGGACACCTTTGTGAGTAGTTTAGCTGTTTTATAGTAACAGATTTTGGCCATGTTTAAAAAATGTAGAATGGGTTAGAAGGTCAGCATAATCCAGGAATAGTGTAATCAAACATAGCAGAAAGCTTTTAATTTTTAGATCGATTTTAACGTAACGTAAAGCACGTGTTGTAGCTGCCATCATTCCTGAGCTCGCTCATTGAACCAGTTCATAAACTGACATATGTCTTCAATCACCTCTCTCCCTCCCCCTACACAACAGCCCCCAGGGTCCGGACAGGCAGAAAACAAAAGCCAGAGCACACAGCTTAATAAATTCTTTCCAAAAAGTTTGAAGACTCTACGTGTCCTTTATTATTTTATTCCTTGGACACTACTCTACAAGAACACAGAGTGCTTTGGCTGTGGAGGAATTCACAATCCAATATCCCCATAAAGTATAAAGCAATCACCGACACATATGGCCAGTTTTAGTGGAAGTCACTAAAACGGAACTACACTACATCTAAGGCCGCGTACACACGGCAGAGAACCTCGACGGGCAGAACACATCGTTCCGCCCGTCGAGGTTCTCTGCCGGCCGTCGAAATCGGCGACCCGCCCGTTGGGAATGGCAACCAGCCATTCTTCCAGGCGGGCCGTCGAGCAAAAAGAGAGCGTGCTCTCTTTTCGCTCGACGGGATTCCCGCTGGGCGGGGCGAGCCAAAAGCGTACACACGGCCGAGGTCCTCGCTGGAATGCAGCTTCCAGCGAGGTTCTTGCTGGTTTCCAGCGAGAACCTCGGTCGTGTGTACGCCGCTTCAGCACCACACACCAAAATCATCAATCCATTACCCCAAAGTGTCACAGCGAGAGTCAGGAAAGCTTACCCCAAGGTCACCGCATCCCCACTAAAGATAGTGTCATACATAACGGTCCAGAATCTTTCAGGGCAATCGAAAGACATATTAAGCAGCTCATCAATTTATAACCAGACTTATCCCCTTTAGGTATTTAAGAGCTGTCACATGGCGAGAGCCTTCATCGGGGCAGGTTTTTTTTTTTTTTTTTCAGGTCTGTCATGATTGATGATGGGTCTACTTTCAGGGACATTTATTTTTTATTTTTAACCTTTTACACTTTTTTTTTGGTGAATGGGTAGGTGTATGATACTCATTCCCTTGTTAAAAAGAGACTTCCAAGGAGCTGCGGTGGCTCAACGCTATTGGCACTGCGCTGACAAGCCGTTCACCTCTGCAGCCAAGGGTTCGGATCCCGGTCTCGGCTGCATGTGAATTGAGTTTGGTGGTCTCAGCCCGGCTCCCGGTGTGTGTGCTATGTGAGGTAAGCCTGCGCTTACTACGCCCACCCCCCTCCCACAAAAAAACACCACACTTACACACACTCGAAATTGCACGCACTTTGGCCACGCGGTCTCTAAAAAAGAGAGGCGAAAGACTAACAGGGCTGGCTGAGCGGGCTAGATCCTCTCACTCCCTCATAGGGGAGTCCCTCTGCCCCGTTGGGCTTCAAAGCGGAGCAGGTAGGGCGGGCTGTGTGGGAGGACCCCCTCACACCCACCATTGCCACCCGGGGCATGGAGAAAGATGGCAGATTGCCTCTGGGGGAGGTCTGCCTACTCTCAACTCCTGCAGTCCGGCTCCTCTCTAGAGTACACGCACAAAAATACACTTTAAAAAAAAAAAAAAAAAGAAGAAGAAGAAGAAAAAAAAAAGGGACTTCCAGATTCCAATAAGCCCCCCGCTTGCATCTCAACTCCTGCAGTCCGGCTCCTCTCTCGAGTACACGCACAAAAATACACTTTCAAAAAAAGAAAAAAAGAAGAAAAAAAAAAAAAGGGACTTCAGGCTTATTGGAGGAGGCCCTTGTCCAAATCAACATGATTTTGGGGGCATGTGGCCTGGTAGTGTTCAGGGGGTGGCGCTTGCTCGCCCTCCTTCATGACTTGCCAGGCTGCATGCTCGGATAAGGGCCTGGTATGCATTGGGGGGGCCTCACGCCATTTTATTTTTCAATTTTTTCCATTCCCGCCATTTTTTTTCTTACATTCCGCTGTCAGTTGGGAAACTCGCTGACAGCTAATGAGTTATCGGTTGGTAAGGACAAGGCAGTCGGCTTCCCGGCCTGCTCCTTAACCGGTTCTCGACCGGCTCCTGTAGATTTACGTCGCCAGAATGGCATGGCTGGGCAAAGTCACGTATATTTACATCACTTTCAAACTCCCACTGTGCCAGTCTGAAACCCTGCAACACCGATCTAGGTAAAGAGTCTCTGACGGAGACACTTTACCACGTGATCAGCCGTGTCCAATCACGGCTGATCACGATGTAAACAGGAAAAGCCAGTAATTGGCTTTTCCTCACTCGCGTCTGTCAGACGTGAGTAGAGCAAAGCCGATTGGCTGCTCTTCTGACAGGGGGGGTTTGTGCTGATCGATTATTAGCACAGCCCCCTGAGGATGCCCACTGGACCACCAGGGATGCCACCAGACCATTGGGGATGTAAACAACACAGGTATGCCACCCTAGACCACCAGGGATGACCATCACAAATAATGGATGCCAATCAGTGCCCACAATGGATGCCAATCAGTGCCCACAATGGGCATCATTGATTGGCAGGCATTGTTTGGCACTGATTGGCATCCATTAGTACAACACATACATTAGTGCCACCTATCAGTGCCCATCTATGCCCATCTGTGCCACCTTTCAGTGCCCATCCATGCCCCCTATCAGTGCTCATCCATGCCGCCTATCAGTGCCCATCCATGCCGCCCATCCGTGCCCATCCTTGCCGCCTATCTGTGCCCATCCTTGCTGCCTATCTGTGCCCATCCTTGCCGCCTATCCGTGCCCATCCATGCCGCCTATCTGTGCCCATCCATGCCGCCTATCAGAGCCCACACATGCCGCCTATCAGTGCCGCATATTAGTGCCCATCAATGCCACCAAATCAGTGCCACCTCATCGATGCCCATCAGTGCCGCCTTATCAGTGCCCGTCAGTGCAGTTCCATTAGTGCCCATCAGTGAAGGAGAAAACATACTTATTTACAATGTTTTATAACAGAAACAAAAAATAACAATTTTTTTCAACATTTTCGGTAATTTTTTATTTTTTTTGGCAGAAAAAACAAATCCCAGAGGTGATCAAATACCATCAAAATAAAGCTCTCCTCACCTCCTGAACGCAGCTAGGAGGTTAATCCCCATTTTTTGGAAAACCAGTCGGGTCCCGACTCGTACGGACTGGGTCCGGCTGGTAAACAATATCAAAGCTGCCGAGGAATGGATGGCGAGGTATAAGGATGAATACGAGAAATGGTATGGAATCTGGGCTACTTGGATTCATTAGGTTAGCGGGCTAGCCGCACCTGCACCTTCCCAGTCTTAGTCGGGTGATGGGTAGTGACCGGGTTTTTATTGTTACAGAAAGTTTGTCGTGATGGTTATGGGTACACCCTCTTTTTTGTTTTATTTTGTTCCTCTTTATTCTTATCCCCCTTTCTTTTTTTTTCCTTATCATATTATTTCTGTGGTTCATGCCTACCTGCCCAACCCAGGTAATGCCCGCGGTTCCCTGGCTCTTTTTTGCGCCTAACGGATCGATTGAGGACAACTTCAATGTGTTTGAGTTTATATGCTCCGAATTTACTGACTGTAACCTCCGTCCTTTTGATCCTGTCTGTTGGGCGGCCAATCGGGCCTTTTTTGTCTTGTACACTGTTTGAATATGAGGTTGGACAGCATGCCCTATTTCCTTTGTCCTTTTGCTGTTGTATGTTGAAAATTTTACTCTTTATAAATAAAGATTACATAAAAATAAATAAAAATAAAGCTCTATTTGTGGGAACAAAATAATAAAAATTTAGTTTGCGTACAGTGTAGCATGACCGCGCAATTGTCATTCAAAGTACAACAGCGCTGAAAGCTAAAAATTGGTCTGGGCGGGAAGGTGTAGAAGTTCCCAGTATGGAAGTGGTTAAAGTTCAAAACCTCAGTTGCCCACGCAGGGGATTTCAGTTTTACACAGCAAAATGGAACGGAGAAATGCCAGGCCACATAGCTCTCTCTCTCTAGTTATCCCACTAGAGCGGTGGTTTTAAATGCCCAGGGCCTCCACAGAGTTTAATCCAAGACTGGCCTCAGTGTATTAGAACGCTTGTGTAATGTATGGTGTAATGGCCGTAGTTATGTTATGGTCATCTGCCATACAAATGGCGCTTTAACTGAGATCTTCTTTATTTGTATTTAAGGCTGTTAACATGAAATAAAATGACAGATCCGTTTGCACCTTCACCCACCTTTGACCTTAGGTTAAGGTGACCAGATTTTTAAAATGAAATCCAAGGAAATATTTTTTCTTTACTAGTAATGGCAACAATCAGCGACTCTCTGCCCGTTGCCGCCCACCTCACAGCCTCTCAAGTCTCATTCTCAGGCTCCGGCTACTACTGGATGGCGAGCGGAGGAAGATCACTCCGCCAGGGAAGGAAAGGAGATAGGCAGGTGGCTGGCCAGGATTTGAGCCAAGGCGCCCGAAACTGAAGAAATATTCCCTCTGCTCCGACCAGCACATGATTATCAGAAAGGGGCACAGATAATTGGAAAAATACAACCCCCCTAAGCTAGTAGGCACGGCGGAGCGAGGGGGGTGTAATTCTAATTTTTTTATTTTAATTCTGTACTGATTGTCTTTGAAATTGCCCCAGTCCCCTATTAAATCCAAACTGGGGACAAAACCAGGGACAGACTTGGTCTGGGGACAGTGTCCTCAATCAGGGGACTGTCCCCTTAAACTGGGGATGTCTGGTCACCCTACCTTAGGTATGTTCCACTATGCAACTGTAGAAATGGGACTTCACTGTGATAGGAACAAATCTGGGATCTCAATACGATAGTCAATCGATACAAGAATCCAGGTTGGATGGAGCAACCCTTTTTACAGAGCTCAATCATATTAAGTCGATTAAGCCTGAAATAATGTGCAGAATGTGCCTGCAGTGTGTTGGAAGGAGCTGTACGAGAATATTTTGGATGGAAACACAAGATGACCTCACATTCACAAGCCAACGCTCTTATATAACACATTGACCCAGCCAGAACAAAAATCATCTTCCATGCATTTCACAGAGGAAGAATTCCACTGTTTCTGCACAGCCCTACTGGAACGTATTGTAGGGGCCAACGCTATTCCATTTATGTGGAAACCACTGCTGACAAAGACTTGAGGAGCACTTCTGGGGGTCATAGCAATGAAACAACCTAGGCTTGGACCAAACATACCTTTTCTGTCATTACCCCAAAAAGTAATCTTTGGTCTCTCAAAAATCTAACATGTACAGTCGTAACCAAATAATTTGAGAATTACATGAATATTAATTTAAGTCTTTATGATGGCAATTTGCATATACTCCATAATGTTATGAAGAGTGATCAGATCAATTGTAATACATTGCAAAGTCCCCCCTTTTTTTTTTGTGAGAAGTCAGCAGCTACAAACACTGTACATACCTGTCCAGGGAGCCCGCAATGTCGCCCCCCCCAAGGCCGATCCATCTATACGATCAGGTGCAGACGCCGCCATCCCAGCTATGGAGCCTTGCCGGTTTCCTACTGTGAATGCGCGAGTTACGCTGCACTTTGTGAAAGGCCAGCTTGACTTCTGGGACACACACAGGTCCCAGAATACAACGGAGGGAGCTCACCGCAGAAGAGGATGTGACGTTGTGGGCCCCAACAGGATCGAAAGTACACTCGGTAAAAAGGTAATAATAAAAAAAAAAAAAAAAAATTAAATCTAAAAACGAGGTGTTGAGAGGTGGTCTTTCGTTTAAAGCGGAGGTTCACCCTAAAACTACTCTATCCCACAGCATCCAGCATACTGGCGTCAGCGTCAATATGCTGTTTTTTTTATTTTATTGGTCTACTTACTGTTAAATAAAGAATTTTCTTTTCTCTCCACCGCGGTTGAATGGCGCGGCTATGTCGCGCCACGCCTTCCGAAAATAGCCGATTTAGGACTCGGCTCTTTCCGGCGCTATACGGCGCCTGCGCACAGACCTAGGAGCTGACTGCATAGGCTTCGTATATAGCCGAGTCCTATGGCTATGGCGCGTCACGCCCTCCGAAAAAAGCCGAAATAGAACTCTGCTATATACGGCGCCTGTGCAGTCAGCTCCTAGGTCTGTGCGCAGGCGCCGTATAGCACCGGAAAGAGCCGAGTCCTAAATCGGCTATTTTCGGAAGGCGTGACACGACATAGCTGCGCCATTCACCCACGGTGGAGAGAAAGGAAAATTCTTTATTTAACAGTAAGTAGACCGATTTAAAAAAAAAAACAGCATACGCTGACGCCAGTATGCTGGATGCTATGGGACAGAGTAGTTTTAGGGTGAACCTCCGCTTTAAGACCACCTCTCAAAAATGGGTGTTACTCTGCTTTAACCACTTAAGACCCGGACCAAAATGCTGCTAAAGGACCTTGCCTTTTTTTGCCATTCGGCACTGCATCGTTTTAACTGACAATTGCGCGGTCGTGCAACGTGGCTCCCAAACAAAATTGGCGTCCTTTTTTCCCCACAAATAAAGCTTTCTTTTGGTGGTATTTGATCACCTCTGCGGTTTTTATTTTTTGCGCTATAAACAAAAATTTTGAATAAAATGCAATATTTTTTACTTTTTGCTATAATAAATATCCCCCCAAAATATATATAATTGTTTTTTTTCCTCAGTTTAGGCCGATACGTATTCTTCTACCTATTTTTGGTAAAAAAAAATCGCAATACGCGTTTATCGGTTGGTTTTCGCAAAATTTATAGCGTTTACAAAATAAGGGATAGTTTTATTGCATTTTTATAAAAAAAAAATTTTTTACTACTATTAGCGGCGATCAGCGTTTTTTTTCGTGACTGCGACATTATGGCGCACACTTCGGACAATTTTTACACATTTTTGGGACAATTGTCATTTTCACAGCAAAAACTGCATTTAAATTGCATTGTTTACTGTGAAAATGACAGTTGCGTTTGGGAGTTAACCACAAGGGCGCACTGTAGGATTTGTGTGTTCCCTGCGTGTGTTTACAACTGTAGGGGGGTGTGGCTGTAGGTGTGACGTCATCGATCACGTCCCCCTATAACAGGGATGACGTGATCGATGCTGCGGCCACAGTGAAGCACGGGGAAGCCGTGTTTACACACGGCTCTCCTCGTTCTTGAGCTCCGGGGACCGATCGCCACACTCCAGCGGCGATCGGGACCGCGAGTCCCACGGTCCCGGAGCTTCGGACCCACGGCTGGGTACTAGAAACCAACGTATATATATGTTGATGTGCCCAGCCTTGCCATTCTGCTGACATAAATGTTCAGTAGGCGGTCCTTAAGTGGTTAATACCTCCTCATTCTAAAAATGGGAGATTGCTCTGTCCCAACAGGAATTAAGAGGAAATTGCTCCAAGGTGAGAGGCAATCTCCTCTTATGCGTCGAACACACGTACGTGTTTCCCATCGGGAAAACTGCCATGAGAGTTTTTGGCCAGGAAAACCGGCCGTGTGTATGCTCCATCGCAGTTTATCAGCTTCAGTGTTCATGGAGCCTAAAGAGGCACAGTCCCTCCAAATGAGGGACAGTTAAAGATTTAAAGGAAACATGTCAAGAAATTCAGAGGCTTCCATTGCTGACCTCATCTTCTGAAAATGCATGTTTGCTGGCATGTTGACCATCTGTATTCAATACAGATATGTCAACAAGGAGTTCTGACTTCACTCATCTGCATACTTGTTCCAGGTCAGTGGCCTCGTGAAAGATAGATTACAGGACCATTAAAGCAGTAATAAACCCAAAAGCAAGCATTTATTATATTGCAGCTTACCCATCCTTATGCCGCGTACACACGATCGATTTTCGGCATGTAAAAAAACTAAGTTTTTCAGCATGTAGACAAAAACTATGTTTTTTCGAACTTCATCATTAAAACGACGTCGCCCACACAATGCTCTAGCAAAGCACGGTGACGTACAACACGTACGACGGCACTATAAAAGGGGAAGTTCCATACGGATGACGCCACCTTTGGGGCTGCTTTAGCTGATTTTGTGTTAGTAAAAGACGATTCGCGAGTGTCTGTCTACAGTGTGATGAATGTGCCAATTTCTTTACGAATGGTAGTTTTACCAGAACAAGCGCTCCCGTCTCATAACGTCGTTTTAGCCCACACACGACCATTTTTTACAACTCGAAAAACGACATAGTTTAAAATAGTCGTTAAAAAATGCAGCATGTTCAAAAAAAAATGTTGTTGTTTTTCAGAACCCGAAAAATGATGTGAAGCCCACTCACGATCGTTTAAATTAAAAAAAATTAAAACGAGGATATACAAGAGGCTGATACAGCCAAATTCAGAAACTTTTAAACATAAATAATGATTTTTTTAGTTATTAAATATTCACTTACAGTGGATATCCACCCAAAAGTGGAACTTCCGCTCATCTTATTCCTCCCCCT
Organism: Rana kukunoris; assembly: GCA_029574335.1. Lineage (NCBI taxonomy): Eukaryota > Metazoa > Chordata > Amphibia > Anura > Ranidae > Rana > Rana kukunoris. The sequence continues at coordinate 161,268,882 of CM056057.1, forward strand.
CTTTTATATATATATATATAAAAAAAAAACAGAATTACTGTAAAAAATTAAATAAAAATTCAACATAAGAGGGACAGGAAGTAAGGACGCACAAATTGTCTTTCACTGAAAACTTATAGCGCTAATCCCTGACCCACTGTAACTTGTTAAGCGATTGGTCTGGGTAAATTGTAGCCAGGACGTCTCTGGATAAGATAGACGATACACGAGACCCTCTATCTTCACCACTTCATACTTGTGGCCTTGTTAAAATGCCTGACCTAAGCAGCTGGCAGAGGGGACACAATTTCCACTCACTCAAATTACAGTGCAAGATCGTTGTGGTGGCTGCACCAAGTTAATGTGTCAGCACTACGCTGCGGCCTCGTCTTCTCTGGGGAACTGTGGACCCGGTGAGGCCCGGACGGTCGGTTCAGGGTACTATGGGAACAGCACAAAATGTTCCCCAAACTTTGCCGGGGAATCTTCGCGAAAGCTGGTTTAAGAATATAATAAGCCCATCGAGGTGCCAGCAACTGGTGCCCGCCAATGTGCGACCTGTTGGGACTCTGAATAGGGAAATGAGCAACCTTTGAAAACGTGTCATTTGAATTTTTTGTCTCTGACTTCCAGAATAGTGATTTACGGAAATGCACATTCAGATTTTATTACAACCAGGGCTTTTTTTCTGGGGGAACTTGGGGGAACTTTGTTCCACCACCTTTGGCTCAGACCCTTTGGTGCCTGCTCACCACAATCGCTTGTATACACAGAAGTCTGGTTTCTGTGTTTACAAATGCCAGCTCTTCACTCTGTGTGTAACCCCCCCCCCCCCCTGAACTCTGCACTCTGTATTAGTGCAATTCTGGTATTTAATGCCCCTTTAAGACCCTTCTACTGTTTGTGAAATCTGAACGGGTCGTGGTTGAGTTCCTGCACCTATTTTCTGAGAAAAAAAGCTCTGATTACAACATGTCTTAAAATATGTTTTCTTTTATAAGTTATCTTTTAAAATCAGAGTAGTAATAATAACAATGATAGTTATATTATTCATATTAAGAAAAATTATAGCATGTAGGGGGCGGTACTCGCATTTGGTCTTCCGAGATCAGCGCTGTGATAACTTTCTCTTCAATTGGAACTTCAGGCTAACAGGTGAAATTCACATAGGCAAAGCTTGTACAATATTTTTAAATTAATCGTTTTAAATGATTCCTATGATTCCCATATGCATAACACACAAAATAGCCAGAAGGCAACAAAAACACAACTGTTAAGATTCTGCAGCTGTACATCTTCTTGTATAAGCTCCCTGCCCCCCTGGACTGCTCCCTGCCCCCCTGGACTGCTCCCTGCCCCCTTGGACTGCTTCCTGCCCCCTTGGACTGCTTCCTGCCCCCTTGGACTGCTCCCTGCCCCGCTGGACTGCTCCCTGCCCCGCTGGACTGTTCCCTGCCCCGCTGGACTGCTCCCTGCCTCGCTGGACTGCTTCCTGCCTCACTGGACTGCTTCCTGCCTCGCTGGACTGCTTCCTGCCCCGCTGGACTGCTTCCTGCCCCACTGGACTGCTTCCTGCCTCACTGGACTGCTCCCTGCCTCGCTGGACTGCTCCGTGCCTCAATGGACTGTTCCCTGCCTTGCTGGACTGCTCCCTGCCCCCTTGGACTGCTTCCTACCTCACTGGACTGCTTCCTGCCTCACTGGACTGCTTCCTGCCTCACTGGACTGCTTCCTGCCTCACTGGACTGCTCCCTGCCTCACTGGACTGCTCCCTGCCTCGCTGGACTGCTCCCTGCCCCGCTGGACTGCTCCCTGCCCCGCTGGACTGCTCCCTGCCCCGCTGTACTACTCCCTGCCCCGCTGGACTACTCCCTGCCCCCTTGGGCTGCTCCCTGCCCTGCCGGACTGCTTCCTTTCCCCCCTGGACTGCTCCCTTTCCCCCTTGGACTGCTCTCTGCCCCACAGGACTTCTCACTGCCCCGTTTGTACTGCTCTCTGCCCTCTTGAACTGCTCCCTTTCCCCCCAAAACAGATTCCCCTTGGACTGTTCTCTGCCTCTGCACTGCTCGCTTCTCTGCTGAAATGCTCCATGCCTCCCTGGAGTGTTCTCTGCCCCGCTGGACTGCTCCTTGCCCCGCTGGACTGACAGTGCTGCTGCTAATTGTGAGGCAGTGGCTTGGCATTGTCAGCCTGCAACAGAAAGCACTATTGCTGGCAGGATCTTCAGGTAAGAAACTTTGCAACAGATAAGCAAACAATGATTTGCTTAAGAAAACTGTATAGTGGAATGGATGATGTCACCCATACTGAAACAATTATTTAGGGTTTACATACACTTTTAAACTGACTCTGACTTCAACCCTTTCATTCTTTGCATCCTCTTTAGGCCCCATGCTCCCCTGGACTCCTATGCTCCAGAAGAGTAAAAAGCAACATTAAAAACATGTCGAAAGCAGCATTTTGCAAACATGCAGGTCAAGCGATTGGGCATTCTTTCTACTGGCCAAAATATCAATTTATTCTGGCCATTTAAATGAATGATATCCCACGTTCTTAGGTACATTGGGCGTTTTTTATTTTGCAGCAAACACTAAATGCGCTGGCCCTAGATTTTTTCCTGCCTCTATATGCCACTGCCTCTAAACTCTGTAAACACCCATGGACACAAGCTAACATAGAGGGGCAGAAAAGAAAAATACCTCTAAACGTTTTGTTTTTAACACCCTGCACTAGGCCTAACGCTTCATACACATCATCCAAAACAAAAGCTGGTAATACACTGATTGAAACCCCTGGTGGACCAATCAGTGTGCGGCCTCCTCCACTCAATAAGGCTGGGTCACATATATGCGAATTGGAATGCGTTTTAAACCACATCCAATTTGCATAACATGTGAATGTGACCGGCTCTCAATGAAGCCGCTGCCATTTTGAAAAGGGTCCTGGGCAGTCCTGGGTCCAGATCAGGTGCGAATTTAGGTAAAAACCTGAACTGGTGAACAGAAACGCACCGGACACTGAACTGCAAACTGCAGCCGCACATATGTAAACCCAGCCTCAAAGTCAAATTATTTTGTCAAAGGGTCATGACAGAAATTTTTCAAAAGATTAGCAGTTGAAGCCAATCAGCTGCAGACACTGATCAGTGCACTCTGATAACGTGCCCTCGACAGAATACAATGTCGGCGGGGAGGGGTGCGATTTCTCCATCTGCCTCGTTCACGCGGATGAAGGAATTTGTATAGCCAGCCCAACCTTTAGCGCCTACCTTTCCTTATTCACTTACAGACCAGAAGATTTTCCCCCTTTATGACCAGGCCATTTTTGGCGATTTGGCACTGCGTCGCTTTAACTGACAATTGCTCGGTCGTGCGACGTTGTACCCAAACAAAATTGACATCCTTTTATCCCCAAAAATAGAGCTTTCCTTTGGTGGTATTTGATCACCTTTGCAATTTTAATTCTTTGCGCTATAAATAAAAAGATAGCAACAATTTTGAAAAAAAAAATATTTTTTACTTTTTGCTATAACTAATATTCACCAATTTTAAAAAAAAGTATATAATTTCTCCATCAGTTTAGGCCAATATATATGCTTCTACATATTTTGGTAAAACAAATCACAAGAAGCATATAATTGGTTTGTGCAATAGGGAATATATCTATGGCAATTTTTATTCATTCATTTATTTATTTACTAGTAATGGCAGTGATCAGTGATTTTTAGTGGGATTGCGGCGGACACTTTTGACACTTTTTTTGGGACCAGTGACATTTATACAGCGATCAGAGCTAAAAATATCCACTGATTACAGTATAAATGTCACTGGCAGGGAAGGGGTTAACACTAGTGGTAATCAAGGGGTTAACTGTGTTCCCTGGGAGTGTTTCTAACTGTATAGGGGCTGGGCTGTCTGGAGGATAGAGAGATAGCTGTTCCTAATCACTAGGAACAGCAGATCTCTTTCTAACTCCCCTGTCAGAACGGGGAACTGTCTGCCACGCGCATTGGGTCCCCTGTGGTACAGCGCGTGCGCGCATCTGCTACGGCTCCTTAGATGAACCGTCGTACACCTACGCCAATTTGCGGGAATGTGCCGGCCTGCCACCATTATAACAACGGCAGCAGGTCGGCAAGTGGTTAATCTCATGCAGACCACCCACACACAACGTACCTGTACGTCGCATCGCTGCCTGCTCCCCGGTTTAGGGCAACTTGCATGCTCACCCCCCCTATGACACCCGTTGTGATAGTACACAGCAAGAGTCTGTCAGCGAGTCCCCAGCAATGATTCACGGCAGGGACCTATTGATCAGCTCTATGCAGAGTTGATTGTCAACACAGGGCTCTATACAGAGGGAACAATCTCTCTGTTTAGTATCCCAAAGCAGGGATAAGAAACAAAAAGACATTTAGTAAAAAGCAGTACACATTACACAAATGAACAGTTGTTAAGCACACATTGAATGCCTTGACTGTTCTAGATGTTAACCCCTCCATAGCCAGTGTCAGTACAGTGCTAGTGTATACTATTGCCACTGATCACTGTATTAGTGTCACTGGTGATGTCAGTGGCAGCTAGTCAGTCCCCGCCCCCCCCAGCTTCAGTTAGTGTCAGATTGACCGCCACACTATCACAGTCCCATTACAAGCTGTTGATCACGCTATTACTGTATATATAACATTGTTTTTAGATGCTATAACTTTCATGCAAACTAACTTTTTCCAAGAAAATCTCTCCAACAATACACATCAAACTGAGCATGTGCAGCTTGCCCCCAAGTCTCTGTTCTATCAGGAGATGGTTTGGAGACAGTGGGAGAAGGGGAGGATCAGAGAGGGCAGGATCAAACAGCCTTTATACACAATGTAGAAGATTAACTCCTTAAGTTCCGTAGTGAGTATAACAAGCATGCTTTTCTGCATATATAGAGACTGATTTTATTGTTGTGGGTTTAGTAACACTTTAAGTGGGGGATTGGAGGGTGGCAAAAATGTGGCACAACTGTTCATTTTTGCCAGCCCCCAAACGCAAGTCTGAACGAGGCCTTAGAGAGGAAGTAGGTTTTAGTAAGCCTTTAGTTACGCTTTAAAGTGATTGTAAACTGTTATTTTTATAGGGGAAAAAAAAAACAAGAAACATGTCATACTCACCTGCTCTGTGTAGTGGTTTTGCAGCCCAGACCCTCCTCTTCTGGGGTCCCTCTTGGGCTCTTCTGGGGTCCCTCTTGGGCTCTTCTGGCCTCTACCTCCTGTTGAGTGCCCCCATAGCAAGCAGCTTGCTATTGGGGCACCTGAGCCGAGTTGCAGTTCCCTGTGTCCATTCAGACACAGAGCCCCATTTTGGCCCTGCCCAATCTATCTCCTGATTGGCTAACCAAGTTTGATTGACAGCGGGAGCCAATGGCGCTGCTGCTTTGTCTCAGCCAATTAGGAGGAGAGTCCTGGATGTCCAAAGAACACATACATATTGAGAGAGATGGGGCTCAGGTAAGTATTGGGTGCTGAGGGGGGGCTGCTGCACACAAAAGATTTTTTATTTTAATGCATAGAATGCATTAAGTTAAAAAAAAAATCTGACTTTGGAACCACTTTAAGTTCTTGAAAGATGCATTTTGTGTCATGACTTCCAGTTAACCGCTTAAGGACCAACGCACGATCATTTACATCGACAGAATGGCACAGTTCGGCAAATAGGCACACAAGTCCGTCCCCTTTAATTTGCCGCTGTGTGGTCGCAAGCACACTGCCGGTGGTGCGTACGTGACCCTGTCGCAATCTCTGTTACCATGCCCGCGGGACCCGCGGACACAATGTCCGCCGGTGTACTGCGACTGTGTCACAGAGCTAAAGAACAGGGAGATGACACTGTAAACACAACATCTTCCTAGTGACATGTCACTGATCGAATGCTCCCTCTCATCGGGAACAACGATCAGTGACGTGTCACGAATAGCCATGCCCCCTAACAGTTAGAATCACTCCCTAGGACACACTTAACCCCTTCAGCGCCCCCTCTCATCGGGAACAGCGATCAGTGACGTGTCACTAATAGCCATGCCCCCTAACAGTTAGAATCACTCCCTAGGACACACTTAACCCCTTCAGCGCCCCTCTAGGTTAACCCCTTAACTGCCAGTGTATGTTTTACAGTAATCAGTGCATTTTTATAGCAAAAATTACAATGGTCCCAAAATGGTGTCAAAAGTGTCCGATGTATCCACCATAATGTCGCAGACATTGACAGGACATAAAACTATCCCTTATTTTGTAGACGCTATAGCTTTTGCGCAAAGCAATAAATAAACGTTTATTGCAATTTTTTTTACCAAAAATATGTAGAATTTATTATAGCAAAAAGTTACAAATATTGAATTATTTTCAAAATTGTCGCTCTATTTTTGTTTATAGCGCAAAAAAATAAAAACCGCAGAGTTGATCAAATAGCACCAAAAGAAAGCTCTATTTGTTGAAAAAAAAAGGTGGCCAATTTTGTTTGGGAGCCACGTCGCACGACCGCGCAATTGTCAGTTAAAGCGACGCAGTGCTGAATCACAAAAAAGTGGCCTAGTCTTTGGCCAGCCAAATGGTTCGGGCTTAAGTGGTTAAGTAACTTCTGTAAGACCCCATGCACACCAGAGCATAGGGGGAACCCTCATTCCCACTTGTCTTTTTTTTTGTGCGTTTTTCTGATCATTTGTCAAACGCGCAGACTAGGGCCTCATGCACAGGGACATTTACCAGCTTACAAATTCTTTAGAATAAAATCCCCGGTACTTTTCCTCGCCTGGGGATCCGTAAGTCCCACGTACAGCCGGCAATAAAAGTGAAAGACTGTACTCGTGTGAGGGTTCCCACATTGGCGTTTACCTGCGCACACGTGTACAGCGTTTTCCCCTAAACACGCCACTTTTACGTTTTGGGAGCTACACTTCCACGCAGGCAGAATCCGGTGTGCCTTCTTTAGCCTACAATAGTTGATAACTGGGAATAAGTGCACTTATTTTTACAGCACATGTGAACAGAGTGGCAGATTGCTCAATTCTTTACAAATACAAGAACAGTTACAGATGAACGGGGATATTAGTAGCTGTTTGACATCCTGTTTGTAGGATAATTATGGTGCAATCACTGCTAGTATTTTAATTAATTACAGCCTCTGTTTATGCAATAAAAAGTCATATAAAATGCAAAACAAAGTTTGCGAAACAGATAAAACTTCAGAACAAGCCACAAAAACCATAGTAATACATCCCCTAAACAACACAAAAGTAACCATTAGTATTTTTACAACATTGCGCAAAGAAACTTCCATCCCTAAACATGTAACAAAATATCGAACAGCCAATTGTATTTTATCACAGGATGAGTTTTTATCCTAATGCAATCCCTGAACAGACAAGCAAGTCTGAAAAGTTGTAAAGCAAAATGCTAAAAAAAGATGATGAATCAAAATCTTTACATTTCTGTCTAAAATCGCCTTCAGAAGTCTCGTTTTTGGTCTAATGAGCGCATTCTGTGCGGCTCCTAACCTTCGCATTTTTACAAAATCTGTGTTTGTCATTCTGAGCACACAACAGCCCAAACTTTTCCCACTGACCTGGAGTGAAGTTTGACCAGTTCCGGGCCCTTCTTTTGTTCCCCGTTTGGTCCACGGCAAATTCGAATTTTGTGCTTAAAAGTCCTCCGAAGCGGCTTTTTGGGTTGGTTTGGTCGGTGGATTTTCTTTATTTTTTGCTGTAATTTTCGTGGATCTTCCAAAGGTTTTCTCTATGAATTCACATCACATACTCCTTCCGGCTGCAGACAAGGAGAGGAGGAGGAGAAGGAGGAGGAGGAGGAGGGAAGAGGGGGGAGAACGAAGGGGGGCTTTGCATCTACTTTAGCTTTACCTTTTAAAGGGGCAGTCAGCTAGAATTCAGAGCATTAAGCTGCAAACTGGTAGATTTTGGAATTTACATTGGTACGAAACTTCTTCGAAGATTTGATGACTTACATGTCGTCCTAAAGTTTTGTTTTCTTTTATCATTAAGTTTTGGAACAAATAGACTTTCCCGAATGAAAATCACATACTCTGTTAAAAATTTGTTTGCTCGAGAAAAATTTCCATCCCACTCCTTCTAATTTTCTTGCCATCGAAGTTGAAAATGAAGGTCAATTTGATCCCACTAATGATTAGAAAATTGAATGAATGTTCTTAAAATAAAAAGTTTTGAATAGGCCAAGAAGAAACGCCGGCTTTCCCATAAACTTTTAGTGGTACCCAAACACCATGGGGTTTTGCCTTGCAGGACATTAGTGCTTATCACCAGGCGGTACACCTGAGTAGGCTCGTGGATTGGTGTCGCCACTGCGGGACCAAGCTCTAAACACAGTTGGAACAGGATCGGAGCACCGTCCCCCTCAGCAGCGCTCCCTGGTGCTACATGACCCTACCGGTAGAAACCAAGCGCCACCCGTTGATAGGCAACACAGCACGAGTTTGCGACTGACTCATTTCCCAGCCTCTAATTTTCTCCCCTGTATCCCATACTGGGAAACCCCCAGTTCACACCGGGTATAGGTTATGTGGTTTTCCGGAGGCTAGGAGACACAGGGCCAGTACCAAGCCTCCCACTTTAGTTCTGGAGGGTGTTGGAAGACAATTGCAGAGCCTGTTTCGCTTGGACTTCATAAGGACGCTTAAACTGGGCCACTTCTCCATTCCTTGCAGCCCCCAGCCAGTAACGACCAACCACTCACGACACTGGAGGAACTTTGTAACATTTCAGGTGCCATACCACATACGCTTTCCCTGACCTACAACCTTTTAAACACACCACAGGCAGACTTTATACCCCCGGGATTACTTAAATGGGAAATGGAACTACACTTTCACTTTGATGCGCCCAAAATACAGTGCATCCTCAGTTTCACCCACAAGTCCTTCATCTGTGCCAAAACCAAAGAAACCAATTATAAGCTTTTGTCACGTTGGTACAGGACGCCAGTGGTGCTTTGCAAGTTCTTTGTTGGCGCTGCCGGGCAGACAAGGGAACATTAGTGCATATACTGGACCTGCCCCATCCTCACCCACTTCTGGAAAACCGTACAGGAGGTCGTTCAGAAATTTACGTAACGTACCATCCCAGACGACCCAACTTTCTTCCTCCTACATGCATCCTACATCCCTGAGAGGGTATACAAAAAATCTGTGATTAGACACCTGCTGGATGCGGCTAAAGTCTGCATTCTGCTGCTCTGGGAAGCCTCACTTCCACCAACAGTTGCTCTTTGGATCTCAAAAGTGGAGGAAATAAAATGAATGGAGGACCTTATCCTCACAGCGGAAAACAGGCAGGAAGCATTTTCCAACACCTGGCAACTGTGGAATATGTTTATATACTCAGCTGAAGGTGCGTCCCTCCTTGAACCAACCCCGCGCTCCCCGGACTGTAGGGGTGCATTACAGTATGAACACACCACTGGGGAACTCCCTGATATCCATGCTCATGGGAACACAACCCCACCCCCTCTTCCTACTCTCTGGTCATTTTTTCTCCTTCTCTTGGACTTAAATTCTACTATTCCTTCTAGTCTCTTTCGGTGGCAGGTCTCTCCTGGCCTGCCTCTTGTTTTTGCCTCCACAACTGGGAGGCTTCTCAGGTTAAAATAAAAAGACGGGACCTGACCTGTGGGGTACCTTAATCTCACTTTGTCAAATATTTGGCACACATGTGTCCTCGGCGATGTAGGATTCCTATTGTCACTGTACACACTGCTTAGATGACTGTTTGGGGTGATATCAGGTGAGGGAGGGATACTGTGGTTTGACAGATGACAATGCTTGTACCCCCCCCCCCCCCCCCCCCCCCCATGATGTTCCCTGTAACCGGAGATGTAATGAAATGAAAATTCTACTAGTGTCCCTTTCAGATCTTTCTAGGCCAGACCTCAAAATTTTCACTCGCCTGCTCGCATTTTGCAAGTGCATTTTGAGGGCTGGTGAGTGTGGGCTACCTGGGAGCAGGGGGGGGGGGCGAGCAAAGACTGAATATAGGGGAAGAGAGAGGAGAGTCATCGCCGCCGCCTGGTTGTTCAGAGCGTGGGGAACATAACAGCTTTGAATTCAATAGCTGTGTTCCCCCGCCGCGCGCCATCATATACAGCCTCTCCACAGGCTTCAATGGGGACACGTGGCTGCACTGGGGACACATGCTTAATTGGTAGACATGGGCAGGCTGCTTTTTTGGGCACGGATAAAGTTGTTGTTATTATTTTTTTTTATAAATTAATTCTGCATAAAACATTTAAGTGTAATTTCATGAGATAATTTATTAGGGCATGTCTAGGGTTGGGCGGAGCAACTGGTGGCGAGTAACCCTTGAGGCCTGGCTAGTAGCTCAGGACTTGAAATTTTGAGCCCTTGTCTAGGCTATATATTGCACCACCTTTTGGATTATGTAGGGCCCAGGGGACACCCCATAGTTGTGAGGAGCCTTTCCGGGACCGCTGGTCCTCAAGGGCCCACGAACACTCCAATTCATGACTGTTATGTTAGCTCTTGTTTCTTCTGTTCGTGTATCACCTAATTTTCTGCCTTTCGTGTGAGCTAACTCTTGTTACCAATTCGTTGCTAGCCTTGCGTGGGTGTAACTTTTTTACTATTCACTATTTGTTAAAACCAAATAAAAACTACTAGGGCCAGATTCTCTAAGAAATTCGCCGGTGTAGCGTAAGCCATTTACACTACGCCGCCGCATCGTACTAGAGCAAGTGCCGTATTCCCTAAGCATTTGCTCCGTAGTTTGCGTTGGCGTAGCGAAAATGGCCCAGCGTAAGCCCGCGTAATTCAAATGGGGCCGCTTGTATTTAAATTAAGCACGCCCCCGCGTCGAACGAACTGCGCATGCGCCGGCCGGGGAAAAAGCCCAGTGCGCTTGCTCCAGCTCACGTCGGAAAGCGCTGTTGAAACCGACGTCAAAACTACGTGAACGTCACTACGCAATGCCCTATTCGCGAACGAGTTAGTAAAACGACGTAAGTGACGGAAAAAGCCAACGATGACCCGACGCCATACTTAACATGGCATCCGACGGCACCCGATGGTATCCGACGGTACTTCGTAAGGTTACTCCTCATAGAAACAGGGGTAACCTTACGAGTTCGTAAACGAAGTACGCGATGACGGGGCGGCGTAAAAGCGATCGGGAATCGGCGTAGTAGCCTCATTTGCATAGGCAACGTAAAGGCCACCTAGTGGCCGGAGTTGTCATTACAACTACGATCTGCAAGTGTAATGGTATTACACTTGTCGGATGTTCAAGCGTATCTATGCCAAAGTGATGCTAAGCATCACTCGCTCAGATACGAGCCAAAAAAAACGGCGATACGACGGGGTATCTGAGATACGACGGGGTATCTGAGATACGACGGGGTATCTGAGATACTCCGTCGTAGCGCCGCTGAGAATCTGGCCCCTAGTGTATAATGATCTGTAGTAATTACATACACTGTGCTAATTTCTCTTAGTGGATAACTCTGCTGGACCCACTTCATTCTAAAAAGACATTTGGTCAACTTTTGTCAAAAAAAGAAGGTTGGAACTTTTTTTGGCCAGACCAGCTGTCAAAATCCAATAGCCACAGTAAGTGGTTCGTTCATCCGCACTGTATAGCTTAAATGGAGGAGTAGTTTTTTTTTTTTTTTCATCAGTGTATGGTCAGCTTTAGTTTGATAAAATCTCCAAACTCCAATACTCACTAAAATATCAACACAAGCCAATATAATTTTAGAACATGCACTTTATGAGTGCATCAAGGTTTATTTAAAGCACAACTAATGCCGCGTACACATGATCAGAATTTCCGACAAGAAAAGTTTGTGAGCTTTTGGTCGGATATTCCGACCGTGTGTAGGCTCCATCTGACTTTTTCAGTCGGAATTTCCAACAGCAACAATTTGAGAGCTGGTTCTCAATATTTCCAACTGGAAAAGTTCTTGTCAGAAATTCGGATCGTCTGTATGCAATTCCGACGCCCAAAAAACATGCATGCTCAGAATATATTAGATGCATGCTCGGGATCATTGAACTTCACTTTTCTCGGCTCGTTGTAGTGTTGTATTTCACCAAGTTCTTGATAGTCGGAATTTTGTGTGACTGTCTGTATGCAACACAAGTTTGAGCCAACATTCCATCTGAAAAAAAATCCACTGTTTTATTGTCGGAATTTACGATTGTGTGTACGCGGCATAAGAGTAACGTCAAAAATGGCATAATGCAGTCTGTCAATGGCATCAACCATTACCTGTTGATCCTGCCAGTAGTTTGCTTCCTTTTTCACTGCCTATAACAAACCAAGCGGTATGATTGGATGCAGCCACTGTTTGGCTGACAATTTATGGTCAGCTAAAGAATGCTGGGTGGGAGGAGGCCAAAAAAAAAACATCTGCTAAACTAAGTTGGGATGGGTAATCAGGAAGCGGCCAAAGTTCCAACAGTATATGGTCAGCTTCAGCAAGGGCCTTTATTTGAAACACATACCTGTTGACTGTTTTATTATAAAATGAGTTAGTACAAGATCTGTAAAGTCGTCTACCTTAAATCTAAACTCCAAACAAATTGAAAATTCTCTCTTCCGCACTGGAAGGGTAACCTGCTGTTTGGGTCTAGGTGGCATGGAAAAGTGTTATTACTCTTCCTTAGGATAAATGAGCAGTCAACCCTTCGAGTGTTTGCCAAGCCCCTACTAAAAGGGAGAATTTTTGTAATTTCTGAAACTTTTACTGTCTAACTGGATCTATTGTATGAAAAATAACACATCTGAGTTGAAATTTGAAGTACAAAGCTCATCCATGTCTTAAGAACCCCAGAGTGATTCCTTCAAATTTTGCAAATTCCCACGACCTACCTCCCTCCTCCCACACTGTCATGGCTCTTCAATGTCATTGAACAGGAATATATTTAAGAATCATTTCACAAAGCCAACAGTTTTACACGTTTGTTATTTTATCTGATGAGTTTTAGCAACAAAATGAATTCATCCCATATACTGTAATATTATAAAAATAAACACACTCTGGGGCAGTGGTCTCCAAACTGCGACCCGGGGGCCGGATGTGGCCCTTTGCTTGCCTTTATCAGGCTCTTGGGACACTATTTTGCCCACCGATACAAGGTATGATTCCTGTCACTGACCCCATCCGTAGGGTACTTTTCCTACCACTGACCCCAATGATAGGGGCAGTATTCTTCCAACTGACACCAATGATGGGGCACTATTCCTCCAACTGCAGGGCCCTATTCTTGCCACTGATACCAACAATGAGGCAGTATTCCTCCCAGAGACACCAATGATGGGGCGCTATTGCTTCCCCTAATACCAACAATGGGACAATATTCCTCCTACTAACACCAATGATGTGGCATTTTCTACTTCCAGTGGCCACAGTCTGGCTCCCTCAAAGTCTGAAGGCCAGTTAACTGACCCTATGTTTATAAAGTTTGAAGACCCCTGCTTTAGGGGATGTATTTTTTTAAACGTATGGTTTGAAGTAGCGTGGAATACTCCAAAATGATTAGTACTTAAATCAAGTGGCAGTGCGTCCATAGTGGACGCAGAAGCGCTGCCCCCCCTCTCCTGCACCAGTCACTCAACAATACATAGATTCATGCATTGCATAATTCTATGTATTGTCCCCGCTATTGCCCCCTATTCAGGTGGCCAGCCCCCTGTTGAGCGCCGGCCATCTAAATAACAGCGGTGGGTGTGTTTTGAAAGTGTCTATCAGAGCCAGCGGCTTCCCGATTACAGCCTGTGGGCTCTAATCGGCTTCCAAATGGTTAATCAGAGGGCGCACAGGGTGTGCGCTCCCTGATTAACACTGACACGCGTCTCAACCAATCAGGTTCACCGGGTCTGGTTACTGGTCCCCTGATTGGCTAAAGCGACATCAAGGGCGGGAGAAGACATTGAGGGAGCGCGGAGGAGCATGGCTGACCCGAGAAAGGTAAGTGCAGGGGGGGGGGGGGTAAACTAGCGGTATTTTGGAGCAATCTGGCGGCATTTTACAGGGAAAAATGGTGGCATTTTATGGGGCAAACTGGCGGTATTTGAGGGGGCAAACTGGCGGCAATTGATGGGCACAGTGGCTGCATTTGATGGCACAGTGGTGACAATTAATGGCACAGTGGCTATGTTTGATGGCATAGTGGTGACAATTAGGGATGAGCTTCGCGTTCAAAACGAACGTATGTTCGACTCGAACATCGTCCGTTCGATCGTTCGTCGCATTTCGAAACAAAAACGATCATTCGCGGCAAATTCGAGTGAAACGAAACGACCGTTTTTAAGACTTTTTTTCCATTGATACATGTTCCCTGGGGCAAGACCCGGGTTCTGAAAGACGTTTTCCAACAATAACTTGAAAATTGGTCTTTAAAATGATCGTTTTTGAATTCGAACGTTCGAGTCCCATAGACTTCAATGGGGTTCTAGCGAACGATCGGACTGTTCGTTCGGCTCATCCCTAGTGACAATTGATGGCACAGTGGCGACAATTGATGGCACAGTGGCTGCGTTTGATGGCACATTGGCTGCGTTTGATGGCACAGTGGCTGCGTTTGATGGCACAGTGAAGACATTTGATGGGCACAGTGGCTGCGTTTGATGGCACAGTGGCTGCTTTTGATGGCACAGTGGCGACAATTGATGGCACAGTGGCGAAAATTGATGGCACAGTGGCGAAAATTGATGGCACAGTGGCTGCATTTGATGGCATAGTGGCTGCGTTTGATGGCACATTGGCTGCATTTGATGGCACAGTGGCGACAGTTAATGGCACAGTGGCGACAATTAATGGCACAGTGGTTGCGTTTGATGGCACAGTGGCGACAATTGATGGGCACAGTGGCTGCGTTTGATGGCACAGTGAAGACATTTGATGGGCACAGTGGCTGCGTTTGATGGCACAGTGGCTGCTTTTGATGGCACAGTGGCGACAATTGATGTCATAGTGGCTGCGTTTGATGGCACAGTGGCTGCATTTGATGGCACAGTGGCGACAGTTAATGGCACAGTGGCGACAATTAATGGCACAGTGGTTGCGTTTGATGGCACAGTGGCGACAATTGATGGGCACAGTGGCTGCATTTGATAGCACAGTGAAGACATTTGATGGGCACAGTGGCTGCGTTTGATGGCACAGTGGCTGCTTTTGATGGTACAGTGGCGACATCTGATGGGCACAGTGGCTGCGTTTGATGGCACAGTGAAGACAATTGATGGGCACAGTGGCTGCGTTTGATGACACAATGGCGACAATTGATGGCACAGAGGCTGTGTTTGATGGCACAGTGGCGACAATTGAAGGGCACAGTGGCTGCATTTGATGGCACAGTGGCTGCATTTGATGGGCACAGTGAGGCTGCAATTGATGTTTTTTCTTTTCATTTGTTTGCACCCCCCAAAAATTTTGAGCACCAGACGCCACTGCTTAAATCATCAATGCTCTCAGCCTTGACACTGCTGAGGCCCCCAGAACAGCATTGGAAACCTCCTAGGGAGCAAGAACCCAGCTCTAGTGCTTCAGACTATCTATCAGTCTTCCAGCCCCCATCTGGACAACCTGTAAGGTTTGGGTCCCTCCAGCCACAGGAATACCCAAAGGTAAACCTGATGTGCTGGGCTGGTATTTTAAGGTGGATGATGTCTGCGTGTTATTTTAAAAATAAAAATAAAAACAAAAGCATAAAAGCATTTTTTCCAATGGAAAACAATATCTGCAGGACTGCAAAGGGTGAGATACATTTTGTCAATCTTCATCAGCCTAATTGTGGACAAATTTTAGGCATTTCGTTTAGTACTTAGTTCCTTTGTGCAGCCGCTCCTTCTAGAGATACCGCCTCCTGCTTTTAATCTCCTTGTTTTCTCCTTTCTTCTTTTTTAATTTTTCTGTACCTTTTACTTCTTACTTTGTATTTTTTAATTTTTCTGTATCATTTCTTTCAGTTACAAACTTCCTTTTTTAACTTTGCTTTGACCGTTCAGGGATGGCAGTCTTATAACCAAATGCTATTCATGTGATTAAAGGCACTAGTCAGGTAGTCCCAGCTAAAGGTGTTTAGGAAAACGTTCACAGAGCTTTTGGGCGGTGCAGTGGTGGTAAGTGCTCCTTGTGACTGTATGTCCATTGGGTTCTTGGGCAATGCTAGGCAGTGTGGGTGGGGTCTACTGCACTCGTGCACAGGAAGTACCTTACCTGAGGCAGAACTGTGGTCATGAGAACAGTCTAACATTAAGGCAGTTTCCCAACTTATAGATGAGCTGACACTGCAAGTAGTATAAGGCCGTGTACACACAGCAGAGAAACTCGACGGGCAGAACACATCGTTCCGCCCGTCGAGGTTCCCTGCCGGCCGTCGAAATCGGCGACCCGCCCGTCGGGAATGGCAACCAGCCATTCTTCCAGGCGGGCCGTCGAGCAAATAGAGAGCGTGCTCTCTATTTCTGCTCGACGGGCTTCCCGACGGGAAGCTCGCCGAGAGCGTACACACGGCCGAGGTCCTCGCTGGAATGCAGCTTCCAGCGAGGTTCTCGCTGGTTTCCAGCGAGAACCGCGGTCGTGTGTACACCGCTTAAGACCTTCTTAGCCAAACGGAGAAGATGCCGGCTCTTTTTTTTTTAATCCACGGTGGTCCCCTGGAGGAGGGGGGTACATTGGCTCGATGCAGTGAAGGAAGGGCACCCACAGATTTATAAGGTTATCAGAGGTATGGAGGATGGATTGTAGGTTGAGAGAGAAGTGACATGAAAAACTCTGGAAAACACATTTTCTTTTTCTTTGTTTAAATGAATTGATGTTGTACTATGTGGGTATTTCTTTACTTAGATCTTAGTACTATATGATGGAATGACTTTATGGCCAGAGGAATGGCCCTTCATTTGTATGTCACTTTGCATGTTTGAAAACAATAAATGAAAATTTAAAGAAAACGAAAAAACAAACTGTTAAGACAGTTAAGTGTACAAAAAATGTGCATGTGTAAACACACTAAAAAGGATTTTTTTTCTAGTTATTTCCTTTACCCTAATGCAGTCCTGGTTTTATGTCCTCATTGTTAGTTTTTGCTGTAATCCTTCTCTGTTCTGCACACTTCCTGGTTGTCTGTTTCCTTATAAAAAAAAGTACTGGGAGCATCTCTATGTGGTCTCTAATCAAGAAGGTGTGATTACTGTGTGTCTAAAACCCCTCAGAACCAATCAGTTTCATTTTAAAAACAAACACTGCCCTGTATTGGCTCTGTGTCTCTGTACTTCACACAAACATGAAACTAGATGAAAAACGAAACTGAAACTGCAGGCACATTATATGATTGATTTTTATCTATTTTTAATCATTTTTAAAAGGAAAAATCAGTTAACTATTATGTCTCTATACCCTGTAAACCAGGGGTCCTCAAACTTTTTAAACAGGGGGCCAGTTCACGGTCCCTCAGACTGTTGGGGGGCCGGACTATAGTTTGAAAAAAATATATAAACAGATATACAAATACAAAGAAACTCACAGACTCCCCAAATATTACATAGCCCCCCATTACATAGTCCCCCCCCCATATTACAGAGTCTCCCCACATCACAGATCCCCTCATATTACATAGTCCCCCCCCCCATATCACAGAGTCTCCCCCCATCACAGATCCCCTCATATCAGAGCCCCTCATATCACAGAGTCCCCCCCCCCATCACAGATCCCCTCATATCAGAGCCCCCCACATATCACAGAGCCCCCTCATATCACAGAGCCCCCCTCATATCACAGAGTCACAAAATCATTATCATCCCTATCATCGCAAGCCAAGACCCCCCCCCCTTCCTCACTCACTATTGTACACCAAGACCCCCCTCACAGCCTTCTCCTTACTGTGCTGCGTCACGGACCGTCCGGCTCTGTCACGCTGTGCTCACAATGTTGCTGACAGTTCTGGCGCGCTATGATAAATGTCTCCCGCCCTTCTCCTCATAGACCAGCTCGTGTGACAGACAGCACACTGGTTCTATCACACAAGCTAGTCTAGGAGGAGAAGGGCGGGACATTTATCATAGCGCGCCCGAACTGATCTCCGTGACACAGCGAGGATCGCTGTGTAACCGGCATTGTCTGTCAGGGTCGGGCGGGCCGGTTTAGAGTCCTCCGCGGGCCGCATGTGGCCCACGGGCCGTAGTTTGAGGACCCCTGCTGTAAACAGTCACAAAAATGTAGTTTTCCTTTACAACTCCTTTAAGTGTGTGCTTTTTCCACACCCTTAAAGAGGTAGGACCTTTCACTGATGAAAGGCTCCAGACAGGGTACAACATGATCCACCTAGCCAGAAGGCCTGGTGGACCCCCCTCCTCATGGTCAGCCAAAGCCAATCACCAAGTACTAGATGGAGGGGCTCTCTCAAAGAAACCCCCCCCCCCCAGGTAGGGGGAGCAAGGAACCTAAGGGCCACACATCCTCCCCCTAGACTTCATGGCATACCTGAGGACTCACACCCTCCTTCCAGTGAAAAAAACACACACACAAAAGAGAAAGTGACAGATGTGGATGAAAAATAAATACGTGACTGTGCAATATGCATTGTTTAGACCCTGAGGCCTGGTAACAAATGTTGCCCCGGATTTAGCGAAATAATCTAGCCCTTGTGCCCATGGCTAGATTAAGAACATCATGGGCCTGGTGCTGAGGATTTTGGTGGGGCCTTTTATAAATAATAAATAAATGTGTGGGAATGACATCAACGCAGCCCGGCCAAGGCAAGTGACCAAAGGCACAGAACCCAGAAGAAAGACCTGGTGAAGATGAAAGCGCCCGGGCCCTGCCGGATTCATCAGAGCGCAGCACTGGAGGGCTCAGTCTGAAAATGTAAGTGTTCCCTGATGTGCTAATATGCTGTGCATACTTGTACATTGTGGCATAAGTTACCCCAGGGCCTCTAAAAAGTAGTAATGTCAGGAAAGTTTACTTCCGCATTAATATCACAGGATCCCAGAAACCTCTCATGGGGCCCCCTACTGACCCAGTGGCCCTTGGGCAGTGCCTAAGTGCATAGTTGCCAACATTTAAAAAATATTTTCAGGGACACTTTTTTTTACAAGTGCTGAGATTCCCTATGTTCCTCTATACATCACAGTAGTAATCACAAAATTAAATAAGTACTAATAATGGGGCAGAACAAATATGAAGACTGAGAAGATTTCCTTTAGTTAGAACTAACAAAAGTGTATGGATGCTATCAGTGCTTTAAGTGGACCAAAAGAGGTGCCGGTACTCTATTAGGCGCCGGTTCCCCCCCCCCCCCCCGCGGGGCAGAACGTTTTTTTTCGCCCCCCCCCCCCCCCCGGCTCTAACGCATGAACACATATGCCCAATTACAGGGCGCCATGCCATCAAATGCAGCCACTGTGTCATCAATTGTCACCACTGTGCCATGCCAACAAACGCAACCACTGTGCCATGCCTTTAAATGCAGTCACTGTACCATGCCAATTGTCACCACTGTGCCACCAATTGTCACCACTGTGTCACCAATTGTCACTGTCCAGACATCTATCCACCTCAGAGCCTGTCATTTTAGTAAGACTGCTGGGACTTGTAGTTCTCAATCTTCTCCTGGGGCTCATGGAGATTGGAGAACTACAAGTCCCAGCAGGTTATACATACAATAAGGCTCTGAGGTGGATGGGTGCTGATGGCGGACACTCTGATGTAAGGAGGTGCTGATGGGGGACACTCTGATGTAAGGAGGTGCTGATGGGGACACTCTGATGTAAGGAGGTGCTGATGGGGGACACTCTGATGTAAGGAGGTGCTGATGGGGGACACTCTGATGTAAGGAGGTGCTGATGGGACACTCTGATAAGGAGGTGCTGATGGGGACACTCTGATGTAAGGAGGTGCTGGGGACACTCTGATGTAAGGAGGTGCTGAGGTGCTGATGGGGGACACTCTGATGTAAGGAGGTGCTGATGGGGACACTCTGATGTAAGGAGGTGCTGATGGGGACACTCTGATGTAAGGAGGTGCTGATGGCTGATGGGGACACTCTGATGTAAGGAGGTGCTGATGGCGGACACTCTGATGTAAGGAGGTGCTGATGGGGGACACTCTGATGTAAGGAGGTGCTGATGGGGACACTCTGATGTAAGGAGGTGCTGATGGCGGACACTCTGATGTAAGGAGGTGCTGATGGGGGACACTCTGATGTAAGGAGGTGCTGATGGGGACACTCTGATGTAAGGAGGTGCTGATGGGACACTCTGATGTAAGGAGGTGCTGATGGCGGACACTCTGATGTAAGGAGGTGCTGATGGGGGACACTCTGATGTAAGGAGGTGCTGATGGGGACACTCTGATGTAAGGAGGTGCTGATGGCGGACACTCTGATGTAAGGAGGTGCTGATGGGGGACACTCTGATGTAAGGAGGTGCTGATGGGGACACTCTGATGTAAGGAGGTGCTGATGGCAGACACTCTGATGTAAGGAGGTGCTGATGGCGGACACTCTGATGTAAGGAGGTGCTGATGGGGGACACTCTGATGTAGGAGGTGCTGATGGCAGACACTCTGATGTAAGGAGGTGCTGATGGCGGACACTCTGATGTAAGGAGGTGCTGATGGGGGACACTCTGATGTAAGGAGGTGCTGATGGGGACACTCTGATGTAAGGAGGTGCTGATGGCGGACACTCTGATGTAAGGAGGTGCTGATGGGGGACACTCTGCTGTAAGGAGGTGCTGATGGGGACACTCTGATGTAAGGAGGTGCTGATGGGGGACACTCTGATGTAAGGAGGTGCTGATGGCGGACACTCTGATGTAAGGAGGTGCTGATGGGGGACACTCTGATGTAAGGAGGTGCTGATGGGGACACTCTGATGTAAGGAGGTGCTGATGGCAGACACTCTGATGTAAGGAGGTGCTGATGGCGGACACTCTGATGTAAGGAGGTGCTGATGGGGGACACTCTGATGTAAGGAGGTGCTGATGGGGACACTCTGATGTAAGGAGGTGCTGATGGCGGACACTCTGATGTAAGGAGGTGCTGATGGGGGACACTCTGATGTAAGGAGGTGCTGATGGGGACACTCTGATGTAAGGAGGTGCTGATGGCAGACACTCTGATGTAAGGAGGTGCTGATGGCGGACACTCTGATCATCAGAGTGTCCGCCATCAGCACCTCCTTACATCAGAGTGTCCGCCATCAGCACCTCCTTACATCAGAGTGTCCCCCATCAGCACCTCCTTACATCAGAGTGTCCCCCATCAGCACCTCCTTACATCAGAGTGTCCCCCATCAGCACCTCCTTACATCAGAGTGTCCCCCATCAGCACCTCCTTACATCAGAGTGTCCGCCATCAGCACCTCCTTACATCAGAGTGTCCGCCATCAGCACCTCCTTACATCAGAGTGTCCGCCATCAGCACCTCCTTACATCAGAGTGTCCGCTATCAGCACCTACTTATATCAGAGTGTCCCCCCCATCAGCACCTCCTTACATCAGAGTGTCCGCCATCAGCACCTCCTTACATCAGAGTGTCCCCATCAGCACCTCCTTACATCAGAGTGTCCCCATCAGCACCTCCTTACATCAGAGTGTCCCCATCAGCACCTCCTTACATCAGAGTGTCCCCATCAGCACCTCCTTACATCAGAGTGTCCCCATCAGCACCTCCTTACATCAGAGTGTCCCCATCAGCACCTCCTTACATCAGAGTGTCCCCATCAGCACCTCCTTACATCAGAGTGTCCCCATCAGCACCTCCTTACATCAGAGTGTCCCCCATCAGCACCTCCTTACATCAGTGTCCCCATCAGCACCTCCTTACATCAGAGTGTCCCCATCAGCACCTCCTTACATCAGAGTGTCCCCCATCAGCACCTCCTTACATCAGACCAGAGTGTGTGTCCCCATCAGCAGCCCTCTTCCCTGTCTTCCCTCTCCTCCCCCTCACACGTGTACAGTGTAGTGTGTACTCATTGCAGTAGTACTCACAGTTCTGAAGGCAGTTCTGATTCTGAAGGCAGTTCTTCCTCTCCTCTCCTCTCTCCACGGTAACAGTTCTGGCGCGCGCGCTGATACATGTCCCGCCCCCCTCCTCTAGTCCAGCTTGTGTGACAGACAGCACACTGGCTCTATCACACGAGCTAGGAGGAGGAGGAGGGCGGGACATGTATCACAGCGCGGCGTGCCCTTTTTTTTCCATGGCCGCGGGCTGCCGCTCCCCTGAAAGTGCCGCCTGGTGCTGCGTTCCGGTACGGGAAACGCACGTACTGGGGGCACTGAGAGGTGCTGGTACTCTCCAGGGCCATTTTTGGAAGTGGCGGTACTGAGTACCGCCGCGTTCCGGCCCAGTTAAAGCACTGGATGCTATATAAGTGGAAACTATGTGCAGGTGAGGGAGAGGAATGTGGAGGGTCTAACATTGGGCTCTATGAACAGGAGAGGAGTGCAAAGGGTACGGCAAAAAGCACTATGTACAGGAGAGGAGTGTGGAGGGGATGACAGTGAGCAGTATGTACAGGAGAGAAGTGTGGAGGGGATGACAGCAGGCAGTATGTACAGGAGAGAAGTGTATGACAGCAGGCACTATGTACAGAAGAGGAGTATGAAGGGTATGACAGTGGGCAGTGTGTACAGGAGGAGTGTGGGGGTATGACAGAGGGTAGTATGTACCAGAGAGAAGTGTGGAGGGTATGATGAGGCAGTACATACAGGAGAGGAGTGTGGAGGGTATGACAGTGGGCACTATGTATAGGAGAGGAGTGTGGAGGCTATGACCTTGAACAGTATGTACAGGAGAGGAGTGTGGAGGGTATGACAGTGGGCATTATGTATAGGAGAGGAGTGTGGAGGGTGGGACACAGTGGGGACTATGTAGTGGAGAGTATGACAGTGGGCATTATGTACAGGAGAGGAGTGTGGAGAGTATGACAGTGAGCACTATGTACAGGAGTGGAAGGATGTTTAGGAACTGCGTAGTGGTTAAGCGGGTCATACATTGATTGAAATTACGCCAATTATGCAGAGACCAGCCATAGTTGATCTATGTATGGGCTAGCTGGTTTTACACAAGTCAATCTATTAATCGACTTTTTTTTTTTTTCGACTTGAGTACAACCAGCCTATTTTTCCCAAAACAATCAGTGCTGCCGGCTATAGTTAGCAACACTGATCATTGTACTCACTGTCAGAACACAATAACACTGCAGGAGTGATTCCCCCATCAACAGGTCAGCAGGTGAGGGTGTGTGTAGGGACAGATACTATTTAGTGGCTGGGTAGGCACTGGCTATTATCAGAGCCAGATACACACAGGTTACATACACCAGGATCGTTAGAGCGAGAACAATAATTCTAGTACTAGACCTCCTCTGTAACTCTAAACATGTAACCTAAAAATGTTTTAAAGCATCGCTTAGGATACCAAAAAAAAAAAATCGTGCTAACTTTAGTGTTTTTTTTTTTTTTTTAATGAATGAAAGTTTATTTCCAAAAAAAACGTGTTTGAAAAATTGCTGCGCAAATACCATGCTAGAGCTGCACAATTAATCGTTAAAAAATTGCAACTTCGATTCAACCCCCCTGACATCTCCAATGCAGAGTTTGCCAATTCTTTCATATAAGTGGAGAGACTTTCAGCTGTCAAAAGAAATCTGTTTTTAACAGGAAACATTGTAACTAACGCTTTCTTCTTTCTTTCTTCTTAGATCAAAGGGATAAAGGTGTAAAGAAAAAAATCCTGGCAGTCTGCCAAGTTTGTAACAAAATGAAACATTGTAAATAACTTCCTTCTTAGATCAAACTTCTGTGTGTATATGCAGGAAATGTAACCACTTAAAGTCTCAGGGCCAGATTCTCATAGAATTTCGCTTGCGTATCGTAAGCCATTTACACTACGCCGCTGCATCGTACTAGAGCAAGTGCCGTATTCTCTAACCATTTGCTCCGTAGTTTGCGTTGGCATAGCGAAAATGGCCCAGCGTAAGCCCGCGTAATTCAAATGGGGCGGCTTGTATTTAAATTAAGCGCGCCCCCGCGTCGAACGAACTGCGCATGCGTTGGCCGGGGAAAAAGCCCAGTGCGCATGCTCCAGCTCACGTCGGAAAGCGTCGTTGAAACCGACATCAAAACAACGTGATCGTCACTTACACAATGCCCTATTCGCGAACGAGTTAGTAAAACGACGTAAGCGACGGAAAAAGCCGACACTGACCCGACGCCATACTTAACATGGCATCCGACGGCATCCGATGGAACTTCGTAAGGTTACTCCTCATAGAAGCAGGGGTAACCTTACGCGGACGAAAACGACGTACGCGACAACAGGGCGGCGTAAAAGCGATTGGGAATCGGCATACTAGCCTCATTTGCATATGAAAATGAAAAAACAACGTAAAGGCCACCTAGTGGCCGGAGTTGTCATTACAACTACGATCCGCAAGTGTAATGGTATTACACTTGTCGGATGTTGAAGCGTATCTATGCCAAAGTGATGCTAAGCATCACTCGCATAGATACGAGGCAAAAAAAACGGCGATACGATGGGGTATCCGAGATACTCCGTCGTAGCGCCGCTGAGAATCTGGCCCTATCACTTGTTTCTTAAGTTAAAAAGCAATATTTTTTGCTAGAAAATTACTTGGAACCGCCAAACATTATATATATTTTAGCAGAGACAAAAATGGCAATTGCTGCAATATTTTATGTCACACTGCATTTTCCCACTTCAATGAATAATAAAAACCATAAAAACAAAACAGTAAAGTTAGCCCATTTATTTATTTTTTGTTTTAATGTGAAAGATGATGTTACCCCGCCGAATCGTGAGAGAGTCCTGATCTATCTTCTAAGCAAAAACAAATTGCAATTCTCATTTTAGCCAGAATCGTGCAGCTCTATACTGTGCAACATAAAAAGTTGCAAAGACCACCATAGAGTAATTTTCCAGCAAAAAAACAAATGATAATCTTTTTTTATCAGTCTGCTGCAGTGTGTCAGCTTGTATTTATAATGGCGGCTCTGTATGTAGCTTCTGACAGGCTGTGTATCTCCGGAACCATAAATGATAGCTATCCCATATTTTGACCAGTTGTATGGTAGGTCTTCAACTGGGGTTTCTGTGACCTCTGGTCGTAGAGCTACAACCCCCAAAGTCGATCTTTTTTTTAAGATTTTTTTTGGGGCCTGCAGCTGCAGCTCCAATAGCCCCTATGTTAATCCGGGCCTTGCTTGTGCCTTTCCAAACAGTGGGGTGCCAAACCTAAGTGTTACTAAGAGCACTGCTAGGGCGACCATTCCCAGAGTACACAGACACAACGGATTCTCTGCCTTTCCAGTCAATGGCCAGACAAGGTAGATTAATTCAAAGCAGGAGAAACTGGGCCCATCCTGTTTTCCTGAGGAAATTAGTCCCGCGCCCTAACTGCCTGTGAGCGCCCCAGTTTTTCTCTTCCAGCTATACTAGCCTTCAGAACCCCCATCATACCAGCAGGGGTACTATACAGCCATCCATTCCCACCATAAGGCAAGAATAGCGTAGCACCCCTACTGAACACTGATAAGAACAGATACTACACTTGATCTTAGCCAAATGCCAGAGAAGCTGCTGGCTCATTGATGACCTAATCTAGTAAATCATGGTGCCTGTCAGTACTTCACAGTGTCTAACATAGCCAGCCATGAAGGCCCAAGCCCTTCCAGTTATGGGGCCATAACTGTCTTCTAAATGTGCTCCTGCTTGCCAGCATACACTAAGCAGACATGGTCCCCGGTTGTGGTAATTTAGAGGTGTCAGGCAAACAGCAGTGTGTAATTTAAGGTTTACTAAATGAATACAGGAACAAATCAAAATGCGAATAAGATGGTAATGGGAGTGTGCAATAAGCACAGAACAAATAATAACAGGCAATGCAACTATGATACTAACAGGAGTCACCTAGGAGCAGTTTCTCAGTATTGACACTAGGCAGCAGCACAGTAAGACTGTATAAATGATGTGATTCCTTTGTGGCAACACCTCTCCCACAAGGTGGTAGGCTGTCTTTGATAGTCCAGGTGGTCAGCTGGAGGGTTCTCCGGACCTGTGCTACAGACAAGTGAAATGAACACCCTTTTCTCTGGACACCAGAGTTGGTGGTTTTAGGTGTGGCATCGCCACCACTAGAATAAGGTGACCAGTTTATTTAAATAAAATCTGGGGACATATTTTTTTTTACAATAAATGCCAGCAATCAGCTTTTTTTTTAGGAATCCCCTTAATATTTATATCAGACCCAAAGGGTCAATGACTTTGATCTGTATTGCCGGGACCCGACAATTCATGAATAGCCGTGAGTAGTTTTAAATTACTTTTTTCCTTTAGAAATTACATTTTGTGCAGGCACAGTTCTAAACACGGGAAACATGCGCTACTTTACAGGCAAACTGTACATACCCCCCAGGTACGAAATTTAAAGGAATATTTTCACTTTTATTATTTTAGTTTAAGTTAAGCATTATTAAAATCACTGCTCCCAAAAAAACTTTGCATTGATACATGTCCCCTGGGGCAGGACCCAGGTCCCCAAAGACTTTTTAGGACAATAACTTAATAACATATTAACCTTTAAAATTAGCACTTTTGATTTCTCCCATAGACTTTTAAAGGGTGTTCCGCAGCTTTTCGAATTTACCACGAACACCCCAAATTGTTCGCTGTTCGCTGAACAGGCGAAAAGGCAATGTTCGAGTCTAACTCACATAGCCTCAAACCAATATTTTCTCTGTAGACCACTACGACTTAGGTACCACTTAATGATATTCTATATCTGCCACTCTCTTTTTATACGCATTATGTGTCAACAAAGATCCCCTCCCTAATCTGCATGTTTACCCCCAAGCATAAATTCCCTTTGCAAACTAACATTCTTCCCAAACAAAAATTGCCTCTCTTCCAGTACTCCTGCCAGCTCGTAGGTAGGCACTCTCCATGAAATGCCCCCCACGTCACATGATACCACCGTGCCCAGGGCAGCTTTCCCTCCTGCCTCCTGGGGGTTGAAAAAGGAAATTAGCGGCACTGAAATGCAAGTAACAGTTGATGAGTGCTTTAGCTCGCTAAATATAATGAAGTTAGGATTTTATCCATATTGTATGCCAGAGAAAGACTTAAGCTGATCTTGTAGGGGATGAGGCACAAAGATTATTCTTGGTGGAAGATTCAAAGATTCCAGGATTTTAGAGGAGATAACAAAGGAAATCTTGGCCCCCAAAATGTTATATTCTGTGCAAGCTGAGTCTTGCTGTTTACTAAAACTCAAAACCAATGAGTCATTGTTATGGAGCACAAGGTTTTACAATCAGCAGCATTGCATCTCCTCTCATTATCTCTCGACTAGGCTCATTAACAACATAGAAACCCTGCTGGAGTTTTCAGCTGTTTAAATGTAATTTATTTAGTTGATCCCAATGAAATGTAACTATCCTACCTGTTGCAAGTCTTGTTGCTTTGACAGTGCTGAAATGCCGCCCCCTAGTGTGCATGTAAGATAACTACATTAGTACGGTGCTGCTAAACCGAGTAGATCAGTGTAAGAACTGGCCTATAACTAGGGGTCATTTGTGACCCATAAAAAGGCAAAGCACATTCTGCAGTGTGAAATTTCATATAATTTACACAGTCACGGCAAGGAGTTGCTCAAGCGTCAGATTACCAGAGATGGCTGTTTATTAGGAAACTGATCGTGGCGTTACGCATACAGTGGAAAATATCTGCACTATTTATGGATTGACATTTGCGCTGTTTAGGGGGCCTTTTCAGAATCCGCAACAGGACAACATCTACTGCAGAAGGTAAAAGGATAACCCTTAAAGGGGAAGGAGAGTGTATGGGTCAGCTTTTATTTTATGATTTGTTATAGTTGATCTCTTTTCAGGTATAAAATACTTCTATTTAATCCCTATAATATACTAATTAAAAATCAATAAACATATTTTAAATAGTATGTAGTGGCAATCCACAAACAAATTCTTCCAATTACAATCCTACCACCATGAAAAACACTCACCCTCATGGGGGACCTCACATCATAAAGGTCAGTATGCTGCTTAAAGGATCAGTAAATGATTTTTTTTTAATGCTAAATAGCTTGCTTTACCTTATAGCAGTCCTGCTTTCATGTCCTCCATGTCCGTTTTTGCTTAGAAGTAGCTGTAATCCCTTGCTGAACTCCACACTTCCTGCTTGTCTGGCTCCTTATGAAAAAACTCATGGTAGCTTTTCATTGTGGTCCATGATCAAGAAGATGTGATTCAGAAACGTTTTACGTCAGCGTATATCCAGATACGTCGAAAAACATGGCTTCAGCTGTCCGGCGTTTCCATCATAAATATGCAAATGAGTAAGATACGCCGATTCACGAACGTAGATGCGCCCGGCTGCTTCATATACTCGATTTGCGTAAGGCTTACGTCCGGCGTAAAGTTACCCCTCATATAGCAGGCGCAGCTAATGCAAAGGTATGAGCCAGGGAACGACGCCGTCGAATTTTAAGTCGCGTACGCCGTTTACATAGTACTACGTGAATAGGGCAGTGCGTAGGTTACGTTCACGCCGTAGGTATTGCGCCGACGTACCTTAGTGAGTATATGCAATGTGATTCTGAGCATGCCCAGTTTGACCGGCCATTCATTTGCATGGGGTCACGCTTAATTTAAATAGATGACGCCCACCTCCTTCCTACTTTGAATTAGGCAGGCTTACACCGGCCAATTTACTCTACGCCACCGCAACTTACGAATCAAGTGCTTTGTGAATACTGCACTTGCCTATCTAAGTTGCAGCGGCATAGCGTAAAGAAGATACGCTACGCCCGCACAAAGATACGCATATTCACTTAACCACGCGTGTTTTGCTCAACAGGATTGCTCCAGTGAAAGGTCCTGAAACATATTGGTTCTTTTCAGGTATTTAAACTTTTCTATACTATTTCTAAAACAAAAATGTGTGTCTATATATATATATATATATATATATATATATATATATATATATATATATATACACATTACAGAACAAAAGTTTGGACACACCTTCTCATTCAAAGAGTTTTCTTTATTTTCATGACTATGAAAATTGTAGATTCACACTGAAGGCATCAAAACTATGAATTAACACATGTGGAATTATATACATAACACAAAAGTGTGAAACAACTGAATATATGTCATATTCTAGGTTCTTCAAAGTAGCCACCTTTTGCTTTGATTACTGCTTTGCACACTCTTGGTATTCTCTTGATGAGCTTCAAGAGGTAGTCACCTAAAATGGTCTTCCAACAGTCTTGAAGGAGTTCCCAGAGATGCTTAGCACTTGTTGGCTCTTTTGCCTTCACTCTGCGGTCCAGCTCACCCCACACCATCTCGATTGGGTTCAGGTCCGGTGACTGTGGAGGCCAGGTTATCTGGCGCAGCACCCCATCACTCTCCTTCTTAGTCAAATAGCCCTTACACAGCCTGGAGGTGTGTTTGGGGTCATTGTCCTGTTGAAAAATAAATGATGGTCCAACTAAACGCAAACCGGATGGAATAGCATGACGCTACAAGATGCTGTGGTAGCCATGCTGGTTCAGTATGCCTTCAATTTTGAATAAATCCCCAACAGTGTGTGACAGGAAGTCAGGTAAATCTGTGGGTGTTGTCACAGACGGGAGATACATTTCTTCCTTGTATAGACAATTCACCAATTACTATTAGGTGTCGGCTGCAGAAATAGCAAGAAAGGTTTACGCCGGCCAATTTAGACAATTCACCAATTACTATTAGGTGTCGGCTGCAGAAATAGCCAGAAAGGTTTAGGGCGTTGGAAAACTTCAGCTGTTCAGAATGAGGCAATTAAGGCCTCTATAAGTTATTCAAAGGATGACTACTGATTGCTGCATCCTGAGGCTTTTTGAGTTAAGGAGAGCAGTCAGAAAAACTTCTGAAGAGGTGAGGTGGTTGTTGATTTGTCTGTGTGATAAAAATCAAAAAGACTATTGTTTTTCTGCTGTCTGACCAGCAGTGTCTGCCCAGCAGTAGGCTGTGCCAGACTCCATAGGTAGGTTCCTGTGTTGTGAAGATAAATGCCCCAAGTGGCAAGGGTTTATTTTATGTTTTGTTTTGTTTATGCTGTTTTGATGCTTGCACGTGTATCCAGCAATATGGAAGAGTAAACCATATCATTTGTTTTCAATCCTCCTCAACTGCCTTTTTGTACAGTTCAGCGTGTAGTGAACCCATCCAGGGGGTCACACACACCCGCTACCGAGCGAATCCCTCACAAGTGTCACCAGCAAAGCACCCCCACACCATCACACCTCCTCCTCCATGCTTCACGGTGGGAACCAGGCATGTATAGTCCGTCCGTTCACCTTTTCTGCGTCGCACAAAGACACGGTGGTTGAAACCAAATATCTCAAGTTTGGACTCATCAGACCAAAGCACAGATTTCCACTGGTCTAATGTCCATCCCTTGTGTTCTTTAGCCCAAACAAGTCTCTTCTGCTTGTTGCTTTTCTTTAGCAGTGGTTTCCTAGCAGATATTCTACCATGAAGGCCTGATTCACACAGTCTCCTCTTAACAGTTGTTCTAGACATGTGTCTGGTGCAAAAGGTGGCTACTTTGAAGAACCTAAAATATGACATATATTTTCAGTTTCACACTTTTTTGTTATGTATATAATTCCACATGTGTTAATTCATAGTTTTGATGCCTTCAGTGTGACTCTACAATTTTCATAGTCGTGAAAATAAAGAAAACTCTTTGAATGTGTCCAAACTTTTGGTCTGTACTGTATATATATATATATATATATATATATATATATACAGTATTGTGGCAATGGGACCCTGTGCACAGCTGTGTGTTGGGCTATTTAGTTATTACTTGACTATGGCTCAGGGCTCCACCCAACAGACAGAAAGTCTGCACATGGGAGTCAGGTGGACTCCCATATCTCTGAGAGGAGTCAGAGGCTGCATGGGTGCAGCCAGAGTATGCATGTCTGCAGAAGGCAGATGTCCTTGGTGACAGAGCTGCAAGGTGCTGATCAGGAGTAAGGTTAACTCTAGGAAACTCTTTTGTTCTGAGGAACAGCCTAAGGCCTAGGCTAAATGTAAGCCAGGAGGCTAAAGTATTGCGTATGCAAGATACAGTAATGTTGGAACCCCCCTGTGTGGTCTACTGATGTTTTTGTGAACTTTTCTGTGTTTTAAAACAAAAGTGGGCTACCAGGCCCTTAAAAATTCAGTTCTGGACTGGCCTACTTACTGAAAGAGCACCTACCACTTGAGTCTGATCACCCCAATCTTACAGAATATATATATATATATTTATATACACACACACACACACACTATATTACCAAAAGTATTGGGACACCTGCCTTTGCACGTACATGAACTAAGGTATGGCTGCATAGGGTGGGCCAACTCAATATTGAACTCTACGGACTAAGACTAATGCCGCGTACACACGGTCGTTTTTTGCGATGAAAAAAAAACGACGTTTTTTGTGAAGTAAAAAACAACGTTTTTGAAACGTCACTTTCAAAGACGATGTTGCCTACACACCATCGTTTTTTTCACAAAAAACGAGGTTACGTTCACCACACTTTTCCATTGAAGCTCGCTTCATAACTAGCTTCTGGGCATGCGCGGGTTGAAAAACGTCGTTTTAAACGACGTTTTTGCTACACACGGTGACTTTTTGTGAAATAAAAAACGACGTTTTGAAAAACGACACAAAAAATTCAAGCATGTTGGAATTTTTTTGGGGTCGTTTTTTTTAAGACAAAAAACGACGTTTTGCCCACACACGATCAATTTAAATGACGTTTTAAAAAACGTCGTTTTTTTTCATCGCAAAAAACGACCGTGTGTACGCGGCATAAGACTGGGATGCCATTACGTGTGTGTAAAGGAAGGTGTCCCAATACTTTTGGTTTATAGTGGGTATCAGGCCCGGACTGGGACAAAAAATAGGCCCGGGCATTTTAGACTGAGCAGCCCAGGGGGGGGGGGGGCACAGCAGGGGGTTAATGACGGGATGTGGGGTGAGATAAAGGTAGATTGAAAGATTAAGATAGAAAGAAAGGAAGATGGATAAATAGAAAGATAGATAGATAAAGAAAAAAGATAGATACAGATAGAAAGACAGGAAGGAAGATAAAGAAAGTTAAAAGATAGAAAGAAACAAGGGGAGAAAGGAAGATAGATAGATAGATAGATAGATAGATAGATAGATAGATAGATAGATAGATAGATAGATAGATAAAGAAAGATAGAAGGAAGGAAGGAAGATAGATACATAGATATAGGAAGGAAGATGGATAAAGAAAGAATGAATAATATAAAAAGAAAGAAGGGAAGGAAAATAGATAGATAGATAGATATAGATAGATAGATAGATAAAGATAGAAAGCAAGAAGGGAAGAAAGAAAGAAAGAAAGAAAGAAAGAAAGGAAGGAAGATCGATAAAGAAATAAAGATAGATAAATATAGAAAGAAGAGAAGGAAGGAAGATAGATAGATAGGAAGGAAGATATATAAAGAAAGAAAGATAGATAAAGATAGAAATAAAGAAGGGAAGGAAGGAAGATAGATAAAGAAAGATAGATACAAATAGAAAGAAATAAGGGAAGAAAGGGAGATAGATAGATAGATAGATATAGAAAAGGAAGGAATATGGATAAAAGAATGAATAATATAGAAAGAAGAGAAGGAAGATAGATAGATAGATAGATAGATAAAGATAGAAAGCAAGAAGGGAAGATAGAAAGCAAGAAGGGAAGATAGATAGATAGATAGATAGATAGATAGATAGATGTATAATGAAAGAAATATAAAGATAGAAAGAAAGAAGGGAAGGAAGGAAGATAGATAAAGAAAGAAAGATAAAGACAGAAAGAAAGAAGGGAAGGAAGGAAGATAGATACAGAAAGAAAGGTAGATAAAGGAAGGAAGGTAGATAGATAGATAGATAGATAGATAGATAGATAGATAGATAGATAGATAGATAGATAGATAAAGATAGAAGATAGTAAGGAAGGAAGATAGATAAAGATAGAAAAAAAGAAGAGAAGGAAGAATGATAGGTAGATAGATCTACAGTATATAGATAGATAAAAATAGATAGATAGAAAGGAAGGAAGATAGATAAAGATAGAAAGAAAGAAGATAGATAGTCAGTGCATCTATAGAGGGCGCCGAAACCCCGCTCCCTCTGGCTCAGCCGCCCCCTCTGGCTCAGCCGCGACAATGGAAACAGTGGCGACAATGGGCACACTGGCATCAATGGACACACTGGCATCAATGGGCACAGTGGCATCAATGGGCACAGTGGCGACAATGGGCACAGTGGCTGTGTTTGATGGCATAGCACAGTGGCTGCGTTTGATGGCATAGCACAGTGGCTGCGTTTGATGGCATGGCACAGTGGCTGCGTTTGATGGCATGGCACAGTGGCTGTGTTTAATGGCATGGCACAGTGGTGACAATTTATGGCACAGTGGCTGCGTTTGATGGCATGGCACAGTGGCTGCATTTGATGGCATGGCACAGTGGTGACAATTGATGGCACAGTGGCTGCGGTTGTTGGCATGGCACAGTGGTGACAATTGATGGCACTGTGGCTGTGTTTGATGGCATGGCACAGTGGTGACAATTGATGGCACAGTCGCTGTGTTTGATGGCATGGCACAGTGGCTGCGTTTGATGGCATGGCACAGTGGTGACAATTGATGGCCCAGTAGCAGCATTTGATGGGCACAGTGAGGCTCAATAGCCGCCGGGGGCCGTTCGTGGGCCGCGAGGGCCATTCGCAGGCCGCGAGGGCTGTTCGCGGGCCTGGTGGGTATAGATATATGTAGCACCCTGATGTTTAGGCAGGGTTGCTATTAAATTTTTAATTACTTGATACACCCCGTTGTAGTATTACTCATTATTGCTGCAGTTTCGTCATTGGTTCAAGTTGGTATGTGTTGTTGGGCTCGACATTTACATAGGAAAGTCTCGCATTTATCTATGCAAGTTGAGGGACAAAATGACAGTAAGGTCTCTTCATACAAGTTAGCGGCTTTGCTGCCAATTCAGAGCCCTAAAATACCGCTGCCAGAATTGCGGTAGCAAAGGCAATTGTGAACAAACCTGCCTAATCCCGACCTGTTTCTGCAGTAAGGAGTTATAGGAGGTTGGGAGCGGGATGCATAATTTGATGGGTCATATATATATTATGGTAATGGGTTGGTTTATGTTATAGTGTGTTAAAGGTGTACTTTAGACTAGTAATATGCGCAAAAGGCCCTCTTTGAGACTCTGTATCTGAAAGCTAGTTGATATGTTGCTCAGAGTGTGTGCTGGTGAATGGTAAAAGAATGGACACCCCTTGTCTGTGCTGCACCCTGTCCTGAAGATATCAGAAAGGAGAAGATACAGAATGGGGACATGGAAGCTGTCACGGAAGAGTGATGTTGGTGTGTCACCCAGTAACAAAGCGGCACGTTTGGGGAAGCACAACACATTAAGACCGCTATGGGCTATTTCATAGGAGGTGTTTCTGAAGCACATGTTGAAAGACAGTTAAGGACTGTTCCATAGATGCAGGTTCGGAAACACATAATGGACTGTTCAATAGGAGCCATGTCTGAAGAAGGGAGATATGTGCCTTTAGGCGCAAAGTGGCATATGTTGGAAGGCAACATGGTTCGATGTCATATTTCTGGATTTTCTACATATCTGTTTCCTATTTCCCAAAGATCAGCCAGGCTGCCATGGTTTTAAAGAAGATAGACATTGTCACTCTCTGTAGAACTGTCACTTGGCTCCCAAGTTGGGATGTACTCAATTAAGCCTCTAACTTTACATGACACTACCGGCTCCAATCTGTCTACAAGAATCCTTGATTACCCAATTCGCAAGCAAGCTTCAAAGAGAGTTGTGATTGCCAAAATAATTAGTGGCAAAGATCAAAGACCAACAAGCTATTTGAGATGATATGGGCAATACTGCCCCCAGAGGCCAATTACGGCAGGACGGTCAGTGATTTAATCTGTTGAGGAAGATTGTTCTGTGAACACTCTGATTCGTCCAAAATCGAGTGGGGCTGGCAAGGTGGGGGGGGGGGGGGGTTGTTTGGGTGAGGTTCTTTAAAAAGGGCTGTTGCAACCAGAGAGTTCTCTTTAACAACTGAGACCAGCCAACAAAGAGTCTATATAGAGGATGTGTTACGTATCTGTGATGTTGTGTTGTTGTTATATACTCTGTAGATATCTGCTGTGAAGTGTGTGAATATTTCTACTTTCTTGGGAAATAAATAAGATTGTTTTACTAAGCAGACGTGTCTGTCTTCATAGCTAACATTATATTATTAGGTCTAGCATACTCTTGATAGACTAGCTAATTATAGGGATGTAAAAACTAATACATATATGCAATAGTTATATAGGGTATAGTAGAGTGTATATTTATGCAATTTGACTTCAGAGTGATAGTTGCCTTGGTCAATTGTTTGGAGGTCAATACATTTTGCCATAATTCTGGAATTGCTGCACTTCTCTCTTCTGTCGCTAGATGGACAGATATCTGGTGGTATTAGATAAGACAAGGGCATTATAGAAAGGGAAAAAAAGCTGCGCTGCATCAATGAAAACAAAATGTGTTGCATATATATACCAAAATATTGTTTAACTAGTGCATAAATACACCGGTGCAAAATTCAATAAACTCAGAAATAAATCAAAAGTCCGTGTAGAATAGAGAAAATAATCCCAAAAGTTCAGAGAAGGATGTAAAAGACAACAAAAGAAGTCCGAATGGGTGTTGAACAGCTCCAAGGAAATCTTGTGTAACAGCCAGATTGATACAGGTTATCCTCCACCACTTATGGTTAAAACTGCTTACCAGAAAGATCATACCTCTAACGAGATCAACAACACATGGATTCAAATTAAGCCAGCACGAGAAATCCAGGAATCCTGTCACCCTGTCTGTATCTCCTTCTCCTTATAGCCAGATTAGCGTTCCTCCAAAAGCATGACCACCCAGAAGTAAAACATTGACATGGCGTAATAACGTCTAAAAGGTTCTTTATTAAAAAGTAAAGTACACTCACATTTATGTAGAACCAAAGTAGCGTGTAACTAAAATAGCCGGCCGGCTCTGTCATCCGCTCGTCCTTCCGGATTAACAGCGTGGTACAATTCGTGGTGACGTCAGCACACTGCTTACCCTACGCCGTTTCGTCACAACAATGACTTCTTCCAGGGGCACGAGCGGCGTGCTGACTCGCCACTCTTTATTCAACAACAAAACATCCAAGGACCGCCCAGCTCTGAGGTTTGAAAATCGAGGGAGCGTCCACCATCTTGGATAAGGGATCCCTGACAATACTAGGCTGATGAAAACTAGGATAACAAAAAGGGATCTAATAACAGATCTCCAGGTGGTAGAGCGAAAAAATGTTTAAAAAGGAGGTTGCCGTTTGTGAACCAAACATGCCGCAACCACAAATAAAAAACATATATGTGTTAATTTAAGGACTTAGTTCCCGGGATATAAAACGGATATTATGACATATCAAAGGATGTTTATAAATCATGATAGAAATAATTATATAGACAAGAGGTCACATAAAAGTGTACATAATCACACATAAGTTGCAAGCTAGATAAATAGCATTTATAGCAACATTTATTAGTTGGAAAAAGATGTATGTTGTGGTACATGCGCATAACCATACGCACATACTGTGGCAGAACAACAACAAATTATTCCATACAAAACAATAAAAATATTGTATAAAAAATATATATAATTATATATATATATATAAAAAAAGGGGTCATAATGTTCTAAGGAGACTGTTTGATGAAATGTAATTTTTATATGCATGAGTAGGATGAAAAAATGACAGAAAAAAAGGGGGGGGAAACCCAGATTAGCCAAAATTCAGAGCCAGTTCACAGATATCAAAATATTACATATATGACTAACCATTGTCAATAAAAGCATTTACGTCTGTGTCTACATTGAGTCCATATGGAATGTAGGTACGGATCCGGTATATCCAGGCCATTTCGAGCCTGGATAATTCTCTCACTAATGAACTACCTCTCCAATGGGGTTCGAACTTGTCTATCCCCATGAAGAGAGTTCCCTCAGGGTTGCGATTATGACATTGGTCGTAATGGCTGGACACTGAGTGTTGTGAAAACCCAGATCTAATGTTGGTGATGTGTTCACCTAATCTTACTTTCATTTCTCTTTTGGTCCTGCCAATATATTGTAATCCGCACGGACATTGTAACAGATAAACAACCCCTGTTGAACTACAAGTAATGAAAGACTCGATCTTATGCTCTTTTGAGGTGCTAGTTGAAATAAAAGATAAGTTTTTTTTGGATTTGATCTTATTTAATGTACAAACCTGGCAATTCCTACATTGGTGGTACCCCTTGATGTCTCGTTGGAAAAAAGACACCTTCTTAGTGGGAGGATCCACCACAATAGGGGCTACTTTGTCACGTAATGAGGATGCACCTCTAAAGATGACCTGAGGGGTGTTTGGTAAAAAAGTGTTGATGACCCTATCATTTGATAATAGGTGCCAATGTTTCTTGATAATTTTTTTTATGGCATAGTGTTGATTGGAAAAGGTAGTAATAAATGGCACCAAAAGTTTGGTGTTATTGGGCTTGGGAATAGAGTCCAACAATGTGCATCTATCTATTTCAGCTACCTCATTGAAAACATTTTCAAGTGTTAGAGGGTCATAACCTTTTTCTAATAACCTGGTTTTAAGGATGCCAGCTTGTGTTTTATATTCATTCAGTGTCGAGCAATTTCTCCTCATTCTAATAAACTGGCTTTTTGGGACAGATTTCAACCAATTTGCATGGTGACAGCTCCCTATGGGGATGAAAGAATTCCGATCTGTCTTTTTAAAATAGGTTTTAGTTAGAAAAGAATCATTTTCTTTAGTGATGGTAAGATCCAGAAAGTTGATGGAATCTTGACTAGCCTCGAAAGACAGACAGATGCCTCTCTCATTGTCATTAAGAGATGAGATGAAGGAGTCTAATTGCAACTTGCTGCCTGTCCACAAGAGGAGGACGTCATCAATGTACCTTGCCCACAATGCTATGTGGGGACTCTGGTCACTATAGATGACGTCCTCCTCCCATTTGGCCATGAACAAATTTGCGAAGCTCGTTGCATACTTGGCGCCCATAGCGACTCCACGGGTTTGTCTATAATAATTATGATCAAACCAAAAGTAATTGTGGCTTGCCGCATACTCTAATGCTTCCATGATGAAATCCCTCTGCTGTGATAGTAGGTTGGAAGAAAGATCAAGGAAATATTTAACAGCCTGGATACCCAGATCATGAGGGATGTTAGTGTACAATGACTTGACGTCAGCTGTCACCATCCATAAGTCCTTGTCCGCCTTAAGTAGGGACAACATATTGATAACCTGTTTAGAATCTTTGAGATATGACGGCATTTTCTGAACTAGAGGCTGGAGAAAGTGGTCTATATATTTTCCCACCCTGGAAGTGATGGAATTAATGCCACTAATGATAGGGCGTCCAGGGGGGCAAGTAAGGCTCTTGTGAATTTTCGGGAGGCTATATAAAATAGGGACCCTTGGAGCCTTAGGTACTAAAAATAGTTTTTCTTTTTCATTGAGGATCCCTTTCTCTACGCCCTTTGAAACTAACAGTTCCAATGAATTTTTGTATTCAATGATAGGATTCCCCAACAAAGGGGTGTATGTGTCAAGATCATTAACAATGATTTTGATCCCATCAATGTAGGTGGTACGATCCATAATTACTATCCCCCCCCCCCCCCTTATCCGCATAGGACAGACTAGGAATGAATGGGGTGCCTCAGCCAATGGATAGGAATTTTCTTGGGTCCCTTGGCCTGCCGGGAGAGCCTATTTATTCGAGTGGATTCAGGTGATCTAGGTTCTGTGCCACCTGGACGGCTTTCTGTGTGGACGTGTGTCATATTGCCCCAGGCTGCTAGGCCAGAAACCTAAGGCCTATCCGGGGGGACATCTGGCTGAGAGGTTAGCTGAGAGTCTATCCAGAAGTAGTGCAGGCTTGTAGTCCAAGCAGAAGTAACAGTATTGCCGGCCGGGAGAACAAGTCGTGGTCAGAGGTAGAGGGAAAGCTGTTGCCACAAAGGGACCAACCACCTTGCTACAGGAGATCATTGTGAGTAAGCTGAGGCCAGTACCAGAGCAGATTTCTCGCCAGCCGGGGATGGTGAAGAAGTGGGAAAGCATCAGCAAGTGTCAAGTCAGGGACCCAGTGGGACAGCAGAGTAACATCTACAAGATTATTGCCATAGGCGACAGCTATCCTACCTATACAGAAGTGGTGCTCGGCTGGAGGCCTTCACTTGTATAGCTGTTTGCCTATAGAAGTCTTGGAGTCAGCTAATTAACATTGCATCTACCTAAGGGTGTCCTGACCCTAACCCTCTCTTTCACAGTTTTGTTTAAGAGACAACAAATCTCTTTACATTTAAAAAAGTGTCTGGCGCTCACCATTTCATCTTGCATCATACCCACCATGCCTTGTAACCCACTCTACATGGAAGGTTGTCAGCTGTCCATAACTCTGAAGGTCACCATTAGGACTATATATATACCGTACCTTTGACGACCTTACATATTACAATCTGACCATATAATCTTTGTAAAATCTTCTTTAGATTTACAAAAACTATAAAATGAGGACCTACCTAAACTATCCAATCAATGTATCCAATTAGGTAGGCACTTGCACTATATAATTGTTGGTAGATCTAAAGATCTAAAGAAGAGCTTAAAGGTAGCCACGTTTCCTGTTAATAGGTACAACGTTCACTGTTCAGGCTGTACACAAAGCAAGTTCTGATGTCGGAATGTGCAGTTTACATAGGTATTATTTATGGTATTAGCAATAGGTGTTTCTTAGAAGGCTGTATGTGTTAAAGTGGTTGTAAACCTTCAGAGACAAGTTAAACCTACAGGTAAGCCTAGATTAAGGCTTACCTGTAGGTGCTTGCAATATCTCCGAGATCTACACTGTCTCTGAGATATTTGCAATTTCCCTGAGTGACACCTTCAACGGCGCATGCGCCGTCTTGAAAGGGAACGCTGGGGTCATGTCGTTAAAGGCGGCTCCCACACACATGCGCAGGAGTGACGTCATGTTACTCCAGCCAGTCACAGAGCCAGAGTTTGCGGCCCCCGGAAGAAGAGGGGTGAAGAATGGATGCTCGCTGCCACGGAGGAAGGCGGTGACATTGTGGGCTTCTCCTGCAGGTAAGTGTCATATAATGGGCTACAATGCAATGCATAGTAGCCCATTATGCTTTACCTTTGCAGGGAGACATAGAGGAAGTAAACCCCATTAGGGTTTACTTCCTCTTTAATATATTAATAATTCTATGGATGCGACTGTCCCAGCTTCTTGCTCGGTGTGTGGCCAACACGTTACTGTTATTGCAGTGGGAGGAATTATGATTCAAACACAGTGGTTAATGACCTAATCCCTTACAGTTAGAAATGTGTCAGGGGAGACAGATAATAAAGATGAATCATATAATTCATACTAAGTGCAGCACTTATCATAAACCCTTAGAAAATTGAATACAAATTAATTAAATTAATTGAAAAACAGTCCTTTTAATAAAGTTCATGCATATGTGATAATGTGTATAGAAAAAAAAAAAGTCCACAAAAGTGCAAAGAAATGTGCTTCCCATAATCTCAAAACAGAAAACATAGTTCTGGAAGAACTCCAAAAAAAATACAGGAAAATCCTCCCAAAATGTCCAATAGTAGTGCAAGTGAAGGTGGCTGCTTACCAGAGGTTATTGAATTTTAAACAACGAAAAGCTGAGAAGTGCTTTAGGGGATAAACCCCAAATGGATCCAAAATAGTTGGAAAAGGACAAGAATTGGCCTCTCGTTTCCATTCTTATACATTGGAGCATCATTGGTGTGTGCAGCCTATTGCATTAAGGTGTGCACCCCAGAGCACAAACACACATATGTATATCAGCAGAACAATGAGTAGTGTCAGTAGAGCAAAGATTGGTGTCAGTAAGGCAGTGGACGGTATCAGTCGATTTTTTATATCGTATAATAAAAAAAAAATATTGAAGTGCATTATTTCTATTAATACATTGTTATATAATATTAAATAGTTCAACTCACCATAATGCAAAATCAGTGGGAACCTAAGCATGTCACTTGCCAGATGCGGATTATCACTTGCCACAACGTCACACATTGCAGAGTGTCACTTGCAAACTATGTCACAGATTGCAGATTGTCACTTGACGTGACATCAACTGCCACACGTTGCAGATTTTCTCTTGCCACTTTACCTGCCACATGTAGCGGATTGTCATTTGCTGTGTCTCAGAGTAAAGGCAGGCAGCAGAGAGATGACAGAGGGGGGTCTGAAAGAGAAGAGGGGGTCTGACAGAGAAAAGGGGGGTCTGATAGAGAGGAGGGGGGTCTGACAGAGAAGAGGGGGGTCTGACAGAGAGGACGGGATTTAACAGAGAGGAGAGAGGTCTGACAGAGAAGAGGGGGGTCTGAGAGAGAGGATGGGGGTCTGACAGAGAGGATGGGGGTCTGACATAGAGGACGGGGTCTGACAGAGAAGAGGAGGGCCTGACAGAGAGGAGGGGGGTCTGACAGAGAGGAGGGGGGTCTGAAAGAGGAGGGGGTCTGATGGAGAGGAGAAAGGGAGTCTGACAGAGAGGAGGGGGGGCGGCTGACAGAGAAGATGAGAGAGACGGACCTCAGGAGATAGTGACACACAGCGCGAGTTAGGACTGCAGGAGCATGCAGGGCTGGCGCGATTACCCACAGACACAGTCCAGCCCTGCATCCATATGTGTCCAGCTCCCCCAGATGAATCACAGAGCCTCATATCCGCAGGACACCTAGCGCTGCCTATTGCTGAGCTCAGCTCAAACACAGAGTGCACCAATGTTTAGGCAGCAGTGTGAACATAGCAGGCATGGGATCATCGTGCACCCCTCTAGCCAGAGATTTGGCTACCACACGACAGGCATGTGTGCCCGGGTTTGCGGCGGGTGGAAACCTGGGCACATGTGCAAACCGGACAAGTGGCAACCCTACTCCTCGCAGGTTG
The DNA here is from genome assembly GCA_029574335.1 of Rana kukunoris. Classification (NCBI taxonomy): domain Eukaryota; kingdom Metazoa; phylum Chordata; class Amphibia; order Anura; family Ranidae; genus Rana; species Rana kukunoris. The sequence continues at coordinate 161,311,073 of CM056057.1, forward strand.
ATAAGCAGCGGAGTGGGCGGGACGGGCTGGCTAGCTGGCAGGCGGCAATTTGCCGACCCCTGAAAGTGTTCTGTGTACTGTGGGAGACCAGATATAGTGAATGCAGGTTCTGGGTTTAGTAACACTTTCGTGGACAGGGTTCCACAAACAACAAGAGCAGAGAAAAGACATAACAGGAACAGCATACAACCCTAGCCCGTATTGAGAGGGAGAAAAGGAAAAAAAAATTGAAACGTGCATGCTAATGTTAAAGAAACTGTGTTATTTACTGAAAGCAAATAAGCTGCTTAGTTTGCAGGAGAATTTTTGCTTTGCAAGGGAAATTTCCTTAGTTTAGTAAAGGAAGCTCTGCTGACTTCCATCATTTAATGTTATGCAAGTAATTTTTTTTTAATTGTATGTAAATTGGATTTCTTTGCAAAGTGATTTTTCACTATACTCGCTAAGCTAAGAGAACATTCCCCTTATTCTTGCTGATATAATTCTCAATTTTATTTTTATTTTTTCATATTTATTTTCAGGTTTATTTTTAATTTCAATTTTATCTTACTTTTACTATTTGTTCAATTATATGTTCTATTCCCTTTCCTTTAATTTTTTATTTAATTTCTATTTTCAATTATATTATTTTTTTCTTAATTTTCCTTTTATTTTTTTATATATATATATATATATATATATATATATATATATATATATATATATATATATATTTTGTTCATTTCTATTTTCAGTTATTTGCATTATTTTTTTATTTTTTTTCACTTCATTTTTTATTCCTAATTTTATTTGTAAACATATCTCTCACTTTTGATGTACAGTACCACTTCTCACTATCACACTACTCACACTTTCCATTTCACCATTTCCTAGTTTCACACAGATTTCCATGTTACCACACCCCATGTATATTCTTTCCTTTCCTTGTTTTCCTTCTCCCCTCCTTCACCCTTCACTCCTCTATCCCCCACCTGACACCCCAGGATGATCAATTATACACACCTGCCAGCTCCTATTAGTGACTACCGATGATGCTCTTATACTCCCCTACACATTTTGGTTCTCTATCCCCATGGCTAAGCACAAGGGGGGCAGAACAAAATGTGTTGAAGGTGTGGCCAAGGCTGAGATTGTCGCTCCTACTATCGCACCACTTGCGTGGATGTGTGGCATCGGGGACCCCTTCCCCACCTCTCCAGTGGCTACAGGAGCTGGAATAAGCATTTCAGCTCTAACACATGGCTTCTGCAGGAGGGGCCAAGATCTCCCTCTGTCGTCAGCTGGAGAGATTATGTGGCCAGAGGGGTTGCCAGTAATTTATACTTGTGCTATAACAAACACTTTAATTTTTTATGGTACATCAGCATTGTGTTATAACAGTTATTACCTCTTTAGGTCAACACAGAGTTACACAAAAAGGGGGAGAGAGGATAGCTGAGAGCAGAGCTGCGGATGACGGAGGAACATACTCTGACCACGGTGGGCAGGCTCAGCAGCCCTGATTCTCGTGGTCAGTACAGAGAGGGGGATACAGGGAGTGGCAGGTTCAGGGAGTTTTTTTTTAATCGTTTAGAGGGGGGCAAATTACACAGTGCAAGCACTGTGCTGTTTAATCTGCTTTAAGGGACCAGGATATCCATTTTCTTGGTGGGGGTTAAAAAACACTTTAATGATATTTTGCATCTTGCAGAGTTTAGACTCTTGTGCAATCATGTTGGTGAGATATGAAATAATTGTACTACAAGGTGGGGGGAGGGGTGAGTGGGGGGAGGATAGTGGTCAGTAAACATTCTTAGAATTTTTTTTTTCTGTCTTGTTGATAGTGGATCATCTTGAAATTTTGGCACAGATGAGTTATGGCAGTAAATCAAAATGGCTTAACAACAATTCATTGCACAACTTTAAGAATGATGTTGCATTTTGTTAAAGCTGCAAACATAACAGAACTTCAAAATCATAAATGGCTTTAAAAAAGAGGGAGTTAAAAAGTGAAATGTCAGCTTTTGTTAAAGCGGAACTAAACCCTTCTTTCCTTTACAGCCAATGAAGCTGCCATCTTGGCCTTTGTTGCTCTGCAGTTGCCATAGTGCTGCACATGTGATCAGTTATGCCACCGACCATTTGGTGGTTTGACAGTTTGAGAATACAAGCAAATGTGGCAGTTATCATTCACAGCATAATAAAATGAAGAATCCGCGCTTTGGATGTGTGATGTAGCTGCTGCCTCCCTAAGGATCTCCTTGGAGATCAAATCAGAAGTGTGCAAATATTGGGATGGTGGCGCTGCTATATGCGTCAAGTGTACAAAGCGTCTAAATAGACAAAGTGTTGGGTAACTTGTAAAAGGGGAGTCCCAAGAAAAAGGTAGACCCCTTTTTTGGCCTCTCAGAAAGGCTTTTATAGTTACCTCTTTAATAATATGGACTGGCTGAATGTCCTGTTTTAGTGAGTGCTAAAGACTCCCACCACTAGGTGGTGTCCACTGATGTGTATGGAGTGATTCCTAAAAAATGAGCATGTGTACCCAAAATAAATAAAATAAGAAAGCCAAAATTTGGTCAGGACTCTGTGCAGGTAAATGGAAGGATACCTTCCAATAATAGTGTTCAACTTGTGACTAATGTGCCAAATATAGATTCTAGTAATCCAAGGTGGTGGGTCTGTTGAACGCACTAAGTGATTCCTCCAAATCAAAATAAACAAACACAACAAAACGACAAATCCCAAACAGTGATATACAGTATGTCAGGTGATCTAATAAATCACAAATAATCTCCCAACGTGTATAACCCAAGTATGATCTACAGTATCGGCAGGACACTGTGCGAGCCACTAGGTAAGATCTATGAATACTGTGAGCTTAGAGGGGAATATATATCAGAGCACGCATGAACATCAAATATGGATCCAATGTACCTCCCTTCAACAGGGATTCTGCTGATATATATATATATATGCATATAAAAAACTTCAAACAAGGAGAATCATTTGCAGACCATACATAAGAGAAGAAAAAGAGGGTAAAAGTCTATAGGTGACTTGGTGCAATTATTTTCCTATTAAGATGCTGCTTCGTGACTTCAGTGCTCCCCCACGTGGGTCCCCACTCACCAGATGTTGGCACCCTCCAGGGGCTAAGGGCAGATGGTGGTGGTACCTTAGGTATTACTATTCCACGACTCCCTTTATCTGCATAGCACCTGCTGTCAGCTGTAGTGGTATCCTCACGTTATTTGCAGTGATGAACTTCCGGTGTCACTCAGAGAGACAAAAAGTTAAGTATCCACATAGTGTAGTATGTTTCCAAAAGCACTGAGTGCATTTATTATAAAAAACTGCTATAAGCGGTCATTTCCACTTAAAATCCCAGAGGCACCTGGGCTGGTTAAAAAAATATATGAAAATAAAAATTATAAACTTAAAACAAAGTTGGATGGTACGAATGTAAGCCGCAGCTATCTGTGCTGTCCACCTGCCCCTAAGCCGGGCTGCTATGGAAACGAGTCCGCCGTTGCACCCGGAGTGTGTAATCCGTGGGTGGTGGTGTCCGTCCTCGGTAACTCGCTAACCCGTAGCGCGGCGTGTGGATCAGCTGTGTAGCTGTGTAGCTGAGCGTACTAGGCGTGCGTACGTTCTGACGTGGTGGTCAGCTGACGCGTTTCGTCATATGACGTTTTCAAAGGTGATATCATCTTTGAAAACGTCATACGCCGAAACGCGTCAGGTGACCACCACGTCAGAACGTACGCACGCCTAGTACGCTCAGCTACACAGCTACACAGCTGATCCACACGCCGCGCTACGGGTTAGCGAGTTACCGAGGACGGAGACCACCACCCACGGATTACACACTCCGGGTGCAACGGCGGACTCGTTTCCATAGCAGCCCGGCTTAGGGGCAGGTGGACAGCACAGATAGCTGCGGCTTACATTCGTACCATCCAACTTTGTTTTGTTTTAAGTTTATAATTTTTATTTTCATATATTTTTTAACCAGCCCAGGTGCCTCTGGGATTTTAAGTGGAAATGACCGCTTATAGCAGTTTTTTATAATAAATGCACTCAGTGCTTTTGGAAACATACTACACTATGTGGATACTTCACTTTTTGTCTCTCTGAGTGACACCGGAAGTTCATCACTGCAAATAACGTGAGGATACCCCTACAGCTGACAGCAGGTGCTACGCGGATAAAGGGAGTCGTGGAATAGTAATACCTAAGGTACCACCACCATCTGCCCTTAGCCCCTGGAGGGTGCCAACATCTGGTGAGTGGGGACCCACGTGGGGGAGCACTGAAGTCACGAAGCAGCATCTTAATAGGAAAATAATTGCACCAAGTCACCTATAGACTTTTACCCTCTTTTTCTTCTCTTATGTATGGTCTGCAAATGATTCTCCTTGTTTGAAGTTTTTTATATGCATATATATATATTTATGGTCGTGGCCCTCTGACCGAGAGTGATGTGGATCACATAAACACGCGACAAGACTTACAACATAAATAGACCTGAAGTGTGCCTTGGTGGTCTGGTCAGTATGCCAAGAAAAGGGGGCATACCCAAAGTAAGTAATGGGTAGTTAATTGAAGGCGGGAGGGTGTCGAATGCGATTGAATGCGCAGACTCACGGACATGAGGTGAGCTGGGAAGAGTCGGCCTAGTGACGTGTAGTACTGCACACTGAACCGACAAAGAGCATGTGTGAGTGGGCTGCTTAAATACCCTCCGGGCTCCTCCCATAAACTCAGGCCACCATACTGGCCTTCTTATTTATGGTCGTGGCCCTCTGACCGAGAGTGATGTGGATCACATAAACACGCGACAAGACTTACAACATAAATAGACCTGAAGTGTGCCTTGGTGGTCTGGTCAGTATGCCAAGAAAAGGGGGCAAAAGACTCAGATAGGGAAATAGCTTATATTGATTTCTTGTATTTATTGAGCCAGCTTGGTAAAGGCTTGTGACATTTCTTCCCGAGGATTTGGGATGTATGTGGCAAAACAAGGAGACTTCCCATCAGCCTGGTATCTTGATTACGTGGTCTGGTACTCCCTGTTGTGAGGCAGTTGAGACTGCTCTAATTCGGAAAGAATGTCCTGAGAACAGACTGGGATTTGAAGCCCAAGTTGCTTAGGATTCTGCCACGCTTGACAAACTGGCTGCCACTGGAAGCTGGTTTAGAAAGGGTAGCAACGAGCTACAATCAGATTGGCTGGGTAGATGGAGCAGTAGTCGGTCGAGCACCTTCACTGGGCGTCAGGCATTGTTAGTCTGATACAGGTTGATGTCAACCCCCGGGGCTGGTTTGTTGCGTTTGCAGACTGAGAGTTTAGGGGTTCGAAAGCGAGTCGGGTGGCGTCGGAGCAGTGTCTGACTGCCGGAGCCACTGATTGTAAATTCACTAGGTCGTAGGGAACCGTAGAAGGCCTGGTAGATGGCTGCTAGGATGACTATGCTGGGCAAGGCCCTAAATGGGGAACGAGTAAGGATTTCAGACATGTGCCTAAAGAGGGCATTCTTGAAAGGTAGGCGCTTGCCACTGACTACAGGTTGGTGCTTCTGTATGCTCTGTAGGAGGGACTTGACTGCATGGGCTCGAGAATACTGACAGTTTACTGGGGTCCTGTAGGGACACAAAATTCTGGACGCCATCTAGATATGGCGTGATAGTATTGTGAGAAAGGGTCAGCTGCGTGTGGCAATACGATATGAAGGCTAGGACGTGTCTAACGTTGCCTATTGCTGCTCCGAGGCAAGTGGCCAAAAATTAGCAGTTAGTGTTCCAAGCAGTGTGATAGGCCTTCAGTGTGTTGCGTGCCAAGGAGTGGTTAATAAGCTGGGTTGAGTTGGTGAGATGCTACTTCAGTCCATCGTCAGCAATGACCAGGGTGGGACAGGGATGGTTATTGGGTCAGCTCCAGGCTCTTGCTGGAAAAAAAAAATAAGGTTAGAATGGGATAGAGCATCAGCTGCGATTTTGCATTTGCCTGGAATATGACTACAGAAGATATTAAACTGGTGACGGAGTGACAGCTGCGCGAGCCTGCGCAGGAAGGACGTAATGGGGAGAGGCTTGATCTACCTTAATTGATGAAGTCGGCTGTGGCCTGATTGTCTGTGGTGAAGAACACTGTCTGTCCAGTTCAAGTGTGGCCCCAAACCTGGGCAGCTGCCACAATGGGGTACAGCACGAGACGTGATGAAGACTGGGTGAAGCAGAAAGTTAAGAGAATTTCTGGGGGCCAAGGTTTGGAGAACCAGTGGCGGACGAAAAATGCACGCAAAAGCCTGTGGTGGCTCGGCTGACACTGCCGGGATGAAGATTGAAATGCTGTTCTATCAGGTGGGGAAGTTGTCCCACATAGCTAAGTCTGCTACTGATGCTTGGTCTAGTTTAAGAACTTGGACTGGATCTTGCATTGGTGTGAGAAAATCAAGACAATACACAGGTGCTCAACAAGACGATATACGTGCACTCACTGACCAATGTGCACTCGCCGACCAACGTGCCCTCGCCGACCAACGTGCACTCGCCGACCAACGTGCACTCGCTGACCAACGTGCACCCGCTGACCAACGTGCACTCGCAGACCAACGTGCACTCGCAGCACTCGCTGGTGCTGGATGGAAACCTGAACTAACTGCAGGGAAAAAGACAGGGAAAAGATGAGTGGCCCGCGTGCCACTAAAGATGAATGGCCAACTGGGTGCCACTGTGTGTTTGTTTGGCTGATTGTCACTGAGGTGTGTTTGCAAGTTTAGTTTGTATTCGGGTTTGCACGTAGGTGCGTGCTGCAAAGTGTTTTATACTGCTGCAGACAATATTGTGTGGTTGCAAGGATCTCAGTCTGGTTTGCTGAGATGATATTGCGTGATTGCAAAGGTCTCGATGATTATGAGGTTTGTTTTGACATGGCCTTGTGTGGTTGCACGGGTCTCAACAAGTGAGGGGTTGCTGAGACGATAGTGCATTTGCAATGGTCTCAAGTGAGTGTCGGGCTGCTGAGATGACTATGTATGGCTGCAAAGGTCTGAACGGGTGTCAGGTTGCTGAGACGATATTGCGTTTGCAATAGTGGCAAATGAGTGTCAGTTTGCTAAGACGACTTTGTATGGCTGCAAAAGTCTGAACGGGCGTTAGGTTGCTGAGACGAGATTGTGTGGTTGCAAAGGTCTAGACGAGTGTGAGGTAGCTGAGATGATATTACATTTTGCAAGGGTCTCAAATGAGTGTCAAGTTGCTGAGACAATATTCCCCCCCCCTTTTTTTTTTTTAATAAAAACGACTGTAATTGAAACGCTGGTAAACATGAGTTACCACATCTGGCTGTGTTTACAAGTTGTTACAGGCATCGGCGTTTCGAATGCCTTTGAACATCCGTCTGAACCCAAATATTTTTTTTTTTTTTTCAAAAAGGTTTCTGAACTCAACTGCCTAGAAATTACTATAAATGATCCTGTGTACATGTACTGATAATATAACATAGAGGAGTGATTGGGGATCCTGTGTAGATGTACTGGTAAGATAACATAGAGGAGAGATCAGGGGCGGCTGAAAAACACCCATTTTTCTGGCTGCAAGGGTCTCAATGAATGCCATGTTGCTGGGGCGAGACTGCGTGGTCACAAAGGTCTTTGATGAGTGGGAGGTTGCTCGAGATGGTATTGCGTGGTTGCAAGGCTCTCGATGAGTGTGGGGCTGCTGAGACGGTATTGCGTTTGCAAGGGTCTCAACAATGGTGTGAGGCTGCCGAGACGGTATTGCGTGGTTGCAAGGGCCTTGATAAATGTGGGGCTGCTGAGACGGTATTGCGTTTGCAAGGGTCTCAACAATGGTGTCAAGCTGCTGAGACGGTTTTGCGTGGTTGCAAGGGCCTTGATGAATGTAGGGCTGCTGAGATGATTTTGCGTGGTTGCAATGGTCTCAACAGGTGTCAAGTTGCTGGGCCGAGATTGCGTGGTGGAAATGTTTTTTTTTTTTTTTGCGTTTTTTTTAATTTTTATATATATATTTTTTCTTTGCGTTTTTGTAAGGGACTTGTGTTGCAAGGGTCTTAACAAGGGTGTCAGGCTGCTGAGATGATTTTGTGTGGTTTCAAGGGTCTTGATGAGTGTGGGTCTGCTGAGACGGTATTGCGTTTGCAAGGGTCTCAACAAGGGTGTCAAGCTGCTGAGACGATTTTGCTTGGTTGCAATGGTCTAAACAGGTGTCAGGTTGCTGGGCCGAGATTGTGTGGTGGCAAAGTTTTTTTTTTTTTGCACTTAAATGTTTAATTTTGCTATTTTTTTTGCGTTTTTATATATCTTTTCTTTGCCTTTTGTAAGGGTCATGTGTTGCAAGGGTCTTAAGGGTGTCAGGCTGCTGAGACGATATACGAGTGGTTGCAAGGATGTCAATGAGTGTGAGGGCTGCTGAGACGATATTGCGTTTGCAAGGGTCTCAACAAGGGTGTCAGGCTGCTGAGACGATTTTGCGTGGTTGCAATGGTCTCAGCAGGTATCAGGTTGCCGAGGGGCTAAGATTGAGTGGTGGCAAAGGTTTTTTTTTTTTTGCGTTTTTTTTTTTGCGTTTTTTTTTTATGCGTTTTTATATTTATTTATTTTTTATTTTATTTTGCGTTTTGTAAAGGTCATGTGTTGCAAGGGTCTAACAAGGGTGTCAGGCTGCTGAGATGATTTTGCGTGGTTGCAAGGATCTCAATGAGTGTGAGGGCTGCTGAGACGATATTGCGTTTGCAAGGGTCTCAACAAGGGTGTCAGGCTGCTGAGATGATTTTGCGTGGTTGCAATGGTCTCAACAGGTGTCAGGTTGCAGAGGGTTTTTTTTTTTTTTTCATTTTTATATTTATTTATTGCGTTTTGTAAAGGTCATGTGTTGCAAGGGTCTTAACAAGGGTGTCAGGCTGCTGAGATGATTTGCATGGTTGCGAGGTCTCAATCAATAAGAATTGGGTTACTGAGAAAGGATAGAAACACCTGGTTTGTTTGTACCTTAAGCAAGCAGTATAAGGTAGAAGGACAACGCCTGTTTGAATCGTGGTTCCGTAGGGGCCACTAATCAACGATATGGGAGACAACGAATGGTAGCAAATTGATAGGACATAAAGAATGTAATAACAAATTTTACTTGCGACAGTGGGCCATGCAAGTGAGTTTGCGGCGGACTGTGGCTGGAGTGAAACATGTCGGGAAGGTGTAGCGTGATGCCGTGCATGGGGCAAAACAACAAGGTTTGGTGTAGAAAATAGAACACGAGAAGTGCGTATCAATGCTTTGTAAGCTCCACTGCAGGAACCAAACATATGGTACGGGTGACACCATGAGTGGCCACAAATTTGACATGACAAACAAGCTAACGAATCCTACCTGGGACAGTGAACGTGCCACTGGGTTTGCTTTGGACTGGAGTGGATGTGCAACACATCCGAAGAGTGTGGTGTGGCGCCATGCATGACGCACAGGCAATAACTTTGGTAAATAAATGAGAGAGAAGAACCGTGAACAAACAATTTGTAAGTTCCGCTGCGGTAACTAATAACACACGGCATGGGGGAACAATGAATGACAACGGTAGAAAGCATGCAATGTATCTGATACAAAACCGTTGTAAAAATGCATGAAACAAATTCGATAAGAATCGGTAGTAAGGAGTATTGAACGAATCTGATACGATTTGATTGTAGAGTGTATGCTACCCCTTGCTTTGAAACCGAACACCTACCAACCACCCATCCCCCCAGGCTAATCAAGTGCAGACAAGGCACCATGTGAGTCCAATTACCACCTCAATCTGCCAAAGAACCCATACAAACACATGCTAATCTCCAAATGGATTTACAAATGAATCGTATGTTTGGCAGAAGGAAGTTACAAATGTACTAGATTTTTTTCCAAAAGAAATGCAGGATAGGAAGCATAACGAATTGCAAGATTGCACAAGATACGAAAAGGTTTGAATCCTACCTGCGACAGTAAGCGGGAACCGCCGGTGAAGACCATGAAAGGAGAAGCCACAAAGCGATTGCGATGTCGAATGCGATTGAATGCGCAGACTCACGGACATGAGGTGAGCTGGGAAGAGTCGGCCCAGTGACGTGTAGTACTTCACACTGAACCGACAAAGAGCATGTGTGAGTGGGCTGCTTAAATACCCTCCGGGCTCCTCCCATAAACTCAGGCCACCATACTGGCCTTCTTATATATCAGCAGAATCCCTGTTGAAGGGAGGTACATTGGATCCATATTTGATGTTCATGCGTGCTCTGATATATATTCCCCTCTAAGCTCACAGTATTCATATATCTTACCTAGTGGCTCGCACAGTGTCCTGCCGATACTGTAGATCATACTTGCGTTATACACGTTGGGAGATTATTTGTGATTTATTAGATCACCTGACATATATCACTGTTTGGGATTTGTCGTTTTGTTGTGTTTGTTTATTTTGATTTGGAGGAATCGCTTAGTGCGGTCAACAGACCCACCACCTTGGATTACTAGAATCTATATTTGGCACATTAGTCACAAGTTGAACACTATTATTGGAAGGTATCCTTCCATTTACCTGCACAGAGTCCTGACCAAATTTTGGCTTTCTTATTTTATTTATTTTGGGTACACATGCTCATTTTTTAGGAATCACTCCATACACATCAGTGGACACCACCTAGTGGTGGGAGTCTTCAGCACTCACTAAAACAGGACATTCAGCCAGTCCATATTATTAAAGAGGTAACTATAAAAGCCTTTCTGAGAGGCCAAAAAAGGGGTCTACCTTTTTCTTGGGACTCCCCTTTTACAAGTTACCCAACACTTTGTCTATTTAGACGCTTTGTACACTTGACGCATATAGCAGCGCCACCATCCCAATATTTGCACACTTATCATTCACAGCATGCCTTGAATGTAACTGTTTTGTGAAACCATTGAATTATTGGGTTTAGTTCCATTCTAATTTCTAGAAACTATTATGCCCTGTACACACGATCGGTTCATCTGATGAAAACAAACCGATGGATTTTTTCATCAGATATCCGATGAAGCTGACTTTCATCAGACTTGCCTACACACAATTGGTTAAAAATCCGATAGTATCCAATGCGGTGACGTAAAACACTACGACGTGCTGAGAAAAATTAAGTTCAATGCTTCGGGACTAGTGTTGCTCACGAATATTCGCATTGCGAATATTCGCTACGAATATTGCATATTCGAGTATTCGCGAATAACTCGAATATTGCGGCGAATATTCGCTATGGCGAATATTCGTATTTTTTCAAATTTATTTTTAAAACAGATCACATCCTAGTGATCTCCATCGACGTCTAAAAGCATTGCTAGTATGATTAGAGAGAGACCCTGGGCCGAGTAGCTGATGCCATTCTTTTATGTTGCCGAAAATTCGCATTGCGAATTTTCGGCAACATAAAAGAATCGCATCAGCTACTCGGCCCTTCTTTTGCATCAGAGCCAATCAGAATAACTCGAATATTCGGCAAAAGGAATATTGCGCGATTATCTTCTCCGCCCTTCTTTTGCATCAGAGCCAATCAGAATAACTTGAATATTCGGCAAAAGGCATATTGCGCGATATTCCTTTTGCCGAATATTCGAGTTATTCTGATTGGCTCTGATGCAAAAGAAGGGCGGAGAAGATAATCGCGCAATATTCCTTTTGCCGAATATTCGAGTTATTCTGATTGGCTCTGATGCGCCCTTCTTTTGCATCAGAGCCAATCAGAATAACTTGAATATTCGGCAAACGGAATATTGCGCGATTATCTTCTCCGCCCTTCTTTTGCATCAGAGCCAATCAGAATAACTCGAATATTCGGCAAAAGGAATATCGCGCAATATTCCTTTTGCCGAATATTCGAGTTATTCTGATTGGCTCTGATGCAAAAGAAAGGCGGAGAAGATAATCGCGCAATAGGAATATTGCGCAATTATCTTCTCCGCCCTTCTTTTGCCCCCTTATTCTCCTTTCTTTTATGTAGAGTTAGTGTAGAGTTAGTGTTTAGTGCATATTAGTTTAGTAATACAGGAAATGATCTCCGTTTATGAGAATTTTGCAATAATTTTCGCATTAGCGAAAAAAAAATTTGTATAAAATATCACGAATATCCGATATTAGCGAATATTCGCAAATATTCTTCTATATATTCGCGCAATATCGCGAAATCGAATATGGCGTATTCCGCTCAACACTATTCGGGACATGCGTCGACTTGATTATGAGCATGCATGGATTTTTGACCGATGGATTTCCCCACAGAGGATTGTTTTTTTCTATCGGTTTTTTAACCATACGACAATTTCAAAACAGGTTCTATTTTTTTCACCGATGGGAAAAAAACTGATGGGGCCCACACACGATCGGTTCGTCCGATAAAAACAGTCCATCGGTCCATTTTCATCAGACGAACCGATCGTGTGTACAGGGTATTAGGGTGCACAAGAGTTTCCAAATTAAACTGTAATTTAAATAAAAATATATTCCAAGAAGCAGGAGGTCATGGAAGGTGGGCTCTGCATGTCAGTTATCAGAGTATTTTAAAAGCAACATCCTAGGCGACTTTATTAATTCAGTCTGTATACAGTATACTGTATATACTCAAGTATAAGCCGACCCGAGTATAAGCCGAGGCCCTAATTTTGCCACAAAAAACTGGGAAAACGTATTGACTCGAGCGTAAGCCTAGGGGGAGAATGCAGCAGCTACAGTAAGCGGAAAAGAGGGTCAACAATGCCCATTTGCAGCTTCACTGTGCCCATTTGAGCGCCTCACTGTGTCCATTTACAACCTTACTGTGCCCATTGCAACCTCACTGTGCCCATTCTCACTGTGTCCATTGCAGCCTTACCGTGCCAATTGCAGCCTTACTGTGCCCATTCTCACTGTGCCCATTGCAGCCTTACTGTGCCCATCCCCATTGTGCCCATTGCAGCCTTACTGTGTCCATTCTCACTGTGCCCATTGTAGCCTTACTGTGCCCATTGCAGACTTACTGTGACCATTCTCACTGTGCCTATTGCAGCCTCAGTGTACCTGTATTCTTGACAGGCTGTGGGCATCCATTTTTCAAAAGTCGTGGCTTCCTCCTGGTCCCGTTTCTTTCCGCGTTTGACACTGTGTTCCGCTACTGCCTACCACGGAGGTCCTCTCATCCTCAGACTCAGTTTCCCAGCAGACACTGTGTTCAATGTTCCGCCAATCACAGACCTTCTTTAATCCTCTGACAAGAGGACGTCTGTGATAGGAGGGACACTAAACACAGTGTCTGCTTTGAAAGTCCGAGGATGAGAGGACCTCCGTGATAGGCGGTAGCGGAACACAGTGTCAAACGCCTATCAGGGAATAGCCCAGGACCAGGAGGAAGCCGCGACTTTTGAAAAATAAACGCCCGCAGTCCTTCAGGTACACTGACTCGAGTATAAGCCGAGGGGGCTATTTTCAGCCCTAAAAATAGGGCTGAAAAACGTGACTTATACTGGAGTATATATACGATATTGTTTGGTCAACCTAAAGGCTACGTTCACCTTTTTTTTCTTTTTATTAAAATCCAGCTCGCCTATGTACCAATATACCATGAGTGTACCGTGGTTGCAGAAAAAGACAAGCTTTCTTTGATTTTGAGAACATGGCCTTATCTTGGCTCTTGGCAATATTTAGTGGAAAGTTTCAGCGACTTCCTGGTATACAGAAAGAGAAAGAGAAACCAGTAAGACACAGGAAGGAGTTTACCAGCAACTTTGAACACAAATTTTGGGCGTTCAGAAAAAAGCCAATAAACTGCAGAGCTCATTAACACTAAAAAACATAGGCTAACATAGACTTCAGTTTATGGGCTTTTTAAAAAAAAGCCCAAAACGCCAATAAAGTTTATCAGCTTCAATGTGCATGGAGCCTTAGGCGCCAGCGTTTTTTTTTGCGTTTCTTTATCCATTGAAAAAAATATAAGCTACACTGAAAAACGCTGATTAAACCTATTGCAAAAACGCAAAAAAAAAATGTTGAAAGGCTCCCTGCAAAGCTACTGGCGGTTTTTTATAGCTTTTTTTTAGCTTCAGTGTGCATGGAGCCTAAAGGAGGGCATCTCTTGTCCTTCTAGATCTGTGAGAATTCCATATACTTTTGATATCCCATGTTTCAGTGGAGTTTGTGTACAAAAAAGCTTTTCCAATGAACTTAAATTCTTTCCATCTCTAATTGGTTGAGGTAATGTGTTTCCCAAGTGTTTTAATTGCAATTATTTCCACTCACTAATCTTCCGTCCATTTCTTTCCTTTAAATGCTGTAATATTCTTATCTTCCCATGTTCAGTAATATCCTTTACATTATTTGTGTATTCCCCATTTTACCACCAAATAGTGTCCCCTTCCCTGGCATAAATAAATTAGTTTCAGTGAGTGCAATTAATGGTGTCCATTTTTTCTGTCTATAAATGAAATCCCAAATTTCAAATACTTTTTTAGTTACAACATGTGCTACTAAATCTAGTTTTCTGTGCTTACATGGTACCCAAATGTTTTTGTGCAGTGATGTTCTACTTAAAATATTTTCGAGCCTGATCCATTTTTTCTCACTTTTTTCATTTACCCATTCTACAATAATTACTGATTTGTAGTATCTATTGATGTTTGGTGCTGTTAGGCCTCCGTGTTTTTTTTTTTTCAATAGTGCAAATTTTACTCTCAGGTTTTAATTTTGCCAAATATATTTTAGCATCATTGGGGCAGATTCACAGAGAATTAGATTCTCGTAGAGTATCAGAAATACACTACGCCGCCGTTTTTTACCTGGCTCTACGTGGAATCCAGGTAGATTTTGTCCAGTAAACGATGGCGGCGTAGTGTATTTCTCCCGTCGCAATCCATCTGCGAGAGTAGGGGGCGTGAAGCATTTAAAATAGGCGCGTTCCCGCGGCGATCGAACTGCGCATGCTCCGTTCGCAAATTTCCCGCTGTGCATTGCGCGAAAACACGTCGTCACGTCGTAGTAGCGACGTTTACGTACATTCCTATTCCCGAACGAGTTACGTTAAAAAAAATATATATTTTCAAATCGACGCGGGAACGACGGCCATACTTTACATGGGTTACGCACTGTTAGACCAGCAAAAAGCTCCTCTAACATTACGTAGCCAAAAAATGACGTAGGCGATTGCGAGGGACACTCGTACCTTCGTGGATCGCCGTAAAAACTCATTTGCATATCCCGACGCATGAAAACGACGCGAACTCCTCCCAGCGGCCGCAAAAATATCGCAGTGTAGATCCGAAGGCTTACGAGGACGTAAGCCTCTCGGATCGAAGCCCGAAGCCGCCGTATCATGGTTTGAGGATTCAAACTAGTGATACGGCGCGCGAAATTTGAAATTACTCCTGTCTAACACCAGTTAGACAGGCGTAATTGCTCTGTGAATCTGGGCCATTGTTTTTATTGTTCTAAAAAAACTCTGTGGTACAGCTATTGGTAGAATTGG
Source organism: Rana kukunoris (assembly GCA_029574335.1). Classification (NCBI taxonomy): domain Eukaryota; kingdom Metazoa; phylum Chordata; class Amphibia; order Anura; family Ranidae; genus Rana; species Rana kukunoris. Next base: position 161,326,560 of record CM056057.1, read on the forward strand.
AATTTATATATTATTATTTTATTTTTTTCATAACATTTTATTGATTTTAAACATAAGAGAAGGTATACAGAGCAACATCAGAAATCAAAAGACCAATGCGAGGAGATACATCAATAATAACTAAAGACACAGTATAACTGACATTTTCTTTCCCAAGAACGGACCCTAAAAGAGCATGTGTAGGGGAGAAAGATGAAGGATTGAAAACGCAGTATAAAGAAGCCAAGCATTAGTGGGTTAGGGAAAAGAAGAGAAAAGGGGGTTAAGTTTGAGAATGAGGTAAGGGAAAATCAAAATCAGGGAATGTGAGGAGAAGAAGAAAACAGGGGGGGGGGGCGAGTATCAATAGGCAGTAAATGGAGAACTTCAGAGAAGCCATATATATATTATTTTTGGAGGATCACCATTTTGAACATATTTATCCTTCCGATCCATGATAGAGATCTCAATGCGCCCTTCTTTAATTCCACTTTGATCTCATTCAGTAGTGGGATATAATTTGCCAAATATAGTTTCCCAACAGTAGATGTCATGTTGATTCCTAAGTATGGCAGTTCTCCTCTCACCCACATAAATGGGAATTCCCTTTGTAGTGCAAGTTCTTCTTTTTTTTCCCTACTCCTATATTTAATATTTCTGTTTTTATGGGATTTATCTTAAAATTCGAAAGTTTGCCATATTTTTTTTATTTCTCTGCTTATATTTAGCAATGTCACCCTAGGATTGGTTACTTCCATTAAAATGTCGTCCGTGTATGCCGCCACTTTTATGTTCCTCTTCTCCCACTCTCGCCCCTCCTATATCCTGGTTATTCCGCAGTTGCGAGAAATGGTTCCAGGGACAATACATACAGGAGTAGCAAGAGTGGGCACCCCTGTCTTGTCCAATTATGCATTTAGTTCGACATAGTTCGACTATACAGATTTTGGATCCAACGCATGATTTTAGGTCCTAATCCTAGGTGTTGGAGAGTGTCCATCATGAATCCCCAGTCTACACTGTCAAACTCTGGAGTAGCACCGGGGATTCCCTATTTTTACCCTTTCGCAACATTAGCACTGTTTTTAAGCTATTATCTCTGCCCTCGATGCCGGGTCTACCCACTCTGGCATCAAATTTTTGAATCTCAATGCAAGGATTTTGCATAGATCTTTGTGTCGGCGTTCAATAGCGCTCAATAGCGTTCAATAGTGATATGGGCCTATATTGAGAACAGTTAGTTTTATCCTTTTCAACTTTAGGTATTATTGTGATGTGGCCTAGTAATGACTCACGTCTTATTCCTTCAATTTCCCCTATTTTGTTCAAGTAGTCACATAATTTTGGGATCAGTTGATTTTGAATTTAATTGTGAACCCGTCTGGTCCTTGACTCTTCCCTATAGGTATTTCTTTCAGTCCCTTTTCAAATTTCATCCTGCGTAATTGGTGCTTCTAACACTGTCAATTGTTCTTCTTGGATCTTTGGTACTTTGGCGTCCTTTAACCACTTCAATACAGGGCACTTAAACCCTATTCTTACCCAGACCAATTTTCAGCTTTCGGTGCTCTCATAATTTGAATGACAATTACTCAGTCATGCAACACTGTACCCAAATAAAATTAGCTTTTTTTTTCCCCCACACAAATTGAGCTTTCTTTTAGTGGTATTTAATCACTAGTGTTTTTTTTTTTTTTTTTTGTGCTATAAATAAAAGAAGACTGTAAATTTTGTGAACAATAGCCTTTCTCTTCGTTTCTGTCATAAAATTCAGCAAATTAGTAATTTTTCTTCATAAATTTTGGCCAAAATTTATACTGCTTCATATCTTTGGTAAAAATAACCCACATTGGTGTATATTATTTGTTTTGTTGTGAAAGTTATAGAGTCTACAAACTATGGTGCCAATCCCTAAAAATGTATCAATCTTATCACACTGACGTGTGAAGTACTGAAGGCCTATCTAACTTCTTGAGATACTAACAAGTCAGAAAAGTACAAATACACCCCCCAAATGACCCCTTTTTAGAAAGTAGACATTTCAAGGTATTAAGTAGCATGGTAATTTTTTTTTTATTTGACATTTTTTCATAATAATTCTTTGCAAAAATTATTATTATTATTTTTTTTTTACAAAATTGTCATATTAACTGGTTATTTCTCTCACAGAGCATATGCATAAACAACAAATTGCACCCCAAAATACATTCTGCTACTCCTCCTGAGTATGAGGATATCACATGTGTGGGACTTTTACACAGCCTGGCCACATACAAAGGCCCAACATTGACGTAGCACCATCAGGCGATCTACGAGCATAAATTGCACATCTTATTTCTCAACCACCTATTACACTTTTGAAGGCCCTGGAGCACCAGCACAATGGAATTGCCCACAAAATGACCCCATTTTGGAAAGCAAGCACCCCAACGTATAATCTATGAGGCATAATGAGTCTTTTGAGCAGTTATTTTTTCCAGACGTTTTTGAAAAATGTGGAAAAAAAAAATGAAAACGCAAAGTTGTCCATTTATAAGATATTTCCAACACATAGCAAATACATAGCAAAAATTACACCCCAAAATACATTCTGCTACTCCTCATTAGTATGGAGATACCACACGTGTGAGACTTTTACACAGCTTGGCCACATACAGAGGCCCAACATCCAAGGAGGACCATCAGGCGTTCTAGGAGCATACATTACATATATAATTTCCTGGCAACCTATCATTTTTGAAGGCCCTTCATATTTCTAACACATAGCATGTACATACCAAGAATTACAATCCAAAATAAATGATATTGCAGAAGGGGTAAGAAAAAGTATTACCTGTGCTTTTAGTAGTGTCCACAGAAGAAAGCACTGGTCCAGGCAGCAGTCAGGGATGTGCTTAGCGACAGCAATAGTAATTATCCAGGCAGCAGGCAGGAATATTGTTTATGGTCAGCACAAGGATATTGTCAGCACAGCCAAGGCATTTGTCGGTAGAAATTGTCCAGACAGAGACAACCAGCACAGCCATAATATTGGTCCTGGTACACAGTTGCCTGCAGACACTCATTATTGTACTGCTCTCCAGCCCTTCATAAACATACTGCCTCTTGCTACAGCTAATTATTTGCATAGTCCAGGTAGGAGGCAGTGGTGTGGCCCGTTCATGCGGCAGGCAAAGATGATGGCAGAAAAAAAAGAAACTGCGCTAATATTGTATATAGCACACTGCAGTATCAAAGGTGTAGTGGGGATGTATAGCCACCAGAGGACGCTAAGTGGCCATCTCAACACCCCTCAGTATTAATAAACATTGCTATAATACTTCCAACAAAAACATTATATACATTTAAAAAAAAAAACACATATAAACAAAAGCTGGAAATAAAAATAAGCAATGAAATAAATAAATTATAAAGTATAAATTTATATAAATTATATTGAAATTATAAACTGTGATAATAAAGTCCATAAATTATTAAATCTCATCGGGACACCCGTGAAATGTGCCCAATATCATGTAGAAAAAGACGTGTCCAAAGGGAACAGTGAAAAAATCCTCCACCAGACTTATGATTGGATTAGAATTGGATTGAGAAATTTTGGGTGTTGGCCTGCACACCTGGCTGTACTGTGAAAGGGGAATAATTAGTGATCCCGAGTTGGAAGGCAGCCATGTTGGGTTGGCAAGACCAGTTGGCATGTATGTAGCGGCCCTGGCTCCTGGGCGACGTGACACTCCAGTAGTTGGGGTTTTTGAATTTCCTGTACTGGTACTTAGGTGTGATGTGGCAGCACTGGTACTGGGCCTGGGCATTTGTTTGCGGGGCCTTTCGCTGGTGGCAGTACTGGTACTGGGCCTGGGAATATAATCCTGGTTGCTGGCGGCTGCCTGGTTTCCAGAGTGCCATGCCCTTTTAGGAGGGACCCATTATTCATCCTTTTCCGAATCATTACTATATTCGATCGGTTCGAATTCCAAATTTGATTCGGAATCAGAATTGGAATCTGATGAGAACTCCCCGGTGCTCTCATCAGTCACTGAGAGGATCTGGAACGCCTCCTCACTGGTATTATTATACAGGATTATTATACTGGTATAATCTCTTGGACATGGAGGTGTGGCAGGTAGCGGTGTATAATGGGTGACAGATGGGTGGCAGGTGACGGTCACTGATAGGCTGTGCGATGGGTGGCAGGTGACGTTCACAGTTAGGTGATGTGGTGTGACAGAAGATGGTCAATGATGGGTGACAGGCGATGGTCACTGATGGGTGACATGCCACGGACGGTGATGGGTGATGGTCACAGATAGTGCCTCTGAAAATGGCAGCTGTCCTTAAACTGCCCTACACAATCCATGGCAACCAGTGCTGATTATCCTGCCATGCTGGGACTTGTAGTGCCTCTAGAGCTGTCAGCTGCCCCAATACAAGGCAGGGCAACCTGTGGTGTTAAGTCCTGCTATGCTGGGACTTGTATTACCCCTAGAGTTCTAAGCTACCCCACTACAAGCCAGGGAAACCGGCAGGCCTAGATACACTACAAGTCCCAGCATTGGGCTGTACAGGACAGCTGGCAGGTCTGGAGACGCTACAAGTCCCAGCATGGCATGATAATCACCACTGGTTGCCCTGCCTTTTTTAGGGCAAGAACAGCTGACATCTTTAGAGGTACTACAAGTCCCAGCATAGCAGGATCTATCACCACAGGTTGCTCTGGATAGGCACTACAAGTTCCAGCAATGCAGAATGTAACGGAATGAACCGTGACAGACTGAGATATTCCTATGTCTAGGGTCACCTTATGTCCACTAGGGCCATAGGGTGACAAAGAATCATAATTCATATATTACATGAGATGGGACATTAATAATAATTCATATTGCAGGACTGGAATATTACAAAAGTGGTTCATGTGGACTTGAGACCAGGTTAACAAGACAGTGACACATCTCTCTGTGTAACCGACTATTGAAATGTTAAGTAGGTTGGCTCTTCAATGTGAAAGACACATTCTGTTGAATAGGTGTTAATTGCAAGAAAGACTCTTTCATTGTGTGAAGCTCTCTGTTTACCCTATTGTGTTATTCTAAAGGTTAATTGAATTCTATGGATACAGGAATGTATTAATGCTCAGGTGTGATAGTATTTGGTTTTGATGTCATCCTCTCTGAGTTAACTCTATTGATGATGCGGTGCCGACGTGTCTACATAATTAGCTTACCTGAATGCCTTTTAAGGTGATTGAAGCCCCCCATGGTGTGAAGGGGGGTGGAGACTATATTGTCCTGTGATTAACTGCATTATGCTTGAAACTGTATAAGAAGCTGAAAAAATATCAATAAATAGGTCATATCTTTGGAAGCAAGTACGGAGCTCTGTCTCGTCTTATTCTGGGAAAGGATATGGATCGTGTATGCAGTATTGTCGGAGTGTGTCAGATAAGCTTGTCATGGGTGGATGGAAGGTCGTAAGCGGTGGTGACCGTTACATTTGGTTGGCAGCGGTGGGATGTTTCCATCTTCAGAAGGACGGCTACAAGGACACATGACAATGGAGACGGTGTATGAACGGATGAAGCTCTCTTTCCTCATGGACTTACTGGAGAGCCAGGGCAGACCGGCCAGCAACCGTAAGAAAAGGGACATTATCGCAGAACTGGTCGAAATGGATAGAGCTAAAAGGCCCGCCGTAACACACAGGACACCCGAAGAAGCAAGTTTTGATCGGGCGGTTAACATAAGACTGACACATTATGGCCCTAACCCTCCACCGGAGATCAGGGACCGAGTTATGGCGGCTCTGAATGCCACCTTGCTATAGCGAAGAAGTGCTGCAGCAGCTGAATTCACAGCAGCACCAACTAAAGAGAGAGGAGAGGTGCAGATACCAGTCTCCATGGAAGAGGAATTCCAAAGGAGGTTACAACAGATGCGGATACAGCATAGAGGACCAGTATCAGAGGAAGCCCTGCTGGGATGGTCGGATGTGATTCGGTGCCAACTCTGGAAGGAAGCACTAGCTCTGGAGCAGCAACACCAAGGAAAGGTCCTGCCCTCCATCTATGCAAGGTACTGGCCGCAGTATGACGTACGAATGCTGTTGTTGGGGAAACAACCGAAGCAGGAGTGGATAGCAGAGTTAAGCAGGCTGATCCGGGCAGAGATGCAGCTAGACGAGAGCTACAGAGCCCTCCGGTGGTATGTAGCCCAAGAGTGCCCGTGGTCAGCGGATGACAGCCCCACAGAAGGCTATGACTATGATGGCCTGGGATTGTTGTATTGGAGGATGTCCAGTGATCCCGACTTCGGGGATGATCGGGAGTGGTGCTTGGAGGACATAATGGAGCACAGAGAGGAAAAATTGAATATCTCGGGAGGCCACTGGTCACAGGAAGATTTAGAATTTCTGGCCATTCAAGAATGGGAGCTTGAGGTCGCCTACAGACAGCTGCTAGACTCGGCTCAGCAGCAGGGTGGGGCTCCCATTGCCTGGGACTATGAGGAAAGGTCCGATAACTGTGAAATCATGGCTGATGAATCGGCAGTGGAAAATATGGAGATTTTCATCCCTAAAGCCAAAGCGGATGGTCTCCACTCACAGCAACCCAGCAGAAGAGCTGGCAACAGAGCAGAGTGCCCCAGGCCTCTGCTCCTCACTAACAGAAGAGGGGGTCCCTGTGGTAGTGAATGGGACTGTGGTCTCCACTAACAGCAACCCAGCGGAAGAGCTGGCAACAGAGCAGAGTGCCCCAGGCCTCTGCTCCTCACTAACAGAAGAGGGGGTTCCTGGGGTAGTGGATGGGACTTCAATCTCCACTGGCACAACCCCAGAAAATGGTACAGGACTGGGACAGGAGGATTTCGGCTTTGCTTTGCAAGCACCGGGGGGTTTTCACCTAGCACCAGTGGGTGGGACTTCAGTCTCCACTGGTATACCCCAGGAAGGGGGGGGGGGCAGTTGGCCCAGACCCCCAACAGCATGATGGACTGAGCCCAGCCACCCTGCCTTCTCCCCAGCGGCAGGCGTGTTCTCTGAGAGAGGCAGAGGTTGGCGGGGTGAGTAATGCTCAGTTTGGAGCCATTTATTTGGGGTACAGTATGGATACCAGCATTGGAGGACTGGAACTGCTGACGGACTTTGGAGTCCACCCGTTTGGGGTTCCCACCTGTGTCCGTCTCCCACCGAAAGGGGAGAGATGTAACGGAATGAACCGTGACAGACTGAGATATTCCTATGTCAAGGGTCACCTTATGTCCACTAGGGCCATAGGGTGAAAAGAATCATAATTCATATATTACATGAGATGGGACATTAATAATAATTCATATTGCAGGACTGGAATATTACAAAAGTGGTTCATGTGGACTTGAGACCAGGTTAACAAGACAGTGACACATCTCTCTGTGTAACCGACTATTGAAATGTTAAGTAGGCTGGCTCTTCAATGTGAAAGACACATTCTGTTGAATAGGTGTTAATTGCAAGAAAGTCTCTGCCATTGTGTGATAAAGCTGTCTAGATAACTTATTCTGTGTTATTATTCAAGGTTAATTGAACTCTATTGATGATGCGGTGCCGTCATGTCTAGCTACCAATTAAAGAATTATCCTCAGTGAGTGAATAGGGGGGTGGGGACTGCATTGTCCTGTGATGAACTGTATTATGCTGTACTGGATATATAAGCAAGCTAAGAAAACCAATAAATTCATTCATACATTTTGGAAACTAGAGAACGGAGCGCAGTCTCGTTTATTCTGGGAAATGGAATGGATTATGTTTGCCTGGTTGTTGGTGTGTCGGATAAGCTTGTTGTGGTTGGATGGAAGGTCGTAAGCGGTGGCGACCGTTACACAGAACACCACAGGTTGCTTTGGGTTGTACAGGGACAGTTGACAATTCTGGAGACACTAGGTAACAAGGGAAGTATTAGTCTTGAAATGCATAGCCCAGTGTTTGTATCCTCTGTAATCCCACTTCTGTGACATTATCTGACGGTTCCACTGCTCTGTATTGTCGCAAATCGTTTGGAACGCATCGCGCATGCGCAGTGCAAAATTTCAAATCGGAACATCACTTCCGTAGCAAGATGAGATGGGTAGCCGAATGTGACGAGACACCTGCTCCCTGCCAGCTTACTTCCTTCAGGCCTCACTCGACGCTCCGCCCTCCGCTCCGCCCGCTGACCCATTCCAAGTATTGGATAAGGCATCAGGAACATTTGTACGATGTATTGGGACAACCCTAGTTTTTATGCCTTTGTTCCAAGTCCTATATTTCTTTTATGATTTCTCTTTCCTTTTTTTTTCTTGCCCCGATGGCAATCAATTTTACCTCTTATGATGACTTTGTGTGCTTCCCATATAGTTGCTTTTGTTAATTCTGGTGTCTCATTCCTCAAAAAATATTGATCAATTTATTTTATTACAATCTTTTCTACTTCCATGTCTTCTATTAAATCTTCATTTAGTCTAGATCAGGCACGTCCAAAGTCCGGCCCGCGGGACAAATGCCCCCCCCCCCGTTGATTTAATATGGCCCCCCTGGGGATTTGGATATATATATTGTTTGTAGCCCCTAGGGCCACAAAAGATATATAACGTATTTATCAGTGCTGCCTTGAAGGGGACAGGGAGGGGGCAGGACGAGCACCATCAGATTACATGAAGAGAATCTCCTGTTTACTTAGCAGCATCTGCAGATGCAGATGGGCATTGATCAGGCTGCACTGATGGCAATGGTAAGGCTGCATTTATGGCACATGTGAGGCTGCATTTATGGCACATGTGAGGCTGCATTGGTTGCAATGGTGAGGGTTCATTGGTTGCAATGGTGAGGCTGCATTGGTTGCAATGGCGAGGCTGCATTTGTGACAATGGTGAGGCTGCATTCATGGCAATGTTGAGGCTGCATTCATGGCAATTGTGAGGCTGCATTCATGGCAATGGTGAGGCTGCATTCATGGCAATGGTAAGTCTGTGCGTGTTATACGCCAATAAATACGGTATATCCAAATAACACGCCCAAGCTCATCCTTAGTCCTGAGCAGCGCTCTGGGATTAGTTGGGGCCACAAAAGAAATATATACAGTGGGCGCAATTGGAAATATGCGCCTGCGTATCTATGTGCCATATCCCCAAAACGATATACGCCATAAATCTAGACTTTTTCGAACAACGTAATTTCGATAGACCGGCGCATCGTGCGCGCAAAAAATGCGCTAGACACACCATTGATTTGCTAGGCAAATATGCAAATGAGGGAGTTACGGCGATCCACAAAAGTAAGTTTGTGCAGGGCAGGGTACGCGCTGTGCGCATCAGCTGCACGTCCTGTCTAATATTAGGCCATATAAAATCTTGCTTAAAATTAGACAATCCATCTACATGTCAGCTAAAGCAACACTGTTAGGGACGAGCCACACTTGCAGGACAACAATCTGTATGCCAACATGCCAGGGGCATCCTTGCTCATAGCTATACTATTGACTTTAGATGAGCGCAGAAGGAGAAGGGCACAGAGGAGGGCACGGTAGAGGATATATAGCACACGCATAGACATCTTTGGCATGAGTGATTCTGAGGTGTCTCGCATCTTCAGATTCACCCCTCATGCCATCATGGAATTAACCACAACCCTGCAGGAGGACATCACCAGCCCAACACATGACACCACCCATGACACCCATGACAGCTACATATACAATCCTAGCCCCATCCCAATGGAATTCGAACAGAACATGTATGGGGACAGCTGGCTGGTTGGTGAGTGACATGGGTGGCAGGCATGACTGTCCCCCCCCTATGATGCAGAAATCACAAGGGGCACATGCACTACTAACATCCTCCTGTCTTTTCCCTTCAAGGTGACTCTGAATATGCACAGGGACCCCATCTCATGACTTTTATGCGGAACCCCCCATGGTACCCTGTTGTATTCCCCAAACGTTGTATGCCAGATCATCGGTGCATGTTGCATGCTGCACAACTTTGCAGTGAGAAAGGGCCTGGAGATTGACATACGTGATGACCTGACCCCCGAACCAGACAATCCCCCCCTAACCGAGGCTACCCCGTCTTCTGAGGGAAGAGCAGCCAGGAGACAGCCCACATTAGGCATCTTTGCACGTTAAACACACACATTACTCATGGCACAATGAGAATGCATGCATGCACACCACTGTGGTCCCTATATCACACACACCACATCCTCATCAAATTGGATTAGCACAAGCCCACCATGCAGGACTTGTGAGCAGCAAGGCCACGCCACGGCTCCAATTATGTCACTGTACATTCATACACCATTCACACGGACCTGGGGATCACTTCTCCACCACAAATGAGGGTGACACCCCTTTTCCGGCAGGAATGTCACCCCCACATTCCAAAATCATTCACAAACAGAAAAAAATAAAATAAACAAAATTAAAAAAATGCCCAGCAAAAAAAAAAAATGACCAGCAAAAATATATATAAAAAAAAAAACAGAAAAGTAAACACAGAAAAGACAAAAATCTCTCTCCAAAACAGTCACCAAATATCTCAAAGACATGTCACAAACCAACAAACGCTAACAAACAACAGAACAAAAGCACCTTGCTGTATAGGAAGGAATACAAATGGATATACATTTGCAAAGGAAGGCCGTTTGTCTCTGTCTATTTAAGCTCTCTGCGTAGCTCACTAAGTTGACCGGGCCTAGTTACAATCTCACTGATTGCGCCGTGCCGAGTTGTGAGCATGCGCAGAGAGGTGCTGACCATGGTCTGCTTCATGTGCGCATGCGCAATCCGGCCGGCCCTTCATTTGCATGGGGTCACGGGTCATTTAAATGGAACACGCCCACGTCCTTCCCAATTTGAATTACTCCGCCTTACGCCTCGGAAATTACGTTGCACCGGCGCAAATTTGTGCGCAAATACTACGTGGATACGGTACTTGTGCCTCTACATTGCGCCGGTCTAACGTAAAGGAGGTGCGCTACTCCGGTCAAAATATGCACCAATGTACGTGAATCTGGCCCAGTATATCCAAATAATATGCCTGAGCTCATCTCTTCATCACACACAGCCACAAAGGCAAGAGAATTCTTGTTGGGCAGTGTATTAGTGCTCGGACAAACACACTTAGACCAAATTTTAATGGTTCAAAAAATGTCAGGCAAAATAGTCGGCCCTCGCGCATGTTCACTTCATCAAATCTGGCCCTTTGAAAAAAGTTTGGACAACCCTGGTCTAGATGGTCCTCTCCCCTGAGCTTCCCCTGATTGCTACTATTGCTACTCTTTTTGCCCTTCTAGTTGGGGAATCCCCATAATACCATATTGGGATATTCCTTGAGTATAACTTAATATTTGAGTCTCCTGTAAAAATATTATTTCTGCAGCATTTCTTTCCAATTCTCGTAGTACCATATGTCTCTTTTCTGGGGAATTTAGACCTCTAGACCTTTATTCATGTTTCTCTCGGACTCCCTCCCATCTCCAGACTGAAGACCATGCAAGAAGATCTGCACTACATGAGAAATGCCTTTAAGAATTAAACTAAAGCTAAAGAGCTGCTACTGGTAAATTCTGAATGCGATGTAGGAAGCTTTCTGACCAAATATTGTGCAAGTGAACTGTGAGATTTATGTATTATAAGGAAAGTACCTTGGGGCCATGGTGTGACAGGATTGGTTCTCTGTGCTGCATAGTGGAATATGGCAACTCTTTATAATCCACAAAAATCAGTAAATACAAACCATTTGCTGTCTGTGCAATGTATGTCCACTAGGTGGTGCAAACACACAAAGTTTTAACTTTGCATAGGCACATTATTCTTTTGATTTTGATCATATGTGAAGAAAAAAAACAGCATTTTTGTATTTGGTATTTTGTACTGTAAAATCCATTACTCAGGGTCCTCCTAAGGACACAAGATCCAGTTCTGTAACTTAAAAGCTCATCTTCTTTCAGCTTTCGGTGTGTACTAAATATTGGTGCAACTTACATACTTCCCCGATGCTTAAAGGGGTTGTAAAGGTAAAAAAACATGTGACAGCTCCCCCCGAGCCCCCGTTATACTTACCCGATCGTTCGAAATTCCCAAGCGTGTGCTTATCATCCTGTTCGGTTCCCAGCCTGGCCGTTGATTGGCTAGGCTGGGCGGATTGACAGCAGTGCAGCCATTGGCTGGCGCTGCTGTCAATCACAGCAGATGACACGGCGCGCCGAGGGCGGGGCCGAGTGATACAGTCGGCGGCTATATCATGCTGTATTACGCTGTATCACGGGAGTGCGCTCGCAAAAGCTTTCCACCATGCGAGCTCGCATGAAGGTAGAAAGCTTTTGCGAGGAGGAGCCGAGACAGCCGCTGAGGGACCCCAGAAGACAGGATTCGGGGATACTCTGTGCAAAACGAGCTGCACAGTGGAGGTAAGTATAACATGTTTGTTATATATATATATATTTTTTTTTTAATTCTGCCTTTAGTGTTCCTTTAAGGATCTACACTGGCTCCCGATAGCAAAACGGGTCAAGTTTAAGGCTCTCTGTCTGGTGTTTCAGGCCTATTGGCAACTAGGCCCGATGTACTTATCGAATATGACACAACCATAGGCATGCCCACGGGGTGTGCCCAGGCACACCCTAATCCAGGGGTGGCCAACCAGTGGCCCGGGGGCCACATGTGGCCCGCGGAGCCCTCTGATGTGGCCCGCGACCTGCTGCTCTGGAATGGCGGGTTGGCAAGCCCAGTTCGCAAGTTGCCAACCCGCCATACGACGGCATCAGTGTTGTGAATGTAGCTGGTGGTAAAGGAACAAAGTGGCTATGGAGCAGAGCCACATAAGCTGATGCTTCCTCTACAGCGCTGGCTTTTGCCACAGGCAGAGTCTATGACAAAGTTCAGCTAATCCGCAGGATAGGCACAGGTGCACTACGCTGCACCCGCAGTGTGGGTAAACTGCAGCACATCAGTGCTATCTTAGGCCCTTTTCACACAATCAGTCCAACTAAATGGGACCCTCAATTCACCTCTATGGAGTGACAGATGTCCTATTATGCCCACCTACCTCCAATCCGAAAAACAGAAGTGAATTCGTCCCCTTCCATCAGGGCGGATCAGAGGGCCTATAGAGTAGCTGTGACCTGTCATCTGCCCGCTCCGCTATTTGTGGCCTGCGACTGGTTACCAAGTTGCTTAAGTGGCCCTCACTCTTCAAAAGGTTGGTCACCCCTGCCCTAATCAATCCTGTGCTCTCACTGCTGCGAGCCTGTGACATTGCCTGTGTAGCTCATGTCACCCCTGGGGTTGGTCCGGGCAAGCAAAAAAATCTGTGTGCTGTGATTGGGAGGTGATTGGGTGTCGCCAGGACCACAGCCGTGGATTAATCCAGCCGCATTTGCCGATGGGTCTTCTATAGTTCCGGCTGCAGGACCCAGAGGCGGTGGCGGAGTGATATACATCTGCACTCCGCCTCCTCTCTCTCCCTTGGAAGAAGCACAGCCTGGATAGCGGCAGAGCGGGTGGCTCAGTGAGGTGAGCAGTGAAATCCCCTCTTTGCTGATGTCACAAAGTTGGTCCATGCTCATTACAACCATAGAGTCTGGATCCGTCCAGATCCCTGGACCGGCATCCACCTCTGCTTCTCAGCGAGCCACTGAAAGCCTTAACTGGCCACTCCTGCCCCCTCCATAGTCCTGCGAACTTGTGAGCATGGAGGGGCAGAGCAGAGAGCCTCTACTCACGGAGCTGTGAGAACCGAACGATCGGTTTGTAAAGGTTCGATGCATTAAGGTGAAAAAACCTTTACAACCCCTTTAATGTCTAAACTGCTGGCAACAAAAGTGAAATTGTCCAAATTGGGCCCAAAGTGTCAATATTTTGTGTGGCCACAATCATTTTCCAGCACTGCCTTACTCCTCTTGGGCATTGAGTTCACCAGAGCTTTAAAGATTGCCACTGGAGTCCTCTTCCACACCTCCATGACTACATCACAGGGCTTGTGGATGTTAGAGATCTTGCGCTCCTCCACCTTCCATTTAAGGGATGCCCCACAGATGCTCAATAGGGTTTAGGTTTGGAGCCATGCTTGGCCAGTCCATCACCTTTATCCTCAGCTTCTTTAGATAGGCAGTGGTCATCTTGGAGGTGTATTTGGGGTCATTATCATGTTGGAATACTGCCTTGCGGCCCCTTTCTCCGAAGGGAGGGTATCATGCTCTGCTTCAGTATGTCACAGTACATGTTGGCATTCATGGTTCTCTAAATGAACCATGGCACTTTGGTTGCCGCTACATACGCCTGACACCATCTGAACCATAGAAGTTTATTTTGGTCTCATCAGAACACAGGACATGGTTCCAGTAATCCATGTCTTTAGTCTGCTTGTCTTCACCAAACTGTTAGTGGGCTTTCTTTTGCATTATCTTTAGAAGAGGCTTCCTTCTAGGACGACAATCATGCAGACCAATTTGATGCAGTGAGTGGCGTATGGTCTGAGCACTGACAGGCTGACTACTTCAAGTTCAACCTGTACAGCAATGCTGGCAGCACTCATACGTCTCAAGCCCCATACACACTATCAGTTTTCCTGATGGTTTTCTCTTCAGGTTTACCAAAACCATCTAATATGAGGTCAAACCTCAACAGTTTCAATTTGTATGCAATCAGGCAGGCCCCTGCACTACATGGTTTTGGTAAACCTGAAGAGAAAACCATCAGGAAAACTGATAGTGTGTATGGGGCTTCATACTCATACGTGCACTCAACACCTTTGGTCGACGAGGCCTGTTCTGAGTGGAACCTGTCTTGTTAAACCGCTGTATGGTCTTCGCCACTGTGCTGCAGCTCTGTTTCAGGGTCTTGGCAATTTTCTTACAGCCTATGCCATTTTTATGTAGAGCAACAATTATTTTTTCAGATCCTCAGAGAGTTCTTTGCCATGAGGTGCCATGTTGAACTTCCAGTGACCAGTATGAGAGAGTGAGAGCGATAACACCAAATTTAACACACCTGCTCCCCATATACACCTGAGACCTTTTAAAATGAATGCGTCACATGACCCTGGGAGGGACATCGTTAATTGGGCCCAATTTGGACATTTTTTAACTTAGGGGTGAACTTGCTTTTGTTACCAGCAGTTTAGACATTAATGGGTGTGTGTTGAGTTATTTTGAGGGGACAGCACATTTACACTGTTATACAAGCTGTACACTCACTACTTTACATTGTAGCAAAGTGTCATTTCTTCACATAAAAAAATATATAATACATTTTTACAAAAATGCGAGGGGTGTACTCACTTTTGTGGGATACTGTATTAATAAAATTGTAAAAATTGATTTGGTAGATTTATTATCAAGTTAACCAATGCATACCAATGATGCAAATTCGGTGTGTGCATCCATGGCCTCTAATCGCAAAGGGGTTAATAACTGAAAGTCAGCTTGGTTGAGAAGGTATGTACAGCTAAAAGGAAGAGTGATGTTGCCAGCTGTAATAGCTTTTCAAGCAGTCCGTCTGGCAGAGTTATCATTCTCTCCGTGTGCGAGTGATACAACGCTCTCTGTGGACATCCTACACTCACAAGTTCATTCACTCTATAATCAGCGGCTTCTCTGATCGCTTACAAAACACATAGATGAGTAAGTGGCCTGTCAGCGTGGACATCTAACGCAATGCGTCAGTCATTGTGCACTGTTCAGTGATAGAGATTTTCTGTATGTCTGAGTTTTGATGGAGACCAGTCATAGGGAAGAAAATGACAAGTTATTCCCAGACAGACTATTCTTACTTGCTTTTTGGTTTTTAATTCCTACCTGTTGTTGTGTGGTTGCTAACATGGCAAATCACAAACTATTTTATGTTTCTTGGACATTTCAGATATGCGCTCTCAAGAAGCCAACTGGAGCTCACTGATGAATTCAAAGCAGGATCTGAGTTTGGAGGAGGGTGCCAACCTTTTCCAGTACAGTACCTCTCCTGATGTCAGGAATAAGTCATCATATTTAGAAAGGTAATGAAGTGGGCCAGATTAAGGAGGCTGCGCCTAAACCTTCACTTGTGCATTACAAAGTATTGTATATATTTAATGCAATTATTGTTTGTTTTTCTTGTCCGACTAAGGGCAGACACCTGTAGTAGCGCACCTCAGCCCTGAAAGTTAATTTACCGTATATACTCGAGTACAAACTGAGATTTTCAGCCCTTTTTTTAAGCTGAAAATACCCCCCTTGGCTTATACTCGAGTCTATACTCCTGTCTGTGTACCTGATTATGGTACAGAAGAGTGGCGGCTGGTGCTCAATATTTTTGGGGGGCGCAAACGAAAAAGAAAAAAAAGAAAAAAATTGCAGCCTCATTGTGCCCATCAATTGTCACCACTGTGCCATGCCATCAAACGCAGCCACTGTGTCATCAATTGTCACCACTGTGCCATGCCATCAAACGCAGCCACTGTGCCATCAATTGTCACCACTGTGCCATGTCATCAAATGCAGCCACTGTGACATGCCATCAAACGCAGTGACTGTGCCATCAATTGTCACCACTGTACCATGCCATCAAATGCAGCCACTCTGCAATGCTATCAAACGCAGCCACTGTGCCATCAATTATCACCAATGTGCCATGCCATTAAATGCAGTCACTATGCCATCAATTCGCACCACTGTGCCATGCCATCAAAAGCAGTCACTGTGCCATGCCATCAAACACAGCCACTGTGCCATCAATTGTCACCACTGTGCTATGCCATCAAATGCAGTCACAGTGCCATGCCATCAAACGCAGCCACTGTGCCATCAATTGTCACCACTATGCCATGTCATCAAATGCAGCCACTGTGCCATGCCATCAAACGCAGTCACTGTGCCATCAATTGTCACCACTGTACCATGCCATCAAACGCAGCCACTGTGCCATCAATTGTCACCACTGTGCCATGCCATCAAATGCAGCCACTCTGCAATGCTATCAAACGCAGCCACTGTGCCATAAATTGTCACCACTATGCCATGCCATCAAACACAGCCACTGTGCCATCAATTATCACCAATGTGCCATGCCATTAAATGCAGTCACTATGCCATCAATTCGCACCACTGTGCCATGCCATCAAACGCAGTCACTGTGCCATGCCATCAAACACAGCCACTGTGCCATCAATTGTCACCACTGTGCCATGCCATCAAACGCAGCCACTGTGCCCCTCAATTGTTGCCACTGTGCCAATTGTCACCACTGTGCCCTTTAATTGTTGCCACTGTGCCCATTGTTGCCACTATGCATGTCACTGTGCCCTTTAATTGTTGCCACTGTGCCCATTGTCACCACTGTTCTCATTGTCACCACTGTGCCCATTGATGCCACTGTGCCCTTTGTCACCACTGTGACCATTGATGCCACTGTGCCCTTTGTCACCTCTGTGCCCATTGTCGCCGCTGTGCCCTGTAAAATGCACTTACCTTACTCCTTCCACGTCCCTCGATGTCTTCTCCCGCCTTGGGGACGTTTCAGCCAATCAGGTTACCGATAACCAGAATCGGGGAACCTGATTGGCTGAGACGGCCGTCAGTCTTATCCAAGGAACGCACCCCCCCCCCCCCTCCTGTACGTTCCAAGGATAAGGGTCCTTTCACACGGAGCGGACCGTTTTTCGGTCCGCTCCGTGTGTGTCCGTCGGCTCAGCGGGGATCCCCGCTCAGCTTTCGGCGGACAGGGCGGTGCCCGCACACTGTGCAGGGACCGCCCTGTCTCTCCTCCGCTCTCCCCTATGGGGAATCGGATGAAAACTGACCATTTGTCCGTCTTCATCCGATCCGTTCAGCGGGACGGAAGAAAAATAGGGTTTTCTTCCGTCCCAAAAAACGGATCCAGACGGACACGGATCTTTGCGGACGTTAGCGGATGCATCATCCGCTAACGGATGCGACCCCATAGGCGTCCATTACAAGTCCGTAAATGGGCTTGTAAAAATGGACGAACGGAGGCAGACATGTGAAAGAGGCCTAAGACATCCGGGAGCCGAGGGCTGTACTCGGAAAGCCTATCAGACCCGCTGGCTCTGATAGGCACTTCCGCACAGCCAACCAGCGTTATTCAGGTGGCCGGTGCTCAAGGTCCGGCCATCTCTGAATAGACCAGCGGCAGCTGGCAACAATAACACACATTCATACAATGCAATAGGCACAGTGTGGTTGCAATGGGCACAGTGAGGCATTGGGCATTATTGACCCTCTTTTCCACTTACAGTAGCTTCTGCATTTCTCACCCTAGGCTTATACTAGAGTCAATAACTTTTCCCATTTTTTTGTGGTAAAATTAGGTGCCTCGCCTTATACTCGGGTCGTCTTATACTCGAGTATATACGGTATTCAAAAAAGGAAAGGGAAAGAATGGGACTATAGCGGTGCTTAATCCCATAATAATGAAAACCCAACAACAGTAGGTAAAGGTATATACAGTTGAACCTCGGATTACGAGCATAATCCGTTCCAGGAGTATGCTCGTAATCCAAAGTACTCACATATCAAAGCGAGTTTTCCTATTGAAGTCAATGGAAGCGAAAAAATGCGGCCAGAGGTCGGGGGCGCCAGAGAGCATCGAAAACGTCTGAAAAGGCCCGAGGACACTTCGGCTTGTTTCCTGCGCCTCCGTACCTCAGGTCAAATGAGGTACTGCAGGCCAATGTTTGGCTTTTCTCGGCTCCTGCGCCCACGTATCTCAGGCCAGATGAGGTACTGCAAGCCTATTTTCAGCTTTGCTTGGCTTCTGCGCCCCCGTACCTTAGGACAAATGAGGTACTGCAGGCCTATTTAGCTTGAATTGTGCTTGTCATGCAAGTCAACACTCGCAAAACGAGTCAGAATTAAAAAAAAAAGTTGCTCGCAACTCAAAACGCTCTCAAACCAAGTTACTCTTAACCTGAGTGAGGTTCCACTGTATGATTTATCTTTAATTATACAAAAAGTAAAAAATGGGTAGCAAATCACAAAAGGTCGTATGGATAAATCCAAGATGGTGGTTATACGTGGAGGTTTTCTGAAGATTGAGTAATCAATCGTTATGCCGACATGTTTCGCCTCTAGGCTTCATCAGGGCATAGATGGACAAAACAGCTCTACAAACATAATGTATAGAAACAAAGACAAAAATAAATCAACAATATATATATATATATATATATATATATATATATATCAGGAATACCCTTCTTGAGGAATCCACCAAGAACCAGGAACCCTATCCCCCCAATATATAGACAGAAACACTTTGGGGGGGGGTGAAAAGGAGCAGGGGAGTTTTTTGATGCATATGTTTTCTTTATTAACCACTTCAGCTCCGGAAGGTTTACCCCCTTGATGACCAGGCCATTTTTTGCAATACGGCACTGCGTTAATTTAACTGACAATTGTGCATCGTACGACGCTGTAACGAATTAGGCTGCATTCAGACCTGGGCGTATTGCGGCGACAAATCAATAGGCGTTTTGTCCCCGCGATTTGCGGCGACAAAACACCTATTGATTTTTTTCAGAAGAGGTGAATTAACATTGCCGGCTATACCCGTATACCCAATACGCCTGAAAAAAAGGGTCCGGGACTTGTTTGAGCTTCAGGCGTACGGGCGTTTGGGCGTTCGGCGTGGAGATGTGAACCATCTCCATAGCCGACAATGTTAATTCGCCCCTCTAGCGTATCTAGGGCTGCTTCAGCGTCGGGCGTAGGGTGACAAAACGCCTAGGTCTGAATGGAGCTTTAAAATGTATGGATTTTTTCGCAATAAATTTAGCTTTCGTTTGATGGTATTTGATCACCTGCGTTTTTTATTTTTTGCACTATAAACAAAAAGGCTGCCAATTTTGAATATATATATATATATATATATATATATATATATATATATATATATATACATATATTTAAAAAAATTCTATAATATATATATACAATAAAAAAATGAAAACAATTGAATTTCTTTATCAGTTTAGGCCAATACGTATTTTGCTACAGTGGAACCTCGGATTGCGAGTAACGCTGTTAACGAGCGTTTTGCAGTAGGAGCACTGTATTTCCTAAAATCCTAACTCGGTTTGCGAGTGTTGTCTCACAAAACTTGCTTCTTTCTAAATCTCGCGATAACCCGCGGCAGACCTCCGCAATGAAGAAAAAAAAAAACATGCGGTTTAGTAATTATGCATATAAGCGTACCATTTTTTTTTTTTTTTGTGGGGGAGTGGATCTTGGGTGGGAGTTCCCACACTTTTTTCCCCAGGACTTGACCCCTGCCCCAAACACACCTCCAAGACGACCACTGCCTTGCTAAAGAAGCTGAGGGTAAAGGTGATGGACTGGCGAAGCATGTCTCCAGACCTAAACCCTATTGAGCATCTCTGGGGCATCCTTAAACGAAAGGTGGAAGCAGTGGCGTAACTAGAACCTTCAGGGCCCCGATGCAAGAAACCATGAAGGGCCCCCCTGACCCCCCGGACAGGGCTCTTTTCTCCGAGCACGGTGGCGGAACAACAGGACCCGGTCGCAAGTGGGTGGCTGCATATAAAGGAACCGATTTCTCCATTCCGCCTGCTTCTCCTCCTCTCCCTCCCGCAGGCATTCAGCGGCTGCAGGAGGAAAATGGAGAGATTGGTTCCTCTATGCCAGTGTTTCTCAATATTTTTCCAGCCAGGGCACCCTTGAAGTATACTCTTAGGTCAGTGAAGGTGAACCTTGGCAACCCAGATGTTTTGGAACTACATTTCCCATAATGCTCAACTACACTGCAAAGTGCATGAACATCATGGGAAATGTAGTTCCAAAACATCTGGGGTGCCAAGGTTCGCAATCACTGCCCTAGGTGAATGGAGCTGCACTGCAACCACCCTGCAACTGTGTGCATTGCAGCTTAGTGATGATGCATTTAAGGGGTTAAAACAGGCAGTCAGGAGGCAACACATTGCCTCTTTACCAGCTGTCAAATGCCTCTGAAAAGCAATCTGAGCATGGTTTGCTATTCAGTGGAACAGCATTTTTTGCTAGTACTATGAACAAGCAAAAAAAATAAAAAAATTGGTTCTGATTGTACACATATAGGGGGTCATGTAAACACACATACATACACATACACTGTTTATATACATATATATAAATGCACATATGCACACACATATAAACCAGTGGTGGCTGGTGCTCAACATTTTTTGGGGGGCGCAAGCAAACTGAAAAATTCTTAAAAAAAAATTGCAGTCTCACTGTGCCCATCAAACTCAGGCACTGTGCCTATCAAACGCAGCCACTGTGCCCGTCAAAAGCAGCCACTGTGCCTGTCAAATGCAGCCACTGTGCCCATCAAACGCAGCCACTGTGCCCATCAAACGCAGCCACTGTGCCCGTCAAATGCAGCCACTGTGCCCATCAAACGCAGCCACTGTGCCCATCAAACGCAGCCACTGTTCCCGTCAAATGCAGCCACTGTTCCCATCAAATGCAGCCACTGTGCCGTCAAAAGCAGCCACTGTGCCCGTCAGATGCAGCCACTGTGCCCATCAAACGCAGCCACTGTGCCCGTCAAACGCAGCCACTGTTCCCGTCAAACGCAGCCACTGTTCCCATCAAACGCAGCCACTGTGCCCGTCAAACGCAGCCACTGTGCCGTCAAAAGCAGCCACTGTGCCCGTCAAACGCAGTCACTGTGCCGTCAAACGCAGCCAGGGGGTCGGTGGAGAGAGGGGGGCGATGCCCTGCGCTCTTATGGATGCACCACCACTAACACATACATGCACACTCACATACACACATGCACACACATTCATACACATATGGCATGCACACTCGCATACATATGCACATGAACACACACATATGAACACACACACACATATGAACACACACACACATATGAACACACACACACACACATATGAACACAAACACACATACACACACACACACACATATAAACACACACACACACATAAACACACACCCACACATATAAACACACACCCACACATATAAACACACACACACATAAACACACATACACACACACACACACACACACATATAAACACACACACACATAAACACACACCCACACATATAAACACACACCCACACATATAAACACACACACACATATAAATACACACAGTAGATAAAAACAGCAGTCTTACCTTAACAGCTCTTCCTGCCGGGTACTGCACTGTAGGGGGAGACAAAGAGCACACACAGTGCTTTTACATAGGTTTCTCCCCTCAAAACACTGTATACAGGGGGCCCTCGAGGGCCCCCTACAGCAAGGGGCCCAGTCGCCATGGCGCACTCAGCGACCCCTATATTTCCGCCACTGGGTGGAAGAGTGCAAGGGGCCAGATTCAGATACAATTACATTGGCGCAGAGTATCAGAGATACACTACGCTGCCATATTTTACCAGGCTGTACGACGAATCCTGGTAGATTTTGTCCCTTACGGTACGGCGGTGATCGAACTGCGCATGCTCCGTTCAGAAATTTTCCACCGTGCATTGCGCGAAATAACGGCGATGCGTCATTCGTTGTTTGAGTAGAGTCATTTACGGACATTCCTATTCCCGGACGTTTTACGTCAAAAATAAAAAAAGACGTCGGAAAACGTTGATATTCGACGTGGGAACGACGGCCATACTTAACATGGGCTGTCTAATATTAGACCAGCAAAAAGCTGGTATAGTTTAACGCTGCAAAAAGATGACTAAAGATGCCGTAAGAGATCGCGAAAGACGTTTGTAACTTCGTGGATAGTCGGCAAAAGCTCATTTGCATACCCCGACGCGGAAAACGACGGGAACTCCACCCAGCGGCCGCAATTTTATTGCAGCGTAGATCCGAAGGTGTACGAACACGTAAACCAGTCGGATTGAAGCCCGCAGCCGTAATTTCATGGTTTGAGGTTTCAGAGTAGTGAAAAAACGCACGTAATTCAAAAGCGAGATAGACAGGAGTAATCGCTCTGTGAATCTGGCCCAAGGTCTCTAACATCGACCAGCCCTGTGATGTCATAATGGAGGAGTGGAAGAGGACTCCAGTGGCAACCTGTAAAGCTCTGGTGAACTCCATGCCCAAGAGGGTTATGGCAGTGCTGAAAATTATGGTGGCCACACAAAATATTGATACTCTGGGCCCAATTTGGACATTTTCACTTAGGGGTGTACTCCCTTTTGTTGCCAGAGGTTTAGATTAATGGCTGTGTGTTGAGTTATTTTGAGGGGACTAAAAATGTACACTGTTATACAAGCTGTACACTCATTACTGTATATTGTAGAAAAATGTAATTTCTTCAGTGTTTGTCAAATGAATTATGATAGAATAAAATATTTACAAAAATATGAGGGGTGTACTCACTTTTGTGAGATACTGTATAAATAAAAAATATTAAAAAAAACTATTAAATTATAATACTGGGTTCTCATAAATATCTCATAAAATATACTGTATATACTGTATATGTACAGTTAATTGGAATGATGAATTATATGTCAGTGTAATGTCAGGTATTGGTCAGTAGATGGCAGCAACTGACTTAGTTTTAACCAGTTTACTCAAATCATTCACAGGATGGGCTAAAACTGATTAATATACAATGTATCTTTTTTAGTAGCAACTTATTTCCAGGAAGAGTTACAAAATCCCTCATAATAAGAAATATAATCATAGGGAAAATAGATTAAGTTGTAGCAAAACATCTGCCTGTACTCTTTTTTTCAAGTAGTTTGGACAATTCTTCCTGAGTTCCCTGTTTCCCATACCGTATTTTAAAAAAAAGGAACTTCAGTTGCAATCGGCAGTGGGTGTCAATGTTGACACACGGCCCAGTCACACCAGAAACTGCATACCTGCACGTTTTTAACCATTTAACCACTTAAGGATCGCCTCCTGCACATATACGTCGGCAGAATGGCACGGCTGGGCACAAGCACGAACAGGTACGTCCTCTTTAAGCGCCAATGTGTGGGTCGTGGGCGCACGCCCGCGACCCGGTCCGAAACTCCGTGACCGTGGGACCTGCGGACCCGATCGCCGCTGGAGTCCCGCGATCGGTCCCCGGAGCTAAAGAACGGGGAGAGCTGTGTGTAAACACACCTTCTCCGTTTCCTCACTGTCGTGCTGTAATCGATCGCGTGTTCCCTGATATAGAGAATCACAATCAATGATGTCACACCTACAGCCACACCCCCCTACAGTTAGAAACACAGATGAGGTCACACTTAACCCCTTCAGCGCCCCCTTGTGGTTAACTTCCAAACTGTACAATGCATTTTTTGCTGTGAAAATTACAATGGTCCCAGAAATGTGTCAAAATTGTCTGAAGTGTCCACCATGAAAAAAATCGCTGATCGCCACCATTGGTAGTAAAAAATGCAATAAAACAATCCCCTATTTTGTAAAACGCCAAAAAATTTGCGCAAACCAAATCGATAACCGCTTATTGCGATTTTTTTTTTTTTACCAAAAATAGGTAGAAGAATACATATTGGCATAAACTGAGGTAAAAAAATATATATTTTTGGGGATATTTATTATAGCAAAAAGTTAAAAATATTGCATTTTTTCACAATTGTCGCTCTATTTTTGTTTATAGCGCAAGAAATTAAAACCACAGAGGTGATCAAATACCACCAAAAGAAAGCTCTACTTATGGGGAAAAAAGGACGCCAATTTTGTCTGGGAGCTACGTCGCACGACCGTGCAATTGTCAGACGCAGTGCCGAATCGCAAAAACTGGCCAGGTCCTTCACCTGCCTAAAGGTCCGGGTCTTAAGTGGTTAAAGCATGCTTCAGTACTGTGTTTTTTTATGCAGTTGCAGTGGATTTTTCTATGCGCTTTTTGGCTTGGCTTTCTTGTTTTTTTCTTTATGCCACTTCCTTTTTCATAGTGTATGAAGAGAAGTAAGAATGTCTGCTCTTGTTGGGATAATTCTGGTGCTGGACATTGCAATTTTAAGACTATGGGCCAGATTCTCATAGAATTTCGCTGGCGTAGCGTAAGCCATTTACACTACGCCGCCGCAACGTAACAGAGCAAGTGCCGTATTCTCCATGCACTTGCTCCGTAGTTTGCGGAGGCGTAGTGTAAATAGCCCAGCGTAAGGCCGCGTAATTCAAAGGGGGGCGGCGTGTATTTAAATTAAGTGGGCCCCCGCGTCGATCAAACTGCGCGAATGCGCCGGCCGGGGAAAGAGCCCAGTGCGCATGCTCCAGCTCACGTCGGAAAGCATAGTTGAAACCGACGTCAAAACGACGTGATCGTCACTACGCAATACCCTATTAGCGAACGAGTTAGTAAAACTACGTAAGCGACAGAAAAAGCCGACGCTGACCCGACACCATACTTAACATGGCATCCGACGGCACCCGACGGCATCCGACGGTACTGCGTAAGGTTACCCCTTATATTAGCAGGGGTAATCTTACGCGGACGAAAACGACGTACGCGACGACGGGGCGGCGTAAAAGCGATCGGGAATCTGCGTAGTAGCCTCATTTGCATAGGCAAATGAGAAAACAACGTAAAGGCCACCTAGTGGCCGGAGTTGTCATTACAACTACGATCCGCAAGTGTAATGGTATTACACTTGTCGAATGTTCAGCCGTATCTATGCCAAAGTGATTCAAGGAATCACTCGCATAGATACCCGGCAAAAAAAACGGCGATACGACGGGGTATCTGACATACTCCGTCGTAGCGCCTCTGAGAATCTGGCCCTATGTACTCATAGGAGGTGTCGTTACTGGGTTCATCCACTACTGATGGGAAGAGAGACCAAGGGGCAATTCTAGTTCCACTACAATGACCTTCGTTAATATCCAGACAAGTTTATTTTAGCAGCAAACGATTTGTGTGGTTCCTTTTTTATCTGTAATAAAGGAAAACAAAATCTATCTATATAGATATATCTCTATATATATTGATAGATAGAAGTGCATCTAATAAAATTAAAATATCATCTAAAAGTTAAATAATTTCAGTAATTCAATTCAAAAAGTGAAACTTATATATTTTATATACAGTAGATGCATTACACACAAAGGGCCAGATTCTCAAAGAATCCCCGGTGGCGTATCGCCTTTACACTACGCCGCCGCAACGTACTAGAGCAAGTGCTTTATTCTCAAAGCACTTACCTGTAAAGTTGTGGCGGCATAGCGAAAATCCCCCGGCGCAAGCCCGCGTAATTCAAATGAGCCGGGTAGGGGGCGTAGAGCATTTAAATTAGGCGCATTCACAAGGACGTCACTGTTTTAGACATGTACGTTAATGGCGTCCAGCCCCATTCACGGACGTCTTACGCAAACGACGTAAAATTTTCAAATGGCGACGCGGGAACATAGGATGCGCCACCTTTGGGCTGCTTTATCTTTACGCGGCGCAAACCTTATGGAAACGACGTAAACTTTGACGGGGCAACGTAAAATCGTTCGGGAATCGGCTTATTAGGCTCATTTGCATAGGCAAATGAGAAAACAACGTTATGGCCACCTAGCGGCCAGCGTTGTCATTACATCTACGATCCGACGGTGTAATTCTTTTACACATGTCGGATTTTTAGTGTATCTATGCGTAAGTGATAATAATAATCACACGCATAGATACCCATTGAGATACGACGGTGTATCTGAGATACACCGTCGTATCGCCTCTGAGAATCTGGCCCAGAGTGATATATTTCAAGCATTCCTTTCTTATAATTTTGGTTTACAGCTAGTGAAAATCCAAAATTTAGTATCGCAGAAAATTTGAATATTACATAAAAACAATAATAAAAAAAAAGGATTTTTAATACAGAAATGTTGGCTTACTGAAAAGTATGCCTTGTACAGTATAGTATGCACTTAATACTGGGTTGGCACTCCTTTTGCATGAGTTACTGCATCAATGCAGCGTGGCATAAAGGCGTTAAGCCTGTGGCATGGCTGGGGTATTATGGAAACCCAAGATGCTTTGATAGCAGCCTTCAGCTCATCTGCATTGTTGCGTCTGATGTCTCTCATCTTCCTCTTGACAATACCCCATGGATTATCTGTGGGAGTTAGGTCAGTTTGCTGGCCAATCAAGCACAGTGATACCACGATCATTAAACCAGGTATTGGTACTTTTGGCAGTGTGGACAGGTGCCAAGTCCCACTGAAAAATGAAATCAGCATCTCTATAAAGCTGGTCAGCAGAGGGAAGCATGAAGTGCTCTAGAATTTCCTGCTAGAGGCCTGCGCTGACTTTGGACTTGATAAAGCACAGTGGACCAACACCAGCAGATGACTCCCCAATTCATTAGGGACTGTGGAAAACCTTGCATTTCATTTGGAAATCAAGGTCCCAGAGTCTGGAGGAAGAGTGGAGAGGCAAGAATCCAAGTTGCATGAGGTCCAATGTGAAGTTTTCATAATAAGTGATGATTTGGGGCCCATGTTATCTGCTGGCGTTGGTCCACTGTGTTTTATCAAGTCCAAAGTCAGCACAGCCCTTTACCAGGAATTTCTGCAGAGTTAGAAAATATCTTCTAAATGGTGCCCTCTTAGGAGGTGATCCTGGTACCTACAGGCAAGCTTTATATAACAATATTCCTTAGTGTCCAGAGCATGTAGCGCTTCTGTTTCTTGATAGCTGCAACCATCGGACCAAAATCCTGCGCATGCGTTGAATTGATTCGACGCATGCTTGGAAGCATTGAACTTCCTTTTTTCAGCATGTCGGTGTGTTCTACGTCACCGCGTTCTGGTCCGAGGGGATTTTGGTCCAATGGTGTGTACGCACATCAGACCAAAAGACCACTTCAGACATGTCCGATGAAACAGGTCCATCGGACCTGTTTCATCGGACATGTCTGATCGTGTGTACGCGGCCTAAGGGGGCTGCTATAGGTAAAGAACACAGAATCCAGCAAGTACCTGACTACCTGTGTTAGGGGTGAGCATACAATCATCTATACCCTCTACAGCAATGTTCTTCAGAAACATCTAAACCCCTTTGTGCATTGAAAGCATATGAACCCCATAAAACAATGTCATTGAGAAGCATCTGATCCCCCTTTAAAAATGTTGTTCAGAAGTATCTAATTACCTATAACAATGTATCTAACTTCCTATTGCAATGTTCTTTAGAAACATCTGAACCCTTTAAGAAAATGTTTCTTAGAATAATTTATTTCAGTTATTTGATAAATAGGTATAAAAGTTTCTTGAATATGGACAGTATACGTATAAATGTATGTTGAAATCTGGGACTCTGGTAACTGGCGATATCATATATATATTCATCTTCCTGTTACTCATAGATGCTTGATCATTGGGTAATATTTTAATATTTAATTATTAGTGAAATACTTTTATACACATTTCCCCTTGTCAGATGGCCACATTTTGACCTTGACCCTTATATTTTACACTACATGAACTTTAGAGAGCTTGTCAATAGCTTAATTCCTGCCTAAAAAAGTATATTTATGTGGATGCATTTATTACATTATTTTTTGCAAAAGATGGAATTTGTCTTTAACCACTTAAAACCCGGACCAATATGCAGGTAAAGGACCAGGCCCCTTTTTGCGATTCGGCACTGCGTCGCTTTAACTCACAATTGCGCGATCGTGCAACGTGGCTCCGAAACAAAATTGGCGTCCTTTTTTCCACAAATAGAGCTTTCTTTTGGTGGTATTTGGTCACCTCTGCGGTTTTTATTTTTTGTGCTATAAACAAAACTAGAGCGACAATTTTGAAAAAAATGCAATATTTTTTTACTTTTTGCTATAATACATACCCCCAGAAAAATAGATTAAAAAAAATGTTTTCCTCAGTTTAGGCCAATACGTATTCTTCTACCTATTTTTGGTAAAAAAAATTGCAATGAGCGTTTATCGATTGGTTTGCGCAAAATGTATAGCGTTTACAAAATAGGGGATATCTTTATTGCATTTTTATTTTAGTTTTTTTACTACTAATGGCGGCGATTTTTTTGGTGATTGTAACATTATGGCGGACACATCGGACAATTTTGACACATTTTTGGGACCATTGTAATTTTCACAGCAAAAATTGCTATAAAAATGCACTGATTACTGTGAAAATGACAATTGCAGTTTAGGAGTTAACCACTAGGGGGCGCTGAAGGGGTTAAGTTTGACCTCATATGTGTTTCTAACTGTAGGGGGCGAGGCTGGACGTGTGATGTCATTGATCGCCATTCCCTATATCAGGGAACAGACGATCAATGACAGTGCCACTGTGAAGAACGGGGAAGGTGTGTTTGCACACACCTCTCCCGGTTCTTCAGTTCCTGTGACCGATCGCGGGACTCCGGCGACGATTGGGTCCGCGGGTCCCGCGGCCATGGAGCTTCGGACCAGCGCACGCGCCCGCTACCCACAGCTGGGCACTTAAAAGGACGTACAGGTATGTGCTTGTGCCCAGCCGTGCCATTCTGCCGACGTATATCGGCGTTAGGCGGTCCTTAATTGGCTAAATGGTAAAAGTCATATCCATAAAGGCTTAACAATAGATTATATGCCCAGATACAACC
Source organism: Rana kukunoris (assembly GCA_029574335.1). Lineage (NCBI taxonomy): Eukaryota > Metazoa > Chordata > Amphibia > Anura > Ranidae > Rana > Rana kukunoris. The sequence goes on from CM056057.1 coordinate 161,356,070, forward strand.
AAAGTGCTAAACTCTACTGTAGTTACAGCTCAGAGGTACAGTAAAACAGTCTATGAAAAGAAAAGCTACTAAAAGTGCTTCATCAAGGTTAAAAAAAGGCCAAAAGTGTTAAAGGATCAATAGAAGATGCTTCAGGTACTGAGTATGTCTTAGTCCTCTTTAATACAGCAAGCCGCTCGGATCTGCCTGTCCGTTCTTCGTAGGAATCAGCGGCGCTCTTTCAGGCCCCTCCTTGTTTGGTGAGCAGAGCCAGACCTGTCATCTGCTGGCTCAGCGGAGATCAACGGAGATCTGAAACGTATCAGTCTTGTGTGAATGAGGCCTTCCACTCCAAAGAGAGAACCTTATCATCATTTGTCATCTTGGACATTGACTCTGGAGATACAAGGCAGTTAACCAATGATATAAGACAAACAATATGCTCAGCCTTACTCTTCTCCATCAGAATACAAATATCTTAAATTGCTGTCCATAAAATAGTATTGTGCACTGTCCAGATAAATAGACATGTGCACAGAAAAAAAAAAATCGTTTTTTTTTGTTCTGTTTTGTATCGTTCCGTTTTTTCGTTTTCGTTCGTTTTTCGTAAGACGCCCGTTTTCCTGTTTGTTCCCGTTCGTTTTTCGTATGACGCGATTTTTTCGTATTCCGATCTTGAAACCCTTTTCTTTTGCTATTTTCAGTCGTATGTTCATATGACATCTATAACAAAAGATTTGCATTCTGTATTTTTTGTTTTGTTTACAAACGGTTTATTGAAAAATAGGTCTCAATACAGTTATGAAGTACAGTGGCAAGAGGTACAAAAAAATAAAACATATGTACATATTTATATATATATCAGCAGTAAGCATCTGTGAAACATAAACATAGCAGTAAATCAAGAGGAGAAAAAATAGGTCCTGGTAAGTATAAAAGGTCATTCAGTAGCAATATATAGTGACAAAATGGTCTAACGAATTAGTTTAATGGCCAATGGGAAAGAAAAAAAAAAGGGGGAAGATAATAGACTCACATCTTTATTCAATGAATTAACAGAGATAGGTCCCACGGTTTCCATTTCTGATCGTATATGTCCATAGAATCATATAAGGTGTGGTGAATGCGTTCTGCTAGTTTGATGGACAACATACGATCCATAATTTGGGACCATGGCACTGTAGCGGAACGCGAGTTGAGAGCTATAGCCCAGTGTATTGATGTATTCCTTTTTTCTGTTCGTATTTTGGATTTAAAATACAGCATGCAAATATTTTGTTATAGATGTCATATGAACAATGAACATAGGACTGAAAACAAACAAAAAAAGGATTGAAACAAAATACAGAATGCAAATCTTTTGTTATAGATGTCACATGAACAATGAACATAGGACTGAAAACAAACAGAAAAAGGATTGAAACAAAATACAGCATGCAAATCTTTTGTTATAGATGTCACATGAACAATGAACATAAGACTGAAAACAAACAGAAAAAGGATTGAAACAAAATACAGCATGCAAATCTTTTGTTATAGATGTCATATGAACAATGAACATAGGACTGAAAACAAACAGAAAAAGGATTCAAACAAAATACAGCATGCAAATCTTTTGTTATAGATGTCATATGAACAATGAACATAGGCCTGGAAACAAACAGAAAAATAATTGAAACAAAATACAGCATGCAAATCTTTTGTTATAGATGTCATTTTTGTTCTTTTGCCATTTTCGTTTTGTCGTTTTTTTTCGTCGGATCATTTGTTCGTATTTGCAGTTGTTCGTTATGCGGCTCATTCCTAATCTCGTAGTTTTCGTATTTTGGTGCTTTAATTTTTTCGTATGTACACATTATCCTGCGGGTACGAAAATGAACAATTTCGTACGAAAATAACATTCGTACGAACGGGAATGCACATATATACAGATAAATGTCCATGAACTTAAGCAACAATAAAGTCTAAAAACAGCCTGGAGATAAGGTAAAAAACTAGTCACTGTGATGGGAGCAAGGTTGCCTGTTTACAAAAGAACCCGCAACTGCAACAAGAGAGGGAAGGGAGAGAGAGGCGACAAGCGACCACATCGTGTAGCACAGTTTTATTGTGAACAGATAAATCACATAAAAGTTCTTCTCACAAAGGTATCAGATGTGGGAGTCTAGAACCTGGATGAGCTCTATGCAACATTCTACAATGAGGCCTGGCTGCCAATCAAAGCATCAGTGGCGGCTCCAGTGGTAGAAGAATGTCAGAGGATTCTGAGGAGCAAGCTGTCAAAAGGCAGGAAAATTACCATATAAAAATGTCTTCCCTCAGCTGGACAAAAGCAAGACTGAAAGGATTTTAGAACAGCTAAAGGACAATATATGGTTTCAGAGGGAAGAGAGGATAGTTTTCTGCACTGTACTTTATTCAAAACAGTCATCAGAAGCATACCTAACAAAGATTTACTATATTTCCCTACTCTTAAAAATAACCTCCTGTCTTTTGTGTGTATTATCACAAAAGGAAGCGAAAGGAAAAAACAATCACAGATGAACTGTATCAGCTGAAGTACAGTGAAGTGATAACACTGTAAAAGAGGAAAGTATTTGAAGTGTGTTTACCCCTTTCACTGTTCTCTGGGACACAGAAAGGCTGAAACTATTAGGAAGTTAGCTAACAATCGGCATGCCTGTGGGTGGGGTGCAGCACAGTGCCACAACAATAAAACACAAAGGTCCAGTGGAATGAAAGTACTTGTACTGAAATATTGCAGAAACAGTTCACAAATACCCAGGTAGGAAGGTAGCTCAATCAGGAACACCAGTTCCAACAGTGTGTAGAGAGCAGGGTGCAACCAATCCACAGCACCTGTCGAGAGTAGAAAAATAAGTTTGTGCCGAAGCAGGCGGATGTCTAAAAAATGCTGTTCCCTTCTCATCAGGAACTATTCTCTACCAGTAGCTCTGTCCCTTTCAGGTGGGGTACCTGTTCCTACTGTACTAACTTGAAAACGTGTGCCAAACATGGGAGCCAGGGTCTTAAAAAGGCTCTACCTGACTCAAGAAGGATGCCAGAGTCACATGGGTAGGCAGAATCCAATAGGATAGCTTCCCCAGTGACTCAGGAAACCATAGAGAAACTCTGATCCTCCTTGCTTCCTCTTCAAACTCAGTGCTGCTTCGGAAGAGCTCCACCTGCAATGGAAAAAGTAGACTGAACCTGCCTACATGCCAGTGGCTTAACCATTGATCCATGCAGTCAAATAATGAAGTGTACCATTTGCCTAAATGGAAAATTAACCAGGAAATATTTTCCCAAAAGCAGCAACAGCAGAGCCTGTAAACCCTTGGACCTACATCACTCTCTTTTTTCCCGTTGGGATTCCTGGCAGTCTTTTTCCCTGTCGTGTGTAGCGCTACCCCCAGAGGAGCCGCTGATTATAAGTGGGATTGGCGTGTTGAGTTGCCTTGCAGGTGTCTAGGGGTGATACTTGTGAGTTGAGATAGAGAGCGAATGTCCAGTCTTTAGTTGGGTTTTCTTTAATGCTTTATTCCAAGGCCCAACTTGGCCAACATCAACATGGTACAGGACAGGAAAGGTTGATGAGCAGAGAGAGAACTTGAGTATCAGGCCTTGGATATGAAGAAGAGAGAGAAATCCTGCATTCAGCAATGATGAGCTCAGTTCGTCGCCACTCTAGTCAGAGTGGGTAAAGTGCCCCCGGACAGACCTCTGCAACAGGCCTGGCAGCCGAGGCGTCACTTGCAAACGCTGGGAGGACCAGACCTCTGCCACAGGCCTGGCTCGGGCCTCTGCCACAGGCCTAGTACTTGAATGAGCGTGATCCGGAATGAGCGAGTCCTCCCAGTGAATTTAGTCAGGGTCACCGGTTGACAGTTGAAGAGTACCTGTCAATCTCCCGGTCACCAGATCCCCGATGGTTCGTTCAGGCCCTATTGGATCACCTGCCTCTGGGTTCTCCTCAAGCCGATCCCCCACCATAAGCTCCCAGCTTGGGATCCTTTTAGGAAAGGTTTGGGACCCAGTAGCTACTGGGACCCCTCTCTATGTCAGGGTGAAGCTCCGCATGATGCGTAACTTCAGCCAGGTAGGCCACAGCTGCAGGGTCCATGGATGTGCGCACCCTGAAGGTGGATGCCGCACCTGGAACTTGGACCCCGCAGAAAAGAAAAAAAGACAGCGCCGGGGCCAAGGCGGCTGTCCCAGATATAGCCTCCCCCAGCATGCCCTAGCGAGGGAACCAACCCCTCTGATTGGCTGCTGAGGAAAACGAGTCCGCCAGAACCCCTCTAGCGCCACCTGCCGCCCAGGGGTGGGAACACACCCCTAGAGCGCAGACTGATCTACAGGACAGTTCTGAAATGACAGCAGCCTGAAATTTGACAAATTGTGAATGGGAGCTGTGTAACTCTCCCATTCCCCACTAACTTTAGTGTAACGCCCCTACAGAAAGTAAGGGGGAGCTACATGTGTATGCTTTTCCGAGGGGGAAAAAAACATGCATGCTCACAATCAAGTATGAGACGGGAGCGCTCGTTCTGGTAAAACTAGCATTCGGAATGGGGATAGAACATTCATCACTCTGTAATGAACTGAAAAGCACAAGGCTGAAAATCGCAAATCGTTTCTCACCAAACTTTTACTAACACGAGGATCAGAAAAAGCAGCCCAAAGGGTGGCGCCGTTTGAATGGAACTTCCCCTTTATAATCCCTTCATAAGTGGTGTACGTCACCGCGCTTTGAACAGGTGGTATTTGGCCTGAACATGTGTATGCAAGGCAGGCTTGAGAGGAATCCCGTCTGGAAAAAATTAGTTTTTTTTCCTGCCGAGAAAAACAGTTGTGAGTACGAGGCATAAGAGTTACGGGAGGGAAAGAAGCCTGTCCTGAAAAACAAAATCTTTTGGAGGTAAAGAAGAGTATACAAAATTGAATCCTTATGCTAAGGAAGGGATACAGTATTTGTTGGCTACAGTGAGTCTCAAAAAATTAAAGAGTTCTGCATCCAGACAACCATAAGGTAATGATCAAAAGAAGTGTAATTATTATGGAAACATTTATTAGTCAAAAGCCCCATGAAGAGCTTTACAACTTCTCCCCAATGGTACTTAACACAATTGCTGGAGGTGTGGCCTAAGCACTGGGGTATTCTACATATCTTTTAATGTTGCCATCCTGTGCTTTGGAAATGGTCTCACGCATCTTTAAAAAATTCACAGGTCTGCTTGACCAGCCATTATTTTTTCTACATTAAGAACTTCCCAAGCTCTGGAAACAGCTCTGTGTTTCCCCTATTGTCTTTTTGCTAGCCAAAACAAATAAGCCAATTTAGGTAAGATCGTATACCTTCCAGTAGAGGCACTGTCAGGGACATGCTGGCCATAGCGCAGCGGATATGCAAAGACAGAGGCCATTGTGCATGCGTGGGCACAATTCCAATAAAACCCTTCCTGGCAGACATGTACATGCGATTACGCAGACGCCTATGTGCACACAACCCTTTAGCATTGGCGCCCAAAAGCCATATATAAGGATGGCAGATGCATCAGGACTTTGCTGTCTGATCTGCATCCTGTCCCTGACCCCAGCTTGCTAGACCTTGATTCTTCTTTATCTGCTTGATTCTCCGTTGCCAAACCTCTGCCTGAACTTTGACCATTCTTTGCTCGATGTGTCTGATGTACCTGATCTTCAATGTATAACCTATCTTGTCTGACTCTGCACCAGTCTCCTTCACTTGCTACAGCCTCTACGTACCTGCATCAGCAATACCCTGGCACCTGCAACCTGCCAGCATCTACAGCCCCCCTGCATTCACAATTCACAAGGTGCCTGCATCCATAACCTGCAGCTCTACTACCGCTGCTGGCTGCTTCACCTGCTACGGAGAACATTGCACGCACTCCTACCTCACTCGTTCTCGTGGCTGCTGTTGCAAACTCAGAGGTCCTTAAACCAGGGCTGTACGAGAGGCCTTCTTCTGCTTGTCAGACTCTACCTGACGGTATGTGACAGGCACACACAACACATATTAGTAGATTTGATTTTACTGGAATGCATTCCTATCTATCCTGGAGAATAAAGCCCTCTTGTACAATAACCCTTGGAAACTAACATAAAGACTTATTTTGGACAAGGCTGCATCCCACAAACCCACACCCTTCTTCCCTCCAAGTGACCAGTTTAAACTCTTTTTTGCCTTACGTTCTTATTATGAACATCTTTGGATTTTATTATGTTGTTGCAGATTACTAAATATACTTAATATACTGATTGAATTACACTCAATGTTCTAACCTACTTAATATTGTCCTTGTATCCTACATGGTTATTACTTTGATTTCAGGGTAGCACCCTCCTAGGTAGGTTGCTAAGATGATGATGGTACATTTTGTTATTTTTGGCTCCTCTTTAATCATTGGAGCAGCTGTTGATTTATTTGGGCTGTTCTAGATTTTACAGTCTGTATGTTTGATTGCTTCCCCCTGCATTCTGGAGGCTTCCAGAACACAGAGGGCTGGGGGAGGCAAACGGCAGATTGGATATTTGTGGTACTGCAGCCAATACCTGGGGAGGAGTGCCCAGTAGGTGGCTGGGGAGAAACATAAATACCTGGGGTGTGGAGCAGATCTCTACTTGTCCAGCTGGAGAAGTTCCACGGCTTGAGGGGCTCTGTCCCTCTGTGGCAGTTTTGCTGGAGTTTGCTGATGTTCATTGAGGTCCAAGCTGTGACAGAGCTGGGGGCCTGTTCCTAGTTATCTTTCGAGCTAACTAAGCAATCACATTTAAGGATCTGGTCTGGAGAACTCACTGGAGAGTGTTGGTTGGAACCTGGAAGGTGTGTAGCTGCCCTGTGGCATTGTGATTATTAACCCCTCCTTCACCAAAGAGTGTTTGGAGGACCTTAGCAGTTGTCCTGAGGCTTAGAGATGTCTGGAGGAAACTGAGGAGGTTCTGGAAAGACATTGTGGGAGTAGACCTGAGCTTAAGATACAGTAACTGTGTGCTACTTTTGAAGGATAGGTGCTAGCAGTAGTCCTTTCTGAGACAGCTCTTACAGGGTCTCAGTTCTGGCAATTCCTGTAAACCCCTGAAAAAAAGACTGTTTAGAGAAATCTAGCCTAGTCAAGAGTTACTATTCATTGCACCTTGATTATCCCATAACTTCACTCCTCTCAAATTCCAAGTTTTACAAGACTTTTCATTGGAGCCAGAGTGAATGGACTGTTGTTTGTGTGACTGGTGGCCTCTGCACTGTCTGGGAAAGAACCAGTCAGAATCAGCATCTCCTAAAGGGGTAGCGCTACTTGAATTATGAAATGACACAGTCAGCCCCATCAGGAAGCCCCACCAATACTGTAGGTAGAGGAACAGAACATTACTGAAACTTAAACTGGCATCAGTAATTTATCCCTTTAAATGATAAGGGCATCCCAGCCAAACACTTGTTCTATATGGTTTTTACAGTGCCATAGCCTGGGCAGATGTCATGGGAATAAACGCAAAAGCCACCTGTTCAAGATTGGGCCTTTCACATTGTCCTGTTAAATAACAATAAGGTCAAAATATGGTCACCTCTGTGTAATATAGGGCTAATTAAAGTTTCGTGATCAAACAAGGAAACGTTGCCAGGAAGATGGCAGTTTGTGTCACAGTCCGAAATGTCGACATTTCAATGTTTGGCACCTTATCATAGTTACACAACACCTGACAGTTAAATATTCTGAGGAACAAAGTAATGCAAATATTGGAAAGCAGTCAAGAGGTAGACTGCCATAAAAACTGTTGTTGTACCCAATACCTCAGAAGTGGTGTAATTTTGATACTGGAATAGACCTTGTGGTGAAAAGGGTGCTTCCATCTCTTGACTGGTCACAGTGTATATATAACATTGATAGGACATGTCGCCGGGATATCAACAAGCTTGTTTCAAAGTGAAAAGCTCTCTATTCTTGTATGATAATGTATTCAATTTTAATCACCCATGTATGTCTATTATGCAAACTACAGTGATCTCCAGCATCTAGAGCACCATTCTCAACCAGAGTTCTGTGGAACCCTAGGGTTCCTCCCAAGGTTGTTAGGGGTTTCCTGACCTGTGGCTAACTGACCTCCCATCTAATGGTGCCTGCATAGTTCCCAGTTTAAAGCCACTTGGCAAAGCGAGCGGTATGACTACAAGGATGTCATATTGGTCACCCCTGTAAGCGGGAAATAAATATCCTTTGATCTAAACCATTCCATTGTAGCTCTGGCTGTATGTTTAGGGCCATTGTCCTGCTGGAAGGTGAACCTCCGCCCCAGTCTCAAGCCGTTTGCAGACTAACAGGTTTTCTTCTAAGATTGCCCTGTATTTGGCTCCATCCATCTTCCCATCAACTCTGACCAGCTTCTCTTTCCCTGCTGAAGAAAAGCATTCCCACAACATGATGCTGCCACCACCGTGTTTCACGGTGGGGATGGTGTGTTCAGGGTGATGTGCAGTGTTAGTTCTTTGCCACACATAGTATTTTGATTTTAGGCCACAAAGTTCAATTTTGGTCTGTTCTGACCAGGGCACCTTCTTCCACATGTTTTCTGTGTCCCCCACATGGCTTCTCGCAAACTGCAAATGAGACTTCTTATGGCTTTCTTTTAACACAGGCTTTCTTCCTTCCACTCTTCCATAAAAGCCAGATTTGTGGAGTGCACAACTAATAGTTGTCCTGTGGACAGATTCTCCCACCTGAGCTGTGAATCTCTGAAGCTGCTCCAGAATTACCATTGACCTCTTGGCTGCTTCTCTTATTAATGCTTTCCTTGCCTGCAGGGCAGTCTTAATAGCATCATGGGCCCCTGGGCAATATAATGCTCTGGGGCCCCTACAATGATGACAGTGAAGGTAAACGGACATCAAGTAGATAGGAGGCAAACTGCCTCCCCTGTGTATCTATCACTCTCAGTGCCATCATGGGGGCCCCCAATTTCAGGGTAGCGACAAGCTGCTTTGGGGGAAGTGCAGGGGCCCCCGTGCAACTGGGGCCCCTGGGCAGTGCCCAGGTATGCCCTCTCGATAAGACAGCCCTGGGCACCCCCTCTCTGCGGCAGCTTACAGCCCCGGGGCGCGTTGCACCCGCCTAGGATCGGCCCTGATGGGGTCAAATGGGCACCTGGGGCCCCTGGACTGTGCCCAGGTGTGTCCACTGGATAAGACGGCCCTGCTTGCCTGGCCTGTCAGTTTAGGTGGACGGCAATGTCTTGGTAGATTTGCAGTTGTGCCGTTATCTGCATTTTCTGATGATGGATTGAACAGTGCTCTGTGAGATGTTCAAAGCTTGGGATATTTTGTTATAACCTAACCCTGCTTTAAACTTCTCCACAACTTTATCCCTGGCCTGTCTGGTGTGTTCCTTGGACTTCATGTTGCTGTTTGTTTACTAAGGTTCTCTAATAAACCTATGATGGCTTCAAAATTAATTTACTAATTAGGTAACTTCTGAAGGCAACTGATTCTACTAGATTTTAGTTAGGGGTTTCAGAGTAAAGGGGGCCATAATACAATTGCACACCACACTTTTCACATATTTATTTGTAACATTTTCTTTCTACTTCACAATTGTGTGCTACTTTGTGTTGGTCTATCACATAAAATCCCAATAAAATACATAAATGTTTTTGGTTGTAACATGACAAAATGTTGAAAATTTCAAGGGATATAAATACTTTTTCAAGGCACTGTATGTAATTTGGCAACACATCCTTTAAAAATATTAAAATAAAAAATATACTTATTTGACCAAAAAAGTGTTGTGGGATGGAATCTGCACACGGTCCAAAATGCATGTTACAGCACAGTGGTAAGCAGGGCCGGATTCCCGACAAGGCCACAGAGGCCAGGCAGTGGGTGCAGGGGCGGGGCCGGTTGTAACACACAGTGGGAGACTGCTGTGTCACGGAGCTCGCTGTGAAAAGTTTGGCTGTGATAAAAGTCCCGCCTTCCTTCTAGACTAGACCAGCTTGTGTGATAGAGGCAGTGTTCTGTCTATCACACAAGCTGGTCTAGAAGGAGGGCGGGACTGTTATCACAGCGGGCCCAAACTTTTCACAGTGAGCTCCGTGACACAGCAGGAGATGCCTGATGTGGGTAATGCACACACTGACTGGTGAGGCTACATTATTTGGCATAGTAAGGCTGCAATGATGGTGAGGGGGGCTGTAATGATGGTGAGGGGGGCTGTAATGATTGTGAGGGGGGCTGCAATGAGGGCACAGTAAGACAGCAATAATGGTGAGGGAGGCTGCAATGAGGGCAAAGTAAGGCGGCAGTGATGGTGAGGCGGCAATTATGGGCACGGTAAGGTGGCAATGATGGGCAAAGGATGAGTCTTCCATGCTATCTTTAATCCCAGACAACTTAAAGAGCATTAAGAAATATATTTTTTACTATATGACAACAGCAGCTAGAACAATAATAGCTTGTAACTGGAGAATATAGTAGAGTGGATATGTGAAATGAACGAAATACAATATATGGAAAGGCAGATCAGAGAAGAACGATATATAAATAGTCAAATGCCAGTAATATGGCAAAAATGGGATGCATTTCGGCACTCAGAAGGAATGAAACAATACATATAAAGGAAAAACAGGTAAAATAACTGAAGGAGGACAGAGAAACGAGAGGGAAGAGGGAAGGGAATTTTTTTTTTTTTTTTCTGAGTGTATGAGGAGGAGTTTGGAAACGGGTATGGATGAATGCTGAATATGTTTTAATGATAAAGTAATTTGTATTCAATAAGATTTGGTATATTGAATGGATTATTTGAATAATGTATACTGTAAACAAACCTAAATTTAATAAAAAATAAATTGAAAATAAACAATGATGGGCACGGGTTGGGGGACCTTCAGGTTTTTTTTGGCGGGCGGGGGGGCGGCATTTGAAGGACCCGGCCTTGGGCCCACAAAGGGAGTAAATCTGGGCCTGATGGTGAGTAGAACTCTGACCCATATTAGCCAGATCTACAAGATTCTACTCCAATCTACTGAGACGACCAAAATCGACCAATACATAATGCTGATCGATTTACTGAGTGTATTTTCACTATAAACTTGCACAACTACATCAAGCAACACTGTATCCTCTTTCCAGATCTTCAATGTAAATTGGTACATAATACAGTGATTCCTCTTTCTTTTTAATTAAAACTCTTCTTCCGGTTCCATCACTGACTAATACTAATATAAGTACTAATAATAGGCTTCCATTCTTCCATTGGCTAATACTAAGTATAACACTAATAATAAACTTTCCCACTGCATCATGGGTCCCTTGATCTGTGATATCAGAAGCTGTAGACATGCTACAAGAAACTGTCAGAGGCTGTGAGTATACTACAGGAATCTGTGAATATGCTACTAGAGACTGTCAGAGCAAAGGAAGGAAATTCTCAGGCAATATGAATGAATAATAACCACGTGTTATCAGAGGCATGTTTTAACCACTTCAGCTCCGAAAGGTTTTACCCACTTCCTGACCAGGCCATTTTTTGCAATACAGCACTGCGTTTCTTTAACTGACAATTGTGCGGTCATGGGGCGCTGTACCCAAATAAAATGTGTTATTTATTTCCCACAAATAAAGATTTATTTTGGTGGTATTCGATCACCTCTGCATTTTTTATTTTTTGCGTTATAGACAAAAAAATACCTAAAATTTTGAATAAAAAACAATAGGCCAGATTCATAAAAGAGATACAACGGCGTATCTCCTGATACGCCGTCGTATCTCTGAGATCTCTGAGATACGAAGGTCGTATCTATGCGCCTGATTCATAGAATCAGGTTACGCATAGATCTCCCTAAGATCTGACAGGTGTAAGCGACTTACACCGTCGGATCTTAGGCTGCAATTCTAGGCCGGCCGCTAGGTGGCGATTCCATTGCAGTGGGCGTAGAATATGCAAATGACTAGTTACGCCGATTCACGAACGTACACTTTGCCCGTCGCTGTAAATTTACGTCATTTCCGTAGAGATACGCGTCGTAAAGATAAACAAGCCCCCTAGGTGGTCTAGCCAATGTTAAGTATGGCCGTCGTTCCCGCGTCGAAATTATAAATTTCACGTCATTTGCGTAAGTCGTCCGTGAATAGCGCTGGACGCCATTTACGTTAACGTCGAAACCAATGACGTCCTTGCGACGACGTTTTTTTTTTTTTTTTTTTTTTTTTTTTTAAGTGTATTTTTGTGCGTGAACTCGAGAGAGAGGAGCCGGACTGCAGGAGTTGGGAGTAGGCAGACCCTCCCCCCGGAGGCAATCGCCATCCTTCTCCATGCCCCTAGTGGCAATGGCGGGTGTGAAGGGGGGCCTCCCACTCACCCCACCCTACCTGCTCCTCTTGGGAGCCCAACTGGGGCCCAACGGGACCCCAATGGGGCAGAGGGACTCCCCCTATGAGGGAGTGAGGGGGCCTAGCCCACCCAGCCAGCCCCGTAGGTCCTTCGCCTCTCTTTATTTTTAGGAGACCGCATGGCCAAAGTGCATGTGTTTTAAACCAATTTTGTGTGCGTGCAAGTGTGGTGGTTTTTTTGTGGGGGGGGGTGTGGGCGTACTAAGCACAGGCGTACCTTGCATAGCACACCCACCGGGAGCCGGGCTGAGACCACCAAACTCAATTCACATGTAGCCGAGACCGGGATCCGAACCCTTGGCTGCAGAGGTGAATGGCTTGTCAGCGCAGTGCCAATCACGTTGAGCCACCACAGCTCCCTTCTTGCGACGACGTTTAGCGCAATGCACGTCGGGAAATTTTAGGAACGGAGCATGCGTCCCTGCCCCATTTAATTAGGCGGGCTTGCGCCGGGCGGATTTACGCTACGCCGCCGCAACTTTACAGGCAAGTGCTTGCCCGTAAAACTTGCGGCGGTGTAACGTAAATGTAATACATTACGCCGCCGCAGAGTAAGTCGATTCTACCTGAATCTGGCCCAATATTTTTTACTTTCTGCTATAAAACATTTCCCCCCAAAAAATTTAAAAAATCGAATTTCTTAATTTGTTTGGGCCAATATGTATACTGCTACATATTTTTGGTAAAAAAATAAAAAAATAAAATAAGCGTATATTAAATGGTTTGCACAAAAGTTATCGCGTCTACAAACAAATGGGATAGATTTAAAGCATTTTTATTTTTAGCGGGGCTGCGACATTGCAGCGGACAAATTGAACACTAAGTGACACTTTTTGGGTACTAGTGACACCAATACAGTGATCAGTGCTAATGCAATGCACAGTATAAATTACACTGGCAGGGAAGGGGTTACACCAGGGGTGATCAAAGGGGTTAAGTGTGTCCCTGGGAGGTGCTTACTAACTGCATGGTGGAAACACTGGAGGAAAAGAGAGAGCTAGCTGATAGCTGAAACACAAGATCTCTCTTTTGCTCCCTGACAGATCAGTGGTCTGCCTTGTTTACATAGGCAGACCGCTGCTCCATCTCTCATCTGGGCGATCGGCGGGTCGCATCGGCCATCGCAGGTGCTGGATTTGCCGATTGGCTCCCACAGCAGATGCGGCGCGCACGTACTCCCCCTACACCGCGCGCACAAGATCATGTACAGAATCAAAATCACGTTGTGTTTTTTTCACACAAATGGAGCTTTCTTTTAGTGCCATTTGATCACCACTGCTTGTTTTTATTTTTAGTGTTACAAATGAAAAAAGACCAAAAAAAAAAAACAATATTTTTTACTTTCTGCTATAAAACATATCCAATAAAAAGTTTTACAAAATGAATTTCTTCCTAAACGTATGCATTCTGCTACATATTTTTGGTTAAGAAAAAAAAATCCCAATAAGCCTATATTGATTGGTTTGCACAAAAGTTATAGGGCCAGATTCAGATACACTTAATATTGCGCTGCGTAATTGAAATACTCTACACTGCCGTATTTCACCAGGCTCTACACCGAATCCTGGTAGATTTTTGCCCATACACTACGGCGGCGTAGTCTATTTCTCGCCGCATAATCGAAATACGAGATTGGGGGGCGTGAAGCATTTAAATTAAGCGCGTCCCCACAGCGATCGAACTGCGCATGCTCCGTTCAGAAATTTCCCGCCGTGCATTGTGCAAAATCACGTCGTTACGTCATTCGTTGTTTGAGTAGCGTCGTTTACGAACATTCCTATTCCCGGACGACTTACGTAAAAAATAATAAAAGACGTCGGAAAACGTAGAAATTCGACGCAGGAACGACGGCAATACTTAAAGGGGTGTTCCAGCCAAAATTGTGTTTATTAAAAGTCAGCAGCTACAAAAAGTGTAGCTGCTGGCTTTTAATAAACACTCACTTACCTGCTCCTGCGTTCCAGCGACGCGCCGACCGCGGCTCCGCTCCTCTCCCCCCCCTCCCCAGCCGGCGTCTCCATCTCGACTGTGGGCACCCAGCCATGACAGCCTTCGGCTTCACGGCCGGGCACCCACTGCGCATGCGCGAGCCGCACTGCGCATGCGCGCGCGGCTCGCCGCTGATTGGAGAGGCGATCGCATGGGACCTGTCAGTGTCCCATGTGATCGCCTACAGGGAGGGGCTGGTGTAGGCGATTAAGGCTTAATCGCCTAACCAGCCCCTCGGCGGAAGCAGGAAGTGGGACAGGAAGTCCCACTCCTACTGAAGCCCCCACCCCCCCCCCAAAAAAAATTACATGCCAAATGTGGCATGTAAGGGGGTGAGGAGTGGAACAAGAGGAAGTTCCAAATTTGGGTGGAACTCCTCTTTAACATGGGCTGTCTAATATTAGACGAGCAAAAAGCTGGTATAGTGTTACGTAAAAAAAAGATGACTAAAGGTGCCGTAAGAGATTGCGATTGAAGATCGTAATTTCTGGGATCGCCGGCAAAAGCTCATTAGCATACCCCGACACGGAAAACGACGGGAAGTCCACCCAGTGGCCGCAATTTTATTGCAGTGTAGATCCGAAGGCGTACGAACACGTAATTCAGTCGAATTGAAGCCTGCAGCCGTCTATTCATGGTTTGAGGTTTCCTAAAAAACGCGCGTAATTTGAAATTACTCCAGTCTAACACTAGTTAGACAGGCGTAATCGTTCTGTGAATCTGGCCCTTAGCGTCTACAAACTATGGTGTGTATAATATACTAGAATTTGTATTTATTAATTTTTATACTAGTAATGGCGGTGATCAGTGACTTATAACTGAACTGCGATACTATGGCAGGCAATTTGACACTAACTGACACTTTTGACACTTTTTAGGAACCAGTGAAACTAAGGCTGGATTCTCTTTTATTAAAAATATTTTTACACGTTTTCCATTTTAAACTTACTTTATTGCTATCACAAGTCTCTTATTGTCTCTTAGACCCCAGATGTCTTTCCTGCCTTCCAAAGCAGCATCAGTTACACTAGCCAAGGAATGACAGCGGTGAACCAGCAGTGACAAAATCATTGTTGCTTTCGGGTTCATTTTTCACAGAGGAATTCAGGCAATGGATGGTCCTCAATCTTCTTTGTATGTATATATTTCAGACATTTACAAGGATCCCAAGATTCCTTGGGAGGAACAGAAGAGCCACTAGAGGAAGGGGGGTGGACAGTCATTCTTACTACCAGCTATGAGCAGTGGCAAAATGATAGGGGTCGCTGAGTGCGCCATGGCGACCGGGCCCCTTGCTGTAGGGGGCCCTCGAGGGCCCCCTGTATACAGTGCTTTGAGGGGAGAAACTGAGACGAGCTCCCGATCCCAGGCCGAGCTGTAATCTGCACTGTGCGGGGAGCTCGTCACATTCATTACAATGTAAAAGCACAGTGTGTGTGCTCTTTGTCTCCACCTACAGTGCAGTGCCGGCAGGAAGCTAAGGTAAGACTGCCGTTTTTATCTACTGTGTGTGTGTGTGTGTTTATATGTGTGTGTGTGTGTGTTCATGTGTGTGTGTTCATATGTGTGTGTGTTCATAATTGTGTGTGTGTGTGTGTGTGTTTATATGTGTGTTTATGTGTGTGTGTGTGTGTGCACAGTGGGTGCATTTGACGGGCACAGTGGGTGCGTTTGACGGGCACAGTGGCTGCGTTTGACGGGCACAGTGGCTGCGTTTGACGGGAACAGTGGCTGCATTTGACGGGCACAGTGGCTGCATTTGACGGGCACAGTGGCTGCGTTTGACGGGCACAGTGGCTGCTTTTAAAGGGGGCACAGTGGCTGCGTTTGACGGGCACAGTGGCTGCTTTTAAAGGGGGCACAGTGGCTGCGTTTGACGGCACAGTGGCTGTGTTTGACGGCACAGTGGCTGCATTTGATGGGAACAGTGGCTGCATTTGACGGGAACAGTGACTGCGTTTGAGGGGCACAGTGGCTGGGTTTGATGGGCACAGTGGCTGCGTTTGACGGGCACAGTGGCTGCTTTTGACGGCACAGTGGCTGCATTTGATGGGAACAGTGGCTGCGTTTGATGGGCACAGTGGCTGCGTTTGACGGGCACAGTGGCTGCTTTTGAGGGGCACAGTGGCTGCGTTTGAGGGGCACAGTGGCTGCGTTTGATGGACACAGTGGCTGCTTTTGACGGGCACAGTGGCTGCTTTTGACGGGCACAGTGGCAGCATTTGATGGGCACAGTGGCTGCTTTTGACGGGCACAGTGGCTGTGTCTGATGGGCACAGTGCCTGCGTTTGATGGGCACAGTGAGACTGCAATTTTTTTTTAAAGAATTTTTCAGTTTGCTTGCGCCCCCCAAAAATGTTGAGCACCAGCCACCACTGGTTTATATGTAAGAAGCAAACAAAAGGACAGGCGCCAATAAATAAAACTGCTGAACTTTTAATGAAAAAATAACACAAAAGCACTCACATGGTAAATGAAGTTCACAGGCATAGAGTAAAATGAGGGTCTGCATGGATCGTCACGCCAGCCGAGGGTGAGTAGCGTCTCAGAGGAAACATCCAGCTAACATCTGCTGTGCTGGGGAAGCAATACCAGCAACAATGAGCCCGGAGGTGTCCCGATGTTAATATGTCAGCAAGAGGAGCTGGAACGCATTCTGGAGCACAAACTGAGAAGCTATAGTTGCGGCTTGGCGAGGGGGGATGACGTCATCACGCAATACCTCAATGATGCGACACGTTTCCGTGCAATTGCAGTGTGATGAATTCATCACACGGCAATTGCACGGAAACGCGTCGCATCATTGAGGTATTGCGTGATGACGTCATCCCCCCTCGCCAAGCCGCAACTATAGCTTCTCAGTTTGTGCTCCAGAATGCGTTCCAGCTCCTCTTGCTGACATATTAACATCGGGACACCTCCGGGCTCATTGTTGCTGGTATTGCTTCCCCAGCACAGCAGATGTTAGCTGGATGTTTCCTCTGAGACGCTACTCACCCTCGGCTGGCGTGACGATCCATGCAGACCCTCATTTTACTCTATGCCTGTGAACTTCATTTACCATGTGAGTGCTTTTGTGTTATTTTTTCATTAAAAGTTCAGCAGTTTTATTTATTGGCGCCTGTCCTTTTGTTTGCTTCTTACATGTTCATTGGAGCATTGCTTCGGCTCCCCACACAAGGCTGCCTCTCATCCAAAAAACTGGGACTCACCATCAAGCTTGTTACAGCTTATAGGACTTTGCACTGAGGACGGTCTAAATGACAGTAGGTTCCTGTTTGCGCCAATATTGTGTATATTTGTATACCACTGGTTTATATGTGTGTGCATATGTGCATTTATATATATGTATATAAACAGTGTATGTGTATGTATGTGTGTTTACATGACCCCCTATATGTGTACAATCAGAACCGATTTTTTATTTTTTTGCTTGTTCATAGTACTAGCAAAAAATGCTGTTCCACTAAAAAGCAATCAATGCTCAGATCGCTTTTCAGAGGCATTTGACAGCTGGTAAAGAGGCAATGTGTTGCCTCCTGACTGCCTGTTTTAACCCCTTAAATGCATCATCACTAAGCTGCAATGCACACAGTTGCAGGGTGGTTGCAGTGCAGCCCCATTCACCTACGGCAGTGATAGCGAACCTTGGCACCCCAGATGTTTTGGAACTACATTTCCCATGATGTTCATGCACTTTGCAGTGTAGTTGAGCATCATGGTAAATGTAGTTCCAAAACATCTGTGTTGCCAAGGTTCACCTTCACTCACCTAAGAGTATACTTCAAGGGTGCCCTGGCTGGAAAAATATTGAGAAACACTGGCATAGAGGAACCAATCTCTCCATTTTCCTCCTGCAGCCGCTGAATGCCTGCGGGAGGGAGAGGAGGAGAAGCAGGCGGAATGGAGAAATCGGTTCCTTTGTATGCAGCCACGCACTTGCGACCGGGTCCTGTTGTTCCGCCACCGTGCTCGGAGAAAAGAGCCCTGTCCAGGGGGTCAGGGGGGCCCTTCATGGTTTCTTGCATCGGGGCCCTGAAGGTTCTAGTTACGCCACTGGCTATGAGCTTGTTTTAACCACTTCAATACTGTTTTTTGATCTAGACAGCTTTCTTTTGGTGGTATTTTTTTACTAAACAAACAAAAATAGAATTAAAACAGAGTTCCGCCTATTTTTTTTATTTTTTTATTTTAAAGTCAGCAGCTACAAATACTGCAGCTGCTGACTTTTAAAATAAGGGCACTTACTTGTTCAGGGTGCCCGCGATGTCAGCCCCTGATGCCGATCTGTCCCTCGGCTCTCGGGTGGAGGCGCCGCCATCTTCGGTAAGGGAATAAGGAAGTGAAGCCTTGGGGCTTCACTTCCTGGTTCCTTACTGTGAATTTGCGACTCGCGCTGCGCGATCCCACTGCTCCCTGCTGTCTTCTGAGACCTGTGTGTCTCTCAGAAGACAGCGGGGGGGGACAGAGAAGGCGCTGGAAGTGGCATAGATACCCATGGGTGGCTTGGGTATCTATTTTTGGAAGTGGGAGCAAAATACCTGTATTAGACTCAGGATTCTGAAAAGTGGAAGTTTCATTTTTGGGTGGAACTTCGCTTTAACATTAAAAAAAAAAAGTTTTTCATTTTGTAAATATGTACTTTTTTACTTCCACTGATGAGACTGCCCTGATGGGCATTGATAGGCTGCACTGATGGGCACTCATGGGCACTAATAGGCGGCACTGATGGGTACTACATGCACTGTTTAGGAGATATTCCAGTGAGCAGTAGCCAGTGACATCACCAGCGCATGCGCTCTGAAGGAACAGCATACCCATGCTTGTGGTCATTGTTTGTTCACTGTTTATGGACTTATATATTAGCGCTGCAACATTTTCTGTTTTAACATACCCGTGCCGTTCCTCCAGAGCTATGTGCCACGGCCGAGACTCCCAGGTGCCCATTCAAGTGGCCACAGCCCGCGAACCTGGAAGGTAGATTGGGTAAAGATGGAAGCCTCTGCAGCAGTGACAGCTCGCCACTGAAAAACTTTGTTTTAAGGTAAGTCTTTCATAATGTGATGGTATGCTATGCATACTAGCACATTATGGCTTTACCTAGCAGGCAGAATTAAAAAAAAATATATATTTTGTATGTTTACTACCACTTTAACCACTTAAGGACCCCTTCACGCCGATATACTTCGGCAGAATGGCACGGCCTGGCATGTACCTGTACGTGATCCTTTAAGCCCAGCCATAGGGTCGCGAACACGCCGCTGGTGGCGCGCTTGCAACCCAGTCCGAAGCACCGTGACAGCGCCCACGGGACCAGTGGACCCGATCGCTGCCGGTGTCCCGCGATTGGTCACCGGAGCTAAAGAACGGGGAGAGGTGAGTGTAAACACACCTTCCCTGTTCTTCGTTGTGGCAGTGTCATTGATCGTCTGTTCCCTGATATAGGGAAAGACGATCAATGACGTCACACGTTCAGCCCCGCCCCCATACAGTTAGAAACACATATGAGGTCACACTTAGCTCCTACAGCACCCCCTAGTGGTTAACTCCTAAACTGCAATTGTCATTTTCACAGTAAACAATGCATTTTTATAGCACTTTTTGTGTCTAAAGTGTCCGATGTGTCCGCCATAATGTCGCAGTCATGAAAAAATCGCCGATCGCCGCCATTAGTAGTAAAAAAAAAAATATTAATAAAAATGCAATAAAACTATCCCCTATTATATAACGCTATAAATTTTGCGCAAACCGATCGATAAACGCTTATTGCAATTTTTTTTTTACCAAAAATAGGTAGAAGAATACATATCGGCCTAAACTGAGGAAAACATTTTTTTTTTTATATATTTTTTTATAATTTTTGCTCTATTTTTGTTTATAGCGCAAAAAAATAAAAACCGCAGAGATGATCAAATAACACAAAAAAAAAGCTCAATTTGTGGGGAAAAAAGGACGCCAATTTTGTTTGGGAGCGACGTCGCACGTGCAATTGTCAGTTAAAGCGACTCAGTACAGAATTGCAAAAACGGGGCCAGGTCCTTAACCTGCATAATGGTCCGGATTAAAAAAAGGCAAACTGGTAACTGGATTGGTCTACAAGCCTGCTAGATATCTAAAAGGTTTTGCAGAATTTCTCCTCTCGGATCAGTATTGTTTCCCTCTAAATATTCCAGTTGTGAGTCTTCCTGCTTCATAGCTTAGCATAGTTAATGATTACAATGGAATTTACAACATTTTAAGGACACTACAAGTTTTCTCAGGAAATGTACATGTCATACATCTTTTTGATAAACATAACCGATAGCACGATAGTAGGTTAAAAAAAATAGAATTGAAGTCTGTTTGTACAGAACAAGGTTTTAAAATGAATATCCGTGTTTCAACACAAAGAAAGATATTGCAGATTATTGGAACATGAGATCTTGTATTTACTCAAAGCTGGGACACAATATGAGCATACAAAGCTGATTTCCTTTCCAAAGGAAGAAAAAAGTTATTTCCTTATACTGTATGAACCACAGGCCATACTGACCGGCGGAGGCTCTTTACCACGTGATCAGCCGTGTCCAATCATGGCTGATCACGATGTAAACTGGAAGAGCCTTTGATCGGCTCTTCCACACTCGCGTCTGACAGATGCGAGTAGAGCAGAGCCGATCGGCGGCTCTCCTGACAGGGGGGTATACGCTGATTGTTTATCAGCATAGCCCCCCCTCGAATGCCCACACTTGACCTCCAGGACCACCAAGGAAGGGGGCAACGTGGATGACCAGGTATGTACCACATGGCCATCCACATGTTAAAAAAGTATTTGCAATAGATGCCAATCAGTGTCCACAAATGGGCACTGACTGGCAACATGGGCACAACATAGGAAACATTTAAAAAAGTGATGCCCAGCAATGCCACCATCAGTGCCACCCCTCAGTGTCCATCAGTGCCACCTTTCAGTGACCATCCATGCCCATCTGTGCCCACCTATCAGCACCCATCTGTACCACCTATCAGTGCCACCCATAAGTACCCATCAGTGCCGCCTATGAGTGCCCATCATTGCCGCCTATCAGTGCCCATGAGTGCCGCCTGTCAGTGACCATCATCAGTGCCACCTTTATCAGTGCCACCTTATCGGTGCCCATCAGTGCCGTCTTATCAGTGCAGCAATATCCGTGCCCGTAATTGAAGAAGAAAATGTATTTATTTAAAATATATATTTTTTTAGTTGTTGCACAAAAAATAAAAATCGCAGAGGTGATCAAATACCACCAAAAGAAAGCTCTATTTGTGGGAACAAAATGATAAAAAAATTGTTTGGGTACAGTGTAGCATGACCGCGCAATTGTCATTCAAATTGCGACAGCGCTGAAAGCTGAAAATTGGCTTGGACAGGAAGGTGCGTATGTGCCTGGTATGGACGTGGTTAAAAAAGTATTTTCAGTTTTAAGGCACCGCAGTCCAAAGTTTGATTCACATTAAGGTGTGTTGCAGAACACGTGCAATATCACACTCATTCCTGTCACACAGACAAATGCTTAATTCTTAATAGCTCTCCACACATTGGAAAACGTGGGTTGCTTTTGCTGTAGTGCAAAAAATAAAAAAAGGTTGGGGACTTACCAGCATTTACCCTGCATTTTTGTGTGTATGGAAGCCCATTGAAATGAATGGGCTGCCCTACATGCAGCATGCAGCCCCACAGATGTGAATCAAGGGCTTGTAGAGGGGTGGTAAAACCACATGGTTGAGCTGTTTTTACCACCCCCAACTTCTCCACCTTTAGCTGCAGAGTAGGGATGAGCTTCGTGTTCGTGCCGAACCTATGTTCGACTCGAACATCGACCGTTCGTCGAAATTCGAACAAAACGGGTCGTTCGCGCCAATTTCGAGTGATGCACCACGGCCCATATTTGTGCGCTGATGATTGGCCAAGCATGCATTATGACCCGCATGCTTGGCCAATTACAGTGCCGTCAGTACAGAGAGCCATAATTGGCCAAAGCCAGGGTGGCTTTGGCCAATTATGGATCAGGGAGTTTAGTACACGCCCCACACTATAAAAGGCTGCCTGCAGGTCGACCTTGTGTAGTGTGTTCCGGCGCTGTTTGAGAATAGATCAGTCAGAGAGAGTGTCATTTTTTCTAGGTAGATAGAGCAGGCAGGCAGGCAGGTTAGTGAGTTAATGTTTTGTATTACCATTATTATTTAAAGCGGTATTTCACCCTAAACATAATATCTCCCATGCGATCCAGCATACTGGCGTCAGCGCCAGTATGCTGTTTTTTTTTTTTTTTAATAGCACACTTACTGTATTATTGTAGAATTCCTTTTCTGTCCCCCGTGGTGGACGGCGCCAGTATAGCGCGTCACATCTTCCTAAAATACCCGATATGCACTCGGGTAATCTCGGCGAAAATGCGGCGCCTGCGCACAGACCTAGGAGCTGACTGCGCAGGCGCCGTATTTCTCCGAGTCCTACGGCTATGGCGCGTCACGCCCTCCGAAATAGGACTCGGAGAAATACGGCGCCTGCGCAGTCAGCTCCTAGGTCTGTGCGCAGGCGCCGCATTTTCGCCGAGATTACCCGAGTCCATATCGGGTATTTTAGGAAGATGTGACGCGCTATACTACAGCCGTCCACCGCGGGGGACAGAAAAGGAATTCTACAATAATACAGTAAGTGTGCTATTAAAAAAAAAAAAAACTGGCGCTGACGCCAGTATGCTGGATCGCATGGGAGATATTATATTTAGGGTGAACCTCCGCTTTAACTTATTTTTTCAAAAAAGTCCACTTTCAAGTTTTATATTAATATACCCAGCTTTTAATAACATTATATATCGTTATCCATATTCTATCTCAATTCCCGATATATTTGTTCAAACTGCCATAATGCTGTTCTTTCAGTTTTTGTCGTTATAATTGTAATTGTTTATATAGCCGTTTAAACCGCTGTAATGTCGTACTAGTTCCTGTTGTCATCCCGTCCGTCTTGTGTGTGTATGTGTGTTCCAACCAATCACTGTCATTCCGCCCATATATTACATGTCTGTGTTGCACGGACTCTATGGATCTGACGAAACAGCTGGCGCTGTGAAACGCGTAATCCGATTGGCTGCTCGGGACTCCAACGTCACTTCCGGTGCGACGACGCTACGCTGCGCTCCAAGGTGGAACGCACGCCGCATCTGCCTGTCCTTCCTGGTATCTACGACTCGTATAACACCCGTAGCTCTCAGCCCTTGAACGAAGGATTATACCGGAGAACAACGGCGGTGACTCCCGACTAACAGCGCTATTAAGGCTCCTCATTTATCTAGTTTTGTGAGTAGTCATTTTAATGTTTTAAACTTATGGTGAAATAAATATCAACTTGCTGCACTTAGATTGGCGCATCTCTTCTATGTTTAGTGAGTTAATGTTACAGTGTGTAGAGGATATATATACATCCTAGGAGTTGTACATATATTTATACACTGTAGAGCTTAGCTAGATTAGTTCTTCCTAATTTACTGGCAGGTAGTTGATTGTACTAGCTGCAGTATTCTCACGTGGTGTATTGCCTGTGTCCTCTGCAGGCATACTATAGACACCCAGCAGGTACAATATGTAAAGGAAATTCATTTTTTATTTTATTTAAGCATCATTAAAATTACTGGTCCAGGAGCAGTGATTTTAATGATGCTTAAAAAAAAAAAAAAGAAAGAAAAATTCCTTTAAATATTGTACCTGCTGGGTGTCTATAGTTTGCCTGTGAAAACATCTTTGAGAACCCGGATCTTGCCCGAGGGAACATGTATCAATGGAATTTTTATTTAAAAAATAGTCGCTTTTTCTGGAGCAGTGTTTTTAATAATGCTGCATCATTAAAATCACTGCTTCAGAAAAAACGACCGTTTTTAAAATAAAAATTCCATTGATACATGTTCCCTCGGGCAAGACCCGGGTTCTCAAAGATGTTTTCCGACAATAACTTGCATATGGGGCTTTAAAATGAACATATTTGAATTTGAACGTTCGAGTCCCATGGACGTCAATGGGGTTCTAAATGTTTTTGTGTGAACGTTCGGTCCGTTCGAAGGTTCTGGTGCGAACCAAACGCAAGGGTGTTCGGCTCATCCCTACTGCAGAGGCAGCAGCTGGGGGTGTACACATGCTGTGGCTGCAACTGGAGGTATACCGAGGGTGAATGGGGCTGCACTGAAACTACCCCGCAACCGTGTGCATCACACGGTTGCGATGTAGTGATGCTGCATTTATGGGCTTAAAACAGGTGGTGAGGAGGCAACATAATGCCTCTTTACCGCTTGTCAAATGCCTCTGAAATGCGATCTGTGCATGGATTGCTTTTCAGAGGAGCAGCAGTCTGTGATCACCGCGCTGCACACCCCGGCAGGGCGCGCAAGAGCGGCCGTTCTGGGACGCTGTCATTTGATGGTGGGCAGGCGGCAACTAGTCAATGCATCCATAGAATCATTTTAAGCTATGTAGGGGGTTTTTCACTGTCAGGGCGATACAGATGGGGAACTCTCTTCCACAATTGGTGGTGTCTGCGGGAAACATGTATGTTTTTGAAAGACTCTTGGACGTGCATCTTAAAAAAACACAACATTCAGGGATAGGGGAAATAATTATCGACACTGAATACATGTACACCTACACAGGTTAAACTGGATAGACTATTGTCTTTATTTAACCTTACCTACTATGTCATGTATAAAAGACAATTAGCGGCACCTACCTTAAGTGTTATGTGCTATAAATAAACTATAAAGTTTACTAATTAATACTCCACAGCTGCTGTACACTTCCAGTGAGTTTACCTCACCATGCAACATTAGAGTTGTCCCGATACCGATACCAGTATCGGGACCGATACCGAGTATTTGCGGGAGTATTTGTACTCCCGCAAATACCCCCGATGCCTAAATAGAATACTTGCCCCCCCCGCCGCCGTATATCGTAAAGCCGCCACCGCCGCGTTAAGCACCGTGCGGCGAACATTACAGGCACCTTTAGTTTGAATAGCTGTTTTCCCCGCCGCGTATAGACACTCCCCCTTGCTCGGGATTGGACGGATCTGTCAAATCCCGAGCAAGGGGGAGTGTCCTTTACTCGGCGCGGCAGGGAAAACAGCTATTCAAACTAAAGGTGCCTGTAATGTTCGCCGCACGGTGATTAACGCGGCGGCGGTGGCATCATCATCATCAGGTACGGGGGACATGGCTACATATGTTTGGGGACATGGCTGCATATGTGGGGGGACATGGCTGCCTTTATGTGGGGGACATGGCTGCCTTTATGTAGGGGACATGGCTGCATATATGGGGGGACATGGCTGCATATGTGGGGGGACATGGCTGCATATGTGGGGGGACATGGCTGCATATGTGGGGGGACATGGCTGCATATGTGGGGGGACATGGCTGCATATGTGGGGGGACATGGCTGCATATGTTTGGGGACATGGCTGCATATGTTTGGGGACATGGCTGCATATGTGGGGGGACATGGCTGCCTTTATGTGGGGGACATGGCTGCCTTTATGTGGGGGACATGGCTGCCTTTATGTAGGGGACATGGCTGCATATATGGGGGGACATGGCTGCATATGTGGGGGGACATGGCTGCATATGTGGGGGGACATGGCTGCATATGTGGGGGGACATGGCTGCATATGTGGGGGGACATGGCTGCATATGTGGGGGGACATGGCTGCATATGTTTGGGGACATGGCTGCATATGTTTGGGGACATGGCTGCATATGTTTGGGGACATGGCTGCATATGTGGGGGGACATGGCTGCCTTTATGTGGGGGACATGGCTGCCTTTATGTAGGGGACATGGCTGCATATATGGGGGGACATGGCTGAATATGTGGGGGGACATGGCTGCATATGTGGGGGACATGGCTGCATATGTTTGGGGACATGGCTGCATATGTGGGGGGACATGGCTGCATATGTTTGGGGACATGGCTGCATATGTTTGGGGACATGGCTGCATATGTGGGGGGACATGGCTGCATTTGGGGACACATTTAAAAAAAAGTATCGGTATTCGGTATCGGCGAGTACATAAAAAAAAGTATCAGTACTTGTACTCGGTCCTAAAAAAGTGGTATCGGGACAACCCTATGCAACATATAAAATAAAATGAAAAATATAAGTGCAGCGCTAATAATCTATCATGTAAAATATCCAGTGATATCAAATCATATTCAAATAAATAAATCTATATAATAAAGTTCATATGCTGAAACTTTTCTGCGTTGAATTATTGTGACTTCTCAATCCATATATCATCCACCCTGGGCTGTCTTAATAGCACCATGGGCCCCTGGGCAAAGTTATGCTCTGGGGCCCCTACAATGATGACAGTGCAGGTAAACAGACATTATGGGCCAGATCCACAAAACTTTTACGGCGGCGTATCTGGAGATTTCTGGTAATTTCAAATCTCCGCCGTCGCATCTTTACGGCGATTCTGAAAGGCGGTTACGCCTACATTTTACCAAGATACGACCGGCGTAAGTCTCTTATGCCATCGTATCTTGGTTGCATATTTACGCTGGCCTCTAGGGGCGCTTCCGTATATTTTCCGCGTCGAATATGCAAATGAGCTAGATACACCGATTCACGAACGTACTTGCGGCCGGCGGATTTTTTTTACGTAGTTTGCGTAAGGCTGTTTCCGGCGTAAAGTTACCCCTGTTATAAAGAGGCGTATGCAATGTTAAGTATGGACGTCAGAACATGGTTGAATTTTCCGTCGTTTACGTCGTTTGCGTAAAACCAATGAGTATTTGCGCTGTAATTTTGCGCATGCGCACTGGGATACGTCCACGGACAGGGCATGCGCCGTTCGTTAGAAACGTCTTTTACGTGGGGTCATGGTTGACGCCCACTCCAAGCCTACTTTGAATTACGCGGGCTTACGCCGGCCCATTTACGCTACGCCGCCGTAACTTAGAACGCAAGTGCTTTGTGAATACGGCACTTGCCTCTCTAAGTTGCGGCGGTGTAGCGTAAAAACAAGATACGCTACGCCCACACAAAGATACGCTGATCTTTGTGGATCTGGCCCTATGTAGGTAGGAGGCAGACTGCCTCCCATTTGCATCTATCACTCTCAGTGCCATCATGGGTCCCCCAATTTCAGGACAGTGTGGGCTCAAGGACCAGCTGCTTTGGAAAATGTGCAGGGGCCCCCCATGCAGCTGGGGCCCCTGGGCAGTGCCCTCTCATTAAGACAGCCCTGCATCCACCACTGTGCAAATCGTGTCTTCAGCAGATAATGTGCACACCTTTGCTAGAAAAAGACAAGTAGTTCGCGCCTAGTGGTTATGTGAAAAACAATGAACTAAATAAATAATAAAATCTGCTTACCAGACCTACTTTTTAGTTAAAATCTGGTAAGCAGATTTTATACACAAGCACTTTAGGTGACCAACTGTTCAGCTGGTGAAGGTTTTATACTGATCATTGCGTCCACTCGTGGAATGGCGACAAACTTTTACCCTTTAAAATCTCCATAGGCGACATTTACTACATTCTACAGGTTGCATGTTTTAAGTTACAGAGGAGGTCTAGGGCTAGAATTATTGCTCTCGCTCTACCAATCGCGGTGGTACCTCACATGTGTGGCTTTCATATGCGGGCGCTACTTAAGTAAGCGTTCGCTTCTGCACACGAGCTTGGCGGGACGGGACGCATTCCTGGCTCCTAACTTTTTAAGCTGGCTCCTAAATTCCAAGCAAATTTGTCAAGCCCTGATTTAGAAAGACTCAAAACAATTCCTTTCTTTCTTTCAGCTATGGCAGGTGTGCCCAACCAGTGGCCCTGGGGCCACATGTGGCCCGCGGAGCCCTCTGATGTGGCCCACGACCTCCTGCTCTGGGATGGAATAGAATAGAATACTGTTATTAAAGGTAAGTTTTTATTACTAAAATCACATTGTATATATGGGCATATCTGTTCTGCAGGGGTTACTGGGCGGCTTTCAAACTGATCCACAGGTACAGAGTAGTGCACCTGCGGGTTACCTGCACTGAGCCATAGACTTCTATTGCCGGCAAGCTTGGTGTGCTGAGGGTTCGGTGGGCTCTATAGAGTCGAGTGGGCAGCCATCCACCCGCTCTGCTCATTGTTACCAAGTTACCGGTTACCGATTACCAAGTTGCTTAACCACTTAAGGACCGCCTACTGCACATTTACGTCGGCAGAATGGCACGGCTGGGCACATCAACGTATATATACGTTGATTTTAGTACCCAGCCGTGGGTCACGGGCGCGCGCCCGCGACCCGGTCCGAAGCTCCAGGACCGGGACCGTGGGATTCGCGGACCCGATCGCCGCTGGAGTGCGGCGATCTGTCCCTGGAGCGGAAGAACGGGGAGAGCCGTGTGTACACACGGCTTCCCCGTGCTTCTCTGTGGCCGTAGCATCGACCGCGTCATCCCTGTAATAGGGGGACGCGATCGATGATGTCACACCTACAGCCACACCCCCCTACAGTTGTAAACACACACATTAGGTCACACATCCCCTACAGCGCCACCTGTGGTTAACTCCCAAACTGCAACTGTCATTTCCACAGTAAACAATGCAATTTAAATGCATTTTTTGCTGTGAAAATGACAATTGTCCCAAAAATGTGTCAAAATTGTCCGAAGTGTCCGCCATATTGTCGCAGTCACGGAAAAAATCGCTGATCGCCGCTATTAGTAGTAAAAAAAAAAAAAAAAATTAATAAAAATGCAATAAAACTATCCCTTATTTTGTAAACGCTATAAATTTTGCGAAAACCAACCGATAAACGCTTATTGAGATTTTTTTTACCAAAAATACGTAGAAGAATACGTATCGGCCTAAACTGAGGACATTTTTTTTTTTTATATATTTTTGGGGATATTTATTATAGCAAAAAGTAAAAAATATTGAATTTTTTTTAAATTTTTGTTTATAGCGCAAAAAATAAAAACCGCAGAGGTGATCAAATACCACCAAAAGAAAGCTCTATTTGTGGGGAAAAAAGGACGCCAATTTTGTTTGGGAGCCACGTCGCACGACCGCGCAATTGTCAGTTAAAACGACGCAGTGCCGAATCGCAAAAAGGGGCAAGGTCCTTTACCTGCATTTTGGTCCGGGTCTTAAGTGGTTAAGTGGCCCTTGCTCTTCAAAAGGTTGGGCACCCCTAGCGCAAGGCAACATTGTCACTTGCCTTACGGCGCCAGCCAGGGGATAGGGTGGAAAATCAGTTGCGGCCGCCTGAACGAGACCTCGGACCAGCAAATCCAGCAGGGCTGTTTCTACTGTGAGTGCGCCGCGCGGGGTGCAGTTCACCCAAGCGCCACAGAGGTGGAGGCGCTCAAGCGTCAGAGTGCTCTGCTCCCTCCTCCTCTCCTTGTCTGAGGCCGCGATCTGAGCTCTCCACCATCGAGGTATTTCGAGTCCTCCTCCACTGTCACAATCATCATCTTCTCCACCCGAGCAGGCGCAGCTGCACACTGTTCTCTCCTCTCCAGCTGCCGCCCGGGTGGGGTTTGTCCTGGGGGGGGGGGGGTTGTGGTGACCAGGCCTCTGTACTAATGGAGGGGGGTGACCGTGGTTTGTGGGGGTGGGGGGGTCTTTACTAATGAAGGGTGGTTTGTGGGGGGGTCTGTACTAATTGTGGGGGATGACTTGTGGGGGGTCTGTACTAATTGTGGGGGATTGCTTGTGGGGGGGTCTGTACTAATGGGGGATGGCTTGTGGGGGGGTCTGTACAAATGGAGGGGGTGGTTTATCCGGGGGGTCTGTACTAATGGAAGGGGGGTCGCTGCTAATGGTGGGGGTGGTTTGTCCTGTGGGGGGGTCTGTACTAATAGGGGTGATTTATGGGAGGGTCTGTACTAATGGAGGCGGGAGGTTTTTCCTGAGGGGGTCTGTACTAATGGGCGGTGGTTTATGGGGGGGTCTGTACTAATGGAGGCGGGAGGTTTGTCCTGAGGGGGGTCTGTACTAATGGAGGGGGATGGTTTGTCCTGGGGGGCAGCAGAGTGTGAGGGGTGGACACATACCCGTAGAGCCGCCACCGTGACTTACAAGGCTTCAGAGCCAATCAGAATAACTCAAATATTCGGCAAAAGGAATATTGCGCGATTTTCTTCTCCGCCCTTCTTTTGCATCAGAGCCAATCAGAATAACTCGAATATTCGGCAAAAGGAATATTGCGCGATATTCCTTTTGCCGAATATTCGAGTTATTCCTGATTGGCTCTGATGCAAAAGAAGGGCGGAGAAGATAATCGCGCAATAGGAATATTGCGCGATTATTTTCTCCGCCCTTCTTTTGCCCCCTTATTCTCCTTTCTTTTAAGTAGAGTTAGTGTAGAGTTAGTGTTTAGTGCATATTAGTTTAGTAATACAGGAAATGATCTCCGTTTATGAGAATTTCGCAATCAAAATTTTTTTTGGATAAAATATCACGAATATTCGATATTAGCGAATATTCGCGAATATTCTTCTTTATATTCGCGCAATATCGCGAAATCGAATATGGCGTATTCCGCTCAACACTATTCATTGGCACATTTCAGATGGGCCTGTACATGTGCCTTCTTGAAAAGGGGGACCTTGCAGGATTTTGATCCCAACTGCCTTGAGATCATTCACAAGCTCCTCCTGTGTAGTTTTGGGCCGATCCCTCACTTTTCTCATGATCTTTCTTACCCCATGAGGCAAAATCTTGCATGGAGCTCTGGGCCAAGGGCGATTCATGGTTATTTTATGTTTCTTCCTTTTGCAAATAATGGCCCCAACAGTTCCTTCTCACCAAGCTTATTGCTGATGGTTTTGTAGCCCATTCCAGCCTTGTGCAGGTCTACAATCTTGTCCCTGACATCTTTTGACAGCTCTTTGGTGTTGCCCATGATGGTGAGGTTTGAATAGAAGAAAGAGATTCTGCGGACAGGTGTCTTTTATACATATAACGAGATGTCATTAGGAGCACCTTCTTAAATTAACAGGACTAATCTGTGTACGACATGAGCACATACCATAGCCAGTCTGTGAGAGCCAGAATTATTGTTGGTTGGTAGGGGATCAAATACTTATTTTACTCACTGAACTGCAACTGAGTTATTAACATTTGTTTCATGTGTTTTTTTCTGGATTTTTGGGTGATACTCTGTTATCATTTAAAATACACCTATGATAGCAATTATAGACCGATCATTTATCTGTAAGTGGGCAAACTTACAAAATCTGCAGGGGATCAAATAATTTTTTTCACCACTGTATGTACTGTGGCAGGTCGGCAAGTGATTAGATATAATTATTCCCTCCATACTGCTTAAGACCTGACTGAGAACATCTACTGCTTGAAAAGACCCAGTGTCCAGTAGTTTATTTCGGTTTTGTGCTGCCCTAGGCCTGACTAAACTCGTGCACCCCCTAATTTAAATACGACCCACCCCTTTCTGTCAAGGCCACACCCCTTTGTTTAAGACCCTGGAATTTTTGAGTAGGGACACTAGTTCTGAGGGCCTGGGGGGAAAATGGATTCCCCTAATTTGCATAGATTTCCTCTCACTTCCTGTTTGGCTATGGGGCAGGAAATGAAGGGAAATCTCTGCAATGGGACAGGGATGGTAAAAAATTAACTGACAGGGGCTATAACCCTTCCTTACTCTATCCAAATAAAAAAATAAAAGCGTTGTCTATAGTTCTACTTTAACTACTTGCCGACCTGCCGCCGTCGTTTTACGGTGGCAGGTTGGCTCCCCTGTGCGAGAGCCCGTAGCTCTACGTCGGCTCTCTCGCAGGCCCCGAGTCCCATGTGCGTTCCGGCGGGCACGATCGACGCCGGGCACCCGCAATTGCTCGTTACAGAGTGGGGACCGGGAGCTGTGTGTGTAAACACACAGCTCCCGGTCCTGTCAGGGGGGGAAATGCTGATCTTCTGTTCATACAATGTATGAACGGAAGATCAGTGATTTCCCCTAGTCAGTCCACCCCCCCCCATGCAGTTAGAACACACCCAGGAACATACTTAACCCCTTCCCCGCCCCCTAGTGTCAACCCCTTCACTGCCAGTGGCATTTTTATAGTAATCCAATGCATTTTTATAGCATTGATCGCTATAAAAATGCCAACGGTCCCAAAAATGTGTCAAAAGTGTCCGAAGTGTCCGCCATAATGTCGCAGTACCGAAAAAAATCGATGATCGCTGCCATTACTAGTAAAAAAAAAAATAATAAAAATGCCATAAAAATACCCTCTTTTTTGTAAACGCTATAACTTATGTAACGAAAAATATGTAGAATACGTATCGGCCTAAACTGAGGAAAAAAAATGTTTTTTATATATATTTTTGGGGGATTTTTATTACAGCAAAAAGTAAAAAATATAATTTTTTTTCAAAATTGTCGCTCTATTTTTGTTTATAGCGCAAAAAATAAAAACTGCAGAGGTAATCAAATACCACCAAAAGAAAGCTCTATTTGTGGGAAAAAAAGGACGCCAATTTTGTTTGGGAGCCACGTCACACGACCACGTAATTGTCAGTTAAAACGACGCAGTGCCGAATCGCAAAAAGTGCTCTGGACTTTGGGCAGCATTATGGTCCGGGGGTTAAGTGGTTAAGCACAGATTTCTGATAATTTTATGGAGAGGACTAAAGATGATAAGAAAACATATAGCATAGTGAGGAAGGTGTGTGGTCCAGGATGATAGGACAGTCAAAATTAGAAGCAGCGCCACCCCCCCCGCCCACAGTTGCGGAATGCCGGCCGCCCACATACCGGAAATAGTGCGGACACTTTATGGGGCTGCTAGACTAATTTGCCTCTTAGCCCAATATTAATAATAATAATAATAATCATCATCGTCATCATTATCATCAGTGTAGAATTTTTGACTTTAGTTCATACAGGATGACTAATCAGTTATCAGTTTTTAAGCAGGATGACAGCTGCAATAAAATAATTCTATGAATTATCATTCACCCCTTGTGTTAGTAAAATCTGACCCCCGATGGACTTGAGGAAAAGCGCTGAGTAACTCACATCCTCCTCACATCTCAGTTACTATTTTTGGCGTGTGTTGGGTAATGGCTGAATTTTCCATTTGGCCCAGCGCCAGTCAGGACTCCCGAGCATCACATCCTGCCCAAGTAAAGAGCATAGATTTCATGTATGTCTAGAAAGTGCTTTAAAACATGGCTGTTTGCCGCAGCCGTGAGTAATATTCCACTTGTAAACTACGATTGTGACCTCACCATTATACAGAGTATCCTTTTTTAATACCAGCAGATAGCCAGACAGTATACAGGGCCATGTATCTGGATCATTTAACTGTCAGACGGTTTTAAAACAAAAATAAAGGCGTTCACTTATATGGAGGCTGTCTGACGTTATAGGATGACAATGGCAACCTTATACGGTAAGGCCTTGCAATAATGATGTGAATTAGATTGTAATCCCATTTCACTTGTAACTCCACCTTTGTGGCAATTGTGCTCTTCTAGTTTCCTTGACCCCACATGGTTTGGTATATAAAATAGCTGTTAGTTAAAGGAGTTGTAGAGGAAAAAAAATGTTTTGCTGAAATGACTGTTTACAGGGTATAGAATAGAGACTTTGGCCCAGATTCACAAAGCACTTACGCCGACGTAAGTGGAAATTTGCACCAGTAAGTGCAAATGTGCACCGGCGTATCTGTGCGCCGGACCCACAAACCAAGATACGCCTAAAAACTGGCCACCCTACGCGGATGTAGCTTACATACGCCGGCGTAGCGTGGGCGCACTTTTCGTGTGGACGCATGTTGCTGCTCCCATTGATTAGGCATTCAAATATGCAAATGAGGGAAATACGGCGATTCACAAACGTATGTGCGCCCGGCACATGCTACGCGAGGTGCGTGTAAGTTTTACATCCAGCCTAAAGTTATTCCCCATAGATGAGGCGCAACCCAGCAATAGATATGCAAAGGTCTGAACCAAAGAACACAGGCCGGCGTATTGGGCGTACGTTACGTTCACGGCGTACGTGGTGATCCGGTGTAGCTTAGGCATTTGTCCCGGTATGGTTGTGAGCATGCGCATAAGGGTGCTGTTTCATGCGTTCACGTCACGGCGCATGCGCAGTTCGTGATACGCCAGGCGTAAAACACTGCACCATGTTCGGACCATCATTTGCATGCTCACTCCCACTTCCACCTACATCGGCCTGCGCCTTCGAAACTTACGCCATGCTGACGCAGTGTTGGAAGCAATAGCTTGCTGAATGCAGTGCTTGCCTCTCCACGCTGCGTCGGCATAGCGTACACCTTTTGCGCTACGGCGGCGTAATGTACGCCCAACTCTCTGTGAATCTGGCCCATAATAGTTAACTAAGAACCGGTGGCCCTTCCCAAAGAAACCCAGCCCTTAGGAAGACAGATAGTGCTTATAATAATGAAACGATAAGTTAAATCACAATAGTGATAATAAACCCAAGAGGTGGGGATGTGTGGATCTATAATACACCTCCCTCACCAACAAGGCTGATAGCCGCTGGAGCTGCTACTGTTACCTGTCCAAAGGCAGGTTATAAATACTGACAAACTACATATAAAAAAACAATATGAAGCAGCGCTCCTCAATTGGAATAAAACATGCTATAATATGAAAGTCCACAGTTCATATAGAAAAATGATGATCAAAAATGTACTCCCAAAGTAATCCGTGTGGAGAAAAAAGACGATGAATCTCATATGGATTAGCACCAATAAATTCCTTTTCGTCACCACCACCACGTGCAAAAGTTAGGTAAAACTCTTACCAGACAGCGCTGATTATAAAGCGTTGTATTATAACACACATCACAGCCTGAGATGATCCAACTCCACTCCTCTTTTTAGATATCAACTTGCATGTGTGAAAGAAAGCAAATGGTGGCACATAGCATAATTCCGTGGGGCTTATTATAATAAAGACATACAAAGTAAGTAATGCACTTACAATCTCGTTGAAATGGTTAGGCATGTATTATACAACTAAACACCGTCCATCATCGCAGCTGGTCACTGGCGCGGGCGTTCAGAGCAGCAAACGCCGCTTAGTTCTGTTAGTTAGTTCCCGCTGTGTTGACACACGCCGGCGCCGAGCAGCGTGATGACGTCACTACGATTGACAATCGTCTCAACCAACCCAGACGCGTTTCGTCATAGGATTGACTTCATCTGTGGGTGTGGCTGTACCAATGAGTGTTTGATATTTATATGCCGTCCTGCCCACTGCTAATTGATGTGCTGAGATGCGGATGTTGTTTAACGTCCGCCCAAATCATTCATCTCTATTTAGCATACCAGTGCGGACGTTCATTCTCTGCCCCCTACTGGGCCCAGAAATTATTGCATCTAATATCCAAAGTAATCGGCAAGACGGACTTTATAATCAACATATTAATAATTTCTGAATCTCAAATAGTGTCCATATTAAAATGATATAATTGCATTAATGAACAATAAAAAATACGCAATTAAAGCTAAAAATACAATTTAAAATACAATTTAAAATACAGTGTATATAAAAAAAAACAATTATATATTAAAAACATCTCAAATTTAGAGGAACAAAATGTATTATTAATTAATATGACCGAACCTAACATAATAATAAACTAATAATCACTGATAAAAACAGTTCACATCCAACTCCACGTTCATACCCTTAGGAGTCAGAGTGTCCATAAAATATATCCATCTAGTTTCTCGCTTGGATATTTCTCTTACTAAATTGGATCCTCTCCAGTTAGGAAGGATACAATCAATTCCCCAAAACTTTAGACAGGACGGGTCTTTGTTATGGAATTTTTTTAAATCTAGGGAGACGCTATGATATTTGAATCCAAGTTCAATGTTGTGAATATGTTCTGCTATCCGTATTTTTAATTTTCTCTTAGTACAGCCTACATACATAAGATTACACGGACATTGCAGGACATATACAACATGTGTAGAGTGGCACGTAATAAATTCAGTAATATTACACGTCTTATTATTTCCGGTTGAAACTAATTCTGACAAACCTCTAATTGGGTTATTAACCATTACACAAGAACTGCATTTCCTGCAAGAATAAAACCCTGTAATTTGCCAACACATACTTTTCTTTTTGGGTGGGTCCAACACCTTTTGTACTACTTTGTCTCCAAAGTTGGGCGCTTTACGATAAATGAATTGAGGAGTAATTGGTAATGCTTGATGGAGTACTGTATCCATACATAACACAATGCCAATGCCAATGACGTTTAAATATTGTTTCTATATCTTTATATTGGCCGTGAAAATTAGAAAGAAAGCTCCATTCTTGTTTAGAATTTACAGGGCGATCTCTATCGATAAGACACACTTCTCTCGGAGTATCCTCTAGCTCTTTCGCAATTTTGTCAAGATGTTCCTTACTATAACCCTTTTGCATAAATCTCTCTTTTATGGTTTCGGCATGGGTGACAAAGTCATCATTATTAGTACAGTTTCGTTTAACCCTCATCAACTGCCCTTTTGGTATATTTCTCAACCAATTTGGATGATGACCACTAGTTCAGTGGCAGATAAGTATTCCTGTCAGTTGGTTTGAAATAGATGCTAGTTATCAAGGATGAACCCTGTAATCTGACATCCACATCCAAAAAGTGGATATGTTCTTTACTGAATTCATATTCCAATTTAATATTGTTTTGATTAGTATTTAATTCTTCCAAAAACAGTAACAATGATGCTTCGCTGCCTTCCCAAATGAAGAACAGGTCGTTGATGTATCTTCTGTAAAACAGAAGGCCATCTTTCTTATTTAGGAACACTGATTTGTCCTCCCACTCACCCATGAAGAGGTTGGCAATACTGGGAGCAAATCTTGCCCCCATTGCCACTCCCCTTTTCTGGGAGTAAAACTCTTGGTTGTACCAGAAGTAATTCCGAGATAGACAGAAGTCCAAAGCCTGTCCTAGAAAAACTTTTTGTTCATGCGGCAGATCGTCTCGTTGGCATAACGCTAAATTCAGCGCTAGTAATGCGTCATTATGCTGAATGATTGTATACAGCGATGATACATCAGCTGTTACTAAATGAATGTTAGTTTTCCCTGTTAAGTCAATATCCCCAATAAGTTGTAAAAAAAACTCTTAGTGTCCTTCAAATAGGCCCTGGTTTTCAGACACTAGCTTGTAGGAAAGTATCAAGATATTGGCCCAATCTTGCAGTCACAGAGCCTATAGAATTAACAATAGGGCATGCTGGAGGTTTAGCAGAGTCTTTGTGCACTTTAGGTAACATATATATGGTTGGAACTCTACAGAAACTAGGTGAGAGATATTTATGCTCTTTTTTAGTGAGTACTCTCTTATTCCTCCCCATATCAACCAATTTTTGTAACTCAGCATGATAAGTGTTTGTTGGGTTATTTTTTAACTTAGCACAAGTCATTGTGTCGGACAACATATTAATGAGTTGTGAGTCATAATAGGATTTATCCAATATAACTACTCCTCCCCCTTTATCTGCTGGACGTATAATCACATTATTTCGTTCCTGTAGTGACTCAATACCCTCCTGAATATACATGGGATTAATATTCTTTTTTATCTCCACTTTATCTAGGTCTTTGAGAACTAGGCTTTTGAAAACTTCTATATGTTGATTAGCGGAGTTTGGGGGGTTGAACAGAGATTTATTTTTCAGACCACTGTCAATTGCCGAGGTATTAGTGTTGACTGTATAGTTACTGTTTGGACCAATATTCAAAAAATATTTTTTAAGATTTAGCTTACGAATATACTTATGGATATCCATATATACCTCAAATTTATTGAGGGATTTTTTGAAGCACATTTAAGGCCTAAATTAAGTATATTTAATTCCTTATGGGTAAGTTGAACAGAGCTTAAATTATATATTCCTGTTATTCCATCCTTCTTTCTTTGTTGTTTATACTGGATCCTTCTCCCTGCTCTACAGCCCCGTCTTCCCTTACGTATGGTGCTGGAGGGTGGGGGTGGTGATATGGGTCTTGCGGGGGTCTCCACCATCCTTGATGGTTCTGAGATGGGTATGCATAATAGTTAACTGATTCCTTTTAAAAACGATTAAAAATAGATAAAAATCAATCATATAATGTGCCTGCAGTTTCAGTTTTGTTTTTCATCTAGTTTCATGCTTCTGTGAAGGAGAGAGACACAGAGCCAATACAAGGCAGTGTTTGTTTTTAAAATGAAACTGATTGGTTCTGAGGGGTTTTAGACACACAGTAATCACACCTTCTTGATTAGAGACCACAGAGAGAAGCTCCCAGTACTTTTTTCATAAGGAAACAGACAACCAGGAAGTGTGCAGAACAGAGGATTACAGCAAAAACGAACAATAAGGACATGAAACCAGGAATGCATTAGGGTAAAGGAAGCCATTTAGCAAAAAAAAACATTTAGTGACCCTTTAATTAAATATAGATTCAAACTATTGGGGGCATGTTGATGCTTTAAAGTGTAAGTTCACCTTTTCACAATGTAGGGTGTAGGTTCTCCTTTAAATTTTTTCTGAAAAGGTGAACTAACACTTTAAAGTGTGTGTTAATGCTTGTTAAGTCACATTGGGCTTTGTGGATAAGAACAGAAAGATATCTACTTGGCAGTGGCACCATCATCCCTTTTATAATCAAAAGATAGTAGCGAAAGGATTTGAAGGATGGAATTTTTTTAGGTACAAAATTCTTACTGCACAAACCACTGTTAAAATTACATATGTTTTATTTGCAAAATGTAATAAAAAACATTGCTACATTGATTCAACCATGTATTGGTATATAACAGGTAAGGAGACATCCCATCATGTTTATTCTTCTGCGTGTTTCGCCATTCTGGCTTCTTTAGGACATGCGTGATAGGGATACTGATAAGCAAAAAGAAAATAACAGCGCAAAGGATCACAAAATGCTGAGAAATGTAGAAATCATAATTTAAACGCTATTAAGCACCATCAAAACCACCAGGTAAGCTTAGGTCCTGCAAGGTCTTTGCCCCCAACTTTAATTGGAAGTACCAAGGTGTGAAAGATGGAAAAATAATAATAATAATAATAAAATGTGTTGCATTAAAGCAGTAATAAAGTTAACAAAAAAAAAAAAGGATCCCCTGCAGGTTTAATCCACATGGTGCTAGTATGCACTGCATATTAGCACATTATATTAGACTTACCTTTAGAATGGATCCCTCCAGTGGCACTCTGTATCCGCTGATCTTCACCTGGTCCTCTTCTGAGTTCATGGGCTCCGGCCGTCTGATTGGCTAAACTGAGATGATGTTACTCCTGAGCACGGCACAGAGCTCTGAAGGAATGGCACGGGTATGCTATTCCTTCTGTGCACATGCACCCATGATGTCACCAGCTGCTGCTCGCTGGAATATTTCCTACATGGTGCACGTTTAAGAGATATTCATTTTACCTACAGGTAAGCTTTACTATAAGCTTACCTGTAGGTAAAATGGCACAACAAGGGGTTACTACCACTTTAAGGCTGTCCATTTATTATACTCTCAAAGCTATTAACCAAATAAAACAGGGGACCTTTTTTGGCAAAACAGCACCTGCCATGTGTACTTCCTGTATGTGCTATATCTGCCTGTATTTTTTATTAGTCAGGTAAGTATAAAATATTGCATATCAACATAGGGTAAATTACTAAAAATACAAAGCCGTGCTTAAAAATACTTAGCATCCACCAGGCAGCGCTAGTATATATGTCTAATACAACATATATGTAAAGGAATTGATAACCTGGTTTAGTCTATGTTATATACAAATTTCTATAGAGAAAAAATCAAATATGGTAAAACGGTAACAGATAGTCCAATTAGTCCCAAGGAGGAAAAAGTATGATCTTGTTGTTGCCAGAAGATCCACCACCAATCGTGTGCAGAGAAAGGAGGGGGGGTGTGGATAGCAGCCCCCTCTAAAGAAAGCCTCTTACCAGCAACCAGATAAACACAAGCCCATAAGATAGCAGGATCCAAGGCGATCTCCTTATATATCTCCTCACTCCAAACGAATAAATGTCCAATATTCAGCAGATGTAAACAAAGAGAGTGGACATAGTGTAATACTGTTTCAACATTTAATTAATCTCTGTATAAGATAATCCATATAGATGTACACTTACAAACATTCAGATCAAAACCGGCATGTAGTCACATTCATTGCGGACTTATTGGATCAAATGGTCGGCGTCTCCTACCGCTCTGTATTAGGCAGGGGGGTGGGTACAATCCTCTCCACGGATCCTGGCGTCCTTCACTCACGTTACTGGGTTCCGCCCTGACTAGTTTTGTCATTCGACATCATCAAAGGGGTGGAGCCCAGTGCCGTGAGATATCTATTTAACCTCATTGACAACCAATGAGAGAAGCGGGATGGGGCTCTCCCTCAATTGCTCGCGCAGACAGTCATCTCCGGCGCGATCACGTCACCGGGAATGACGCGCTGCCCACGTCTAAAACGTGCGCAGCAATGGGAGCCCGATATCCAATCGCGTTCCTCTCACTCTAGCCAATGGGCGCACGTGAAATGCGGAGGTGTCTGCACAACTCCCATTTCAAAAACAGGTAAACTCAGACTGTGAAATGGCTCAAAGTGACATCCTATATGCAAATGCTACACACATCCGAAAATTATATCCGGATGCTGTATTAGATGCAAACTTTTTAACATACATAAAAACGGCCGATTTAAAAAAGGTCGTATGTTATGCATTATGTATGTAATATCTGATGCAAAACAGACAAAGTGCCGAAGGTGCAGTATTATTTGTGGAACAACGCTGGAGTGACAAAGTGATGCACAACAGTGTCCCCTATCGGCACAGAATATGATGACACTTTGAAACAAAAATAGCTAAATATACATAAGAGGCTATAACTATTGACAAGAGTATCACAGTGGATATGCGAGATATCAAATACTGTATCATCCTTCATAGGGATGTATATATGGAAATCAAGCAACTAAATCAAGTCATACATCTTATGGTCTTAAATGTAAATAACAACCAAACAAGACGTTACATTAATATCAAACTTATAGTAAAACCTAGATAAAAACAAAGTAAAAACTATGATATATATATAATCTAAGCTACT
Source organism: Rana kukunoris (assembly GCA_029574335.1). Taxonomy (NCBI): domain Eukaryota; kingdom Metazoa; phylum Chordata; class Amphibia; order Anura; family Ranidae; genus Rana; species Rana kukunoris. The sequence goes on from CM056057.1 coordinate 161,397,590, forward strand.
ATTAGCGAAGTAAAATGGAGACCACAGTGTAAGGTCATATAATCAACCTCTGCAAGGATTATATATATGAAAAAATGAAAAATATATAGAAAAAAATTATATATAAATCTGTTTAAAAATAAAAATAAAAATAAAAATGAAAATAATAATTTAAACTCCATTTAATTTACAATAAAATAATCCCTTAACCTGTTAGGTGAATATATTAGATCTGTCAGACATCACTGATGTAACAGTTGACGTCAAGTTCGACGTTCAAGCCTGCAGGTGTCAGAGTATTCATTAAATATATCCATCGGGTTTCCCTTTTGGATATTTCCCGAACCAAATTTGATCCCCTCCAGTTTGGAAGAATTCTGTCTATACCCCAGAACTTCAGACAGGATGGATCTCGGTTATGGTATTTCTTAAAATGGAGTGACACCCCATGATATTTGTAGCCGATTTCAATATTATGTAAATGTTCGGATACGCGTTTCTTTAATGTTCTTTTCGTTCGCCCTACATACATTAAATTGCAGGGACACTGTAGCACATACACCACATGCGTGCTCTTACATGTGATAAACTCATTAATTTTAAATGCGACATTATTCCCACTGGAGGTAAATTCAGTCAAATTTCTAATGTGAGTGGTCACTCTAGCACAAGTTTTACACCTCCTACAAGCGAAAAAACCTTTGCAGTCCAAAAACGTCAGGGGTTTAGAAGGTGGATTTAAAACCTTTTTGACAACCCTATCTCCAAAATTGGGGGCTTTCCTATATACAAAGGACGGATTGCTAGGAAGAACTAAATTTAAAGTCCTGTCCATGCATAATACATGCCAATGTTTTTTAAAGGCCTTCTCAATGTCCTTATATTGATCATTGAAATTAGAAATGAAGCTCCATTCGTGTTTATTATTCCTTTCAGATACCCGGTTCTCTAAACATGTGTCACGTGGTATACTCCCTATTTCTGTGATGATCTTATCCAACACAGGATCTAAATAACCCTTGTGCATGAACCGCTCTTTAATGATTTTAGATTGTGATAGGAAATCGTCATCTGATGTACAATTCCTTCTAATCCTCATCATTTGCCCTTTTGGAATGTTTTTAAGCCAGAGGGGGTGGTGTCCACTGGTGATTGGCAAGTAGCTATTACGATCTGTTGCTTTAAAATATACATTAGTGACCAATTTCTCACCCTGACGAATGATATTAACATCCAGATAGTGTATTTTATCTTTACTATATTCATATTCTAACACGATGTTATTATTGTTTGAATTCAATTCAACCATAAATGTTTGCAGTGAGCTTTCGCTCCCTTCCCATATGAACACCAAGTCATCGATATACCTTTTATAGAGGAGAAGCTGTTCTCTTTTTTGTGAAGGCTGTCTAGCCTTATCCTCCCACTCACCCATAAACAGGTTGGCCAAGCTCGGAGCGAACTTGGCCCCCATAGCTACTCCTTTACGTTGTGAGTAGAACTGTTGGTCATACCAAAAGTAGTTATGGGTTAAACAATAATCGAGGGCTTGTCGCAAAAAATCTTTTTGTTCAAAGGGGAGGTCGTCCCTTTGGCTGAGAGCCCAATTCAAGGACAGTAAGGCATCGTCATGTTGGATAATTGTATATAATGAGGAAACATCCGCAGTAACAAGAAAAATATCTGATTTGTTGGATAAATCGATACCGCTAATTATTTGTAGGAGGTTTTTAGTGTCCTTCAAATACGCTTTAGTCTCAACAACGCTTGCTTGCAAAAAGGTGTCCAGGTATTGTCCCAGTCGAGCAGTCACCAATCCGATACAATTAACTATCGGGCGGCCTGGTGGATTGAGTGCATCCTTATGCACCTTAGGCAAGGTGTAAATTGTTGGAATCCTACATGCACTAGGAACTAAAAATTTGGTTTCTTTTTTATTTAAGACTTTTCTCGATGCTCCCAAGTCAATTAATTTTTGTAAATCCTTGTGGAACACATTAGTGGGATCAGATTTTAATTTGACATATGTGTTTTCATCTGTTAACATACTTATTAACTGATTATCATAAAAAGATTTTTCCAAAATCACAACCCCGCCTCCCTTGTCGGCGGGGCGGATGATTATGTCTTTACGTTCTTCTAAAGATCTAAGCCCTTCCTGTATATAACGATGATTGACATACTTCTTTGGGGCAATTTGTTCCAGATCTTTTAAGACAAGATTTTTAAAAACATTCACATGTTGGTTCGCTGTGTTTAGCGGATTAAATAGGGACCTATTCTTTAGGCCACTATCAATCCCAATTATGGTGGAGTTTTGTTTAAAAGTTACTGTGGGTCCATTATTCAAAAAATATTTTTTAATGTTAATCTTACGGATATGATTCAACGAATACGAATTTACGATACGAATTTATTCAACGTATGTTTAGGAGCACACTTTAATCCTGATTGTAAAATATTTAATTCTTTGTGGGTCAACTCAATTTTACTCAAGTTGTAAATGCCTATTGGTCCTGTTCTCGTCTTCTTTTTTTGGATTCGCCAGCCTGCTCTGCATCCCCTCCTTCCCTTATTTGTCGGTCCACTGAATACTGATGGTCTCTCTCTCTCTGTGGAGGGTTCCACCAGCCTGGCTGGGGGGGTGCGAGATTTTGAGGGGCTGGGGGGCCCATAGGGCGATGGCCGTAGGGCCTCTGTGTTGGCTGTCCTCGAGAGCCTCTCCTCCCCCTCCCTAAAAAAGGACGAGGAGACTGGTAGTTTGTCCATTCACCTTGACTATGCAAAGGTTCAAATCGATTTGAAGTTGACACCTCAGCATGATAGTCATTATACATTTCTGGACGGTGATATTGAGTGTAATTCGGATTACCTCCGTTGTTACCTCTGCCTCCTTTCCCTCTACCTCGTTTGGCTTTAAATTGAGGTGGTATAGAGCCCCAATTTTGACTTGTTCGCTGTGGGGTGAGGTGCTGATTAGGCAAGGGTGCAGGCATTCTTTCTAAGGACCTATGTACGGACGTAGGAGGTGGAATCTCCGTATTACCTGTATCAGTGTCTATTTTGGTGTTAACTTTAGACTGCCATATGTAAATGTTTTCATTCTTGAAGTCATTCGTATCTCTATGAAACTTTTTCACTTTTTTCTTCTGTGTATCCTTATCTATTTTGTCCAATTTCTTGTTAATAGCGTTATTGAAATCTCCCCACTGTTGGGTTTCTTTAATGGGATCTAATTTAGTATTTAAATCCTCAATCAAAGTTTCTAATTTAACCATTTTCCTTCTTTTTCTATTTAAAACTAATTGTTGAAGTTTGAAGCCTACTCCATTAAAGAAGTCAAGCCACTCGGACATTGAGGCACGATCCTCAAGGCCATCCTGTGGAGTCACTTCCCATCTGAGGCTACTTACTATAATGTTATCTTTCACGTATTGTTTCATGGTGCATATATCCCACCATGTTCTGACCTGTTTCTCAAGTGCATTTCCAAGGGCTGACAGAATATTCTTATAGTCCTCCTTAATATCTGTAGCCGGGTCAGCAGTGAATAGTGAGCCTACATCAATCTGTCTGTTGGCTAGGAATTTAATCACTTCCATAGCTGCTTGTATCAAACAAAAAATGTATATCCTAATAGTGATCAGTAATGAGAAAAAAACGGGGCACACTGTCCCAAAACGAACCAATCAAGCGCTTTTGGAATATTCAGCCAACAACATCTAAAATCAATTTAAATTGTCACTTATCAGTGGTAAGCTGCTACCTAAAAATACCTAGATGGTATCAAGAATATCAACATAGGGTAAATTACTAAAAATACAAAGCCGTGCTTAAAAATACTTAGCATCCACCAGGCAGCGCTAGTATATATGTCTAATAGAACATATATGTAAAGGAATTGATAACCTGGTTTAGTCTATGTTATATACAAATTTCTATAGAGAAAAAATCAAATATGGTAAAACAGTAACAGATAGTCCAATTAGTCCCAAGGAGGAAAAAGTATGATCTTGTTGTTGCCAGAAGATCCACCACCAATCGTGTGCAGAGAAAGGAGGGGAGGTGTGGATAGCAGCCCCCTCTAAAGAAAGCCTCTTACCAGCAACCAGATAAACACAAGCCCATAAGATAGCAGGATCCAAGGCGATCTCCTTATATATCTCCTCACTCCAAACGAATAAATGCCCAATATTCAGCAGATGTAAACAAAGAGAGTGGACATAGTGTAATACTGTTTCAACATTTAATTAATCTCTGTATAAGATAATCCATATAGATGTACACTTACAAACATTCAGATCAAAACCGGCATGTAGTCACATTCATTGCGGACTTATTGGATCAAATGGTCGGCGTCTCCTACCGCTCTGTATTAGGCAGGGGGGTGGGTACAATCCTCTCCACGGATCCTGGCGTCCTTCACTCACGTTACTGGGTTCCGCCCTGACTAGTTTCGTCATTCGACATCATCAAAGGGGTGGAGCCCAGTGCCGTGAGATATCTATTTAACCTCATTGACAACCAATGAGAGAAGCGGGATGGGGCTCTCCCTCAATTGCTCGCGCAGACAGTCATCTCCGGCGCGATCACGTCACCGGGAATGACGCGCTGCCCACGTCTAAAACGTGTGCAGCAATGGGAGCCCGATATCCAATCGCGTTCTTCTCACTCTAGCCAATGGGCGCACGTGAAATGCGGCCCATTTTTTAATGTTAATCTTACGGATATATTTATGGATGTCCATATATACGTCGAATTTATTCAACGTATGTTTAGGAGCACACTTTAATCCTGATTGTAAAATATTTAATTCTTTGTGGGTCAACTCAATTTTACTCAAGTTGTAAATGCCTATTGGTCCTGTTCTCGTCTTCTTTTTTTGGATTCGCCAGCCTGCTCTGCATCCCCTCCTTCCCTTATTTGTCGGTCCACTGAATACTGATGGTCTCTCTCTCTCTGTGGAGGGTTCCACCAGCCTGGCTGGGGGGGTGCGAGATTTTGAGGGGCTGGGGGGCCCATAGGGCGATGGCCGTAGGGCCTCTGTGTTGGCTGTCCTCGAGAGCCTCTCCTCCCCCTCCCTAAAAAAGGACGAGGAGACTGGGGACACTGTTGTGCATCACTTTGTCACTCCAGCGTTGTTCCACAAATAATACTGCACCTTCGGCACTTTGAAAAGTTTGCATCTAATACAGCATCCGGATATAATTTTCGGATGTGTGTAGCATTTGCATATAGGATGTCACTTTAAGCCATTTCACAGTCTGAGTTTACCTGTTTTTGAAATGGGAGTTGTGCAGACACCTCCGCATTTCACGTGCGCCCATTGGCTAGAGTGAGAGGAACGCGATTGGATATCGGGCTCCCATTGCTGCGCACGTTTTATTCCCGGTGACGTGATCGCGCCGGAGATGACTGTCTGCGCGAGCAATTGAGGGAGAGCCCCATCCCGCTTCTCTCATTGGTTGTCAATGAGGTTAAATAGATATCTCACGGCACTGGGCTCCACCCCTTTGATGATGTCGAATGACGAAACTAGTCAGGGCGGAACCCAGTAACGTGAGTGAAGGACGCCAGGATCCGTGGAGAGGATTGTACCCACCCCCCTGCCTAATACAGAGCGGTAGGAGACGCCGACCATTTGATCCAATAAGTCCGCAATGAATGTGACTACATGCCGGTTTTGATCTGAATGTTTGTAAGTGTACATCTATATGGATTATCTTATACAGAGATTAATTAAATGTTGAAACAGTATTACACTATGTCCACTCTCTTTGTTTACATCTGCTGAATATTGGGCATTTATTCGTTTGGAGTGAGGAGATATATAAGGAGATCGCCTTGGATCCTGCTATCTTATGGGCTTGTGTTTATCTGGTTGCTGGTAAGAGGCTTTCTTTAGAGGGGGCTGCTATCCACACCCCCCCTCCTTTCTCTGCACACGATTGGTGGTGGATCTTCTGGCAACAACAAGATCATACTTTTTCCTCCTTGGGACTAATTGGACTATCTGTTACCGTTTTACCATATTTGATTTTTTCTCTATAGAAATTTGTATATAACATAGACTAAACCAGGTTATCAATTCCTTTACATATATGTTGTATTAGACATATATACTAGCGCTGCCTGGTGGATGCTAAGTATTTTTAAGCACGGCTTTGTATTTTTAGTAATTTACCCTATGTTGATATTCTTGATACCATCTAGGTATTTTTAGGTAGCAGCTTACCACTGATAAGTGACAATTTAAATTGATTTTAGATGTTGTTGGCTGAATATTCCAAAAGCGCTTGATTGGTTCGTTTTGGGACAGTGTGCCCCGTTTTTTTCTCATTACTGATCACTATTAGGATAAAATATTGCATATTAATATATATATATATTTTTTTAATATGAAGCCAGTAAAAGATCTACTTTTCAAAAGGTTTCCTGATTCTCCATTCCTGCTTTAATGTGAATTCAGATGCTTACACAGGTCAATAGCTGACGTTTAAATTTCCAGACACAATTAAATGAGTTGGAGCAGTGATCCCTCTCTCCTCCTCATCATGCTTGCATTGTTCAAAAGGTTATTTTGGAAGTTTCAATTGAAGAGAAAAAAACATCAGCTTAGAAACTTAGGGCTCATTCACACCAGTGGGTCTACATCAGGGATCCTCAAACTACGGCCCTCCAGCTGTTGCGGAACTACACTTCCCATGAGGCATTGTAAAACTCTGACATTCACAGACATGACTAGGCATGATGGGAATTGTAGTTCCTGAACACCTGGAGGGCCATAGTTTGAAGACCCATGGTCTACATCAAAGTGATTTTAAAGTCTTGTTTTTTATTAAAAAATTAATCAATATGTTATACTTACCTGATCATCACTCCATGGCCCCTACTTCTTGCTGAGTGCCCCCACAGCAAGCAGCTGATCTATGTGTCCATTCAGATACGGTGCTGCGGCTCAGCCCTGCCCCCTCAAACTTCTAATTCGATCACTGGCTGTGATTGACAGCAGCAAGAGCCAATGGCTCCCACTGCTGCCAAAGGCCAATTAGGAGTGCGAGTCCACAGAGAGGCAATGGTCTCCTGGACATCAATGGATCAAGATGGGGCTCAGGTAAGTATTAGGGGGGCTGTTGCACACAGAAGGTATTTTTACCTTCATGCATGGAGTGCATGAAGGTTAAAAACCTTCTGCCTTTACAACCACTTTAATAAAGGACTAAAGGCAATATACTTACCTTCTCTCTAATGGTCGAGCCCCTCGTTTGGGGCAGGAATAATCTCTCCTGGTGCCGGTCTTCAGGCATCTCCAATGGGCAGTGTTAGATGTCATAACTCTTGTGTAAGGAGTCAGTCCCTGTGGCACATTGGGACCATGCCGGAGCTTTTTTCCCATCCCAGCACTGTATACTGCTAACACACAGCACAGACACTTTACCATGCTGGGTTGTTCTCATCCTGTCCACCTCTCCATTCTGGAAATGGTTCACAGCTTCTCCCCAGAAAATGAGAACAGAGAGGTGTAGACTGTGGAAGGCAAAGTGGAAGCCCAGTACTGGAGCGTGGCTGTCGGGCCCTAGGGCAGTTCAGAGCTGGACTTTATGGAGGATATAATAATAATATCACAGGGTGGCTGCAGGGGCCCCCTGGAGCTAGGGGTGGGGTTGCGATTGCAACCCCTTATGCTACACCCATGCTTGGTGGGATTTACACTTCCCGCCCTTAAGGCCAACAGTATTGTTCTAAGCCTCTCACACCCAATACTTGGCAGCACATAACAAGGTCAGATGTAATAATCACAAAACGCACGCTGGGGCGGGAGCAGAGAGACTAGAAGAGACAGTATGCCTGCTTTGTTTCTATACACCTAGAACTAGGGTTGTCCAGATACCGATACTAGTATCGGTATCGGGACCGATACCGAGTATTTGCGGGAGTACTTGTACTCGCGCAAATGTTCCCGATACCTAAATAGAATACTTTTTTTGTATTTATCAACATGTTCTGTGAAAATTCTTTGAGTTTTTACTACTGCGTGACAAGAAAATAAAACATTTTTATTAATTTTTACTCATTTTTATTCTTTTATAGTTAGAGTTATTCATAATTCTAAAGAAAATATCCTTCGTCTGTATTGTGGTTTGAAAACTGTCACATGACATTTAAAAAAAGTATCGGTATTCGGTATCGGCAAGTACATGAAAAAAAGTATCGGTACTTGTACTCGGTCCTAAAAAAGTGGTATCGGGACAACCCTACCTAGAACCAAATACTAAAAGAGTAAGAAAATCAACTCCCTCCTCTACTATTCATAGTTCATCATTCCACCAATAAAAATGTACAAACTCTGCAGGGGCAAAGACGAGAAGGACCTGACTGGAGTTTGCAACACAGACATCTAGCCCTGATAATGTAATACTTTAGAGAAGAGGTTAAAGTATTCCTAATTAAAGGGAAATTATGAAGCAATAAAAGCTCCCCCACAACATCCACAGTTTAAGGTAATACATACACGCACGTTTACAGACACACTATTTAAGCTATTATTAATCCTCTGTAGAGATTTCATCATCTGTTGCTGTCAGGAGGCCAATAGCAGTTTGCATAAGTTGAATGTGTGGGAGGTTCTTCCCAAATATTTCCCTTTCTGGATGTGTCCCAGAGCTGCTCTGGCCTCTCGTCATCGGCAAACACACAGAAAATGTAAGTCAGACTGGAACTTCCAGTGTAGGCCCCATCGTCTTTAGTAAGAGGGCAATGGGCCGTGATCATATGCAGGAGAAATCTATGACAACCTGATTCACTTTCTCCGGCCAGGTCAGTTAGCAGTGGATTTTTTTCATTAGGATTTTTTTCATTACTTTGTACATCCCCACTGTACTTTACACTGTCATACTGGGTAAGCTTGGGTATTTAAAGCTGAATTTCAGGCATATATATGTAGCGCCCCTGTACTTCAAAGTACGGGTGCTGTTTACATTTAGAGGGGGATGAGAGAATTACTTAGCTCTCATCCACGTGATTTATGTTAATTTAGTCGCTGTGCTGTGCTGTTGTTTTATTCTGTGTTCCAAAGATGCCTTTTCATCTCGGAGCGACAGGTGGCGGCAGTGGAGACCAGTGGTAGCACCTTCTTGCCAGCAGCCAATCAGAGGAGGTTTTCCCTCGCGGGGCATGCTGGGGGAGGGTACTTCTTTAAGGCACCATTTTGGGCGTGGGGAGGTCGAGGTTGGATCCGGGTGCGGCACCCACCTTTAGGGTGTGCGCACATTACGGGCCCCGGCGTTATGGCCTACCAGGCCGGGGCACGCGTGCCACGCGGAGTTCCTGACTCTGGGCCCTCAAGGCCCGGAGCAACTAAAGCTGCAGAGGGGCCCCAGTGACTTACTGGGTCCCCACTTCTATGAGAAGATCCCAAGCGAGTTGTGCTGGTGGGGAGTCAGTCTGAGGAGAGCCAGGAGGCAGGTGTTCCAATAGGGCCTAGACAAGCCATCAGGGATCGAGGTGACCGGACACTGGGAGTTTGTTTTATGGCAACCTGTCAGTCGAACACCTAAAATCAAGGACTACCTGAAGACAATTCAGGCAATTACTCTACTGAGAAGGAATAGCTCCATCAAGTGCATTCCAGAGCAAGGGCCTGTGGCAGAGGTACCACTCCTATTCTATTGAGCCAAGTCTGTGGCAGAGACTTGTCTTCCTTCTCAAAGTTCCAAGTGATACTCCGGCTGCCAATTCTGTGAGAGAGACTGTCCGGGTACACTACACCCACTCCGGCTGGAGTGGCGACGAAGCAAAAATTAATGTTGAAGCAGGACTGCTTCTGTTAATAGTTAAGGCCTGAATCCAATGCTGTATCCTGGCCGAGGCCAACAAGGCCCAGGCCTAGGGCAGCACAGACAGTGTCCCCGCCGGCTTGAGCTACACTGTTAGGCAAATTAGTTTAACGCCCCCATAAATCGGCCGCACTGCTTCCAGTATGTGGGTGGTTGGCATTCTGCAACTGTGGGGGTGGGGCGTTGCTTCTAATTTTTTACCATTCCTGCCCCATTGCAGAGATTTCCCTTCAGTTCCTGTCCCATAGCCAAACAGGAAGTGAGAGGAAATCTATGCAAATTAAGGGAATCCATTGCCCCCACTGGCCATCAGAACTAGTATCCCGCAAGGGGTGTGGCCTTGACAGGAAGGGGTGGGTCATATTTAAATTAGGGAGTGCACGAGTTTAGTCAGGCCTAGGGCAGCACAAATCCTAAATACACCCCTGCCTGAATTTTCAACTTCTTTTCTTTACCATCTTTCCTCTATTCACCTGAAGTTACCTGTTGCCGTGTTGGGCACAAAAATAAAAGCACAGAAAACAGCACCTTGCTGTTTGGACATTCTATCATTACTCACACCATCTACTTTTCATCATACCGCTAGACATGCTACAAAGGTGACAGGCCAATCCCAAATCTAACCAGCGGCTCCTGCGGTGGAAGCGCTACATATACACTCACCGGACACTTTATAAAGTACACCTAGCTAGTACCTGGTTGAACCCCCTTTTGCCTTCAGAACTACCTTAATATTTTGTGGCATATATTCAACAATGTTTTGGAAAAAATCCTCAGAGATTTTGGTCCATAGTGACATAACATCACAATTACTGCAGATATGCTGCCTGCGCATCCATAATGTGAATCTCCTGTTCAAACCACATCCCAACAGTGCTCTATTGGATTGAGATGTGATGACTGTGGAGGCCATTGGAGTACAGTGAACTCAATGTCATCTTCAAGAAACCAGTGGTCAGATGATTTGAGCTTTGTGACATGGTGCATTATCCTGCTGGAAGTAGTTATCAGAAGATGAGCACAATGTAGTCATAAAGGGATGGACATGGTCCCCAACAGGGTCGGTGCAAGGATATTTGTCTACTACGAAGGTGCATTTTGGTGCCCTCCCAACCATCCTGCCGTCACACCCTTTACTCCACAATGCCACCCCCACCCCCAAACGGCATAGACTTTATTCGCACTCCATTAATTTATAGTGCAGGAGTATTAATTTAAAATTCAAGGAGGTCAGGTCATCAACATTTTCTTCCATAGAGGTCCAAATCTCAACATTGTGCTATGACTAATTGTAGTCATTGTATGTCCATCGAAAAATGAGAAACGTACAATTTCGGTAGCATTTCAACAGTATTTATCCCCATCAGAGTGCCCCTTTACATCAGGTCACCCCATCAGTGTGCTCTCTACTACCTTCCAATCAGAGTGCTTCCGTAGATCAGGTTCCCCCATCAGAGTACACCTTTACATCATATCACCCCATCAGGAGTGCCCCATGAATCAGGTGTCCCCATCACAGTAACAGTACCCCTTAGATCAGGTGTCCCTATTAGAGTTCCTGGCCGGCCGCACCGCACCCCTGTGTGCCTGGATAGGAGGAGCGGCAGGCCGGGGACAGCTGCACATGGAGGAACTGATCTTTCAATATTCTTTCTGCAGCCAATGAACGCCCGTAGAAGAAGCAGCCATTCTGCGGCTGCAGAAAGAATATGCAAAGATCAGTTCCTCCATGTGCAGCTGTCCCCGGCCTGCCACTCCTCCTATCCAGGCACACAAAGGTGCGGTGCGGACGGCCGGACAGGTACTCACGTTTTCTCTGGGCGGTCGGTCAGGCTGCAACAGGCGCTAGGATGGGATCCATGATCCACCGGAGCTCCTCCTTTCCCGTCACAAAATGTCACAAGGGCAGGGATAGTTTCCGCCATCTGGCCCGAATAGGCAGCCGACCAGACGCGGAGGGAGATGCAAGAAGAGCGGCACGGGCTGAAGGAGCAGCTCGGCTGCTTTGTGTGGCTGCATGGCTGTTACAGTTAGCACCTGGAGCCAGAGAGACAAATGAGGTGGCCGCAATGCCCCTGTGAGTGCGAGGCCTTAGGCGGCCGCCTAATTAGAGAGCCGCCTCTGGCCCTATACTATTATGCCCAGTGTATTGCTTCACACTGATCTAAAGATCTCTTCTTTCCTGCTGCTGGCACCACTCTGGAGACCGCTAGTCAGGATAAGAGGTAGAGTGCAGTTGTTATCACTCCACATCGGACAGGAGCCAGCACTACAGAGAAGGCATCGGCTTATGCAGCTCTTGCTCCCTACTACAGCTCCAACTTTAAATGTAGTCCCTCAGCATTGCACTCTGTTAGATGCTCTGGGTTAGCGGGTCAGCAAGCCCAGACCTTGATCTACCAGTCACTTGAATGTGATATACTGGTAGATCGTGATCTTCATGTTGCTGACCCCCGATTTATAGGATATTAAGAAGAAAATAAGGCGTTTAGAATCAGTTACATGAGTTCTAAGTTATTGTTTTATTAGTGTTCTGGAAGTCGTATTGTCACACTCAGAAGTCATTGAACAGAGGTCAGCTGTTGGCCAGCTCTCACGAGGGAAGTTGACGCCACAAGTGAAATAAGATGACAATATGATCTGCCCAGGATTATGAAACGATCCCTGCACAGGAAATGAACGCCTTACTCACTTGTTATAAAGTAATCCATGCTTGTTTTGTAAACTTGTTAGCTTTTTTAACAAGTTTATTCAATAATAAACAGTAATAAAAACAATGTGCACAGTCAGAACATAGCAGAAGTGAGCGTATGGCAGGGGTACAGGTAAGGCAGTTAACAGACATCACATTTGGTTTACAAGTTTGATCAGTGAGAGCAAAATAAGCTGTTGCAGCTACTATATTCTCCTACTAAAGAAGAGGGGGTGGGGGGAATACAATTAATACAGTCATTCAAAACTGCAAGCCCACTCGCCCAAAATGGACGGACGTGGGGGCATGTCCATAACACATGAAAGAACATACCAGGAAAGGACCGACACATCATACCCTGAGTACATACTAGCCAATCTGACCAAAGTGTAATAAGCTCTATGTAGTATTAGTTGGATGAGATGGTCCCTGGCGGAGGTCATTGTGGTAATATACAGGGTGGGCCATTTATATGGATACACCTTAATAAAATGGGAATGGTTGGTGATATTAACTTCCTGTTTGTGGCACATTAGTATATGTGAGGGGGGAAACTTTTAAAGATGGCTGGTGACCATGGCGGCCTATTTGAAGTCGGCCATTTTGAATCCAACTTTTGTTTTTTCACTAGGAAGAGGGTCATGTGACACATCAAACTTATTGGGAATTTCACAAGAAAAACAATGGTGTGCTTGGTTTTAACGTAACTTCATTCTTTCATGAGTTATTTACAAGTTTCTGACCACTTATGTGTTCAATGTGCTCTGCAGTGACATGCGGTGAGTGCTACGCTGTGGGCTCCTGCTGAATGAAGCTAGGACAGCCACTGATATTTCTTCAGTAGTGACAGATTTCATGCGTCCACATTTTGGCAAATCCAACACTGAACCCGTTTCACAAAACTTAGCAAGCAGTTTGCTAACTGTAGCATGGGAGATGGGTGGTCTCGTAGGCTGTCTTGCATTGAAATCTGCTGCAATGACCCGGTTACTGCGTTCACCAGACATCAACGCAATTTCTATCCGCTCCGCACGTGTTAACCTCGGTGAGATGTCAATGGCTGTAAACAAAGATAAATTTGTAAATAACTCATAAAAGAATAAAGTTACGTTAAAACCAAGCACACCATTGTTTTTCTTGTGAAATTCCCAATAAGTTTGATGTGTCACATGACCCTCTTCCTATTGAAAAAAACAAAAGTTGGATTCAAAATAGCGGACTTCAAAATGGCCGCCATGGTCACCACCCATCTTGAAAAGTTTCCCCCTCACATATACTAATGTGCCACAAACAGGAATTTAATATCACCAACCATTTCCATTTTATTAAGGTGTATCCATTTATATGGATACACCTTAAAGCGGATCTCCACCCTAAAGTGGAGTCGCGCTGATCGGAACCCTCCCCCCTCCGGCGTCACATTTGACACCTTTCAGGAGGGAGGGGGGTGCAGATACCTGTCTAAAGACAGGTATTTGCACCCACTTCTGGCCACAGCAGAGTCGGGCAAAAGACGGGTTTTCCTAGCTTCCCTTCGCCACCCCGTTGTGTGCTGGGAACTCTCGGCTCCCAGCACACAACGGGAGCCAATCGAAGGGCGCAGCGCGACTCGCGCATGCGCCGTAGGGAACCGGGCAGTGAAGCCGGAGCGCTTCACTTCCTGGTTCCCTCACCGTGGATGGAGGGGGGAGCAGCAGAGACGAGCGAACGCTCGTCTCTCTGCTGTAGACGGCGCTGGACTCCAGGACAGGTAAGTGTCCTAATATTAAAAGTCAGCAGCTGCAGTATTTGTAGCTGCTGGCTTTTAATATTTTGTTTTAATGGGCCATCCGCTTTAAAAAAATGGAAATGGTTGGTCCTATTGCTCCCAACGCTGCTTCGGCATGGCGTATGTTTCGAAGGCGCAGGCCGGCGTAGGTGGAAGTGAGCATGCAAATGATGGTCCGAGCATGGTGCAGTGTTTTACGTATCATGAACTGCACATGCGCCGTGACGTAGCCGTGACGTGAACGCATGAAACAGCACCCTTATGCGCATGCGCACAACCACTTCAGGACAAATGCGCCGGATCACCACATACGCCGTGAACGTAACGTACGCCCAATACGCCGGCCTGTCTTCTCTGGTGCAGACCTTTGCATGTCTGTTGCCAGGTTGCGCCTCATCTATGGGAATAACTTTACATCGGACGTAAAACTTACATGCACCTCGCGTAGCATGCCCAGGGCGCACGTACGTTAGTAAATCGCCGTATTTCCCTCATTTGCATATTTGAATGCCTAATCAATGGGAGCAGCGACATGCGTCCTGACGAAAAGTGCGACCACGCTACGATTAGGGTTGCCACCTCATCCCTTTAAAACAGAACACATATAAATTACACAGGTTCTGAGGCTAATTTATTGCAGGTAAGGCACCAAGTGAGTTTAATTACCACCTTAATCGGCCACGGAACCTGTGTAATTAATATGTGTTCAGTTTTAAAGGGATGAGGTGGCAACCCTAGCTACGATATGTAAGCTACGTCGGCGTAGGGTGGCCAGTTTTTAGGCATATGTTGGTTTGTGGGTCCGGCGCACAGATACGCCGGCGCACATTTGCATTTACTGGCGCAAATTTCCACTAACGTCGGCGTAAGTGTTTTGTGAATCTGGGCCATAGAGTTCACTACCACTTTAAATGGTGTCTTTCCCTCTCCTATTTTTCTTGCTTTATACTCACTGTCTCTTAACATACTCACTGGCTCCATTCATTTGTAGGAGGGAAGAGAATAGCCTTGTGTAAGAACCAAATTACTCTGCCTGAAGACTACGCTGGCCGGGCAACAGGCTCTCTTTGCCCTTATTGACAGGGCTTGGCATTTGGCATTTAATAGAAGAAAGGGGAGAGAGCCACATACTAGAAATGCCTGGACAGGGACAGTACAGTGTAATGTACTTTTTTTTTTTCACAAGAAACAGTGTAATGTACTTTAGAATTGTAAAAAGCAAAGGTAAGATGACATACACTATATTACTGAAAGTATTTGGACGTCTGCCTTTACACGCACATGGCATCTCAGTCTTCGTCCGTAGAGTTCAATATTGAGTTGGCCCACCGTTTGCAGCTATAACAGCTTCTTCTCTGTCCACAAGGTTTAGGAGTGTCTATGGGAATGTTTGATTATTCTTCCAGAAGAGCATTCGTGAGGTCAGACATTGATGTGGATGAGAAGGCCTGGCTTGCAGTCTCCACTCTAATTCATAACAAAGGTGTTCTATCGGATTGAGGTCAGGACTCTGTGCAGCCCAGTTAAGTTCCCCCACCCCATGTCTTTATAGACCTTGCTTTGTGCACTGGTGCGCAGTCATGTTGGAACAGGAAGGGACCATTCCCAAACTGTTGCCACAAAGTTGGGAGCATGAAATTGTGCAAAATGTCTTGGTATGCTGACGCCTTAAGAGTTCCCTTCACAGGAACTAAGGGGCCAAGCCCAACCCCTGAAAAACAACCCCACACCATAATCCCCCCTCCACCAAATGATTTGGACCAGTGCACAAAGCAAGGCCCATAAAGGCAGGTGTCTTAATACTTTTGGTAATATAGTGTACAGTATATGCGATAGAAGGGGGGATGTAGCCCAGCTCTGTCTGCAGTTCTTAGACACCTCCCCTCCCACCAAAATTTGAAAGTGGAACTAAACTCTCCTATCGGTTTTTAGACAAGGAAGCTGCCATATTAGCTTCTGTTTGATCTTCAACTGCCATAATGCTGCACATGTGATCAGTTATGACCCCAGCCATTTGATGGTTTGACAGTTTGCTTGAGAGCACAACCAATGTGACAGTTACATTTCCGGCACATGATGGGAATGTAGCTGTTGTTTTAAACTGTGATGCCCCTGTGAAGTACAAATGGCAGAGAACCTCGACGGGCGGAACACATGGTTCCGCCCGTCGAGGTTCTCAGCCGGCCGTCAGATTCGGCGACCAGCCCGTCGGGAAAGGCGACCAGCTATTCATCCCGATGGGCCGTCGAGCAAATAGAGAACCTGCTCTCTATTTGCTCGACGGGTTTCCCGACGGGCTGGGCTCGGCGAATCCGTACACACGGCCGAGGTTCTCGGCAGAATGAGGATCCCAGCGAGGTTCTCGGCCGTGTGTACGGGGCTTTAATCGCTTTGTTTAGTTCCGCTTTAAAAAAAAAAAGTATCACCCTTTCCACACTTTCCTCTGATCCCTCTTCCTTCCCTCTTGTTTATAGTAAAATTATACTGTTTTGTGCAGCATTGAGAGTCGCCCAATTTCCCATCAAGCCACCTGTTACCCAAGAGAGAATTCTGGGAAAGACTATTAAAGGATCAGCAGCCCGGTCTACATTCTTTTCTTTCCAGGTGCCATGAGGAGAACACATCCCTGCTGCTGTGTGAGGCTGCGTAAACACGATCGGTCCATCCGATAAGAATGGTCCGACGGACCGTTTTCATCGGTTCACCGATGAAGCTGACTGATGGACTGATGTGCCTACACACCATCAGTTAATGATTTGATAGTGTAAGAGCGCGGTGACGTAAACACAGCGACGTGCTGAAAAAAACGAAGTTCAATGCTTCCAAGCATGCGTCGACTTGATTCTGAGCATGCGCGGCCCTTTAACCGATGCTTTTGCATACTAACGATCGGTTTTGACCCATCGGTTTGCCGTCCATCGGTTCAATTTTAAAGCAAGCCATCTGTTTTTTGACCGAAGGATAACGGACCGATGGGGCCTCCACACGATCGGTTTGGATCGATGGAAACCGAACCTCAGTCCGTTTTCATCGGTTTAAACTGATCGTGTGTACGCTGCTTGAGAGGACTACATCATGCTGAAAAAGTGGCAACTCCAGCCCGGCACAGGGCTTTCTACACAAGGGAGGCCACTGCAGAATCTCTGTATCAGCTGGATCGGACAATGTACATTTCCTACGGCCAGTCAGTCATCTCCGATCGTTCATCAAGGGGATGATTACTCCGGAATTGCTCTTCAGTAGCACTTAATGCTGTTCTTCAGTTGGTGAGAGGACTTCTGCCCAGTAAATACACACTCTGCCCTACTACATTGCATACGAATACTGTATACAGACATCTTACTCAAGAAATTACTTTACTACATTGCATATGAACACTGTATACAGACATCTTACTCCTGGAATTACTTTACTATATTGCATATGAACACTGTATAAAGACCTCTTACCCCATTGGGATTACTTTAAGGATTACTTCTAGTCAGATTAAGTTCTTCTTATCTGCCTACACACCACTTGCTATATTCAGAATACAGTTTTTTGAGCTCCAGCTGCCGGTAAAGACAATTGCAGGCCTTGCACTCTGGACACTGCTGTTTACTGCTATTTAAAGGGACCCACCCCCTGTATACTTATTAAACCTGGCCTCCCATTAGGAATAGACCAGAAATAGACCAGCCCGGGATTTCCTATTAGTGGTATCATAAAAATACAGTAGCTACTAGTCCACTTCAGTACCATTTCTGCATTTGATTGCTGTCTGTTTCATGTAAACTGTTATTCTGTAACTGAGATTTTCAGCTGTAATTCAATTGCTTTCAAGGATCTCCTCATCTGAGCCTTGGCTGTTCAACCAGAACTCAGCTGACCAAATGACCAAAATTCTGTTATTTAATTCCCTTTTTGAAACAGTAAAATCAGATAGTCACTTATCCGCATTGTGTTGGTGTGTCATTTAACTTTGTAACCAAAATGTCTGAACCTAGAGTGTCAGATGGGCTGGAAGGTTCGTAGGGTCATGGAGGCGCAGATGAACAGGTAACTCTAAGCAACCCCCAAGGGGGCAGTTCTTCAATAGTCTGACCTTTTTATATAGTTTTGGATGGAGTAGGTAACGGTTAGAACCTCTTTCAGATTTTTATTTCTGTCTCACTGTAGGGGATAATCACCCTCTTTATCTGTCCCAGTGATGCTCATAAACATTAAAGAATGTAATGAAAATCCCAGATCTTACAGGTGTCACCAGGCAAAAGACAATGCATGTTCGTGTAACAGCTGTCTAAGAGGGGATTTACCTCTACCTCTAACTTCCTGTTGTGTTTCTGAGACAGAAAGAGAAGAGAAATGACCCCAACTACAAACAAAATACTGCCACATGTTCTAACCCATATTGGCTCTATGCAAATAAGTTTCACCTAGAGATAAACTTTAAAGGGGTTGTAAAGGTTTGTTTTTTTATTTTCTAAATAGGTTCCTTTAAGCCAGTGCACTGTTGGTTCACTTACCTTTTCCTTAGATTTCCCTTCGATTTTTTTTCTTTTTTTTCTTTGTCTGAATTTCTCACTTCTTGTTCCTTCTCAGTAAGCTGTTCTGACTGACTAACCCCCAGCCAGAACATCTCGGATGATGGGGACAAGCTTACTGAGGAGAAACAGGAAGTTAGATATTCAGACAAAGAAAAAAACTTTTTTAGAAGGGAAATCAAAGGAAAAGTTAAGTGAACCAACAATGCACTGCACTATTTAGAAAATAGAAAACGAACCTTTAAAACCCCTTTAACCACTTAAGGACCGCCTCCTGCACATATACGTCGGCAGATTGGCATAGCTGGGCACAAGCACGTACAGGTACGTCCTCTTTAAGTGCCCAGCCATGGGTCACGGGCACGCGCCCGCGACCCGGTCCGAAGCTCTGTGTCCACGGGACCCGCAGACCCGACCACCACTGGAGTCCAGCAATCGGTCCCCGGAGCTGAAGAACGGGGAGAGCTGTGTGTAAATACAGCTTCCCCGTTATTCACTGTGGCGCCGTTATGGAAAAAGGGAAACACAATCAATGACGTCACACCTACAGCCACACCCCCCTACAGTTAGAAACACAAATGAGGTCACACTTAACACCTTCAGCGCCCCCTTGTGGTTAACTCCCAAACTGCAGTTGTCATTTTCACAGTGAACAATGCATTTTTGACAATGAAAATTACAATGGTCCCAAAAATGTGTCAAAGTGTCAAATTGTCCAAAGTGTCCGCCATAATGTCGCAGTCACAAAAAAAATCGCTGATCGCCGCCATTAGTAGTAAAAAAAAAAACAATTAATAAAAATGCAATAAAACTATCCCCTATTTTGTAAACGCTATAAATTGTGCGCAAACCAATCGATAAACGCTTATTGCGATTTTTTTTTTACCAAAAGTATGTAGAAGAATACTTATCGGCCTAAACTGAGGGAAAAAAAATGTTTTAGATATTTTTGGGGGATATTTATTATAGCAAAAAGTTAAGAATATTTCTTTTTTTTTTTTTTAAATTGTCGCTCTATTTTTGTTTATAGCGCAAAAAATAAAGACCGCTGAGGTGATCAAATACCACCAAAAGAAAGCTCTATTTGTGGGAAAAGAAGGACGCCAATTTTATTTGGGAGCCACCTCGCACGACCGCGCAATTGTCAGTTAAAACGACGCAGTGCCGAATCGCAAAAAACTGGCCAAGTCCTTTAGCTGCCTAAAGGTCCGGGTCTTAAGTGGTTAAGTATGTCTGTATTTTGCCTGACTTGGTAAAAGCAAAAGTTCACTTTAAACTTGCTTGATTCTGTTAGTGTTTACTGCAGTGATTAACAGGGATGGGAAGCAGCAGCACCTTTGGCAAGTAGCATCCAGTGCCAGTTGGCCTTGTGCCCAGTATTGCCCAATTTGCGTGAGAAGCCCTTAGTTTACAGAGCAGATTTCTGTGTGGCTTATTCTGTATTGCGCAACGTCACATACTCCTTGGAAGCGGCACATGTGACAAAGCCATCTAGGCGGCTTAAACAGCAAGGCCCGGGATCTTTTAACCAGTTTCAACCACACCAAACAGAAAAGGCCCCTTCAGTCACAGGCCATTAGAACTCAAACACAAGCTACCTTCTGTGATGTAGTGAGTGTAATGACATGTGCAAATATTGAAGCCGTCTTTTCAGGGACCTGCCAGAACCAAACTGAGGACTGAGGAGGCTTTCATTATGAGATCAAACACTTTGTGCTGACAGACAGAATGTTGTGTGCAGGGGTCCTGTAGTGTGTGACTTCACCTCACATGTTCATCCCTTGTCAGGCGGCTTCAAAATATTCATAAATATACAGGCAGAGAACATTCACTTCTTAAAATGGTTATATACAGAATGTACTGAATTGTGTGAACAAAAGCTTGCAGTCAACAATGTTGAATGAATAAAACACAATCGGATATCTGATGGAATCTAATCCGATTGATTTTTTTTATGTCGGATATCCGATGAAGCTGACTTTCATCAGTCTTGCCTACACACCATCGGTCAAAAATCCGACCGTGTCCAAATGCAGTGACGTAAAACACTATAAAATGCTGAGAAAAATGAAGTTCAATGCTTCCGAGCATGCGTCGACTTGATTCTGAGCATGCATGTTTTTTTGACCGATGGAAATTGTGACAGACTCGGACCCTCTTATGTCTAAAATCATCCTATGTCCACTAGGGGCATAGGATGACTGAGAAATGATCTTCGACTACCTGAGATGGGATTATTATCCACAGTATATTCCAGGATATCTGTAAAGAACTATTTACTGGTTGTTGATTCTGAACTCAATGGGTTAATTGTAAGAGTGACTTATTCATACTGCTAGATGCTAATGCCATCACCTCCAGCCATCTCTCTGTTCTCTGTGCTAATTGACCCTGCTATTGTGTGAAGATGTCCTGTGTTTACATGTATGATAATATGTATAGTATAGCAGGTGAGAGGAGACGGGACGTCTACTCTGAAAGGTCATATCTCGGAGTCACCTCGTCTGGGTAAATAATTAGTTAATTATCTCATGTTAAGTTTAGTTCTGGTTACCCCCTCTTTAAACTGTATATAAGGTTGCATTCTTGGTTCTATTAACCACTAACGCCCCGGACCAATATGCTGTTAAATGCCCAGAGGCGTTTTTATAATTCAGCACTGTGTCGCTTTAACAGAACATTGCGCGGTCGTGCGATGTGGCTCCCAAACAAAATTTGCGTCCTTTTCTTCCTACAAATAGAGCTTTCTTTTGATGGTATTTGATTGCCTCCGCGATTTTTATTTTTTGCGCTATAAACAAAAAAAGAGCGACATTTTTGAAAAAAAACCAATATTTTTTACTTTTTGTTATAAGAAAAATTGAATAAACTAAATTTAGGCCAAAATTTATTCAGCCACATGTCTTTAGTAAAAAGAAAAAATCGCAATAATTTTTTTTTTAGCTACCTAGCAGCAACAGCGACACTAATACAGCGATCAGAAAAATGATCGCTTAGTGGCGCTGGCAATAGGGGGTGAAAGGGTTAACTAGGGCGGTGATCAAGGGATTAAAACTTTATTGGGGGGGTACAGGGCTACCCTGAACCTAACACTAACTGCCTGTCACACTAACTGTCACACTGACACTAAATTCAGTGATCCGTACATAGTGACAGGGGGGGGGGGGTTAATGTGCCTATGTGTACTGGTGTCAGTGTAGTGTTGGTGCGACTTACTGTGACTCTTCTCTCATCTCGGCGGTTTGAAAATACCGCCGAGATGAGAGCTGCATCACTTCCTCTGCCTATGTTTACATTTTACAGGCAGAGGAAGTGACACGACGGTGTAAGCCGTGTACTGAGGTGGGCTCTCCAGGATACAGCGAAGTCACGAACGAGGAAAACAACTTTGACACCAGCTTTTGTGTAACAGGTCTATTCTTTTACTGTAGAAAATGTTAAACCAATGACCCCACAATGAACACAAAATATAAGGTACATACACCCAGCCGTAGCTGGGAACCCCTGTGCTGTACAGCAAGATGCTCCCGGGTTGGATACCAAGGAATTTGCCTATTGGCGGACACAAAGGACTGTCCACCCGTACCTGTTATTACCCTATAAGAAACGATTGAGAAATACTTAGTTTAGGGGTCCTCTGCGGTACAGCACAGCAGCTCACAACCTTATCACCTCTATACAATATGTACCCCCTTTCTCAGTATTAGTAAATGATAGTAGTACTGCAAGGCCTTGCAACAAGAATAGTCTATCTTTGATCTTCTTTCTTCTGCCAGCAATTGATTAAGTAAAGATTATAATCCAGGGGTTCTTCTGGTTAAACAAATAGAGTGAGGCACCATAAACTGTTGTTTCCTTTTATGACTGGTGTCTGTGCACTCTTTCCTATCAGCACACCTTCCACTGGCAGTCACTACACAACCGCTTCAGGCTTGAGGCCTAAGCACATGTAGCTCTATCAGCTGAACTGTTTCGTGGGACTACAGGTCCCAGTAACTCTCTAGAGGCAGTCTAGTAACTAACAATCACTACAAAGTTCCGGGCAAAAAGCCCTCTCACCAAACCAGGCCTGGGAACTTGTGGATCTCTGCTCCGGCGATCTCGGTCCTGCTTCCAAGTAGTACAGCCGCACTGCTACGTTCCGCAAAACAAACCGAACCGTCACTCAGCTTCGTCACACTCCTTCTTCCAGCACACTGTGGTAAGTAGAACACCGATGGTTGTTCTGCTCTGCACGAGGTAGGCCTTGCTCTGTGCACACCTCCACGGATCTCTACAGTCAGATCATGCACCCAGCATCAGAGAGCTAGAAAATGGCTGCTCAGCCTTTTATACCCTCACCCAGCATGCAGTTCGGCCCTGAGAGTTCAAGGGTAACTTGTTAAGATAACACCTCCCATTAATCTTAAATTGACAGAAATAATCAAGTCCATTCCACATTTCAACCACTAGATGGTGTCAAACACCTATTTACAACAGCAGTGATAGAACAACATTAATCTGGCTTCACAATCTCACAACGGGACACAACAGGATTGGCTGGGAGCGATCACGAGGGGGCGGACAGAAATGAACCCCCGCCGCCCTCGAGTCGGATCGTTCCCGGAGGTAATCTGACCGCCGCACGCAGCGGAGGGGGTCCTGATCGGACCCCCGACCCGCTAGAAGGCAGGGACGTATATATACGCCCATCTGCCTGTACAGGCCATTCTGTGGACGTAAATAGGCGTGCGGCGGTCGTTAAGTGGTTAAACACTCCATGTTTAGCACACAAACAAGTCTCATCTCGTTGTGTGTTGAGGGCAGCTGGAATATCTGATATCTATATTCAGACTGATAGGAAGCATTATATGACGGAAGCACTCAAGCGGAGTGTGGGACGTTTCGTTACAGACTTCCACACAGACAATCGTTTTTTTCTATCGTTTTTTTATCCATAGGAAAATTTTAAAACATGCTCTATTTTTTTTCACCGATTGAAAACAAACCAATGGAGCCCACACAAGATCGGTTTGTCCATTTTCATCAGACAAACCGATCGTGTGCACAGGGCTTAAGAGAATGAAAACAGTAGGGGACCTACAATATATGAGGCAAAGAGAATATTGAACTTGTCAGCCACTATTTTTATTTTTTATCTACTTGGTCTTGTACAGCATTTTTCCTTTCCGTAAACAATTCTCTAATAGACTTCCAATGTGTCTCTGACTTAGCTACAGAATTGAAAGAATAAATTCCCTAACACAGCCCCCTCCTTCCTTTCATGTCATAGGTTCTCCTCTTCTGGGATTGTCTAACTTTGTATGCATGGGCGTAGCATAAGGGGTTGCAGGGGTCACAATCGCAACCCTGCCCTTAGCTCCAGGGGGCCCCTGCAGCCTCCCTGTCATATTATCATATCCTCCACAAAGTCCAGCTCCGATCTGCTCTATAGGGCCCCACAGCCACTCTCCAGTACAGGGCTTACAATTTGCCTTCCACAGTCCACCCCCTCCGTTCTCATTGGCTGGGGAAAAGCTGTGAGCCATTTCCTGAATGGAGAGAAGCATGGGGTGAGAACAGCCCAGGATGGGGAAGCGTCTGTGCTGTGTGCTGGCAACATGGAATGGTAACCAAGCTCAGCGAGGGAAGAGGAGAGCGCTGTCCTGTAGCCTGATGGGTCACTGGTGGGGTAAGACACCGCTTCGCGTCTCCTTGTCACCAACTGGGATTCTCTGTACCCCCCACCCGGGGATGTCTGCTTACCCCACTTCCCTGACAACTGGGGAAAAGACACACACCTCTGGGAGGTGACCTTCCCCCAAAACTTGCCCACTTTTTTTCAAACGGAAAAAGTTAGACGGGAGCTTTTCATCAGATATTCGGTATTGTGTATGCCCCGTCGGAAATTCCGACATAATTAGATATAGAACATGTTCTCAATTTTTCCGTTGGAATAAACAATGCAAGGCATGCTCGGAAGCATAGAACTTAATTTTCTCGGCTCGTCATAGTGTTTTACGTCACTGCGTTTTTGATGGTTGGACTTTTGTGTGACCGTGTGTATGCAAGACAGCTTGAGCGAAATTCGGAACTCCATCGGAAAAACCTTTGGAAACCTTTGGAATTTACTCCGACGAGAAAACTGGTCGTGTGTACGGAGCATTACAAGCATGACTCCCACAGGCAGAGGCATTATGAGACTTGTAGTTCTGCAACAGCTGGAGGGCTGTCAATTTGACACCGTGGGAGCTGGTTAAAGGGGTTGTAAGGGTTGTAAAGGTTAAAGTTTTTTTACCTTAATGCTTTTCAGCCGTCTTTCTGGCTCTGTCATTGGTTGCTTTAAAGCAGCGCAGCCATTGGCCCGCGCTGCTGTCAATCACATCCAATGATGCGGCGTGCCGGGGGGCGGGGCGAGTGATACAGTCAGCGGCTAAGACTTAACACCATGCAAGCTTGCTCGCATGAAGGTGTTGAGTCCTTGCGGGGGGGGGAGCTGAGACAGCCGTCGAGGGACCCCAGAAGACCAGGTTTGGGGCCAAAACGAGCTGCACAGTGGAGGTAAGTATAACATGTTTGTTATTAAAAAAATAATAATAATAATAATACCTTTAGTGATCCTTTAACAGAACAACAGCCACAGGTCAGGTCAGGGTTTAGAAACAGTCCACAGGCAGGTCTATATGGGGAGAAGGCATTACCATTAAACCATCAATAATCTGGGGCTACGTTCTGTAATGCTGGATCAATATTTCAGGACTCCAAAAGACCAAGTAATTGTCCATAGCTACTCAGGGTATAACAACCTGGAGAGATGGGTAGAAGACATAGACAAAATATATCCAAAAGTGTTTGGGACTTCCTGCACTTGGCTTAGTGTTTCCACACATGATATTGTCCTCCATAAAAAAATAATTACATTGCATTAAATTAAACCTTCTTGGAGATGTTTAAGAAAACAAAGTATTTATTGATAACAGTTACAAGGCCAGAAATTTGGCTTTCAGTGCATGCAGACAAAATCCACTTGCTGGTCACAAGATCAATGGTTAGCAATGTACTTGTTGATAATAATATGCCTAGTATAGTGCATGGACAAGGGGATATGGAAGTCCATGCACTAAAAGACAAATTTCTGACCTTGTGGCTGTTATCAATAAAAACTTCTTGTTCTTATACATCTCCAAGCAGGATTAATTTAATGCAGTGTAGGAGGACAATCTCATGTGAGAAACACAAAGTCAAGTGCAGTAAGTACCAAGCACTTTTAGATATATTTTGGCGCAATGGGGAGGATTGTCACCTACCTGCTTCTGGACTCCTGGCCACCTTGACACACCATCCGCTGGCTTTCGGTGCCACCAGCTACCGCTCCCACTCGGATTTAAGCTCCTACCCCACGGCCTCCCAAGTACCGAGCACACAGGCTGCATAGGGTGGAGTCAGAGCATTTTTTTTTCACCTAGATATATTACACACATCCGCCAAGAACGTGGTGACGTAAAAGACTACGACAAGCCGACAAAATGAAGTTCTATGCTTTTGAGCATGCGGTGAATTGTTTCAGAGAATGCTAATTTTTTTCCTGTCGGAAAAGCATATGTTTTTTCCTACAGTTTTCCCATCGGAAAAACTGCGGTGGAGCATACACACGGTCGGAATTCCCAGCCAAAAGCTCTCATTGCAGTTTTTCCGATGGGAAAAATGGTCGTGTGTACAAGGCATTAGGTGCTGTGAATTGTGTTAAGGTCAAGGGTTATGCCGCGTACACACGGTCGTTTTTTGCGATGAAAAAAAACTAAGTTTTTTAAAACGTCATTTAAATTGATCGTGTGTGGGCAAAACGTCGTTTTTTGTCTTTAAGAAAACGACCAAAAAAAAATTCCAACATGCTTGAATTTTTTGTGTCGTTTTTCAAAACGACATTTTTTGTTTCACAAAAAGTCACCGTGTGTAGCAAAAACGTCTTTCAAAACGACGTTTTTCAACCCGCGCATGCCCAGAAGCTAGTTATGAAGCGAGCTTCAATGGAAAAGAGTGGTGAACGTAACCTCGCTTTTTGTGAAAAAACAATGGTGTATGCAAAATTGTCTTTGAAAAGTGACGTTTCAAAAACGTCGTTTTTTACTTCACAGAAAACGTCGTTTTTTTTTATCGCAAAAAACGACCGTGTGTATGCGGCATAAGAGGAAGTAGAGTAGTAAATGGTTCTAGGTTATTGCAAAAATAGAGTAGAAAGGGAAAAAGAGCATAAAAATATGACCCTACCTTAAACTCTTTTTTTATTTTTCCTACTTTGTAAAATTACACCATTGCCGGTGAGAGAATCTAAACTGGGTTGTGTTTATAGGGGTGAAAATGTATATTTAGCTCTGTCTGTTGATCTCTATTGTCCGATACGAAGCAATGCAGGTGCGGACGAGGCAAAACACAGTGACACAGCAGTGTGGGAATTACCAAGGCCAAAAGCAGATAAAAACTCACATACATAAATGCAATCACTACATTGATGTCTGTGTAAAAGGCAAAACAAATTCACAGAGTACTTATCACCCAGGAAGCATTTAGTAAACTTAGCGAAATGCAAGGTTGATGGATGGATCAGGTATGCAAACTACAGCAAAAACACTAATTGAGCTGACCCTCTGTTATATTTTTGCTTTATGTGCCTACTTAGCACTTCCCCTGCAGGGGACACTGGATTGTTTTGAACTTCCTGTCCTACCTCAGTGATGACTCGTTCTTTATTTAGACCCGAATGACACCAGCACCTGAAACTTTTTAGAAGGGGCTTTATTAAAGTGAATAAAGTCCTCAAAAAAAAATTGGTTAATAGCTTCCTTTACCTTAGTGCAGTCCTTCTTCACTTACCTCATCCCTCCTGTAGCGCTACCCCCTCAGGAGCCGCTGGATAGAGGGAGCACTATAGGGGGTGCAGCAGCTTATGCGGCTCTGCTCCCTCCACAGCCACTTGCTATCTCTACTGCTGGCTCCATCCATCTACAACGCTGATGCTCTGGAATGGTGGGTAAGCAACCCGTGATCTGGGCTTGCTAACCTGCCATCCTAAAGCAGGAGGTTGCGGGCCACATCAGAGGGCTCCGTGGGCCACAAGTTGTGCACCCATGGTTTAGAGGATTTGTAATCAGAATAATACTGTACCTAACTTATTTTTCACTTCCCCAGTGGGCGGCACAGTTTTCCCATGTACTTCACGTACAATTCAGAACCACCTGCATTGTTCATGATGATGTCGAAGAGATTGTGACTGGTCAAGTAGAGGAGCAGCTTCTTTGGACTAGTTGTACCGTGGAGCCTTTGGGAAGGAGGAATAATGTAGGTATTTCTGCAGTGGGGCACTGCAAGGTGAATTTTTACAAATGCCCTGAGTTCAGCTTTGAGTAGTCACTTTCGGGCACACAGATGGGTATGCTTCGTCTAAAGCAGGAGTCTCCATACTTTCTAAACAAAGGGCCAGTTTACTGTCTTTCCGACTTTAGGGGGGGCGGACTGTGGCCATATATTAATATAATTTTTTTTCTGGCACTAGTGGAAGTAAACAATGCCCCATCTTTTATGTTTCGGGGGGGGGGGGGGGGTAGTGCTCATTGGTAGTGTCAGTGGGCAGAATAGTGTCCCATATCAGTGGGATTAATTGTGCCCCAAGGGCCAAATAAAGGCAAAAAAAGGGCCACAGTTTGGAGATCCATGGTCTAAAGACATAAATAGTGTGCATATAGAGGGCCTGATAGGTAAAGGTGGAAAAGACATTGCTGGAAAAGTGTTGAAACACAGAGATTGTGCAGCAGAGGGAAATGATCAGAAAACAAATGTGGGTGAACATGAAGCAGGAGTGAATTGAACAGGCACAGGTGAGAATTTTACATCTATCAGCTCACTGGGTGGCATCAAGACAAGATATAAAGAGAAAATTTGTCTAAGCACTGCATAAAATTGTCGGCGCTATATAAATACCTGTATTAAATAAATAAATAAAAGAGGCTCATGTATGAAGGAACAACATCAACATCCAAAACCTTCTGAAACCTTCACCTGCCTCGTGAATTTGAGGTGTGCACAGCGTTTGGGTAATTAATTAACCTGCACAAAACCTACAATTATTCTTCTCGTGTATCAAAGACGCCGGGCTGTCCACCTCCACATCTCCACCCTGGAGAATCTCCTAGGGTGTGCAAAGTTTGCATTTCCTACGTGGGTGTAGAAACTACACGTGAAAGTTCACTTTCACCATAGAAAGTATTCAAAAGGGAAATTTGAAACTGTAAGAATGAGGCCTGGTAGATGCAAGCATCTATTTCCTTTGGCTTAAGAAGATGACTGATAACATAGCTGAAGGAGAAGATGAGAGGAGCTCTTACATTCTGGGATTAGTTCATGTCAGAACACCCAAAGTAATCTGGATTCACTCCTGTGTTAAGAATCAAATGTGAGATTTATACACTGTTTCTTTATAATTTATGCCCTTATAAAAATAGCGGTGCACAAAATAAGGCTAGGTTCACATACTGTATGTACGATGTGACAGCATACATGCATTTTTTTTCTTCGCTACTGTGCATCGTAGTAGGGCAGGCCATCCATTGGAATGGTCTTCCTAACGCATCTAAACCTCACCAAGGAAGTGTACAGTATGAGTCTTTATTTAAAATGTATACAATAAACGTGTAGCGTTGGATAATAAGTGAATAATATGTAACCATGAATTTGAATAATCAGTGAAAAAAGAAAAAAAATTAAAATAAATGATCAACAGTGAAAAAACATATGAAAAAACATAAAGTTCATAAGTGAGCAATTCCTGAGAAGGAAGAACTTCAGTGAATTCCTGTAGACCTTCAGTGATGTAAGATGGATATGTGAAATCCAATTAGAAAGCCGGCCATCATGGGAAGAAGTGAAGGCTTACCGACTAGCCAGTGACCTCCCTTTTCCGGGGGGGCAAAAAAGTTCAGTAGAGTGATGGTCCTCACAGAGATGCCATCATATACACAATATATGATACT
Source organism: Rana kukunoris (assembly GCA_029574335.1). Classification (NCBI taxonomy): domain Eukaryota; kingdom Metazoa; phylum Chordata; class Amphibia; order Anura; family Ranidae; genus Rana; species Rana kukunoris. The sequence goes on from CM056057.1 coordinate 161,427,391, forward strand.
CTGGTAAGAATAACAGTTATAATAAAAATAACTGTACAGTTTAATTTTTTTTTTTTCTACATTGGATTAATGTAGGTTCATTCACATTCTAATGGTAGGGAATGTCCGTTGAATATGTGAAGGGAATCAGTAAAATCAGCCATCCCCTATTTGTGAGCATTAAAAAATTAAAAACGGTATTTGCCTGTGAATGTGATTCTAACCATATTATAACCCAATGAATATTTTTTGAGACTTGGATATTTAATTGAAAAATGGAAAATCCAGATATTGGGAAAAAGAGCAGCAAATATAACTTAAACAAACAAATGTAAGAACCTTGGTTTATGCAGTAACATTTTCAACGGGCATTCAGCAGTAAAAAAAATTGCCAACTAAATTTACATCTTGCTGAAAATGTCCTATAATTTACATAAAATTGACTTTATCACTTAAAGAGAGGATTTACCTCCCCCTTTTTTTCACCTATAAAATAAAAGCATTATGTTGCACTTACCTGCAAATCACACCCGCCATGTTCCCATTGTCCCCGATGGTGGCCGCATCCATCTTCACCCCTCTTCCTTCCAAGGCTGTGGACTCGGGCTCTGTGACTGGCAGGAACAGTGTGACGTCACTCCCACATATGCGTGCGAAGCCACTGGCAGTGGCATATTTAGGGTATGGCAGACATGGCAAGTGCCATGGGCACAATCTTAAGGGGGCACTCGTGAGTGGCTGGGCAGCAAGGCACTTACCAGGGCATACTTGCCAACAGTCACAATTTTGCTGGGACATTACCAGGCTATGGCCGTCCTGGGTAGTTTCCCAGAAAAAAAAAGATTTTTTCCTACACAGGGATGGACTGGACTAAGTTGTGATATCCCCCCCCCCCCCCCCTAAAAAAAGATGAACCGCTCCAGCTCGCCCGGTGCCGCCCACACAGAATGCTGAGAGGAATGTAAAAGCCAGCTACAGAGATAGCAGGGGCTGCACCGTGTCCTAACCAATCAGTGTCTGTGGTACAGAAGGCCCTGCCCTCACAGGTGTCAGCTGACTGCAGTCACGTGACAAGAGATATGGCCGCCATTCCTCTTTAAACCTTCTGGAATACACATATTGCTATTGTGGTGTAGGATCTGGGCCCTCTGTCCTTCAGTCCTTCTTTCTTTACGAGGCAATAGATTTGTTCAAAACGGTCTGTCCAACCGATTTGAACAAATCTGTCTGCTGTCATTTTGGTTTGCTCGCGTGTACACACGAGCAAACCAAAATCCCCGCCAGCAGACAGCGCGCTGATGTGTCGGTGACGTGGCGGTGACGTTGACGCCGCCACATCACCGCACCAGGAAGTAAAACACTTCCGCGCATGCGCCGAATCCATTTGGCGCCGGTGCGAGACGACATGTCTGCTGGTAAGTGTACTAACCAGCAGACATGTCGGGCGGACGGGTTCCCACCCGATAGATTTCAAAGCATGCTTTGAAATCTGTCAGGTGGCCAAATCCGTCGGCTCGCCCATACACACGATCGAATCTGTCTGCTGGGACGGTGTAGCAGACTGTTTCCAGCAGACAGATTTGATCGTGTGTACGCGACCTTATGATGGGTTTCAAATGATATGACAGGGGCGCAGTTTTAGTGCTTGCCATAGGCGCCATTATTACTAGATATGCCTCTGGCCACTGTTCACATCACGGGCCCTTTAAAAATAGCACGATCATGCCTTTTCTTCAGTGAGCATGCGCCGATGACGCCCGAGCAAGCGTATATGGTAAATATTTCCTAAACCAGGTTTACCTGGTTTATTTCCTAACCTTATTATAGGCTTGCCTGGAGGGAAAAGTGGTGTAACTAGGTTTACAATCACTTTAAATAGAAATGCTAATAATAGTAAAACCATAATATGTGACAAACATACAGTACTGTAATACTACTCTGAGGTATAAATAAGGGAAGAATGCGGAGAAGGCAGTGTAATAACACAATCACACGCTGCACACACATAGCAAAAGGCAGCTGTGGATATTTATGTACAGAGAAGGACAATCAAATCCAACTCTCACAATTGCTATAGATTTTCTAGAACTGCCAACTCATGACCATATTGCTCAACAGACTCATGGATAACATGATTCCTTGAACCACAATGATTTTCTTGTCCAAAAAAAATTGTAAAAATAATACAATATATGCAAAGGTGTAAAATAATATCAAAGTGATACTATACATGGGAATTTTCTGTGCTCATTCAGTAATCTTAAAAAAGAAAGAAAAAAAAGAAAGAATGAATCCCAACCTTAACACAATGGGGTCAATTTAACGATTTTGCACGTTATTGAAGCTTGTTCAATTCACTAAACGATTTAACGCTTTGAAAAATCATCAAATAACGTTTAACTTCACAGAACCGATATTTTAAGGTGTGGATCCTTATTTAACAATTCGATCGTTATTTTAAAGAGTCAAATCGTTATTTTAAAGAGTCAAATCGTTAAATATGTACAGACAGTTATCGATTGTTAATTTAACATCTCCCTCAGGGTGTCGTTATGACATTTCCCAGGCGATATTTTGTTGTTAGAGGAAGCTTTTGGCGATTTTTGTAGTGTAGTGAAGTTTTTAGTAGTGTTGGGCAAGATGGAACCATGCTCTATTTGAACTTAAAATTATCCAGAGGCGAAGAAGAACACGTTAGAATGTTGTTCAGATTTATAAACGTGTATTCCGTTCACATACTATTTTGGATGACTTTTCTGAAACCCAGGTGATAGCTAAATTCTGATTATCACCTCCCATGATTTATTCTCTGTATGAGGAAATACACATGGCTTTAGAAAAGCACACACTAGAAGTTTTGCACATCACATGCTCAATCTCCACGTGTGTCTTGCTTGTCTCTCTCTCTCTCTCTCTCTTTGCATCTGCTATTTTCCACATGCATCTGTTCTCCTCCCCTTCTGCTCCCAGAATGCATCTCTCCAGCATTATTTAACGATCTTAGATGTTATTATTACGATTTGGGACGTTAAAATAACTCTTGAGTAGTTAGCATAACGATTGGATAAAGAGTCATTTGAAAACAATAACGACTATGTTGAATAACGATTATAGCTTTCGTGAATACCATGTTTGCTAGCGTTAAATAAGGAGTGCTAATTTAACAACTGAAGAAAACCAATAACGTTTCTCTTTGTGAATTGACCCCATTGCATGGTAATTGAATTATAGTAACTTCCCCACATTTCAGACATTTATTAGACCTAAACAAATAGTTTATAAAAGCAGAGAAACGTCTTCAGTAGGGATGAGCTAAGGTTCAGGAGAACTAATTTTGGCCCAAACCCATTAGAACTTGTCATATGATAGCACAAACGATCAGCCCAATCAGCTATGGCCCTGGGATTTCTCACTTTGCTGCCACACATAACAAAGAGGCGGGAATGCTGGTGACATCATTGACCTAGTATGGTCTCAGAGCCATATCTGGACAATGTAATTGACCAATTATGGCCATGTGACTATAGTAGGTCAACGATGCCACTAGCGTTCCAGTTCTTTTTTTACGGGCAGCTACAGGGCTGTCAATTCCACGCCTACAGCTGATTGGGCCAGCGGTCTGCTATCATTTGACTGTTTCACCAGTTGACCGGTTCAGCCCGAACCTTAACTCATCCTTCAACATTACAAAATAATACCTAGTACACATAGTACACAGAGAATTCCTCTTAGGCTGCCTCAGACAAAAGTCGGCCCATCCAAAGCACGGTGATGTACAACACGTACGACGGCACTATAAAGGAGAAGTTCAATTCCAATGGCGCCACCCTTTGGGCTGCTTTTGCTGATCCCTGTGTTAGTAAAAGTTTGGTGAGAGACAATTCACGCTTTTCAGTCTTCGTGCTTTTCAGTCCATTACAGCGTGACGAATGTGCTATCTCCATTACGAATGCTTGTTTTACCAGAAAGAGCGCTCCAGTCTCATACTTCATTCTGAGCATGCGCGGTTTTCTGCCCGTCAGAAAACCATACAGACGGACAGATTTCCTCGCTTGGATTTTTGGCCTGAGGGGAAAAAATAAATCCTGATCTCTTTTTTTTTACCGTTGGAAAAACTGAGATGGAGGGGATTCCCGACCAAAAGTTCTCATAGCAGTTTTCCCGTCGGAAAAAACGGTTGTGTGTACGAGGCTTTAGACCAGTTGAATGTGACTAACTACTACAAGCTATTATCGGATGTGTAGACAGGTTTCCATTAAATGAAATGATGTTAGCAACAAAAAAAATAGCAACAAGATAACAATAACAAAAAACAAGAAAAACAACTGTGGTAATAATTATAATGTGATTAAAAAAAGAAAAAACAATAACAAACAAAAAAACAACAACGCGGCATGAAGAACAACATAAACCAATGGCAACAAATACAGTGACTATAGCATCATAAACAATTAGGCCTCATGCACTACAGTTTACGCCCGAGCGAGGGCATTGTATGCCAACACGGGGATGCACAGGTGTTTCGTTCATGTCAATTGGGACGCAGAGGCTGCACGGACACAGTTGCCACTCTCAAACTAATATCTGTTTGGGTGCATGTCCCTGGATGCAGATATTATGTGTTCCGGGCCATGCACCCACACAGATGTCAAACTGGGATCAGCGACTGTGTCCATGCAGCCTCTGCATCCCAAATGATATGAATAGGACTGCTTGCACGGCGGAGCATGGAACATCTGTGCATCCCTGTGTGGGCAAACACAGCCCCAGCACGGGTGTACTCTGTGGATACCCCATATACATTTTGGCTTTATCTTACAATAAAGCAGGGATTTATTTAGGTTTTGTGCTGCCCTAGGCACCCCTAATTTAAATATGACCCACCCCTTACTGTCAAGGCCACACCCCTTGCTGGTAAAGACCTGCCCTTCCCTTACCTTACCCTTACTCTATCCAAAATTAAATAGAAAAGTGTTCATAAAGTTCTACTTTAGGCACAAAATTCTGATAATTTTATGGAGAGGACTAAGAAGATATAACCATGCCAATGGTGCAGCAGAAAACATATAGCAACAGTGAGGAAGGTTTGTGGTCCAGTATGATAGGACAGTAAAAATTAGAAGCTCCGCCCCCCTACAGTTGCGGAATGCTTGCCTCTCTGCCCAGTCCGCCCCATAAGACTGGCGCTACACTAACAGTGCTACACTAATAGTGCAAGCCGGCGGAGACTCTTTCCATGTTGCCCCCCTACAACGTGCTGCCCTAGGCCTGGGCCTTTTTGGCCTAGGCCAGGATACAGCTCTGCAATAAAGTCATAGTAATAATACTAAGTTTTTCTCCAAAGTGTTTGCATTTAACTGCTTCTGGGTTTTATGTTTCCCTTTACTCTAGAGCAGGGATCTTCAAACTTTCTAAACAAAGGGTCAGTTTACTGCCTTTCAGACTTTAGGGGGGCCGGACTGTGGTCATGGGAGTAGAAAATGTCTCAGCATCAGTGGAGTTAAAAATGCCTCATCCATGGTTTCAGTGAGAGGAATTTTGTCCCATCATTTGTCATTGGGAAGAATTGGGCCCCATTGTTGGTATCATTGGGAGGAACTGTACCCTACCACTGGGTGTCATTGGAAGGGACTGTGCCCCATCGTTGGTGTCATTGGAAGGAATTGGGCCCCATCATTGGTGTCATTGGGACAAATTGTGCCCCATTGTTAGTGTCATTGGGAGAAATTGTACCCCATTGTTGGTGTCTTTGGGAGGAATGTTGCCCCATCAGTAGTGTCATGGGAAGGAATTGTTCTCCATTGTTGGTGTCTTTGGGAGAAATTGTTCCCCTATTGTTGGTATCTTTATTTTATTTTTAATTCTATTTATTGTTTTTCTTGCAAAAACATATCATACAACATACAACCATTCACATATGGCCAACATGGCCCAAATTTACTACCTAACAAAGACCATCTATCTAACACCTGTCCCACCCACCCATGAGTTATAGCTCGACCAAAGGAAGAGAAAAGAAAAAAAGGATCCTTCAGTTTCCCTTCAGCTGTCCATATGAAATGTTAGCCCATGTACACAGACATTCAGGACCTCAGGGGAAAGTTCCCTCATTTAGGTATATTGTAGTGTATGGATCCCCTTGTTGGTGTCTTTGGGAGGAATTGTGCCCCACTGTTGGTGTCTGTGACAGAACCTACTGTCACTGTGTGTTTTGGAAGGGACTGTGGGCTGGCCTCTTACCCACAGATTATGGCCCAGAAGAGACTGGAGACCCGGGGACAAGCTGGCATCGAGATAATGTAATGCTACATCCCTTCTCCCCATCCCCCCTCTTGTTGCTGTGTCTAATTGTGTTGGTAAATAGCACATAGAGAAATGGTCTGGACTGGAGACATCTCTCCGCAGGGGATGTGTATTGAGAGGCTGCCTGCTTACCATAATCCCTTTATGTGTATTGTAGTCTCAATGTACAAGTGTTCCGTTCCCATTGGTTGTTCGTTGTCCCCTACCCCCTCCCCTCTTTGACAAAGCTAAGGCTAGTGTCCCTAACTGTGTGTAAAAGTGTATGTCTTGTATTTAATAAACAGTTTATGCTCTGTATGTTTAACCCTCAACACCTGTGTGGGTTGTCTCTTAATAGAGGGGTTAAGGGCTGGTTGTGGCGAATCTGCAGGCTGCGGGTGCGCTTGGAGGACAGGAGACACAGGTCTGGCTGATGTGCCCACCTGGGGTATCCGAGATCCGTCACAGTGTCTTTGGGAGGAATTTTGCCCGATCATTGGAAAGAATATTTCTCCATTGTTGGTGTCTTTGGGAGGAACTGTGCCCAATTGTTGGTGTCATTGGGAGCAATTGTGCCCCATCATTTTTGTCACTGGGTCTCATCGATGGTATCATTGTGCCTCAATGTTGGTGCCATTGATAGGAATTGTGCACCATCTCTGGTGTCATTGGGAGGAATTTTGCCCCATCGTTGGTGTCACTGGGTCTCATCGATGTTATTGTTGTGAGGAATTGTGCCTCAATGTTGGTGCCATTGATAGGAATTGTGCACCATCGCTGGTGTCATTGGGAGGAATTTTGCCGCATCATTGGTGACAGTGAATTTAATAGTGCCCCAAGGGCTGGATAAAAGCAAGCAAAGAGCCACATCTGGCCCCTGGGCCACAGTTTGGACACCACTGCTTTAGAGTCATATTAAACTGATGCAATGATTGGACCTAACTAGTGACAACCAATCAGAAATGGTCTTTGCCCAACTGTCATGGGAGCAGTTAGCACACCACTGTTGCTCTTTATGATATTTGTGGAATTAATGTCTGCCTGACGTATTGCATTTTGTAACGTCGCTCTAGTCACTGCTGCAAGAACAGTTCTTTAGAATCTCACAAAGGGCAGCGATTTCAAACATTTGGGTTGCTTAAAGGTAACATATTTGTGGATTGCAGTGTGTAACCTGAAGGAATGTGATAATAAAAGTAAATGACACTTTGATAATGTCTGGCGGTGAACTCTACAAATGCATTTCCATAGAAGCTGAAGCCGGAAGGAATCCTTGCAGAAAGAGGAATTAAAAGATATTGAGAATTTTCTTTGCCTTTGTTTTTTACAACACAATAAAACATTGTCAATAAAACATTTTACAGATAAGGAAATAAAAGGTTTGGGAATGGTGCAGGTAGTTCTATTTTGAGATAATGGTACTTAAAACATTTTTATCAAATGAGTGCTTCATGTTTTATCTTACATCACTCACCTTAGAAGACTTTATTCACTCCAAAACAAGCATAAAAGCTAATGAAAAACACACACGCATTGATCTTCAATTACATGTATGTTTCAGTGCGGTTTCAATGTGTGTTGACATCTGTCAAAGTGCATTTTTTTTCACATATTTTTCCTATTACCTGTGTCATCACATTACTTTACTTATGTTGCATTTATGCACATTTATGTTTTTTCATACGCATTTATCTGCATTGCGGAAAATAAAATTCTCAGTGGCGTTCTCTGTGATGTCATTGGTCTCTAGTGAATGGATAGGCTGCATTCTCAGTGATGGTACTGGTCTCTAGTGAATGAATAGGCTGCATTCTCAGTGATGTTACTGGTCTCTAGTGAATGGAGAGGCTGCATTCTCAGTGATGGTACTGGTCTCTAGTGAATGGAGAGGCTGCATTCTCAGTGATGGTACTGGTCTCTAGTGAATGAATAGGCTGCATTCTCAGTGATGCCACTGGTCTCTAGTGATTGGATAGGCTGCATTCTCAGTGATGTCACTGGTCTCTAGTGAATGGATAGGCTGCATTCTCAGTGATGTTACTGGTCTCTAGTGAATGGAGAGGCTGCATTCTCAGTGATGTTACTGGTCTCTAGTGAATGAATAGGCTGCATTCTCAGTGATGTTACTGGTCTCTAGTGAATGGAGAGGCTGCATTCTCAGTGATGTTACTGGTCTCTAGTGAATGAATAGGCTGCATTCTCAGTGATGTTACTGGTCTCTAGTGAATGGAGAGGCTGCATTCTCAGTGATGTTACTGGTCTCTAGTGAATGAATAGGCTGCATTCTCAGTGATGTTACTGGTCTCTAGTGAATGGAGAGGCTGCATTCTCAGTGATGGTACTGGTCTCTAGTGAATGAATAGGCTGCATTCTCAGTGATGTTACTGGTCTCTAGTGAATGGAGAGGCTGCATTCTCAGTGATGGTACTGGTCTCTAGTGAATGAATAGGCTGCATTCTCAGTGATGGTACTGGTCTCTAGTGAATGAATAGGCTGCATTCTCAGTGATGCGATTGGTCTCTAGTGAATGAATAGGCTGCATTCTCAGTGAGGTTACTGGTCTCTAGTGAATGGAGAGGCTGCATTCTCAGTGATGGTACTGGTCTCTAGTGAATGGAGAGGCTGCATTCTCAGTGATGGTACTGGTCTCTAGTGAATGAATAGGCTGCATTCTCAGTGATGCCACTGGTCTCTAGTGATTGGATAGGCTGCATTCTCAGTGATGTCACTGGTCTCTAGTGAATGGATAGGCTGCATTCTCAGTGCCTTCTCTAGTCTCTAGAGAAGGGATAGGCTACATACTCAGTCTTTAGTGAATATATAGGCCACATTTTCAGTGATGTCAATGAATACGAAATGCATAGACTGCATTCTTTATTTTGTATAATCTCTTTTTATTAATAAAAGAACAAAAATAATGTTGTACTGAGCAGTTCAATATATCACAAGCCCTAGATGCAAAAAGACATGTGTAACAGACAGATACAAGAACAGACAAACAATACAAATAAGAACAACAATTGTAGCTTAAAGCTCTTATTGGGTCCTGGCGTAGCAGGCAAGCCCGAAAGCCAGCACTAGGCAAGTGGACATTGATCGAACCATCTAATTAATCACAGGGTAGCGCAGCGGCACTGGCTCCGGGGCATAAACAGCCTCCGACTACCACCTCCGGCACAATGCCATGACCAAGCCCCCCCCCCCTCCCCAGGTGGGGAATAACAGTGCCAACCCCCGAAAGGGCAGCCTCCCCTGATGTGGCAAAAGCACTCAGACTGTTAGGCCTCATTCACACTTGGCGGACTCCGTCGCAGTCCGTCCCAACGGAGTCCGCCTGCGTCCGTCAGCTCAGCGGGAGATCAGTCTGCAGATCTCTGCTGAGCAGACGGATGACAAGCTCCTCTCTGCTCACTGAGCGGGGAGGGGCTTGTCGGCGCCGCTGTCTGCTATGGAGCGAACTGATGAAAACGGACAGCATGTCCGTTTTCATCAGATCTTTCCCGATCCGATCCGCATGGACGGATGGGGACGTATCCCCCATAAGTTTGTTTTTAGCGGATCGGATCAGGTCGGATATCAACGGATATCATCCGATGTTCCATAGCGATGCATGGAGCGCCTGTTCAGGTCCGGCGTCAAAACTAACAGACGGACCTGAACAGACTGAAGTGTGAATGAGGTCTTAAGGAGGCATTCTTAGTGATGTCACTGGCCTCTAGCGAATGTATAGGTTGCATTTTCAGTATTTGTTTCATAGACAGGATACAGCTGGCAGCCCTCTCTCTTTTTTGTGATAAATACAAGGAATATGGGCTTGTTATTACAGATCACATTCCTTCCATGTAGAATTGTGCTAAAATACTTTTTTTGTTGTGTTTATGTTGCATACTCACCTGTATCATCTTGTGCCTATTAAGTGTACTCAAAGAACTACATGGTCACAAAAATACAGCTATTAATAGGTAAAGATATATCAATAAGTGCAATGTCACATATTTTTTTTTACCATTTTACCATTTTTAGGCAACCAAAACAATGAAAAATTACCAAAGAACACTGCTGAGCTTCCCTAGACAGGGGGTGGCATTTGTTGGGTCTTAGTCCTGACATCTGGAAAATTAGCAAAGTAAAATTAATTCCAAATTGGCACCAATTGAAAAAATGTAAATGGGTAATAGTAGATATCTTGTGGTGTTTGCCCTTTGCCGTGGCTTTTACATGTTCAGCTTGACTGACAGGTTCACTTATAACATAGATATACATAGGCAGAATTTTCTTGTTACATCGCTACACAATGAAGTAATCAGATTTTTCCATTCACTGTGACGGGAATGTGTGCTCAGCATTGACAGTCTGGAATAACAGTAAAGAGGCCTCAAAGGCTGGAAATTATCCAACCATGGCAAATAGCTGCACACTGCTTCTTTCATTAGGGGCTTGGAAAGGCAGAAATGGCCAAAAATATGCATTAAATATACAGAATATAGGTGCTAACAGTGACTTTGTGTGTAGCTGCATCATTCCTCAACAGTCTGCCACATTTGTGGGAAGCGGCACTGCTGTATGTCCTCCCAAGCCTCAGCCAAACCTTAGAATAGGGAAAGGTTAAGACTTTACGGGAACAGGAATGGACGGGAAATCATCAGATGACGAAGTCTGTTCTGGTGACAACTGCGCAAGAGGGGATTTGCCCTCAAATTAGAGATTTTTCAGGGGAAGTAAGTGAAACGTAATCTCCTTAAAGGGGTTGTAAAGGAAAAAATGTTTTTCCCTAAATAGCTTCCTTTACCTCAGTGCAGTCCTCCTTCACTTACCTCATCCTTCCATTTTGCTTTTAAATGTCCTCATTTCTTCTGAGAAATCCTCACTTCATGTTCTTCTGTCTGTAACTCAACACCTTGATGCAAGGCTTTCTCCCTGGTGTGGAGAAAGCCTCTTGAGGAGGGAGGGGGCGAGCAGGCAAGTCAGGAGACTCTCTAGTTTGCAGATAGAGAAAGGAGCTGCGTGTTAGTGGGTGTCCTGACACTCCTGCTCGCACCCTCCCCCCTCAAGAGGCTTTCTCCACACCAGGAAGTAAGCCTCGCATTACGGTGTTAAGTTACAGACAGAAGAACAGGAAGTGAGGATTTCACAGAAGAAATAAGGACATTTAAAAGCAAAATGGAAGAATGAGGTAAGTGAAGGAGGACTGCACTAATGCCGTGTACACGCTGTCGTTTTTTGTGATGAAATAAAATGACATTTTTAACACAAGATCAGCCTATTCGCTGATGACGTCATACTAATACTATCTGAGCCATCCACATCACTCCCAGCGGTCCAACGAGAGCTAGCTTACTTTAGCAAAGTGTCCTACTATAAAATTAACGAATCTAAAAGCCATGTCTTAGACCTAGGAATCAACACCCCCACCAGATTATTGCTACAGGGCCAATTCCCGTTTACATGGGCTGATCTAAGCATCACCTATCTGGGTATCCAACTGACCAAATCACCCGAGCAGCTCTTCCACCAAAATTACGTCCCTTTCCGGAATAAACTTCAGGCCCAACTCCAACATTTGGGATCTCAAGAACTGTCTTGGACAGGCCGCTTAGCGGCGTTAAAATGTTCCACTTGCCCCAACTCCTCTATCTTTTCAGGACTTTACCAATCCCCATTCCCGTCCATTTTTTTAAATCACTCCAATCTATCTTATCTTCCTATATCTGGCAAGGCAAAAGGGCTAGATGTGCCCTTACCACCCTTGTTAAAACACGTAAGGCGGGCGGCACGGGATACATAGACTTCCACCATTACTACCTGGCCTCGGTTCTCACCCAATCTAGAGAATGGTTCGTGACCTCACCACGAACTACCTGGACACAGATGGAAGCTGCCCTGGCACCTGGCAAGGGCCTTTCTCCATGGTTACTCTCCACCACTTCATCCACTAAGACCCCTTCATCAATATCTCCTACGATGCTAGCTACCATAAAGTCATGGAACAAATTTATCTCCTTAACCCATGACCACCCTGATAATGTTAAACTGAAAATCCCGATTGAGTCCCTGCAACATCACATAGACCTGATTTGCTACAAGCAGTGGCACGAACATGGCATACTCCATGTCAACGACATTCTGGTTGATGGAACCATTGAACCGTTCCCAATCCTGCAAAAAAAGTACAATCTCCCAGATAGCATACCTCACTATCTTAAACCAAACACTTTTTATCTACATACCCCCACTGGGAACGCTACATGGCTCGGTCCACTTGGCTCTTCCTACAAAACCCTTCCCCAAGGGTGAAGGGCATATCACTTTTTTATAATACTTTACAGCAGAAATCAATTTTCATAAAATCACCCCCCCTACTTAAATGGGAATCAGATCTTGGAAGCTCCTACTCAGATCAACAGTGGGCCAAAGCTTGCAAATCTGTTTACTCTGTTACCAGCTGCTCTACCCTTTGGGAACTATCCACAAAAATTATGTTAAGATGGTATCTGACCCCAGCAAAGCTGTCCAAATTTGGTGCATTGCAAAGTGACAGATGTTGGAGAAACTGTGGCTCCCAGGGGACCTTGCTACACACGCTCTGGAGTTGCCCCAAACTAGCACTGTTCTGGTCATCAACCTTCAAAATAACCTCAGAAACCTCCCACTTAATAGCTGATCCCCAACCTGACCTAGCCCTTCTATCGCTTGATCTAGACAAATTTCCTCATGAGTCGAGACACACTGTCCTGCATATTCTGTTATCAGCTAGACTGTCCATAACAAGAAAGTGGAAAAACCCCCTACCACCCACCATTGGGGAAGTTATACAAACTACTCACCTGCACTACACATACGAGACCACACTGGCGCTCAAGGATGCAAATAGAGATAATGCTCGTAAGAAATGGCTTAGGTGGACATCCTGGTACGATAAACATTGCCTAACTCCAATTGTCCTACCTTGAAATGACTGGCTGCGCTACACTCGGAGGGGGACCATTCCGAGCCTTGGCCACAGTTTAGTCCCCATGTGGGGGTGCCGGGGCACGGGTGGGTCCCACCCGCTAGAGGCGACCTCTGACCCCCACAAATAAGTCTCTCTACACTCTATCTATACATTCCCACACTCTATCCTCTGGGTACAAATTAGTCAACCTGGTTACTGTTTTTGATATTAAGCTGTTATATATAAGGCGTTGTTCTACCGCCGCAATGTTCTTTGAATATATCTACGATCTATTAGTTCTACCTCTTCGGAGGAAATGTAATGTTTGTCACTATGTGTAATTCAAAAACTCAATAAAAATCTATTGATTAAAAAAATAAAATGACATTTTTAAAAACGTAATTTAAAATGATCGTGTGTGGGCTTCACATGTTTTTTTGTCTTCTGAAAAACTACAAAAAAAAATTCGAACATGCTTTAATTTTTTATGTCGTTTTTGAAAATGACGTTTTTTGTGTTGTAAAAAATGATCTGGTGTGGGCTAAAACTATGTTTTAAACCTGCGCATGCTCAGAAGTTATGAGACGGGAGCGCTCATTCTGGTAAAACTACCATTTATAATGGAGTAAGCACATTCATCACGCTGTAACAGACAAAAAAGCGCAAAACGTTTTTTTCCTAACAGGAATCAGCTAAAAGCAGCCCAAAGTTGAAAAACTTCATTTTTTGGACATGCTGAAAAATGATTTTTTTTTTAATGCCGAAAAGTGATCGTGTGTACGCAGCATAGGGTAAAGGAAGCTATTTAGGGGTAAACAATGTTTCCTTTACAACTCCTTTAAAGGGACACAGACAGCAATAAATAAATAAATACATGAGGCCAGATTCAAGTAGCCCGCCGTAAGTTTGTGCGGGCATAGCGTATCTTGTTAACGCTACGCCGCCGTAAATTAGAGAGGCAAATGCTGTATTCACCAAGCTAAGTTACGGCGGCGTAGTGTAAATGGGCCGGCGTAAGCCCGGGTAATTCAAATGTGAATGAGGTGGGCGTGTTTTATGGTAATGTGTTGTGACCCCACGTTTTTTAAAACATTTTTTTTAACTGCACATGCGCCGACCGTGGACGTATCCCAGTGCGCATGCTCCAAACTATGACGCTACGACGCATTGTTTTCGACGTGAACGTAATTGACGTAAATCCCCATTCACGGATGAGTTACACAAACAACGTAAAATATGAAAAATTTGACGTGGTCCCGACGTCCATACTTAACATAGGATGCTCCATCTTTTTGGTGGTTTATCTTTACGCCGGAAAACGCCTTACGTAAACGGCGTAAATTCACTGGGTCGGCCGGGCGTACGTTCGTGAATAGGCGTATCTCGCTGATTTACATATTCTAGGCGTAAATCAGCGGGAACGCCCCTAGCGCCCATCTTAAAAATGCAGTTAAGATACGACGGCGTAATACAATTACGCCGCTCGTATCTTAGCTCAATCCCGGCGTATCTTGTTTTCTGAATACAGAAAAAAGATACGCCGGTACATCTAAGAAGTTACGCGGCTTATCTAGAGATAAGCCGCGTAACTTCTTACTGAATCTGGCCCATACTGTATATAGATAAAATAAAACTTGACAGGCAGTTTACCAAAAGAAGAAGAGATTAACAGTCACACTTCTTGTTTTGTTAGTTGAACAATTTTTGATGATCAAGGAAAGGAGACCTAGATGATCCAGACACATAGGCCAGCTGATCTCCAAGTGGCTATATGATATATCAACCCCTACACAGCATGCTCTAGGATTTAGAGACAAAGCTTAAAGGGGTTGTAAAGGTTTGGGGCCAGATTCACAGAGCGATTACGCCTGCGCAACAGGAGATGCGCGTGCGTAAGTCTAAATGTGCGCGTGCGTTTCGATGCACGGCATCCCCGAAACGAGATACACAAAAAATCTACTTTTTTTTGTCCAGCGTAATTTCGTTAGACAGGCGCATCCGTCCGCGCAAAACTGCGCGAGACAGACCATTGATTTGCTAGTCAAATATGCTAATGAGGGACTTACGGGGATCCACAAAAGAACGTTGGGGCAGCTCAGGCTACGCAGTGTGCGCAACAGCAAAATGTCCTGTCTAAAATTAGACCATATAAAAGCAGGTCTAAAAAGAGAAAAAAAGTCTACATGTTAGATAAAGCAATGTTAGTGAGGAGCTCAGCAGTCACACGTGTTGCACAACAATCTGTATGCCAACATGCCAGGGGCATCGTCGCGCATAGCTATACTACTGACTTTAGATGAGCAAAGAAGGAGGAGGGCACGGAGGATGGCACGGGAGAGGATATACCGCACCCGCATAGACCTGTTTGGCATGAGTGATTCTGAGGTGTATCGCATCTTCAGATTCACCCCTCATGCCATCATGGAATTAACCACAACCCTGCAGGAGGACATCACCAGCCCAACACAACGCTCACATGCAGTGCAGCCACTGGTCAAGGTCATGGCAACACTCCATGTCCTTGCCAGTGGCTCTTTTCAAAGAACAAGTGGAGTTGTGGCTGGGATGTCACAATCCTCCATGAGCAGATGTGTGCACCAGGTTGTCCCAGCAATCCTCAGAAACATGGCCAACCAAATCATCAAACCCACCACTGAGGAGCTGCGGCTGAAGGCAATGACAGATTTCTACAGAATTGCCAGATTCCCACGCACCATCGGGGCCATTGATTGCACACATGTGGCACTCCAGCCCCCCCATGAGACAGAGCACATGTACCGCAATTGGAAGCATTGGCATTCCATCAACCTACAGGTGATAGTCGATGCCCAAGGCCTCATATGGCACGTCCGTGCCAAACACTCAGGGTCCAGCCATGACAGCTACATATACAATTAGAGCCACATCCGAATGGAATTCGATCAGAATGTGTATGGGGACACCTGGCTGGTTGGTGAGTGACATGGGTGGCAGGCATGACTGTACCCCCCCATGATGCACACATCACAAGGGGCACATGCATGACTAACATCCTCCTGTCTTTTCCCTTACAGGTGACTCTGCATATGCACTGGGACCCCATCTCATGACTCCTATCCGGAACCCCCAAACCCCAGGAGAGGAAAGATACAATCAAGCACATGCCCAAACACATGCAGTGGTGGAGAGCACCTTTGGCCTCCTGAAGTCACGTTTCCGATGCCTGGATAAGTCTGGGGGTACCCTCTTGTATTCCCCAAACTTTGTGTGCCAGATCTATCGGTGCATGTTGCATGCTGCACAACTCGCAGTAAGAAAGGGCCTGCAGATTGACCTACGTGATGACCTGACCCCTGAACCAGACAATCCCCCTAACCGAGGTTTAACCCCCCTCATCTGAGGAAAGAGCAGCCCAGGAACAGCTCACATTGGCATCTTTGCAACGTTAAACACACACATTAATCATGGCACAATGAAATGCATGCATGCACACCACTGTGGTCCCTAAGCACACATACCCCACATCCTCATCAAATTGGATTGGCACCAGTCCACCATGCAGGACTTGTGAGCAGCAACGCCACGCCAAGGCTCCAATTATGTCACTGAACATTCATACACCATTCACACAAATTGAGGGTGACACCCCTTTTCCGGCAGGAATGTCACCCCCACATTCAAACAGCATTCACAACCCCAAAAAATAATAATAATTGACCAACAAAATCAAAAAATGTCCAGCAAAAAAAAAAAAAAAGAAAAAAAAAAGGGGGGACATTTTTTTTATTGCCCTTGACGTGAGCCACGCCTGGGGCGCCCCTGGTCATGGCCCCGGCTCCTCAGGGAAGACTCATGGGTAGGGGGAAAACCGGGAAAGGAGGAGCAGCCCCTGATCTCTGCCCACCTGGCGGCCTGCCCTCCAAGGCCACGGCTATTCTGTCCAGGGCAGCACCAAGTGTTGCCGTGTTGGCCTGGATGGCCTGGGTAAGGGCCCTCACCTCCTGCCCAACGCCTGCTCTTGTAGTCTGCAGGTCGTTAAGGCAGTTTGTGGAAGCCCGGGAGTGGCAGTCCAGGTTCCCCAGCGTATCCTTGATGGAGGACAGGCTCTCCTCCATCCGTACCAATGTCTGGCTGACCTGTCCCAGATGGCGGGTCTGGAGGAACTGGTCCCTTCTCAGAGTGGCGGGCAGGAGATCGGCCACCCCCCCTGGTCTTCTGGACGACTTCCTGCCTCCACTGATGCTTGTGGCCCGAGAGAAGGGGAGGCCATTGGAAGGCAGCCATGTTGGGAGGAGGAGGGGGGCACCCCCTTAGGGAGGGCTGCCTGCTGCCAGCCAGAGGGGAAGAGTCCTCAAAAACCAAAAGTCCAGTGCCTGACATGGACTCCTCCTCCTCATGAAACTCCTCCTCCTGTTCAACCTCCCCTGCGGACTCCGGCCTTGTCGGGGGGGCCTCATTAGGCTGCTATCCTGGGGATGGTGCGGTCAGGCCAGATGGCCCTGCACCCTCCAGCACATCTGTGGATGATACAAAACATTCACAGGTTGGAGGATCCACACACTTGCCACATAATCCCTTTCCCCACCTCCCCCACACATGCTACACACCTGATATTAAAAAAAAAAACTTACCTGGCACCACGGGCTCCGGACTTGAGTCAAAGTCGGGCAGGCCCTCCACTTCATGCCAATGAAAGGTCAGGGCCACCGCACACTCCTCCGCTGTCAGCCTAACACGGCATGGTGGGCCCCCTCCTGTGCCCCTGGCATGGGCAAGCATTCTGGCCAGCTTCTTTTTGACCAGACGCTGGAGGTTATTAATCTTTTTATCAATGCCAGACCGGGTCCGTGTCTCCCCTCCCCCGCTGAATTGACCTGCTCAGTGATGATGTCCAAAATCTCCCTCCTCCTGGCCGGGGTGGTGTTGGCACTGTCCAGGCCGTGGAGGAAACGCCCATAATCGCTAATGGCCCGGGCAAGAATTCGTTTTTCCCCCAAAGTAAAATGTAGTTTTCGCTTTCTCTCTGTCATACTGAAAAAAAAACACTCCCAGTCAACAAAAATCAGTCACAAAACAAGCACAACCAATCAAGCAAGAACACACACAAAGAGAAAACTAACACCCAAAAAAATCACACAAGCACTCAGCAAAAATCAGTCACAAAAACAAACAGCAAAAATTCAGCAAGAAAACAAACGAACAGAAATATATCAAACAAACAAACAGTCTCTCAAACACTTATCAAAAAACACTTTCAAAGATCTACTAACAAACACTTGATCACACAGTACGTACACTAATCTGACAAATACAAAAACACAACCGCAACTAACAACGGGACAAAAGCACTTGGTTAAATGGAAGGGACAAAGGGATGTACTTTTGCAATGGAAGTGCGTTTGTGTCTGTCTATTTATGCTGTCTGCGTAGTAATCCTTAGTCCATTTCCAATTTCACTGATTGCGCCGTTCCCGAGTTGTGAGCATGCGCAGAGAGGTGCTGACCATGGTCTCCTTCAAGCGCGCATGCGCGAGCCCCGGCCCTTCCCTTCATTTGCATGGGGTCACGGCTCATTTCAATGTAACACGCCCACGTCCTACCCAATTTGTATTACTCCGCCTTACGCCTCTGAAATAACGTTACACATTGCAAATTTTCTGTGCAAAAGCTACGAGAATAGGGTGATTACGCGGCTACATTGCGCAAGTCTACCGTAAAGGCGGTGCGCTACGCCGGTCCAATAATGCGCAGATGTACCTGAATCTGGCCCATGGTTTTTATTTTCTAAATAAGTGCCTTTAAGCTAGTGCATTGTAGGTTCACTAACCTTTTCCTTCAATTTCCCTTCTAAATGTTTTTTTCCTTTGTCTGAATTTCTCACTTCCTGTTTCTCCTCAGTAAGCTGTTCTGGCTGACTAACCCCCAGCCAGAATGGCTCGGATGATGGGGGCAAGTTTACTGAGGAGAAACAGAAAGTGAGAAATTCAGACAAAGAAAAAAACATTTAAAAGGGAAATCGTAAGAAAAGGTTAGTGAACCAACAATGTACTAGCTTAAAGAGGAAGTAAACCTTTTAAAGTATTTATGTAAAAAAAAAAAAAAAACCATAAGGCATAATGAACTAGTATCCATAACATTAATTGGAAGCCCCAACCAACCCCATACTCCCCCCTTCCCCCCCCATTTACTCGCCCACAATAGGGCCTACAGATAGATAAATAGACAGACAGACAGATACGGACAGACAGACAGACAGATATACACACGGATATACATACAGACAGATAGACAGATATACATACATACAGATATACAGACATTGGGTGGGAGGGGGAGAATGAGAGGGGGAGAATGATAGATAGATAGATAGATAGATAGATAGATAGATAGATAGATAGATAGATAGATAGATAGATAGATAGATAGATAGATAGATAGATAGATAGATAGATAGATAGATAGATAGTCATGTCTATGTCTGATCCAGCATTGTGAGTGAATAGATGGGAGCAGAGGTGAAGCAGGACACCCTCCCTCCACCTGCAGTCCGATCCCAGGATACAATTACATTACTGTTACGGACAAATCATCACATTACAGGCATATAGTACCTTTGGCAGTGTGGCGTCTCCATCCACGGAACTGCGGGGTCAGGATTACGATTTCCCACTGGCACAGAACCCGGAAGTGATGCTGCTGCCAGGGGAAAGCACTGCCCACCTGCCAATAGAAAACCCCACAGCAAGGTCAATGCCTGAAAACCTAAAGTGTTTTGGAGCACTGCTTTGCGCCGCAATGACTCACAAAAGCAGGCAAATGAAACGTCTAACATGCAATCATGTGATTCTATAGACATCACGCTACCCATAGTGCACTGTATCCGGCACCTGTACACAGTGCACTTAAAGAACTTTTTTTAGCAGCCTGATAGTGATTGTCACTGGGTTAGGTAACTAAGCAATTAACCTGTTAGATACCACCACCCTCTTTGGACCAAGCAGGAGGAAACTTGTAATTTTAGCAATACCAATTATGATTTTAGAATAAACATCTGTAACACACACATACTATACACTAGCACACTTCAAGAGACAGGGATTTGTTTAGCATGCATTAAAAGAGCCCTAAAGACAGTTTTAACACTTTTCAAAATAAGGTTTTAATAATGAAAAGGTAAAATTGGTTCAAATAAAATATTTAAAGAAAAAAGGGTGTTTCAAAGAAATAAACACACAATACAGCAACAGAGAAAAGTTGAGAAGGCAGAATACTTGTAGTCAGAGCTTTTTTTCTCAGAAAAAAGGTACAGGAACTCAACCACGACCCCGTTCAGATTTCACAAACAGTAGAAGAGTCCTAAAGGGGTATTAAATACCAGATTGCATTACATACAGAGTGCAGAGTTTAGGGGGTTACACACAGAGTGCAGAGCTGTCACTTGTAAACACAGAAACCGGACTTCTGTGTTTACAAGTGATTGTGGTGAGCAGGCACCAAAGGGTCTGAGCCAGAGGTGGTGGAACTGAGTTCCCCCAAGTTCCCCCTGAAAAAAAGCCCTGCTTGTAGTGTCCTTGGGTTTAGCAGAGTTCAGTCAATGAGCTAGAATCTCGGTTCTCAAACTTGACAGATGTTCCTGATTTGATGGTACATGAGAACTGTCAAACTGCCCTGGCATTTCTTTTTTATTTGGAATCAAAGAGCTGTTCTGACCAATTAAGCTTCTGAGGGGTGGTCACCACGTCATATCTCTGAATATCTCCAAGTTTACAGTTTGCAAACCAGCAGATTGTTGTTCGGCGTGAAATTCGCTTCAAAACAAATATAAATATGGCAGATTTACAATGTCTATTTTACCTAGGAGGGATAAAGGGTGCAAGTTCTTCCCCATATGGTCTGACATAGAGGTGTCTGAACTTGAGACATTACAAATTAACTGTGGGAAGCAAATTTGTCAATTTTCTGGCTTCTAAACTGTCTGCACTCATGTGGATTGAGCTTTTTTACGACTGGTATCTGTTAGTTCACTGGATTGCTCAACTTGTGAGAGGTTGACAGTTTTATTAAGGGTTTCTGGACTTAAATTGTGGTTTGGTTAATGGAAAGGTCTGTGTGTCTGATCAATGGATTGATAAGGTCCCCGGCCTCAGTTGATGCCCTGTACACACGACCGGGATTCCTGAAAGGCAAAAGGTTTATCGGGAAAACCGAGAACCTGCTCTCTACTTTTCCCCCCGTACACACGTTCGGTTTTCCCATCGAGAAAACTCAGATGAGAGCTTTTCTTCGGGATTCCCGACCGTGTGTATGCTCTATCGGTCTTTTTCCCCACAGGAAAATTGCCAAAAACGTCAGTTTTCCGCTGGGAAAAAGTCAGCCGGGAATCCCGACGGGAAAAAGGAGAGCTGGTTCTCTTTTTTCGGATTCCCGGCCAGAAGCTCTCCTCGCAGTTTTTCCCTCGGAAAACCCAGTCGTGTGTAAGGGGCATTAACAGTTTTTGTATCGTATAACTGAAAGAAGAAAAGGTGGGGGGGGGGGGGCAAGGTCACTGTGGTATGCCCTTCACATGACATGAGATGAACAAAATGGCTGCTACACACACAGCTAGTTGTGGGTCCAGTAGGCACAACCATTACACAGATTAATACAAACATTTGCTCTTGGAGTAAACATCTTCTCCCACCAAGATTTGACCTTTAGAAGAGGACCTTGGGCTTTATGCAAATACTGTATTTGATATCTTGTACCGAGGCCTCTCTTATGGAGGGGAAAGGGTATCCTATCTGATGGACTTCGCAGTCCATCCCTGTCCCTGTCTCTTTCCATTAAACGATTTAATCGCCTGCCTTTAATTAGTCACTTATAAAGCCTGCATAATTAATTAAGAGTGGTTTTAAAGCTAATCATACACAGGTCTGTCTGATTACACTGGCACTGCCGAACAGTGACTGCATCTGTAATGGCCCGTACACACGATTGGTTTTCCCGGCGGTAAAAAGTCTGCCGGGAAAACCGAGGGGAAAGCCGAGAACCAGCTCGTCATGCTTTTTCCCTCTACACACGGGCGTTTTTCCTGCCAGCAAAACTACCATGAGAGCTTTGGGCGGGAAACCCCGCTGTGTGTATGCTCCACCGCAGTGTTTCCCGTAGGAAAACTGCAGAGAAAAAGACCGCCGGGAATCGTGGCAGGAAAAAAGAGAACATGTTCTAATTTTTCCCGCCGGGATTCCCAGGGGTTTTCCTGTCGGGAAAACTGCCATGGAGCATACACACGGCCAGTTTTTCCGGCCAAAAGCTGTCATGGCAGTTTTCCAGATGGGAAAACTGGTCGTGTGTACGAGGCATAAGCCCAATATTTTTCAATCCGGCTCTGGCAATTTTTAAAACATATTTTTTTGACGAGCTGGTTGGTGCTTGTTCAAACCACCCACAAATTCTATTTATCCCATTTTCCGAATCAAAATCACGGAATTCATACAGTACACAGGCACATAATCAAAAAATAAGGGCATCCATAAGCAATTAACTTAAATAGAAGCCAAAATTTCAATTACACCAGTGTAGACTTCCCCCACCCTTTAACTAAATATCACATCACCATACAGCTCTGCATGCTGATATGAAATCATTTTACATTCATTAGTTAAACAAACATTTTTTTGCCTAACAAACAATTACTGCTTGTCATTCCCTGATTGAGCAGGGCACTGGTGAGGTAACCCTGGCCTCACAGATGCATCCTGGGAAGTTCCTGTCATGTGTTCCAGGAGGTAGACCCAGAGTTCTAGGGAGTAAAGCAGCGCTGGTCTCCAGAGCGGCCCCCTGCTGCCAGAGACCAGAACTGTCCATCACAAATCTGTCTCCTTTTTAGCGCCTTTGTCGGAATGGAGGAAACCTGTTTGGCCATGCTGCTTAGGAACTAAGCCAGGAAATTGAAAAGAGCCATGTGTTTTATGTACTTGGTGCCCTAGGGAGTCACAATATAATAAAATGTTTAACTACAAATCTTTTTTAACACTTCTTTTTTTGAAAACGAGATGCCCTGGAGAACGTTTGCACAGGCTTGAAGGATTGCATAACATCCTGTGCTTTGCATTTCTCTAAACTAATGTTTTTTTCAAAGTGTTTTGTGGGCTAATTTCCCTGCATTTGGAATGTGTCACAATAATGCTCTGCTAATTATTGCTGAACTTGTCGTTTAGAGATCAGTAACTTGTAGCATGGTCAGTTCTCATTAAAGCAAGGATTACTGTATACTTTACTGTTTACACTGAAATAACTCATCTGGAAAGTTCAGTGTATATTGAATAAGTGCATGTTATTATTGTAGTTAATTAGTAAAGTCATTTCATTTATTAAATGGCTTTTTATATTTTTACAAGTTTGTTCCTTCATGTTTTTGCTATTATATTAACCACTTGTGGACCACCCACCGTACATATACTGTGGCAGGGCGGCTGCTCTGTGCCAGATCACATACCTAGTATGTGATCTGAAACTTCTGGGCCTGGGGTACACACGTCCTGCCGGCGACCTTCTCCCTCTGTGATCACACACAGCTGAAGCCCAGTGGCGGGTACCGCAGACTCTATGTCCGCCGACACCTGCCAATTACACAGTACACAAGCAGGACAGCAATCTCCCTATGTAAACAAGGCAGATTGTCGTTCTGTCAGAAGGGAAGGTAAAAGCAGGAACATGGATCTTTGCCTCCCACTAGTCAAATCACCTCCCACACGCACTGGTTAGGCACACGGTTAACCCTCTGTTCGCCCCTGATGTTCACCCCTTCCCAGCCAGTGACATTAGTATAGTGACAGCGCATATTTGTTAGCACTGGTCACTGTATTAGTGTCACTGGTCCCCAAAAATGTCAGTTAGGTGTCTGATTCGCTGATCACCACCATTACTAGTTAAAAAAATAAATAAAATATCCCATAGTTTGCAGACGCGATAACTTTTGTGCAAACCAATCAATATGCGCTTATTGGGATTTTTTTTGTTGATCAAAAAATATATAGCAGAACACATATTGGCATAAATTGATGAAGAAATTTGATTTTTACATGTTTTTATGTTTATGTGTTTTATCAGAAAGTAAAAAATATATTTTATTTTACCAAAATTGTTGGTCTTCTTTTCGTTTGTAGCGCAAAAAATATAAAAACCACAGAGGTGATCAAATATCACCAAACAAAAAAGAGGACAAAAAATGTATTTGGGTACAGCGGCGTGCGATCACGCAATTGTCAGTAACGTAAATGGCCTGGTCATAAAGTGGGGTAAATCTTCCAGCGGTCCGGTGGATAAAAGGCTTACTCCAGGCGACAGTATTGTAACCCTTGCAGTGCTCAGAGTTGCTTCATCCTCCCTGTAAGTTTAATCCCTCTAAGCTACTCCTCTTTGCTGCAAGACTGATTGAAGCTCTCTGGCATCATTGCATACAATGCAGGACCCCCAGTGTACATAGTAATACTAATATTACTATATATGGTGATACTAATAAATATATATAGGCACCTGAACTTATATAACATATTTCCCCTGCCCAGGGAGTCCAGGTGTTATGTACAGCCACCTGTATACATTATTTTATTTATTTATGTTAGGTACTTATATAGTGCCATCAATTTATAGAGTGCTTTACATCCTATATTGTACATTCACATCAGTCCCTGCACTCAAGGAGCTTGCAATCTATGGTCCCTAACTCACATTATAATATACTAGGGCCAATTTAAACAGGAGCCAATGAGCCTACCATCATGTAGATGACAGAAACTTTTTTTTTCTTTTTCATTTTTTCCTTCATTTATATGTCATGCTAGTACTGGCATATACCTGAACACAGCCACGTACAGTCATTCATGTCTATGGGCTGTAATCTAGAATTTACAACATACATTGAATGGGCTCAAGCTCCTGTGTGCAAGAAGCCTTAGGCCCCTTTCACACTGACACGTTTTTCAGGCAGTACACGCTAAAAATAGCGCTGCTATACCACCTGAAAAAATTGTGCCGTGCAGTCTTTAGTGTGAAAGCCTGAAGGCTTTCACACTGAAGCGGTACACTTGCAGAACCGCTCCAAAAGTCTTGCTAGCCGCATCTTTGGAGCGGTATAGGAGCGGGTGTTTACCACTCCTACACCGCTCCTTCCCATTGAAATCAGTGGGAAACCGCGGAAATACCGCCGGCTGCTGAGGCGCATTGTGGGCGGTATTATCCCTTTTTCGGCCGCTAGCGGGGGTTAAAACCGCAGCGCTAGCGGCCGAATACAGCGGTAAATACGCCGGTATATCCGCGCTAAAAAACGCTCTGCTATACCGCTACCGCACTGCACCTCCTGTGCCTAGTGTGAAAGGGGCCTTAGGGCAGTGATAGCGAACCTGAGCACACCAGATTTTTTGGTACTACATTTCTCATGATGCTCAACTACACTGCAGAGTGCATGATCATCATGGGAAATGTAGTTCCCAAACATCTGGGGTGCCAACAGGGCTGATGTTAGAAATTGTGTCTGTGTCTCTCTCTGTAACAGTTAAAAGTCGTGGGAGGGTTTTCAGTTGCTGCCGAGAGCTGCACAGGGCATCCTGTAATTACCCCTCCTTCCCTCTGGTGTTTTGGCCTCCCTGTGTGCCCGGGCCCCCTACAGGAGGACTGGTGTTCCCCCCTATCAGCGGCCCTGGGTGCCATCACTGTCTTAGGGGAATTGCTACTTTTTCTATCTTCCTGCTTCACAGGATATCATTTTCTACAAGACTGCAAGTGCTTGTAAAAGATGCAATCCAGTCAGATGGAAATGCAGTTTATTTTTAGCATAGTGAAATGCTACTGAAATCTCTGATTACAACCCTTTAACTATATTCTCTTATATATATATATATATTCTCAATAGAAATGTATCTGATATGGATTCCATGGTCTGACTTACTCTTCAAACATGCAGATCATCTTCTCACGGTGAGAAGATCTCATTGTTTTGATATGGAACCTGCAATCTTAAGAGTCAACCATCATGACTGTCATTCTGATCCAGTGGCTGTGGCTTCAATACGTCTCTGTGCCTTTGAATTTGCTTACTCATTCCAGATTAGAGAATTAAAAATTTTGAAGCAAGAGACAACCAGGCAATTTCAGAATAAGTCTAGAAGTAGCAGCCCAGTAGCCCACATACACTCCCATTACCGGTTTCATTTAGCAACAACTGTGATGCAAAAGAACATTTACGTGGGTACGTTATCCAGCATTCCTACAATATGCACAAGTCTACCTGTACTTATCTTATAAAAAGCTGAGGTATGTATTGCCGTAACACCAATCTTTCCATCATACCAAATGAAAGACTTGTAATAAATGTTTTGATCTTCAATGCCAAAGTTCCATATAACTGCGTGTTATTTTGCGTATGTCCCACTGATGCAATTAAAGGGAACCATGTTGACCTTGGGCATTGTTTTTCGACATATTGTCCTGGCTCCTTCATGCAGAGCAGGCTCCATTATAATTCATAGATTTATGGCAGTTTCCTTGGCTTCCTGTACAGGTGCCCATATCTCTGTGTTCTTTTCCAAGAATGACGCAAGGTGCAGTTGAAAAAACAAGACACCCTCCAAGCAATTAGTGTTTAGTGAGCGGATTTAAATTAAACAAGAAAACACGTTCTAATAGCTAGGACTGGTTCGATAATTAAGGGCTGCCAACAGAGACAGACACTGGTTTAGTAGTTTAATGAATAAAAGTATTCCTAGAGTCTGCCATTGACTGGAATAAAGTTACGGGCTATTAATTTTAGGTTGTGTGATTTTAAATTATTATTTGTGGTGTTGGAAATGTTCAGAGCTTCTTGTTTCTTCAAGCCTTCAGGATCATCCACAAAGCAACCTACGCAGGAGACTAGGGCCTGGTGGAGGTCCAACTATAACCTTCATACTCCTGCAGTAAACCGGAGGATTGGTCAAAGCTGTACATCTGCCTGTCACTTCACAAGAGGGGATGCACTTGTAGACAAGAGGGTATCTGATGAGGAGGGCTGTCTTAATGAGATGGCACACCTGGGCACTGCCCAGGGGCCACAGATACATGGAGGGCCCCTGCACTTTCCCTAAATTAGCTGGTCTTTGAGCCCACACTTCCCCAAAATTGGGGGCCCCACGATGGCACTGAAAGTGATGGATACACAGGGGAGGCAGGCTGGCAGTGGTGCCCCATGCTGTGCAGAACGATACCTATTATTTCACAGCCAGCAGGGAGGGGCAGGGCCGAAGTGCCAGTGATGCTCTGACCCCACCCCATGCAGCTTGAATACTCGGAACTCGAAGGCAGCGGGGTAGGAGCTGGAGTGGGAGCTGCTGAGTCGGCAGCACCAAGAGCCCAACTGTGGAAGTAGCATTGTGGATGGTGTCATGGTGAGCGCAGCTGTCCAGCACTGGACAGCTGCGCTCCAAAATGCTTGGAATGCCCAGAGGGATACTCCATCTCCATTGTAGGGGCCCCAGAGCATTACTTTGCCCAGAGGCCATGATGCTATTAAGACGGCCCTGAGCATCCTGAATAGTGAAAATACAAATTCAGAGGCTTCTCTGTGCCTATTGCAATCCTTATTAAAACCAACCAAGGGGGTTGGGGGTCCAAAGATGCTATCCTGACTATGGCCCCCTATGGCCTTAATTACGCTCTGCTTATAGATACCAATAAAATTAGATAAAATAGCTTATTTTCCGCTGTTGGGTATGGCAGCACCGAAGTAAAAAGTAAAAGTGACTTTTATTCTAAAGCACTTTTTGGGTGAATTCTACAGTTTTATTTGTTTAATTAAGTGGATTTTTAGTGTGAGGCCCCTTTTACACGTACGGATCCTGTGAGAATCCGTACCTTTCTCATCCGCTTGCTCAGCAGGGATAGCTCTGTTGATCCCTGCTGAGCCGGCAGGTGACAGGGTGGTCCATGCACACGTGCAGGGACCGCCCTGTCAGATCTCCGCTCATATGACCTTGGTGCAGAAAACCGGGCACAGTTAATTTTTTGGAGAAACCTCCGATGATCATTATAAGGGGTATTCCATACTCCACGCTGGATTTCTTGGGGATATTCTCTCTGTGCTGGATTATTTATTTTATACAATGCAAAATGAAACCGGAGAAGATTGAACACACAAACGTGGGCCGGAACTATAAAAACTCCCAGCCAGGTGGAGGTGAACACAGTTAGGTATTATTGCTAGACGATAGATCTTATCTATATCGTATCCAAGATATATAAGAAGCCAAGGGGAAATAAAGTGTAATTAAAGCGATTAGAAGGACACTCCCAGGGCCCCCCCTCTGCTTTAGACGCCAGTGCAGTTTTCTGCTGAGTCACCTGTGCGTTTGATATAGGAATACCACAAATCCACGCCTAGTGACATCAGCTGCCAGGTATGAATGAAGCCTTACAATCGGCATGTTTGTTGCAGAAGTTACAGTCCTGTGTCAGGCGAACCTTCTGTGTGCATAACTGGGTGGTGTTCAGTAAAGCTTTGTTCTTTTTATGCTATAGGCATTTTTTTTTAAAGCAAAAATTGCAAAGATATTCACCTTCTATTCTTATTCAGACAAAGCTTTAAAATATATATTTTTTTCTAGCAGTTAAAGAGGACCCTACTAAGCAGAGTATATGGAAACTGGTCACATAATACAAATGTAGCGCCCTGCTCCCAAATGACTGGGCGCTATGTTAAATTTAGTGGATGTCTGAGCAGATAACATGGCTCAGATTGTATGATTTGTACTAAATTAGCTTCTGTCCTGGCAGTGGCTGTGCCTGATGGCATTTTTCCCTCACTGTTGCCTGTAGATGGCGATACCCCCACAGGCCATTGTTGAAACACGGGCAAACCATAGGTCATTGAGTATCTTTCCTTGGGAACAGCCCAGTGGGAGTAGTGCCTCACTATGCTTGCTGGGAAGGCATACTTAAGGCTGCAAGACTCTGGAAAGACACTGTACAATTGAATTGTATGTCCCCATAAGCAATAAATACCGGAGCGCAGGAGATTTATATCGTTTTGCCATACTTAAGGGGCAGACACCATATTTTGAGGTCCTTTGCCTCGTGGCCCTCCTACCATGAGGTATGTGTTGTGTGATTATCAGCCCCGGGACCACGTTGGCCCGAGGCTGCATCTCTACTAGTAGACCCAGTTATGCTGACTGGGGCCTACGAATCAAGGGGGATTCCAAGCTGTCCAACTAAATGAAGGAAGCTACACTTAATGAAGGAAACCAGGGGAGGACCTGCCCTGGACAAGACCAGGCGGAAGGCTAATGTCTCGGAATAGGCATGGTGACATTATTAAGGGGGGATCCACTACTCAAGTTGTCCTACAGTTCCCCGGGGCGGCTTAAAGACTCTTTAACTGTACGGCTGGAAGTTCGGGTGATACATCCTGTGGCAGAGGATCCCGGACTGTTCAATTTGTTCTCAATCGGTCTGTGGCAGAGACTGATATCGAACTGGTTCGTGCATCATTCCAGGTGCTATGCGAGATGAGAGGGGTCTATCCAGGTGAGCAATACCCACTCAAGAGGGAGTGGTGAATGACTTTGGAGTTTATTTTTTTCCCCAGTGATCTGTAGCGTGTACCTGAACCTTCTCCCTTCATCCTTCTACCTTCTTCACAAGTTTGAGCAAAAGAATAAAACCTGACAGTTGGAGGATTTACATTTTGTGTGGACATTGGAGTTCTTTCAGACTTTCTTCCCCTAGACGACGAATGTTGAGGTAACGTGCAGTCCCAAAATTAAACCAGCAGCTCTTACGGGGGTAGTGCTACATAAACTAACAGTGATTAATGAAGTTGCAACAACCCTATCTGTGGAAGGACGTTTAATGTAAATAGGACCCCTATGTTTTCAACAGGCACAGACATGTATTGTAAGCATTAGTGTAGAATATATATATATATTTTTTTACATTATTCCCTCCTCTTAATGCCCTGTCCACACTTCAATTATAATTTCTGTGATGGACCGCCTGGCACCCCACCAAGGGTGCCTCCGTCAAACAGTGCTTCCTTGCTGCTGGAATACAAGAACAAGGTATTATAATTGGGACTTGCGCCCAAGAACTAGACGACACTAGCTTAGGTGCCAACAGGAACCCTTTTATTGTAAATTCACACAGATTTATTTATACCACACAAAATCAGACAAGAGCTTGCAAACTTTAAACAGTAATATCATCAGTACATGTAACAATCCATCTAATCAACATATAACAGTAACCTAATTAAACAGTAACCTAATTTAACAGTGATCTAATTAACAGTGAGCTTTGATTAGTCAGGGAGCTCACCCAAGACATCCTGACAAGTCCGCAGCCCTGGATACACAAAGTACTGTACATTACACATGCTGTCTTTCAGGTGTTTGACTTTCACTTGTGTAATCTGTCTGAAAATGTGGAATTAATGTATCTTTATGGATTTGAGGCAAATTGTTGATAAATATTTCTGTCCCAAGTGGATGAGCTTCTCCTCTGACCAGTAACCTGTACAAGATAAATATTACAACTTTCCATTTACTCTGGAAGCATTCATCACATTGTTGTCCATGATTAGAGAATGATCTGCTCTCTCCATGGGATCAGAGGCTGTACGGAGCTCTTTTCCATGCTCTAAAAGAGGGGAAAGCAGATAAATTGAGTTGCAGTTCAGTGAGTAAAAGCATGACTTAGTACTTGATGGAGAAACTCTTGTTGGCAAGCACAGAGGTAAGACGTTTCTTGTAGTTGGTGACCAGGTTTACACTCATCTCAGGAGGGATTTTGGTCCACTCTTCTGTACAGATCTTCTCTAAATCCTTCAGGTTTCTTAGCTGTCGTTTGGCAACACGAAGCTTCAGCTCCCTCCATAAATGTTCTATAGGATTAGAGCCTGGAAATTGGCTAGGCCACTGCATGACCTTTAATGCAGTGTTTTTCAACTCCAGTCCTCAAGGCACACCAACAGGTCATGTTTTCAGGCTTTACATTATTTTGCACAGGTAATTTGATCAGTTTCACTGCCTTAGTAATCACCACAGCCATTTCATCTGAGGGAAATCCTGAAAACTTGACCTTGAAAGCTTGAAATTTGAACTCCAAACATCACAGCTTTCACCTAAATGTATGCAATAGTAGCCACAAAGGTTTTTAAATACACTTTGCGTTCAACAATTGGATGCGGCCCATCCATTAGGGGCGCACAGGAGCCGCCCCCTCTATCCACGCCACCTCCTATATGATAAATAGATAGATTCATGCAGATCCACATCCGCCGCGTCCATCCCCTATTCACGTGTCAGTACGCCGGGCGCATGAATTAAGCACCAGAGACTCTAATTGGTTTAAAAATAGGGTGGACTCTTGGCACAGAGCATTGAGCTCAGAGTCAATCCGGGTGTGTTATAAAAGCAAATGAATATTCACTTTTCTAACACTGACCCGCCTCTCTGCCAATCAGGCAGCGCGGGTCTGATACCCGTTTCCCGATTGGCTGAAAGGTCAGGCGATCCTATTGGATGCCTAGGAGGAGGAGGAGGGAGATGCATGGAGGAAGCCAGCGTGATCCACACCACGTGAGGAGTTAGAAAGCTGCCAGTGTCTTGTCACGTTCGGCTCTCCATCACAGATTGCTCCGGAAGTGACGTTTTTTTGCCGCCATCTTGCTACACCCCGCACTCCTGCACAGTAATGATAGAGTGAGAAGGGGGCAAGCGGACATCTTGTTACACCCACCAGAGTTTTAGATTTTACAGTTATTTTCAACACAAAACTGAGCTTATATGCTTAAATACCGTGTTTGGAAAACCGACGGACTGTTTACATGTTAAATTTTAAAAGCGGAAGCAAACCTGCTGACCTTACATGGTTGCTAATGTGACAAAACACCTCAGATTTTCACATTTAACATGTAAACAGTCCGTCGGATTTCCAAATACTGTATTTAAGCATATAAGCTTAGTTTTGTGTGGAAAATAACTGTGAAATCTAAAACTCCGGGGGGTGTAACAAGATGTCCTTTTGCCCCCTTCTCACTCAATCATTACTGTGCAGGAGTGTGGGGTGTAGCAAGATGGCGGCGACAGAACATCACTTCCGGAGCAATCTGTGATGGGTAGCCGAATGTGACAAGACACCGGACATGCTGCCTGCCCGCCTTCTAGAGGGGGTAAGTGCAGGGCTTTGATGGGGGGGGGGGGGTCCTGACCAACCAGGGGGGGCTGCTTGTCACCCCCCCCCCCCCCCAATTAAAAAAACAGTCACAACTGTTCCAAACCCTGACAATACCTTTAAAAAGTAGCAACAACATCATCACTTCGCTGTACCTGTGCAGAAAAGAACTGTGGGAGGGACCCAGCAGGCTCCACCCACTACAAGCTGCCAGCAGAAAGCTACAGTTGGCGGAGACAGGACCAGTCATCCTGCACAAGGAAAGAGAACATCAGTGACAGGTCTTTTTTACAGGAAGCTCCAGCGTAGAGGCAAAGCAAAGGCGTTGCTTCATGGCAGATTACTGGAAGAAATTCACAAGGGCCACCAAGAATCAAGTAGGAATAGAAAATAAATAAATAATACATAATTTGTTTATTTGTATGGCCAGTGCAAGGCTGAGTTTTTGACACAGGTAAGCTTTGCCTCTTGTATCCATTTCAAGTCCTAAAATTTCGTTTTGGCTGGTAGTAATTAATTTACTTTCTGTTTCGGTCCTTCTCTAAATTCATTCAGCGCAGATAAATGTGACCAATTTTGGCATTTGAGTTACACACCACAAGAAAGGATAATGAATAATCCCGACATTTATATGCCGCAGAATTGTGCAATTTGACTTGATCTCTAAAATGAATTGTTCATCATAAAGCGCAGAAAATTGACATTATTTGATGCCTCAGGTGCCCGTAAGGGATTTTGGCTGCCAAGCTTTGTGTAATTGAGAAAAGTCAGACAGTTAGGTAAGAATGTGTCAGCAGAGAGATAGCACAGTCCAATGTAATTTGAATATAACGTTAGACTCACACAATGGAATGCATAGGCAATGCGGCTCTATATACTGACATACAGGTGAGTACAGAACACAGGCATCTCAGGAATGATGATGGAACTTCCTTCAGCTGAAGGCAGCTGCAGATAGTTTCATTGGTTAAAAATACTTGGCGAAACCACACAACCACATTTTTATCCTCCCTTTGATCAGTTTTATCTCTTTCAGATTATGATATCTGCATTAGGCAATACAGTAAAATCTTGGATTGTGAGCATAATTAGTTCCGGAAGCATGCTTGTAATCCAAAGCGCTTGTATATCAAAGCAAATTTTCCCATAAGAAATAATGGAAATTGAGATGATTTGTTCCACAACCATTTATTTATAAATCCTTCAGTTTATAGTCCACATAAAAAGATTATAGCAATGTAGCACCCACTCCATTGCCATGAATGCAGCACGCAACTCCATTGCCATGAATGCAGCACCCACTTCATTGCCATGAATGCAGCACCCACTTCATTGCCATGAATGCAGCACCCACCGTATTGCCATGAATGCAGCACCCACCATATTTCCATGCATGCAGCACCCACGGTATCGCCATGCATGCAGCACCCACTGTATCGCCATGCATGCAACACCCACCGTTTTGCCATGCATGCAGCATTCACCGTATCGCCATGCATGCAGCACCCACTGTATCACCATGCATGCAGCACCCACCGTATTGCCATGCATGCAGCACCCACATTGACATGAATGCAGACTCACCATTGCTGTCAGTGCAGCCTCATTTATGTCCATCTGCAGCCTTGAGGAGACAGGGAGAGGGCGGGACGAGCGCCGACAGACATACAGGAGAAATTCCTGTTTTGTCGGCTGCCTCTTTAATTGAAAATCGCGCCTCATGTGATGGACAGAACAGCCGTCCAATGGCAGGGCAGGAGACTAGACTTCCTTTTACACAGGACGCCGTGTAAACAGGAAATACTTCTGTACCTGTACGGCACTCGTTCCGTCCCCTCCAAGGCAGTCAGCATTTATATCTCTGGGATTCGTTGGGGGCCACAAAAGATATATATGTCAAAATTACCAGACGGGCATTCCGAAACCGGAATGCGGGCTGTGATTGGCCGGACTCTGGACATGCCTGACATAGACCATCCCCCACACCACCGCCTTTCACCGCTGTCCGTATGCAATTGTGACCTGGAAAGACTACCCTGCAGTAGAGCGATCTGAAAGTGAGGCTTGAAGAGCTGGTGGAGCGCAGCATGGAAGGGACAACGTTGATGGCATCGCAGAGCACTGTCTATGTGGTGTAACAGTAGGAGCTACTGTCACGGTAAAATGGACACTTGAGAGGTGCAAGACTACAGAGCATAGCTGTGGACTGGAGAAGACTTCTTTTGAAGCTGTCTCTAGGTTTTGGTATTTCATCATGGGGCTCTGTAGCTTGGAGTAACCATAGTGTCTTGGGTGGTACGGGATCTCCAACCCTGTATCCAGATTTTGTGGATGACCAGCAGGGTGTGTGCTCAGGTGAACACAGCCCTTTATAATGAGTGTGTGGGAAGACCTCATGGCTCCCAGTTGGAGACAGCAGGTCTCCAGAAGTCAGAGGCTGTAGGAGACAGCCAGAACGGTGACTGCAAGAGGCAGACCTGTAGACGTTGAAGGGAAAGCCATCTATGTTAATGAGTCCGCTGGTCTGGACATCCAGGATAATGTGCAGAAGTACTGCTACAGAGAGCCAGGTGGGCTAGCATTTTCTGTTGTGTATTTGATGGAGAAGAACCCCCTGCGTGGGAAACGTTTGGACTTTTTATTTTGCCTTTTTAATGAAAATGGGCTACCATGCCCTTAAATATAGTTCCTGGCTGGAGTGAATCACTGGAAAAACGCACATACCACGAGAGCTAACAACCCCCAATGTTACAGTGGACAACTTTACCCCTTATGCCTGCATACTTAGATGTGTCTGTTTTAATCATCAACCATGCGAGTTATTAAATGTTGTACCTTCATTAAATGTAATCATATTGCTACACTTATGCCGCGTACACACGGTCGTTTTTTGCGATGAAAAAAAACTACGTTTTCTGTGAAGTAAGAAACGACGTTTTTGAAACGTCACTTTTCAAAGACAATTTTGCATACACACCATAGTTTTTTCACAAAAAGCAAAGTTACGTTCACCACTCTTTTCCATTGAAGCTCGCTTAACTAGCTTCTGGGCATGCGCGGGTTGAAAATCGTCGTTTTGAACTTCGTTTTTGCTACACACGGTGACTTTTTGTGAAACAAAAAACGACGTTTTGAAAAACGACACAAAAAATTCAAGCATGTTGGAATTTTTTTTTGCCCACACACGATCAATTTTAATGACGTTTTAAAAAATCGTGTGTACGCTAAGGTGACCAGATTTTTAAAATAAAATCCGGGGACATATTTTTTTTTTTTTACTAGTAATGGTGGCAATCAGCGACTCTATGCCTATCGGCGCAGCCACCCGCCTCACAGCCTGTCAAGTCTTAGTCTCTGGGCCCCGGCTACTGCTGGGTGGGGTGCGGAGGAAGATCACTCCGCCAGGGAAGGCAAGGAGAGGCAGGCAGGCAGCAGGCCGAAACTTGAGCCAAGGCAGAAGAACATGCGAGCGGAGCTGAATGGGCATGCACCCGAAACTGAAGAAATATTTCCTCCGCTCCGACCAGCACATGATCAGAAAGGGGCACAGGTAAAGGAAAAAATACCCCCCCCCCCCCTAAGCTAGTAGGTGTGGCAGAGGGGGGGGGGGGTGTAATTCAGAATTATAATTTTTTTAATTCTGCACTGACTGTTTTTGAAATCGCCCCAGCCCCTGTTCATATCCAATCTGGGGACAAAACTGGGGACAGACTTGGTCTGGGGACAGTGTCCTCAATCCAGGGACTGTCCCCTGAAACCGGGGATGTCTGGTCACCCTAGTGTACGCGGCATAAGAGTCTACTCTCTAATTTTTTATACTCAGTTGGTGACATGACACTGCTCTTATATCAAGACATTGCTTGTATATCAAGTCAACATGTATTTAAAAAGGTAGCTTGTCTTGCAAAACGCTCTCAAACCAAAGTTTTACTGTATTTGTATTGAAACTCTATTGCAATTTACAGCAGTAAAGGAATGCTATTGAAACATATGGGTGGGGGGATTCAGTAAAGTATTTGCACCACTTTTCACTGTTTCCAAAGCCATAGCCATAGTGGTCTATTGGATATAATATTCATCCACTGACAGCTTTCAATCACAAGGTGAGAGTGACCTGGTAGGGAACTAGTATCTCTGATTTTCCATCAGGCCCCGCCTACCTTGCTGCAAAACTGACAGCTGCAACCGTGGGGAAGGGGCTCAACTGCATTGAGGCTGGAGTGTCCATATGGACAATCTGACCGCAGTGCACCTCCTCATGACAAATGTTAGGCTGCGTACACACGATCGGTCCAATCCGATGAGAATGGTCCGACGAACCGTTTTCATCGGGTCACCGCTGAAGTGGCCTGATGTGCGTACACACCATCAGTTCAAAAACTGATTGCGTCAGAATGCGGTGACGTAAAACACGACGTGCTGAAAAAACGAAGTTCAATGCTTCCAAGCATGTGTTGACTTGATTCTGAGCATGCGCGCGTTTTTGAACCAATGCTTTTGCATTCTAACGATCAGTTTGGACTGATGGTCAGGCGTCCATCAATCCGATTTTAAAGGAAATTTTAAAACTTTGTTCCGAAGGACGACAGACCGTACACACAGTTGGTTTGGACCGGTGAAACTGGACTTCAGTCCATTTTCATCGGTTTGGACCGATCGTGTGTATGCGGTCTCAGTGCTAGCCCACATTTATATACCTGTTTCCAAAAGGTATATCATTTGGGGGAAGCACTTGCATTTGTCATGTGGAGGCTTGATAGACCCCCCAAATTATACACTATATTACCAAAAGTATTGGGACGCCTGCCTTTACACGCACATGAACTTTAATGGCATCCCAGTCTTAGTCCATAGGGTTCAATATTGAGTTGGCCCACCCTATGCAGCTATAACAGCTTCCACTCTTCTGGGAAGGCCGTCCACAAGGTTTAGGAGTGTGTCTATGGGAATGTTTGACCATTCTTCCAGAAGTGCATATGCGAGGTCAGACACTGATGTTGGACGAGAGTTTTCGCTCTTATTCATCCCAAAGGTGTTCTATCAGGTTGAGGTCAGGATTATGTGCAGGCCAGTCAAGTTCCTTCATCCCAAACTCGCTCATCCATGTCTTTATGGTGCCTGCTTTGTGCACTGGTCCCAATCATTTGGTGGAGGGAGGATTATGGTGTGGGGTTGTTTTTCAGGGGTTGGGCTTCGCCCCTTGGTTCCAGTGAAAGGAACTCTATAGCCTTGTACACACATATGGGTTTCCCGTCGGGAAAACTACCATGAGAGCTTCTGGCCATGTTTATGCTCCATCGCAGTTTTCCCGACAGGAAAAATGACGGGAAAAAAAAGAGAACCAGCTCTCTTTTTTCCCGGCGGAATTCCCGGAGGTTTTTAACCTGGCAGTTTCCCTATGGGAAACATTGTGGTGGAGCATACACACGGCTGGGATTCCCGACCAAAGCTCTCATGGCAGTTTTCCTGTCGGGAAACCCGATCGTGTGTAGGGGGAAAATTTTTGCGATTCGGCACTGCGTCGCTTTAACTGACAATTGCGCGGTCGTGCGATGTGGCTCCCAAACAAAATTGGCGTCCTTTTTTTCCCACAAATAGAGCTTTCTTTTGGTGGTATTTGATCACCACCGCGGTTTTTATTTTTTGCGCTATAAACAAAATTAGAGCGACAATTTTGAAAAAAATTCAATATTTTTTACTTTTTGCTATAATACATATTCCCAAAAAATATATAAAAAATGTTTGTTTCCTCAGTTTAGGCCGATACGTATTCTTCTACATATTATTGGGAAAAAAAATCGCAATAAGCATTTATTGATTGGTTTGCGCAAAAGTTATAGCGTTTACAAAATAGGGGATAGTTTTATGGCATATTTATTAATATTTTTTTTTACTAGTAATGACATTATGGCGGACCCATCGGACACTTTTGACACATTTTTGGGACCATTGTAATTTTCACAGCAAAAAATGCTATAAAAATACACTGATTACTGTGAAAATGACAATGGCAGTGAAGTGGTTAACCACTAGGTGGCGCTACGGGGTTATGAGTGCCCTAAGGGAGTAATTTTTACTCTAGGGGGGGTGTGGTTGTAGGTGTGATGTCACTGATCGTCATTCCCTATATCAGGGAACAGAGGATCAGTGTTACTGCCACAGTGAAGAACGGGGAATGTGTGTTTACACACACCTCTCCCCATTCTTCAGCTCCTGTGACTGATCGTGGGACACCAGCAGTGATCGGGGTCCGTGGGTCCCGTAAACGCTGTCACGGAGCTTCAGACCCGGTCACGTGCGCTCGTGACCCACGGCTGGGCTCTTAAAGGCGACGTACCTGTACGTGCCTGTGCCCAGCTGTGCCATTCTGCCGACGTATATAGTCGGTAGGGGGTCCTTAAGTGGTTAATACACAGAAGCTTACCACTTTACCAGGCTGATACAAAGTCAAATTCAGGCACTGTTACCAGTTGTATTTGAAAGACATTTAAAGTGTGGTAAAAAGAAAGAATAGCGCCATTAAAACATTAAAGAGGAGCTTTAGTCAGTTTTGTAAAAATGAAAACTATTCCAAATGTGGCAGAGGAGGGGGAGGGGGAGGAAGAACAGAACTTCCCTTTTTAGGTGAAATTCCACTTTAATATATTAAGTAAAATGTGGTAAAAATTCATCAAGGATGGGTGAAGGATTTTACATGCATCTGAAAAAGTTTTTATAAATAGATCTTTTAAGTGAAGCTAAAGGGTTGTCTGCCTCAGTAAAACCAGGGACAGTATGTAAAAATCAGTGTTTTTTTACATCTGTCCCTGAAATGTCCCTTACCGACATCCTTTCGGTCTAAAAATCCCAAGATTATGGCTGCTCCGCCTCTCCAGTACCTTTTCAGTGTGTGTGTATTAGGGATGAGCTTCGTATTCGAGTCAAACCCAAGTTCGACTCGAACATCGTATGTTGGATCGTTCGTCGAAATACGAACAAAACTGGTCGTTCGCGCCAAATTCGAGTTACGTTTCACAGACCATAATTCACTGCGGCATTGCTGGCTGATGATTGGACAAGCATTTACTATGACCCGCATGCTTGGCCAATCACAGCACGCAAAAAACGGAGAGCCATAATTGGCCAAAGCCAGGGTGGCTTTGGCCATTTATGGCTCAGGGGGTTTAGTGCACCCCCCACACTATAAAAGGCCGCCTGCAGGTCGGCCTTATGTAGTGTGTTGCGGCGGTGGTTAGAGACAACAGAGAGAGACAGAGAGAGTGTCATTTTTTGCAGGTAGATAGAGCAGGCAGGCTGGCTAGTCAGTTAATGTTACAGTGTGTAGAGGATATACCTGTATATACATCCCAGGTGTTGTACATATATTTATGCACTGTATAGTTTAGCTAGATCAGTTCTTCCTAATTTACTGTCAGGCAGGTGATTGTGCTATTACAGACAGGGTTAGGGTTACAGTTAGGGTTAGGGTTACAAATGGGGTTAGGGTTACAGACAGGGTTAGGGTTAGGGTTACCGATAGGGTTAGGGTTACAGATAGGGTTAGGGTTACAGCCAGGGTTAGGGTTACAGCCAGGGTTAGGGTTACAGATAGGCTTAGGGTTACAGATAGGGTTAGGGTTACAGACAGGGTTAGGGTTACAGTCTGTAACCCTATCTGTAACCCTAACCCTGACCCTTACACTACCTGATTGATACAACATCATACCTGATGTTTTGAAGCACGTTATTCCAAACAATTTAGGAATTTTAGGTGATTTATGCCCTTTATGGATTAAAAAAGGACTCTGCGACAACTACGTAATTTTCCATGGGAGTTTTGCCATGCATCCCCCTCCGGCATGCCACAGTCCAGGTGTTAGTACCCTTGAAACAACTTTTCCATCACTATTGTGGCCAGAAAGAGCCCCTGCAGGTTTTAAAATTCGCCTGCCCATTAAAGTCTATGGCGTTTCATCCGGTTTGCGAACATTTGCGGAAGCTCGCGTTCGTCGTTCGCGAACGCAAAATTTTAGGTTCGCGACATCACTAATCTCCTATTGCCTGGGGGCTCCATAATCTCCTATTGCCCGGGGGCCCCATGAGTTGTCAGTCCCCCCCTGAGAGTGGCTATGTTCCTTCACCACGGTCCCACTGTATGTAGGAATGTAGACACTCACTCTTGCTGGCTCTTAAGATGGACTAAGGACTATGGAGCTCACGGAGGACATTACAAGGAGGCTTACAATCACAGTAATTAAAATTTCACAAAAAATAGATTACAGGGCCAATAAGTCGTGGATGTGAATGGATTATTTTGGAGAATAAAGACACTGTCAATTTAACTATAGATTACCAAGAGTAACCATTACAGTGATGGACCCATGCAAGAAAGGGCTAGGCCAGTGCCACCAACCAGGAAGCTTCATTTGGTTTCTTGCAATGGGGATCTCATCTGGTTTTAGGGGTGCTCTACAGAGGATCAAATACAATGTGCAGCTCCTTGGGGGCACCCATTAGCTGGTATAATTGTTTTTTCTTTTTCTACTTTTACAGGTTCAGTATACAGTAAGTAGTAGATAGCCTGGTCACTGGTGTATTACATCTATACCTAGATGAGAAGCAGAATCTCTTCGCAGGTCAGCCGTGGCCCTGGATCAGTGGTGGTGCGTCCATAGAGGGCGCAGGCCCGACGCTCCCTCTTTCCTGCATCCGTCAATTAACAATAGATATCTATTGTCCCCGCAGCCGCCCCCTATTCAGGTGTCCGGCCCCTTATCGGGTATCTGAAATACAGCGGATCTAATAAATCGCTTCCCTAACACTGACCCGCCTCTTAGCCAATCAGGTGCACCGGGTCTGGTTACCTGTCACCTGATTGGTTGAAGCGACAGGGGCTGTGATTGGATGCCTATCAGGCATCCAATCATAGCAGAGATGACTTTTAGAGGACGAGAGAAGACATTGAAGACTTGGAGGGAGCGTTTAGGACAGCACTGACCTGAGACAGATAAGTGCAGGGTAAGGGGGGGGGGGGCACACTGCGAGCATTTGATGGGGCAAACTGGCAGCAATTGATGGGGCAAACTGGCAGCAGTTGATGGGGCACACTGGTGGCAATTGATGGGGCAAACTGGTGGCAAATGATGGGGCAACTGGTGGCAATTAATGGATCAAACTGGGGGCAATTGATGGTGCAAACTGGCGGCAAATTATGGGGCACACTGGCAGCAATTGATGGGCACAGTGGCTGCGTTTGATGGCACAGTGGCTGCGTTTGATGGCACAGTGGCTGCGTTTGATGGCACAGTGGCTGCGTTTGATGGCACAGTGGCTGCGTTTGATGGCACAGTGGCTGCGTTTGATGGCACAGTGGCTGTGTTTGATGGGCACAGTGTCTGCGTTTGATGGCACAGTGGCTGTGTTTAATGGCACAATGGCTGCGTTTGATGGGCACAGTGGCTGCGTTTGATGGCACACTGGCTGTGTTTGATGGCACAGTGGCTGTGTTTGATGGTTACAGTGGTGGCAATTAATGGGCACAGTAGCTGCATTTGATGGGCACAGTGAGGCTGCAATTGATGTTTTTTGTTTTCAGTTAGTTTGTGCCCCCCCCCCCCCCCCAAAAAAAAAAACTTTGAGCAGCAGCCGACACTGCCCTGGATGCATCTCAAGGTTTCACCTGTATCTGGGGAACATACAAAAATATAATGTGCTGTGACTCTGGTGACACATCTGGAGCATTGGAATTGTGACATGTCTGAGGAACGTTGTTGATATAAAAAAGTAAGCAGAAGCGGAAGCTCATTGTTTTCTTTTTCAGGGATTGTATCCTTTCTCGGAGGCGTTTTTTTTATTTTTTTTAAATAACAGGGATTGCCAGGGGGGTAAACACATTATACAAGAGGCCAAGTGGAACAGGAAATTTCTTTGGAATATATTTCCATTTATTCGGCCGTATCATGACTGTGCAAAGTGTGCGGAATAAACAAGTTCTAAGTCAGTGGGAAGTAGGAAAACTCTCACTCTACAGAGTAAATAATTACTTCTAAAGACATACAGTATATTACATGATATACAGTGCGGAAAATAAGTATT
Organism: Rana kukunoris; assembly: GCA_029574335.1. NCBI lineage: Eukaryota > Metazoa > Chordata > Amphibia > Anura > Ranidae > Rana > Rana kukunoris. The sequence continues at coordinate 161,469,821 of CM056057.1, forward strand.
TGAACACCCTGCTATTTTGCAAGTTCTCCCACTTGGAAATCATGGAGGGGTCTGAAATTGTCATCGTAGGTGCATGTCCACTGTGAGAGACATAATCAAAAAAAAAATTCCAGAAATCACAATGTATGATTTTTTTAACTATTTATTTGTATGATACAGCTGCAAATAAGTATTTGAACACCTGAGAAAATCAATGTTAATATTTGGTACAGTAGCCTTTGTTTGCAATTACAGAGGTCAAACGTTTCTTGTAGTTTTTCACCAGGTTTGCACACACTGGAGGAGGGATTTTGGCCCACTCCTCCACACAGATCTTCTCTAGATCAGTCAGGTTTCTGGGCTGTCGCTGAGAAACACGGAGTTTGAGCTCCCTCCAAAGATTCTCTATTGGGTTTAGGTCTGGAGACTGGCTAGGCCACGCCAGAACCTTGATATGCTTCTTACAGAGCCACTCCTTGGTTATCCTGGCTCTGTGCTTCGGGTCATTGTCATGTTGGAAGACCCAGCCTCGACCCATCTTCAAAGCTCTAACTGAGGGAAGGAGGTTGTTGCCCAAAATCTCGCAATACATGGCCCCGGTCATCCTCTCCTTAATACAGTGCAATCGCCCTGTCCCATGTGCAGAAAAACACCCCCAAAGCATGATGCTACCACCCCCATGCTTCACAGTAGGGATGGTGTTCTTGGGATGGTACTCATCATTCTTCTTCCTCCAAACACGGTTAGTGGAATTATGACCAAAAAGTTCTATTTTGGTCTCATCTGACCACATGACTTTCTCCCATGACTCCTCTGGATCATCCAAATGGTCATTGGCAAACTTAAGATGGGCCTTGACATGTGCTGGTTTAAGCAGGGGAATCTTCCGTGCCATGCATGATTTAAAACCATGACGTCTTAGTGTATTACCAACAGTAACCTTGGAAACGGTGGTCCCAGCTCTTTTCAGGTCATTGACCAGCTCCTCCCGTGTAGTCCTGGGCTGATTTCTCACCTTTCTTAGGATCATTGAGACCCCACGAGGTGAGAATTTGCATGGAGCCCCAGTCCGAGGGAGATTGACAGTCATGTTTAGCTTCTTCCATTTTCTAATGATTGCTCCAACAGTGGAACCAAGCTGCTTGGCAATTTCCCCGTAGCCCTTTCCAGCCTTGTGGAGGTGTACAATTTTGTCTCTAGTGTCTTTGGACAGCTCTTTGGTCTTGGCCATGTTAGTAGTTGGATTCTTACTGATTGTATGGGGTGGACAGGTGTCTTTATGCAGCTAATGACCTCAAACAGGTGCATCTAATTTAGGATAATAAATGGAGTGGAGGTGGACATTTTAAAGGCAGACTAACAGGTCTTTGAGGGTCAGAATTCTAGCTGATAGACAGGTGTTCAAATACTTCTTTGCAGCTGTATCATACAAATAAATAGTTAAAAAATCATAAATTGTGATTTCTGGAATTTTGTCTCTCACAGTGGACATGCACCTATGACGACAATTTCAGACCCCTCCATGATTTCCAAGTGGGAGAACTTGCAAAATAGCAGGGTGTTCAAATACTTATTTTCCGCACTGTATACAGTTTTAGGAGGTGGACAGTACCAACAGATACATTTAGTAATCTATGCATGTAACCAGGTGTGTCCCCAAAAACCACCAAAATTACAAAAATACAAAAGAGAGCATAATTTATTTACTCCTATTAAAGACTAATCCAGCATCATCAGTCATCCCTTTAATAGCAATAAATCAAATTATTTGCAATATGATCTCTGTGCTGTACCCCCTCGAATTATATACCCTTACCAACCATTTTTTTAGGTACACCTTGCTAGTACTGGGTAGGGTTGCCACCTTATCACTTTAAACCTGAACACATATGAATTACACAGGTTCTGAGTCTAATTTATTGCACCAAGTAAGTTTAATTTTTACCAAATCAGCCACAGAACCTGTGTAATTAATGTGTTTGGGATGAGATGGCAACCCTAGTACTGGGTTGGACCCCAGTTTGCCTTCAGAACGGCCTTAATTCTTCATGGCATTGATTCAACAAGGTGTTGGAAACATTCCTCAGATATTTTGGTCCATATTGACATGATAACATCAACTGGTTGCTGCAGATTTGTTGGCTGCACATCCTAAAGGTGCTCTATTGGATTTAGATCTGGTGACTGTGGGGGCCATTGGAGTACAGTGACCTCATTGTCATGTTCAATAAACCAGTGGTGAGATGATTGGAGCTTTGTGACTTGGTGCATTATCCTGCTGGAAGTGGCAATCAGAAGATTGGTACACTGTAGTCATAAAGGGATGGATATGGTCAGCAACAATACTCAGGTAGGCGTTTAAAGGATGCTCAATTACTAAGGCGCCCAAAGTGTGCCAAGAAAATATTCCCCACACCATTACATCACCACCAGCCTGAACTGTGGATACAAGGCAGGATGGGCCCATGCTTTCATGTTGTTTACGCCAAATTCTGATCCTACCATCTGAATGTCGCAGCTGAAATCGAGACATATCAGACCAGGCAACGCTTTTCAAATCTTCTATTGTCCAATTTTAGTGAACCTGTACGAATTGTAGCCTCAGTTTCCTGTTCTTAGCTGACAGAAGTGGCACCTGCTGTGGCCTTCTGCTGCTGTAGCCCATCAGCTTCAAGGTTTGATGTGTTGTGCGTTTAGAGATGGTATTCTGCATACCTTGGTTGTAATGAGAGGTTATATGAGTTACTGTTGTCTTTCTATCATCTCAAACCAGTCTGCCCATTCTCCTCTGACCTCTTAGGCTTAATGTACATGGGACGTTTTGAAACCTCTCCTGAACGATTTAAAGGGGTTGTAAAGGTAATTTTGTTTCCCTAAATAGCTTCCTTTACCCTAGTGCAGTCCTCCTTCACTTACCTCATCCTTCCATTTTGCTTTTAAATGTCCTTATTTCTTCTGAGAAATCCTCACTTCCTGTTCTTCTGTCTGTAACTCCACACCGTAATGCAAGGCTTTCTTCCTGGTGTGGAGAAAGCCTCTTGATGGGGGAGGGCGCGAGCAGGAGTGTCAAGATGCCCACTAACACACAGCTCCTTTCTCTATCTGCAAAGTAGAGAGTGTCCTGACTTGCCTGCTCGCCCCCTCCCCCCTCCAAGATGCTTTCTCCACACCAGGGAGAAAGCCTCGCATTATGGTGGTAAGTTACAGACAGAAGAACAGGTGAGGATTTCTCAGAAGAAATAAGGACATTTAAAAGCAAAATGGAAGGATGAGGTAAGTGAAGGAGGACTGCACTAAGGTAAAGGAAGCTATTTAGGGAAAAACTTTTTTTTTCCTTTTACAACCCCTTTAACTTTACAGATAGTAACCAACGTTTAAAAACGTCTGTTTCCCCTGAGGAACTCAAATCTGCCTCTGTTAAGTCTGCCCAATAATAAGGTGCCGGGGGTAGACAGGTTACCAGGGGAAGTTTACAGGGTCTATGGAACTGATTTGTTGCCTGAACGACTAAAGGGGTTGTAAAGGTTTGTTTTTTGTTTTCTAAATAGGTTCCTTTAAGCTAGTGCATTGTTGGTTCACTTACCTTTTCCTTTGACTTCCCTTCTAAATGTTTTTTTTCTTTGTCTGAATTTCTCACTTCCTGTTCCTCCTCAGTAAGCTGTTCTGGCTGACTAACCCCCAGCCAGAACGGATCGGATGATGGGGGCAAGCTTACTGAGAAATTCAGACAAAGAAAAAAACATTTAGAAGGGAAATCGAAGGAAAAGGTAAGTGAACCAACAATGCACTAGCTTAAAGGAACCTATTTAGAAAATAAAAGACAAACCTTTTCAACCCTTTTAATACAGCATTGAAATGTGGTTACCTTCCACAAACCAGATAAAACCTCTAACAATCCTGAATCATATCGTCCAATTTCACCACTTACATTGGATGTTAAGTTACTGGCACAAGTGTTAGCCAATAGGTTGAAAAAGGTAATATCTAAGATGCATATTGATGAATCTGGTTTCATTCCAAATAGATCTATTGCAGTGAATATAAGGGGGCAGATTCACAGAGAATTAGATTCTCATAGAGTATGAGAAATACACTACGCCGCCGTTTTTTACCTGGCTCTACGTGGAATCCAGGTAGATTTTGTCCAGTAAACGACGGCGGCGTAGTGTATTTCTCCCGTCGCAATCCATCTGCGCGAGTAGGGGGCGTGAAGCATTTAAAATAGGCGCGTTCCCGCGTTCCCGCGGCGATCGAACTGCGCATGCTCCGTTCGCAAATTTCCCGCCGTGCATTGCGTGAAAACACATCGTCACGTCGTAGTAGCGTCGTTTACGTACATTCCTATTCCCGAACGAGTTACGTTAAAAAAAAAAAATATTTTCAAATCGACGCGGGAACGACGGCCATACTTTACATGGGTTACGCACTGTTAGACCAGCAAAAAGCTCCTCTAACATTACGTAGCCAAAAAATGACTCATTTGCATATCCTGACGCATGAAAACGACGCAAACTCCTCCCAGCGGCCGCAAAAATATCGCAGTGTAGATCCGAAGGCTTACGAGGACGTAAGCCTCTCGGATCGAAGCCTGAAGCCGCCGTATCATGGTTTGAGGATTCAAACTAGTGATACGGCGCGCAAAATTTGAAATTACTCCTGTCTAACACCAGTTAGACAGGCGTAATTGCTCTGTGAATCTGGGCCAAGGCGTCTATTTCTCAACCTGTAAGTCCCATCTGAAAACGTGGGCAATAGAGCTATATTATCGCTGGATGCGGCAACTTTTGATAGTATAGAATGGGATTATTTATGGCATTGCTTAGAAAAATTTGGTTTTGGAGCTCAGTTTATAAATTGGATACAACTTCTTTATGCGGCACCTGTGGCACGGTGCAGGTCAATGGCCATATATCGTCTCCTTTTCCACTGCAATGAGGAACAAGACAGGGATGTCCATTGTCACCTCTACTCTTTGCATTGGCATTGGAACCTTTAGCTGCCTCTATACGCCAATCATCAAATATTATTGGGTTTTGTAGATCCTTAGGTACCGACTGACAGGTGATCAATCCCTTGGTGTCCAGCTACCTTGATCCCCAGTGGTTTTTCCAGTCCCTTTTGGATCGCCAGCCTCTCAATGGCACTCCTCAGACGGACTCCCCACCGAACAGCAATACATCTTGGGATCCTCAAAGGTGGGAACCCAGTCACTCACCGGGTCCCCGTCGCTGTTTAGATGCTCCGGGCCAACATGGTCCTGAAACTAGGAACACCGCGTGGCACACACGCCCCTGGCCAGGTAGGCCATAACGCCGGGGTGCCGTGATGTGGTCACCGTAAATGTGGGTGCCACACTCGAAGAAGAAGACGACCCAGAACCAATGTTGTCTGTCTCATAAATACCCCTCCCAGCATGCACAGCGAGGTCAAAGCCCGTGATTTGCTGCTGGGAAAGAGCACACAAACCTTGACTCCACTGCTGCCACCTGCAGCACTGGGGTTGGAAGAACACCCCAGTGCAACAGAATAGCCCACAGCACAGTCCAGCTTAATCAGAGACCCTGTTTTGCACTTAACAATCTGGATGAGAGTTTAACTACACTCTGATCTACCCTTAAATTTAACCAGCACCGGTACATTAAAGTACACAGGCGCTACACAATATTCATAGATCCTATCAGGGCCGCGATCAGGGGGGTACAGGCAGTACACCTGTAAGGGGCCCGGAGGCCACCAGGGGCCCGGATGGCAACCCCCTCTTTTTTTATTTATTTTTTATAAAAAAATATCATTTTTTAATATTTTTTTATTAAAGGGCCATTTTTTTTTAGGGGTCTGGAGTTCCCCAGGGGCCCGGAGATCCCCAGGGTCCCCGGATGACAACCCTCCTTTTTTATATAAAAAATGTTTTACATTTTTTTGTATTATTTTATTTCTTTTTTTTACTTTTTCTTTTTATATATAGATATATTTTTATTAAAGGGCTCAGAGGTCCCCAGGGCCCCCACATTCATTATTTTATATCATGATCACTAAGGGGGACCCGTCATGGCTCTATATATGTATATAGGCGTATAAAAGGACCTGTCAGTGCTCTATATGTATCCAGGAGTATAAAGGGACCTGTGAATTGCCGGCGGCAACGATGTCTTTTGCGCAAACTAATCAATGTACGCTAATTGTATTTTTTTTTTGGTACCAAAAATATGTAGATGAATCGGCCTAAACTGAAGACATTTTTTTTTATATACATTTTGGGGATATTTATTATAGCAAAAAGTTAAATATATATATATATATATATATATATATATATATATATATATATATATATATTTAAATTGTATTTTTTTTGTTGTTTATAGCACAAAAAAGAAAAAACACAGAGATGATCAAATATCACCAAAAGAAAGCTCTATTTGTGGGGAAAAAAGGACATCAATTTTATTTGGGTACAATGCCGCACGACCGTGCAATAGTCAGTTTAAGCTACACAGTGCCGTATCGCAAAAAATGGCCCGGTCATTAAGTGGGCAAATTCTTCCGGTCCTTAAGTGGATGATCAGGGCTGGGCAAGGCAAGTCTCTCTCAGGCTCTCATGTCTCATACAACTTGTGATGTGTGTTTGTACTTACAGTTTTGCTTCAGACTCCACCACCAGATGCGGGTTGTCACCTGCCAGGCTGCCACACATTGCGGATTGTCACTTGTCACATGTTGGAGATGGTCACTTACGTCACCTGCCGCACGTTGCGGGTTGTCATTTGCCAAGTCACCTGCCACACGCTGCGGATTGTCACTTGCCACGTCAGAACAAACCCCCCTCCATTAGTACAGACCACCAGGACAAACCACCACCCCTCCATTAGTGCAGACCCCCAGAACAAACCACCCCCTCTATTAGTACAGACCACCCCCCTCCATTAGTACAGACCCCCCCAGAACAAAGCCCCCTCCATTAGTACAGCCCCCCAGACAAACCACCCCCCCCCCTTCATTAGTACAGACCCCCCCCACAACAAACCACCCCTCCTTTAGTACAGACCCCCCCAGAACAAAGCCCCCCTCCATTAGTACAACCCCCCCGGACAAACCACCAACCCTCAATTAGTACAGACACCCCCCTTGGACCAACCCCCCCTCAGTTAGTACAGACACCCCCCTTGGACAAACCACCCCTACCATCTGGCTAACTAAAAACACCCAGGCGGCGGCTGTAGAGGACAGAACAGTGGAGAAAAGAGCATGTCATGTCAGGCTTGGGCAGCAGTTGGACACGAGGAGAGCTGGAACACTTCAGGCACGGCACTGCACGGACCGCCCCCCCATCACTGCGCAGCTGCCTGCTGGTCTCTCTGCACACAGAGACAGCCGCTCCGATCTTCGGGTGTTCTGCTCTCCTCCTCTGACAGGAGGAGGGAGTGGGGATGGACATCGACAGGGAACTCCAGTGGCTGCGGCGGCTGCGGTGACCGGAGAAGAGAGCCACCTATAGAAAGGAGAGGAGGAGGAGGGAGGGGAGCACGCTGGCAGCCCGACTCCGCGCTCCTCAGGCAGCGGAGCGGGCTGGCATATGCCGCCCCCCTAAAAGTGCCGCCTGGTACCCATGGTACCACCCGGTCCCATTATAGGGCCGGCCCTGCACCAAACTGTCCAAGGTGTACTACTGATATAGGTACTGTACACTTATACATATATACCAAAAAACAAAAATGAACCAAAATAGCTTTGCTAGGGATAATATCGGAAGGTACCATTCCAGCTAAAATGCATGTGTTATGGCTGAGAACTATTTATATGGTTTATATGATTATACTACAAAAATGGATATCAAAATATACGCCAACTATAGATTAATGGATAAAGGCGATTAATCTCAATTTAAGGCGAGAGGAATTGGCATACAAACATAGGAGGAGCTCTAAAAAAAAATCTTAAAAATGTGGCATTGGTGGATAGACTCTAACATGTCTGAACAATCAGTTGAGTGAATTAATGACACTGAAGAAAGCTAATAATGATATAAGTGGGGGTTAAGCATAAGTATATATTTTACATTAAAGAGCATTAATGTGAAGAGTTTTTTTGTTTTTTTTTGTTTTTTTGAGGGTGTGATTGGGGGTGGGTTAGTGGTATATGTGTTATGTGTTATGTGATATTTTATGAAAACAACAATAAAAATCATTTGATCGAAAGAATTAAAAAAAACGTCTGTATTGCCGCGTTTACATGCCGTTTTTTGCGTTTTGAAAAGGCCATCTGGCTGTAACTGGCTGCAATACTTCTGGCTCACTGTCAAACAACAGAACACAACAGAACAAGTATGAAGAAAACAAAACTCACAACTTCTATACATGTTCAAGGCCAGTGAGTCAGAAGAAATGGAAACTAGCATTCCTATAGCAGCCAGGCAACTTACATTTTCAGAAGAATCCTCAAATCAGGAATCCGGTGATCCCTCCCTTCCCCCTGGATAGCCCCTAATCTTCTAATGGAACCCAATGGGTATCATGCCCTCTTTATCCTCTTGTATTTTATTGTATTGTAAATATACTGGGCCAGATTCTTGTACAATACCGTCGTAACGGCGTAGCGTAACCCATTTACGCTACGCCTCCGCACTTTTTACTGGGCAAGTGCTGTATTCTCAAAGCACTTGCTCTGTAATGTGCGGCGACGTAGCGTAAATGGGACGGCGTAAGCCCGCGTAATTCAAACAGGGAAGGAGGGGGGCGTGCTGTATTTAAATTAAGCGCACCCCCGCGCGGAACAAACTGCGCATGCACCGGCCCTAAACGTAGCCCACTGCGCATGCTCCATAGTACGCCGCAAATACATTGATTTCGACGGCAATGTAATTAACGTACAGGCCTATTCCCAACGAGTTACGCAAACGACGTAAACGACGGAAAAACATGACGCTGTCCCGACGTCCATACCTAACATGGTGTACGCCGGACCTACGCAAGGTTACCCCTCATATAGCAGGGGTAACCTTACGCTTACACAAACTACGTAAACTACGTCGACGGCGCGCAAATTCGTTCGGGAATCGGCGTATCGCGCTCATTTGCATATTCGACGCAGAAATCTACGGGAACGCCACCTAGCGGCCAGCGTAACATTACAACTTAGATCCGATGGTGTTAGTGACTTACACAAGTCGGATCTAAGCAAAATCTATGCATAACTGATTCTAAGAATCAGTCGCATAGATACCCAGGGCCAGATACAGAGATACGACGGTGTATCTGGAGATACACCGACGTACCTCTTTTGAGAATCTGGCCCACTGTCTCCATTTTATATTGTAAAGCGCTGTGTAAGCTGTTGCTGCTATATAAATCCTGTATAATAATAATGCCTTTAACACTTCAGGGGGTTTATGGGTTGAAAATATCTGTCCACTCTGACCAGAGGCAGCTCTAGGCTTTGTGAGGCCTTAGGCAAAACTTGACATGGGCCACTCACACCCATAATGGGAAAAATAATTCAAGGACAAGAGCCTCTTCCCCACAACCCTGGCCGATGGTTGTGGGGGTCTGCGGGCAAGGGGCTTATCGGAATCTGGAAGCCACCTTTAACAAGGTGGCCCCCAGATCCTGCTCTTTAATAACTAGGGGGCGGGGGCCACCCGGTGATGTCACCTGCATTGACGTCACAAGGGGTGGTGTCACCGATATTCACTGGTTGTTGGGGACGCTGGTGGCCCCACTCCTGAGTCAGGGCTCTTAACACTGCCTGAGCACAGCAACGTCCCTCAAAACTGGGGTAATGCATTGGGCAAGTTAGGCGGCTGCGAGGCCCTTGTGAGTGTGAGGCCTTAGTCGACTGCCTAATTTGCCTAATTAAAGAGCCGCCTCTGACTGTGACATCATTGGTCTTATAGGGAAGTAATATTCTTATTAGACCAATTACATTTTTACATGCTTGCTGCACCATATTTTCAGCCTTCCTTTATAAAAACAGATAGAAAAGGTCTCCTTCTATTTCTATTTCATTGCACTGCCCAGCCTTTCTGATCCCCTGTTGAGATTAAATTATAGCCACTCACAAAGTGCATTAATTTCCTTCAGTTAGACCTGGTGGGCTTACATTATGAGAGCAGAACAGTAAAGCACAACCACTGTGCAGCACTACAACAGAATATCCAGAGCTTGCATACATAGTTACATAGTAGGTGGGGTTGAAAAAAGACCATCAAGTCCAACCTATGTGTGTGATTATATGTCAGGATTACCTTGTATTTCCCTGTATGTTGTGGTGGTTCAGGTGCTTATCTAATAGTTTTTTTTTTTTAACTATCGATGCTCCCTGCTGAGACCACCACCTGTGGAAGGGAATTCCACATCCTTCCGCCCTTACAGTAAAGAACCCTATACACAGTCTAAGGTTAAACCTCTTTTTTTCTAATTTTAGTGAATGGCCGCGTGTCTTATTAAACTCCCTTTTGCGGAACGGTTTTATCCCTATTGTGGGGTCAACAGTACGGTATTTGTAAATTGAAATCATTTCCCCTCTCAAGCATCTCTTCTTCTCGAGAGAATAAGTTCAGTGCTCCCAATCTTTCCTATTAACTAATATCCTCCAGACCCTTTATTAGCTTTGTTACCCTTGTCTGGACTCCAATTCCAGTACATCCTTCCTGAGGACTGGTACCTAGAATTGGACAGCATACTCCAGGTGCGGCCGGACCAGAGTCTTGTAGAGTGGGAGAATTTTTGTTTTACACAAAACATATAGGCAGGATTTTAAAACATTAACGGATGCATATCTATTTTTATTTATTTTTTTACATTTATGTCTAAAAAAAAACATTAGAGACAATAATTTTACTTTATAATCTCATTCTCATGTCACTTCGGCAGTATCGCCCACGTTGCACTCTTATTATGCAATCTAGATTGTGTGCCTTGAAGTGGGCAGTGATCACTTTGTGCGGTTGCTATGTAGCCTTGTGTTTCCGAATTCCAGGCGTCTCAGCTGTGTACCTGCCTAAGCCCAAGGCGTGACTGCGTCATCTATGTGTCTTCACCTGGCTTATATTCATTTATAGCTTCATTCTCTTTTCCAGGGATCCCGTCATGGTATAGGAACTACCTGTATGTCCCACCCTGTGGAGGCAGGGATAGCTCTACATATATATTATATACATTCAGTCATTGCTCAGTCATTCCTGCATTAAGTCACAGAACGTGTGTAATTCATACATGTCAATCACTAAAAGGTATGAGCTGCTAACTCACATACAATGTATAGTATATTGTGTTATAAAGCTCATCTCAGTTTCCTAATAAGGAGACACATTTTCTATCAAAATGTATTTTTGTCTCCATGGCAACGTTTAATTTTGTGCCCCCTTAAAGTGGATGTAAACCCTCTCCTATACCCAGTAAAGTAAGCCTCAGATGATACACAGAGATAAAACAAATTGCCCTATATAAGTTTTACTTGTTTATTATCTGTCTCCCTTTCTATATTCTTTAGAAAGTACCCATTGTGCTCCAAATCTTTCTTACAGTTTCAGCAGTGGGAGGGGAATCTGGGCATACACTGTGTGAGAGCTGATTGGAGGAAAGGCACACCCCCCCTCCACATAGGCAGGGGAACAAAGAAACTTGAAGAGCTGTGTTGTGAATAGACAATCTCTCTGCTTATCTCCCTCTAATCAGCATCCCTACACAAATTTCCAGCTGTTTTTATCTCCTGTGGAAAAAGTTGTCAGAAGTTATCATGCTGATAAGAGGAACGGAGCAATAGAAAGCAATGGGACTCATGGCTTTGACGAGAGATAAGTAAACACGATAGATAGATGTGCCCAGGTCAGATTTCATGAATAGAGCTTACATCCACTTTAACCGCTTAAAGAGGTACTGCAGTCTGCTCAAATCATTTGTGATAAAAAAACAAACATCTTTGACATTATGAAGCTTCCCTCCAACCACTTTAAATATTATTTTATATATAATGTGATTCTGTACATAATATATATATCTGTATATATATCTGTATATAATATGCTGCAGAAATCTCCCTCCACTGAGTCTGGCTGTAACCATTTTAACTGTGGGCATCTGAAGCTTCTGCTTGTTCACTTCCTGGATTTACACAGACACACACCTCCAGCTCTGTAGCCCTCATTGGCCCTCTTATGACTCACCCCCAACCCCCCCTTCCTGGTAAACTCTCATGAAAATGAGAGAGCTGTGCATGATGTCATAAGCCTAGGCTAAGGGCCAGACAAGAAACAGGAAGTGGGCTGTATAAGGTATTTACTGGCAAAAAATATATATTTTACTATCCAAGTTTAAAACAAGGGCAGAAGATTTGATAGATGGAAAGATGAAAAAAATGACTGAAGTTCTGCTTTAAGGACCACCCCACATACATATACTGCGGCAGTGCAGCCCTTAAATGCGAAATCACGTACCTGTACAAGATTTTTTTCTTCAGGTGTGGGGTGTGCTTGTGCACCACCAGTGACCCGCTCCTGCTGTGATTGGACACAGCAGGTGCCAATCAGCAGGTCCAGCGGACCCTATGTCTGCTGGAACCTGGCGATCGTTCCGAGAGAGGCAGAACAGTTATTTCCCCTCTTGCAGAACAACAGTCTGCCTATGTAAACAAGGCAGATCACCGTTCTGCTGGTAGGGGAGACAGAGATCTTGTGTTTCTGCTAAGTAGAAACACGGATCTCTGTCTTCCTATAGTTAAACCAACCCCCACACGCAAGAAAGCACTCCCAGGGAACACATTTAACCCTTTGATCACCCCTAATGTTAACCCCTTCTCTGCCAGCATCAATAGTACAGTGACTGTATTGTGTCATTGGTCCCCAAAAAGCCATCTCTCAGCCTGATCCCTTCCATCCCTCTGCCTCAGATCCCTTCCATCCCTCTGCCACTGATCCCAGCCATCCCACTGCCCCTGATCCTGCCATCCCTCTGCCACTTATCTTAGCCATCCCTCTGACCCTGATCCCACCATCCCTGTGCCTCTGATCCCACCATCCCTGTGCCTCTGATCCCACCATCCCTGTGCCTCTGATCCCACCATCGCTCTGCCTCTGATCCCACCATCCCTCTGCCTCTGATCCCACCATCCCTCTGCCTCTGATCCCACCATCCCTGTGCCGCTGATCCCACCATCCCTGTGCCTCTGATCCCACCACCCCTCTGCCTCTGATACCAACCATCCCTCTGCCTCTGATCCCAGCCATCCCTCTGCCTTTGTTTCCACCATTCCTCTGCCTTTAATTCCACCATCCCTCTACCTCTGATCCCAGCCATCCCTCTGCCTCTGATCCCAGCTAACCCTCTGCCTCTGATCCCAGCTAACCCTCTGCCTCTGATCCCAGCTATCCCTGTGCCTCTGATCCCACCATCCCTGTGCCTCTGATCCCACCATCGCTCTGCCTCTGATCCCACCATCCCTCTGCCTCTGATCCCACTATCCCTGTGCCGCTGATCCCACCATCCCTGTGCCTCTGATCCCACCACCCCTCTGCCTCTGATCCCAGCCATCCCTCTGCCTCTGATCCCAGCCATCCCTCTTTCTTTGTTTCCACCATTCCTCTGCCTTTGATTCCACCATCCCTCTACCTCTGATCCCAGCCATCCCTCTACCTCTGATCCCAGCCATCCCTCTGCCTCTGATCCCAGCTAACCCTCTGCCTCTGATCCCAGCTAACCCTCTGCCTCTGATCCCAGCTAACCCTCTGCCTCTGATCCCAGCTAACCCTCTGCCTCTGATCCCAGCTAACCCTCTGCCTCTGATCCCAGCTAACCCTCTGCCTCTGATCCCAGCTAACCCTCTGCCTCTGATCCCAGCTAACCCTCTGCCTCTGATCCCAGCTAACCCTCTGCCTCTGATTCCACCATCCCACTGCCTTTGATTCCACCATCCCTCTGCCTCTGATCCCAGCTATCGGGATGCAAATATAATCAAATCATGCACTGGATAATCATAATCAAATTGAATCGTGAGTCCAATGAAGATGGGCACCTCTATATATATATATATATATATATATATATATATATATATATATATATATATATATATATATATATATATTTACAGGACGCCAGGGTTGGGTCCTAGATGGACCCTACGTAGCGCCAATTTTTGGAGTCTGGTCCCTTTAAAACACTGGTTCAAGGGGTCACCCAGAGGGGGTGAGAAATTACAGTAAGTTAAAAGTGGATCCAGAGAGGACAGGCTTACAGTGCTCTCTGTCCTTTTTAATGTTGTTTGGGGGCCCGGAATTTCAGAGGCTCTAAAGCGACATTCGGGAGGGAAAGAACCTCCCCTTCTGACCCCTGACTTTCAGGCACACAGGGGGTTAACAACTCCCAGGTAATCAGCTAAAAGGAGAAGAAGGGCTGACAGAGGGGGGAGGAGTATGGGAGTGAAGCTGTCTGCAGAAGCTGTGCACTGCTGAGAAGGACTGGAATATTTACCAAACCGTATGTGCCTTTGTTTTTTTTGTTTGCTGTGCTGAAGGGAAAAACAGACTTTTTCATTAATGCTGAAGACAAGCAGGACTTTTGTTTTTGATGATTTTCCCTGTGCTGAAGAAAGCGTTGTTTTGTTTGGTTTGATCGCAAATAAAAAACCCTTTTTGTTCACTACTACGGTTTAAGCACTTATCTCGCAGAGCTAAAGAACCCCCAAAGTTCACAATATACAGTATATACACAATCTACTTAACTGACACTTCCCGGCCTCTTTATTCTGCTGGTAAACAAAGTGTCTGGGAATTCCATGACCCTGTACCAGACCCTTCTCCTGGATGAGGGTCTGATATAGCTGTTAATAAGTATTCCTCATGTAAGTGAATGGGGCCAGTGCCGTTACTGGCTGTTAAGGACTTGGAAATGGCCTTAACAGTCCCCATTGCAGCAGGAAGCTGTCCTTTATAATACTGCTATTATTTATGACCTTCAGCTCCTGCTAAATGGGTAAATGTTGGGGCATTTGTCTGACCACCTTAACAACCAAGGTTTGGTCCGAACCTTCACTAAAGGAAAAAAATGTTTTTTGCTGAAATGACTGTTTACAGGGTATAGAGACATAAACGTTAACTGATTCTTTTTAAAAATGATTAAAAATAGATAAAAATCAAACCTATAATGTGCCTGCAGTTTAGTTTCATTTTTAAACTGGTTTCATGTTTCTGTGAAGTACAGAGACACACAGAACAAAAACAAACAAATACAGGACAGTGTTTTGTTTTTAAAATGAATCTGATTGGTTCTGAGGAGTTTTAGACACACAGTAATGACAGCTTGGACCACGGTGAAAAGCTGCCATGAGATTTTTCATAAGGAGCCGGACAGGCAGGAAGTGTGGAGATCAGAGCAGAATTACAGCAACTTCAAAGAAAAAACGAACAATGAGGATATGAAACCAGGACTGCAGTAAGGTAAAGGAAGCTATTTAGCTAAAAAAAAAAATTCCTTTAGTGATCCGCTCATCCCTAGTTCTAATAAAGGAACAACCTTTCCAAATCAGGGACAGTTAAGGGATATGAAGTCCATTGGATGTTAGATGATAGATTATGACCAAACTAGTCAGACCACACAGCAGTGGTGAGCTGATTAATAGCTCATGCATAACTAAAGGTTTTTTGGCAGGTAAAACGGTCTCTGTATTAGTGTTTCATTAGTATGTTCAGTGAAAGCCGACCTTTAAAAAACTGCACTGTATTTCATGTTAGGTATAGTCAGATATAAAAAGAACATCTTCTGGTTCCCAGTTATTGTGGGCAGCAGTGTGGTTCTGATATTTTCTGTAGCACAGTTTGTTCTCTCTTTTATCTGTGAGGCAATGAGGCTGAGCATTTTACTGGAATGCAGGAGAGATTACAAGAAGCTCACCACATAATTAATTACAAGAAGCAGCAGATGGACAATTAGGGTAATGCAAAAAATAATTCAAATGTTACTAAACACACAACAGAAATTAGTCTGTATATGCAGTAAAGCATGCTCGTTATACTCACTGTGGAACCTGAGGGTTAATCCTCTGCATTGTGTAATGAGGCTGTTTGATCCTGTCTTCTCTGATCCTCCCCTTCTTCCACTGACTCCAGAACATTTCCGGAGAGTACAGAGCCTTTGGAGTCAGGCTGCACATGCCCAGTTTGCTGCGTGTTGCTACATGTGATCAGCACAGGGCCAATCAGCACTGTTCAGAGTCCAGACAGAGGGTCAGGAGCCCTAAAGCCTCATAGGACAGCCGAATGCAGTATGAAAACTCCTCCTACAAGCTTCACCAGGAACTGATAATAAATCACAAGATATAGGAGAAAAGGTATTTAGCAGTTTATATTTACTAAAACTATTGCATTTCCATGATCTGTGTACTGTGAGAGATCACATAAAGTGAATGCAAGAACCTGAGTTTAGTAACACTTATAGGGTGTGAATTCACACATGCATGTGCATTGTAAAACTTCTACCAACGCAAGGACACACAGAAAACAATTGTTCCAGATGTGCTGCATTTTATCGCACCGCACTGTACAGAATCGCATGAAGGCCAAACAGCAGCAAAGTGCATCTCGCTGCTGTACAGTGACATGAATGAATTGTACTTTTGTATACTTCAAATAAAGTGGTGTCATCTTTCTGTTCCAAGCCTACTGATTGGCCGATGAGGGAGCAGCAAGCCTACTGATTGGACGATGAGGGAGCAGCAATACACTGATAAGTCTCTCCTACTGCCAGCACATGTGCATGCTACTGGGCGTGACTGGCTCATCGTGCCACCATCTGTACAGCAGTCTGAGTGCAACTGTACAGATAATAATGACAGCAGATTCTAGTTGTATGGACAATGCATTTTATTGTGCATAAAAATATATAAATTAGTCTTAAATTGTGTTTTCTTGATTATCTATCAATCAATCTACAGTAAAACCTTGGATTGCGAGTAACGCGTTTCGCAATACAAGCATTTTCTTTTAAATCCTCGGTTTGGGATTGTTCACTTGCAAAACTAGCAGGATTCAAGCCAGAGGTGCAGGTATGCTGGAGCAGATCGTAGCCGTTCGGATATACTCTGAAATTCTCGGAAAACGTGGAAATACTTCATTCCCAAGCCTTTCCGGGGGTTTCCGAGTTCAGTCAAGCTGTCCCGAGTATTTCCGAGGCTCTCCGGCACCCCCCCACCTCTGGCCACATGCGGTATTGCATGCCATAGAAGTCAATGCAGAAACAAATTATTTTCGTTTCCATCAACTTCTATGGGGAAACTCACTTTGATATGCGAGTGCTTTGGATTACGAGCATTCTCTGAAACAGATAATGCTCGTAATCCAAAATCCCACTGTATTTAATTGCTGTTTATTTAAAGAGGGTCAGATAGCAAAGAAAGAAAAGGAAGTTGTCCCCACTTCCTATACATTTGAATGGTGTAGGATTGGACAGAAAGTGAAAGAAAATCTACCCAACGGGGGCAGGGGCAACATTTTAACCACTAAAGGACCGCCTCCTGCACATATACATCGTCAGAAAAGCACGGCTGGGCACATGTACGCCCTTTGCTAATAACCAGCCACGGGAAGCGGGCGCGTGCCCGCTGGGCTCTCCCGTGACCCGGTCCGAAGCTTCGGGACCGCGGGACTCTGGAGTGCGGCGATCGGTCCCTGGAGCTGAAGAACGGGGAGAGCCGTGTGTAAACATGGCTTCCCTGTTCTTCACTATGGCGGCGTCATCGATCGCATGATCCTTTTTATAGGGAGACACAATCGATGATGTCACACCTACAGCCACACCCCCCTACAGTTGTAAACACACATTAGGTCACACATAACCCCTTCAGCGCCCCCTTGTGGTTAACTCCCAAACTGCAATTGTCATTTTCACAATTTTAAATGCATTTTTTGCTGTGAAAATGACAATTGTCCCAAAAATGTGTCAAAATTGTCCGAAGTGTCCGCCATAAGGTTGCAGTCACAAAAAAAATCGCTGGTCACCACCATTAGTAGTAAAAAAATAAAAATAATAAAAATGCAATAAAACCACCCCCTATTTTGTAAACGCTATAAATGTAAAAAAAAAAATGTTTTTACCAAGAATAGGTAGAAGAATACGTATCGGCCTAAACTGAGAAAATAATATATTTTTTATATATTTTTGGGGGGTATTTATTATAGCAAAAAGTAAAAAATATTGAATTTTTTTTCAAAATTGTCGCTCTATTTTTGTTTATAGCGCACAAAATAAAAACCGCAGAGGTGAATAAATACCACCAAAAGAAAGCTCTATTTGTGGGGAAAAAAGAATGCCAATTTTGTTTGGGAGCCACGTCGCACGACCGCGCAATTGTCAGTTAAAGCGACTCAGTGCCGAATCGCAAAACCTGGCCAGGTCCTTTAGCTGCCTAAAGGTCCGGGTCTTAAGTGGTTAAATGAACCAATAAGACCAAATAATAATATAGTAATAATATAAAATGGGGGGGGGGGCGCCAAAATGGAGCTTCGCTTGTGTAGGCAGAAATCCTTGCACCGGCCCTGCCCATGTGTGTAAAAACAGACCTCACACGGGTGTACGAGGCCTTATCTTCATGATACAAAAAAAATGTTTGTTGAACACGTGTTCACTGAAGTGACTTCCAGTCTGTGACAGCCAGAATAGGAAATGAAAGAACTCTTCCTAAATAAAACTAATAAAAAGATTCTTCCCCTTCCTTGAAGCAGACATTTAACCCATAGAATCTGACTGTACAATATTTTTAGCAGTGGCGGTGGGTGGTAATATTTTTTGGTGGAAAACAGTGCACCCAATGCCACCCCCCACCCTGGTCTGGTCAGTCGGATGCGGGGCACTTACCCCATCTATGGCAGGCATCACTCACAAGCGGCTTCCTATTCCCCTGCTCTCCTTCACGGGCATCACGTGCGGCTTCCCCTTCCGGGAGGCTTCCGTCTCCTCCCTCCTCATCCACATGGCCAATTGGAACTCTATCCTTTCTGCCAATTGGGACACGGGTCTAATACCGTTTCCTGACTGGTGGGGAGGGGATTCAGTGTGAAATTAGTGAATATTAATTCGCTATGGTCGCACAACTGGGTGGGCTCGGTTTGCAGTGCTCTGCGCCCCGAGTCCACCCTATTTTGAAGCCTATAAGAGCATCTGGCTCTAATCACGGGGCTTCAAACCACCCCATTGGAATTTATGCCTCCGATGTCCTGCATGGGGGCCGGACGTATAGATAGGGGGGTGTTCTTAATGGAGGGGCTGCCTCTGCTCCAGTCCTTAGACTTACCAAAACAATGTAATATGAGGACAAATTTACATAATTTCTATACTGCCCATATATGTATCTAAATTCAACCGGTTTAGCAGGAACCGGACACATTTAAATACATGTGTGGCCACTGTGGGTGAACATAATTTATTCTACCGATCGACTTCTGTTGAACCGCCTTGTCAGTATATTTTTGATTGATCAGCACTGCAGGCAATACACTGCAGCACTGATCAATATATTTTGATGGTGGAGTCTCCCTGCTGTCAGAATACAATGACAGTGGGGAGAATGAGATTTTTTTTTTTTTTTTCGTTTAGCCAGCTGGTTGAACAAAAAAATTACCCAGGTATTTAGTCTTAAATCCAGCAGGCCCCTGCACTACATACAGTAGTTGATGGTAACTCTAAATTAGATTGTATAGTGCATGGATCGCCAACCCGTTGATCACATTCTACCCTACCCGTCGACCTCTGGTAGATCACGAGCATGTTCCTGCTTCACTGATGCCTCCAGGGATTACTGTGGCAGACCTCGGTCCGAGTAACTCTCTCATCCACTTGGGTGTCAGTCCTTACCCTCGGCCTCCACTGTTCTCATCCTTACAGCAGAGCGGAGGACGGGAAGCAGCACATTTCTGGAGCTGCTCCAGTTAACCTTTCAAGTTAACCAGCAGTTGACTGGTTGCTAGGCTGCCTGGCGGTCCTAACAACCAGTCAGCAGCTTGTTATTATGAAAAGTTAATGCTCCTGCTCCTGCCCTCTTTCCAAAACTGTGCTGCCTCCCGCTCTCTGTTCTGTGAAAGGTAGGAGAGTGAAGCTAGGACACTGCAGTGTGTGTGTGTGTGTGTGGGGGGGGGGGTTGGTGGTGTGAGGGGGTCAGACAACACTAGTGTAGAGGGGGGAGCAGAGGACACTATTGTGGAGGGGGGAGCAGAGGGCACTGCTATAAAGAGGACAGAGGTCACTGCTGTGGGGGGGGGGGGGGGGTGGACACTGTTTTGGGGGTACATGACACGACTGTATAGGAGGGGCACAGGACATTACTGAAGTTACTGTTCCTGCCCTCTTTCCAGAACTATGCTGTCCCCGCTCTCTGTTCTGTGTAAGGTAGGAGAGTGAAGCTAGGACACTGCAGTGTGTGTGTGGGGGGTGGGGTGGTGATGTGAGGGGGCAGACAACACTAGTGTAGAGGGGGGAGCAGAGGACACTATTGTTGAGGGGGGAGAGCAGAGGGCACTGCTATAAGGAGGACAAAGGTCACTGCTTGGAGGGGGGGGCAGTGGATACTCTTTTGGGGGTACAAAACACGACTGTTTAGGAGGGGCACAGGACACTACTGTGAGGGGGTGATGTGAAGGAGGGCAGAGGACACTGCAATTGGGCAAGCAGAAGATAATACTGTGTGTGGGAGGAGAGCAAAGGGGCATAGGACACTATTGGGGAGGGGGCAAAGGACATTACTGTGGGGGCCAGAGGGCATAGGACACTATGGGGGGGGGGGGCAAAGAATATTACTGTGAGGGGAAGAGGACCCTACTGTGGGGGGAGGGCATAGGACACTACTGAGGGGGCATAGGACATTACTGTGGGGGGCAGAGGGCACCAGGGGGGCATAAGACACGATTGGGGGGTCAAAGGATATTACTGTGAGGGGCAGAGGACACTAGGAGGGGCATAGGACACTACTGTGGGGGGGAGGGTATAGGATACTACAGGAGGGGGGCATAGGTCACTACTGGGAGGAAAAAGGACACTACTGTGTGGGGCAAAGGACCCTGCTGGGGGAATAGGACACTACTGGGGGGGGGCATTACTGTGGGGGCAGAGGACACTAGGGGGCATAGGACACTATTGGGGGGGCAAAGGATATTACTGCATGGGGGGCAGAGGACACTAGGAGGGGCAAAGGACACCACTACTGTGGGGGGGAGGGCATAGGACACTACTGTGGGGGGCATAGGACACTACTGGGGGGCATTACTGTGGGGGGGGGAGGACATTACTGGGGGGCATAGGTTACTAATGAGGGGGAGGGCATAGGACACTACTGTGGGGGACAGAGGACACTTAAACCTGGGTTTGATGATTTACTTTTATGCCCAGTCATCTTCCTCAGAATTGTGGGTACAACCATCATTTTTTTTTTTTCTAAATTTTGAAATTCACATTGTGCCATTTTGATACGGATGTGATTTAACCATGGCTTGCGTCACTCCCTCTTCGGTTTCCTTGATTCCGGTTTTATACTGAATTCACTAACTGGCAGAAAAATGCAGAAGTGTCTGACCTCAACCCAAAAAAATCTTCTGATGTTTGGGCACACAATCCAATACATCTTATGTGACGGATCTACAATGTAGGTTGGATCGAGGGATCTCTGACTTTCAATTTGGACCCTTAATCAATCGTCACATTTTAAATTCATCCTAACATAAGTTCTATGTTGACATTTCTTGTGTGGCTTTTTAGTTGTTTAAAAGTTCTGAATTTATTTACCAGTTATATTTATAAATAATAAAATACCAGTTATATTTATAAACAATTAATTATAAATATTTATAACCAATACGTTATATTTTTAAATAATTTTACGTTTTAAAATATTATTTTTATTTTCTTGTGATTTTTTTTTTAAATTATTTTATAGTTTTACTAATCCCCATACCTTCTTTAAAAAAAAAAAAAAAATACTTTTACATTAAAATGAAACACTTTAAATGTATAAATTCTTGTTAAACACCTTTTATGTTGTATTATGATCCAATCACCCATATTGTACTATGACATCATCATCACCATCCACCAATAAAATCATCAGGAAACAAAGATATAAATAAAATATGGATTTATTAATACACATATTGTGATCAAACATGAAATCAGTCAGCATTGTTCCATCCATAAATAATTCTTCATCTCATCATAAATATAAAAATATATAAATAGCAATAGAATTAAGATAAATAAGAGTCTGTGTGGCAGATCCGATGGGTTCAAGTGTCAGTCATTGAACGGTCTCTGCCAGGGCTAGCAGCACAGAAGCAGCAGCAGTGCCTCTTTTTCTTCTTCTTCAAGTATCCGGTACAGTGTGGCCCCTGGGGGCCCCTTCATGACAGCAGCAGTCTCTGATCAGACTTGTGTAGGGCTCAGGCTTGGGTTCTCTCCCTCTCTCTCTCTCATCGTTGGTACATCATCCAGCTGAGGGTGGCATGGTGGATGTGGCCCCCCTGGCTGTGATTGATATGGGCCCCTTGGCTGTGATTGGTGAAGAGTCCCAGGGGTTCTGTGTACACAGGAGAGGAGGAATAGATCTGTAGATCCCCCATGATCAGCACGGTGGGCATGCTCGGCTCCTCCTGGATGCCCTCCTCGCAGCAGATCTGGACGAAGACCAGCAGGCACAGAATGTAGAGCCAGCGCAGGGGCCGGTCAATCTCCGGGGGCGGTAGGTATTTGCGCACCTTGGCGGGGTACTGCACTCTGCGGCTTCTCTTGCCTCTGGGCCCTAAGGTGCCCCTTCTGGCCAGCTTGGCAGGTGCAGCTTGTACGGCCTCCACATCGAAGGTGAAGATCTCGGGGCCGCAGTTCCTGGCCCTCAGGGCCGGTATGATGGGCACCGCACACTCCGGGTCGGAGGAGGAAGCCGGGCTGTCAGACAGACACAGCATGGGGAGGGGGGCTCTGCGCCGCAGACAGCGCTCTCCGGATTCCAGACACATGGTGACGTCACACACAGAGCGAGCAATAACGAGAGCTCTGAGATCGGGAATGTCAGTGGTGATTGGAGACTGAGCGTACAACCAATCCTTATATACACACTAAGCCCGCCCATCGCCGCTCCGCCACCAATCAGGAGCTGCGGGAGGGATTAATCTGGGAAGTGGGAATGCGGGTGGCCGCGGATTGATGGCGCGAGACGTGTCAGGGCGACTTGCATCGTGTGACCGAGGAGGGGAAGCAACCATCTACACCCGAGGGGGGAACTATCTACACAGGAGGGGGAGCAACCATCTACATCCGAGGGGGGGAACTATCTACACAGGAGGGGGAGCAACCCCTCTACATCCGAGGGGGGAACTATCTACACAGGAGGGGGAGCAACCATCTACACAGGAGGGGGGGACCATCTACACCTGAGGGGGGAATTATCTACACAGGAGGGGGAGCAACCATCTACATCCGAGGGGATGTATACTGAGTGTAGGGATCGGAGATATACAATGTATACTGAGTGCAGGGATCGGAGACATACAATGTATACTGAGTGTAGGGATCGGAGACATACAATGTATACTGAGTGTAGGGATCGGAGACATACAATGTATACTGAGTGTAGGGATCGGAGACATACAATGTATACTGGGTGCAGATGGGTATCGGTGCTGTACATTGTATACTGGGTGTAGGGATGGGTATCGGTGCTGTACATTGTATACTGGGTGTAGGGATGGGTATCGGTGCTGTACATTGTATACTGGGTGTTGATGCTGTACATTGTATACTGGGTGTAGGGATGGGTATCGGTGCTGTACATTGTATACTGGGTGCAGGGATGGGTATCGGTGCTGTACATTGTATACTGAGTGTCGGGGTGGGTATCGGTGCTGTACATTGTATACTGGGTGTAGGATGGGTATCGGTGCTGTACATTGTATACTGGGTGTCGATGCTGTACATTGTATACTGGGTGTAGGGATGGGTATAGGTGCTGTACATTGTATACTGGGTGCAGGGATGGGTATCGGTGCTGTACATTGTATACTGGGTGCAGGGATGGGTATCGGTGCTGTACATTGTATACTGGGTGCAGGGATGGGTATCGGTGCTGTACATTGTATACTGGGTGTAGGGTGGGTATCGGTGCTGTACATTGTATACTGGGTGCAGGGATGGGTATCGGTGCTGTACATTGTATACTGGGTGTAGGGTGGGTATCGGTGCTGTACATTGTATACTGGGTGCAGGGATGGGTATCGGTGCTGTACATTGTATACTGGGTGTAGGGTGGGTATCGGTGCTGTACATTGTATACTGGGTGCAGGGATGGGTATCGGTGCTGTACATTGTATACTGGGTGCAGGGATGGGTATCGGTGCTGTACATTGTATACTGGGTGCAGGGATGGGTATCGGTGCTGTACATTGTATACTGGGTGTAGGGTGGGTATCGGTGCTGTACATTGTATACTGAGTGCAGGGATCGGAGACATACAATGTATACTGAGTGCAGGGATCGGAGACATACAATGTATACTGAGTGCAGGGATCGGAGATATACAATGTATACTGAGTGCAGGGATCGGAGATATACAATGTATACTGAGTGCAGGGATCGGAGACATACAATGTATACTGAGTGTAGGGATCGGAGACATACAATGTATACTGGGTGCAGATGGGTATCGGTGCTGTACATTGTATACTGGGTGTAGGATGGGTATCGGTGCTGTACATTGTATACTGGGTGTCGATGCTGTACATTGTATACTGGGTGTAGGGATGGGTATCGGTGCTGTACATTGTATACTGGGTGCAGGGATGGGTATCGGTGCTGTACATTGTATACTGGGTGCAGGGATGGGTATCGGTGCTGTACATTGTATACTGGGTGCAGGGATGGGTATCGGTGCTGTACATTGTATACTGGGTGTAGGGTGGGTATCGGTGCTGTACATTGTATACTGGGTGCAGGGATGGGTATCGGTGCTGTACATTGTATACTGGGTGTAGGGTGGGTATCGGTGCTGTACATTGTATACTGGGTGCAGGGATGGGTATCGGTGCTGTACATTGTATACTGGGTGTAGGGTGGGTATCGGTGCTGTACATTGTATACTGGGTGCAGGGATGGGTATCGGTGCTGTACATTGTATACTGGGTGCAGGGATGGGTATCGGTGCTGTACATTGTATACTGGGTGCAGGGATGGGTATCGGTGCTGTACATTGTATACTGGGTGTAGGGTGGGTATCGGTGCTGTACATTGTATACTGAGTGCAGGGATCGGAGACATACAATGTATACTGAGTGCAGGGATCGGAGACATACAATGTATACTGAGTGCAGGGATCGGAGACATACAATGTATACTGAGTGCAGGGATCGGAGATATACAATGTATACTGAGTGCAGGGATCGGAGATATACAATGTATACTGAGTGCAGGGATCGGAGACATACAATGTATACTGAGTGTAGGGATCGGAGACATACAATGTATACTGGGTGCAGATGGGTATCGGTGCTGTACATTGTATACTGGGTGTAGGATGGGTATCGGTGCTGTACATTGTATACTGGGTGTCGATGCTGTACATTGTATACTGGGTGTAGGGATGGGTATCGGTGCTGTACATTGTATACTGGGTGCAGGGATGGGTATCGGTGCTGTACATTGTATACTGGGTGTAGGGTGGGTATCGGTGCTGTACATTGTATACTGGGTGCAGGGATGGGTATCGGTGCTGTACATTGTATACTGGGTGCAGGGATGGGTATCGGTGCTGTACATTGTATACTGGGTGTAGGGTGGGTATCGGTGCTGTACATTGTATACTGGGTGCAGGGATGGGTATCGGTGCTGTACATTGTATACTGGGTGCAGGGATGGGTATCGGTGCTGTACATTGTATACTGGGTGTAGGGTGGGTATCGGTGCTGTACATTGTATACTGAGTGCAGGGATCGGAGACATACAATGTATACTGAGTGCAGGGATCGGAGACATACAATGTATACTGAGTGCAGGGATCGGAGACATACAATGTATACTGAGTGCAGGGATCGGAGATATACAATGTATACTGAGTGCAGGGATCGGAGATATACAATGTATACTGAGTGCAGGGAACGGAGACATACAATGTATACTGAGTGCAGGGATCGGAGATATACAATGTATACTGAGTGCAGGGAACGGAGACATACAATGTATACTGAGTGTAGGGATCGGAGACATACAATGTATACTGGGTGCAGATGGGTATCGGTGCTGTACATTGTATACTGGGTGTAGGATGGGTATCGGTGCTGTACATTGTATACTGGGTGTCGATGCTGTACATTGTATACTGGGTGTAGGGATGGGTATAGGTGCTGTACATTGTATACTGGGTGTAGGGATGGGTATAGGTGCTGTACATTGTATACTGGGTGCAGGGATGGGTATCGGTGCTGTACATTGTATACTGGGTGTAGGGTGGGTGTTGGTGCTGTACATTGTATACTGGGTGTAGGGATGGGTATAGGTGCTGTACATTGTATACTGGGTGCAGGGTGGGTATCGGTGCTGTACATTGTATACTGGGTGCAGGGATGGGTATCGGTGCTTTACATTGTATACTGGGTGTCGGGATGGGTATCGGTGCTGTACATTGTATACTGGGTGTAGGGATGGGTATCGGTGCTTTACATTGTATACTGGGTGCAGGGATGGGTATCGGTGCTGTACATTGTATACTGAGTGTCGGGGTGGGTATCGGTGCCGTACATTGTATACTGGGTGTAGGATGGGTATGGGTGCTGTACATTGTATACTGGGTGCAGGGATGGGTATCGGTGCTGTACATTGTATACTGGGTGTAGGATGGGTATGGGTGCTGTACATTGTATACTGGGTGTAGGGTGGGTATCGGTGCTGTACATTGTATACTGGGTGTCGGGATGGGTATAGGTGCTGTACATTGTATACTGGGTGTAGGGTGGGTATCGGTGCTGTACATTGTATACTGGGTGCAGGGATGGGTATCGGTGCTGTACATTGAATACTGGGTGTAGGATGGGTATCGGTGCTGTACATTGTATACTGGGTGCAGGGTGGGTACTAGTGCTGTACATTGTATACTGGGTATAGGTGCTGTACATTGTATACTGGGTGCAGGGATGGGTATCGGTGCTGTACATTGTATACTGGGTGTAGGGTGGGTATCGGTGCTGTACATTGTATACTGGGTGTAGGGTGGGTGTCGGTGCTGTACATTGTATACTGGGTGTAGGATGGGTATGGGTGCTGTACATTGTATACTGGGTGTAGGGTGGGTATCGGTGCTGTACATTGTATACTGGGTGTAGGGTGGGTATCGGTGCTGTACATTGTATACTGGGTGTAGGGTGGGTATCGGTGCTGTACATTGTATACTGGGTGTAGGATGGGTATGGGTGCTGTACATTGTATACTGGGTGTCGGGATGGGTATAGGTGCTGTACATTGTATACTGGGTGTAGGGTGGGTATCGGTGCTGTACATTGTATACTGGGTGTAGGATGGGTATGGGTGCTGTACATTGTATACTGGGTGTAGGATGGGTATCGGTGCTGTACATTGTATACTGGGTGTAGAGGTGGGTATCGGTGCTGTACATTGTATACTGGGTGCAGGGATGGGTATCGGTGCTGTACATTGTATACTGGGTGCAGGGATGGGTATCGGTGCTGTACATTGTATACTGGGTGCAGGGATGGGTATCGGTGCTGTACATTGTATACTGGGTGTAGGATGGGTATGGGTGCTGTACATTGTATACTGGGTGCAGATGGGTATTGGTGCTGTACATTGTATACTGGGTGTAGGATGGGTATCGGTGCTGTACATTGTATACTGGGTGCAGGGTGGGTACTAGTGCTGTACATTGTATACTGGGTATAGGTGCTGTACATTGTATACTGGGTGCAGGGATGGGTATCGGTGCTGTACATTGTATACTGGGTGCAGGGATGGGTATCGGTGCTGTACATTGTATACTGGGTGTAGGGATGGGTATCGGTGCTGTACATTGTATACTGGGTGTAGGGATGGGTATCGGTGCTGTACATTGTATACTGGGTGCAGGGATGGGTATCGGTGCTGTACATTGTATACTGGGTGCAGGGATGGGTATCGGTGCTGTACATTGTATACTGGGTGCAGGGATGGGTATCGGTGCTGTACATTGTATACTGGGTGCAGGGATGGGTATCGGTGCTGTACATTGTATACTGGGTGCAGGGATGGGTATCGGTGCTGTACATTGTATACTGGGTGCAGGGATGGGTATCGGTGCTGTACATTGTATACTGGGTGCAGGGATGGGTATGGGTGCTGTACATTGTATACTGGGTGTAGGGTGGGTGTCGGTGCTGTACATTGTATACTGGGTGCAGGGATGGGTATCGGTGCTGTACATTGTATACTGGGTGCAGGGATGGGTATCGGTGCTGTACATTGTATACTGGGTGCAGGGATGGGTATCGGTGCTGTACATTGTATACTGGGTGCAGGGATGGGTATGGGTGCTGTACATTGTATACTGGGTGTAGGGTGGGTGTCGGTGCTGTACATTGTATACTGGGTGTAGGGATGGGTATCGGTGCTGTACATTGTATACTGGGTGCAGGGATGGGTATCGGTGCTGTACATTGTATACTGGGTGTAGGGATGGGTATCGGTGCTGTACATTGTATACTGGGTGCAGGGATGGGTATCGGTGCTGTACATTGTATACTGGGTGCAGGGATGGGTATCGGTGCTGTACATTGTATACTGGGTGCAGGGATGGGTATCGGTGCTGTACATTGTATACTGGGTGCAGGGATGGGTATCGGTGCTGTACATTGTATACTGGGTGCAGGGATGGGTATCGGTGCTGTACATTGTATACTGGGTGTAGGGTGGGTGTCGGTGCTGTACATTGTATACTGGGTGCAGGGATGGGTATCGGTGCTGTACATTGTATACTGGGTGCAGGGATGGGTATCGGTGCTGTACATTGTATACTGGGTGCAGGGATGGGTATCGGTGCTGTACATTGTATACTGGGTGCAGGGATGGGTATGGGTGCTGTACATTGTATACTGGGTGTAGGGTGGGTGTCGG
Source organism: Rana kukunoris (assembly GCA_029574335.1). Taxonomy (NCBI): domain Eukaryota; kingdom Metazoa; phylum Chordata; class Amphibia; order Anura; family Ranidae; genus Rana; species Rana kukunoris. The sequence continues at coordinate 161,498,908 of CM056057.1, forward strand.
TGCTGTACATTGTATACTGGGTGTAGGGATGGGTATCGGTGCTGTACATTGTATACTGGGTGCAGGGATGGGTATCGGTGCTGTACATTGTATACTGGGTGTAGGGATGGGTATCGGTGCTGTACATTGTATACTGGGTGCAGGGATGGGTATCGGTGCTGTACATTGTATACTGGGTGCAGGGATGGGTATCGGTGCTGTACATTGTATACTGGGTGTAGGGATGGGTATCGGTGCTGTACATTGTATACTGGGTGTAGGGATGGGTATCGGTGCTGTACATTGTATACTAGGTGTAGGGATGGGTATCGGTGCTGTACATTGTATACTGGGTGCAGGGATGGGTATCGGTGCTGTACATTGTATACTGGGTGCAGGGATGGGTATGGGTGCTGTACATTGTATACTGGGTGTAGGGTGGGTGTCGGTGCTGTACATTGTATACTGGGTGTAGGGATGGGTATCGGTGCTGTACATTGTATACTGGGTGCAGGGATGGGTATCGGTGCTGTACATTGTATACTGGGTGTAGGGTGGGTATCGGTGCTGTACATTGTATACTGGGTGTAGGGTGGGTATCGGTGCCGTACATTGTATACTGGGTGCAGGGTGGGTATCAGTGCTGTACATTGTATACTGGGTGTAGGATGGGTATCGGTGCTGTACATTGTATACTGGGTGCAGGGATGGGTATCGGTGCTGTACATTGTATACTGGGTGTAGGGATGGGTATCGGTGCTGTACATTGTATACTGGGTGCAGGGATGGGTATAGGTGCCGTACATTGTATACTGGGTGCAGGGATGGGTATCGGTGCCGTACATTGTATACTGGGTGTAGGGATGGGTAACGGTGCTGTACATTGTATACTGGGTGTAGGGATGGGTATCGGCGCTGTACATTGTATACTGGGTGTAGGGTGGGTATCGGTGCCGTACATTGTATACTGGGTGTAGGGATAAGAATGGGCAGAGCAGGGACATGTCTGAGCGCTGCAATGTACTGTATATTACATGGGGCGTAGTTATAAAGTCAGGCTGAGAAACACACAAGTCTATCTAAGTCACAGAATCGAAAAATACAAATAAAACCTCCACATACACTGTGAAGAAGCCTTTCCACATGTGAAGCTTAAATCTCTTTTCCTCCAGATGTGAAGAGTGCCCCCTTGTCCTCTGTAATGACCTGAAAGTGAATATCTCTGCACCAAGTTCACAATATGGACCCCTTATATATTTGTACATGTGGACCCCCATCCCCCCCTTCTTACTCTACTCTTCTCAAGAGAATACATTCAGTTCCTCTAATCCCCCAGCAGATCCACCATCACAGCAACCCATGAAAGCCGCGTCTCACTGTCACTTTCCATCCATGACCAACAATCACTGTGGGTGACGCCTCACCTGCGTCACGGCCTGGGAAAGCTGTCAGGAACTGTGGTGACTGATGGAGGTGTGAGGATTCTCTCCAAGTAAACACAAAGCTTCTAATTAGAAATCTCATTACTTCCCTGGGATAATTACTTCACTAGAGCCGAGAATGAAATGAAAAGAAGTCCCAGACCCCTTCCCACCTTAATACGCAATCGATATGAAATATACCGACACGGGACACAAACATTAAATCTTATCCTGAGCCGAAATCCTTAACTGCAAAAAGAAAATGTACCTGCATGTGAGAATTGTATCGTGTAAGACCTTTCCCACATTTCTGATGTAGTGGCTCCCCCTAGGACTGCAAAGGGTTATTTGCTCTTTTAGTCCAGAGGGATTGGAAATGCAGTAGTACCTTATTCCTCGCTCGTGTGGGATTACTCCCAGCTCTACATCCGTTCCTCCCAAGTTGCCCCTCTCTATGGCTCTTGTGGTTGCAAGCTTTCCGATGTCACCATTTTAAATGCAAGACCAGCATGAGAACTGAGGACATCAAGGACCCTCCTTATCCCAGATTAGCACCAGATCCGAGAGGAACGAGGAATAAGGTAAGTATAATTGTTTATTCCAGTGTCCCTAGAACAGGGGGTCTCCAACAGGGTGGCAAAAAGACCAGGGGCTTCAGCCAAGGTCAGCACCGGGGGTGAGGGGGTTGTTAGTGGCGCAGGGTTTTTTGGCGGGGGTAAGCTCACTTGCTGGTTGCTGCCTGGCTTATCAGTGCCCAGGGCCGCTGATTGGGGGGGACAACCAGTTCTTCTGTAGGGGGCCCGGGCACACAGGGCAGCCCAAACAGCAGGGGGAATTAGTGCGGAGGAGGAATTGCAGAAGGATGTCCTGTGCGTCTTTCTGCAGCAGATGAAAGCCAGTTTCTCCCCCTCTTGCTGGCTTTCAGCTACTACAGGGAGAGACACAGGCCATCGTTCCTGTAATTGCTTCCCTGACACCGATCCCCCTCCCTATCCTGCCTGCTTCTGATCCCACCCCCCACGTCACTGTACTTCCCCCCCCCCCCACAGCATTGTAGGCATTGTAATAAATAATTTAAAACAAATGTAAAATAAAATAATGATAAAAAAAACATTTTAATAAAAAGTATAATTTTTATTAAAAAAACAATAAAAAAAGGCTAATTCACACATGTTCTCTGTTATGTTTGTGTTTGCTAATAATGATTTTAGTGTATCTTTAGTGAAAATATGGTCTTGATATACTGGGGGGGGGCTGCCAGGTACTGTAGGCTGTACAGGGCCCCATGATTTCTAACAGCAGCCCTGCCAGTGCCCATCAATGCTGACCACTAAACTCACCTGCCTGACACAGTGACCATTAGGCTGACATACATACACTGACCTACCTGATATACATAAACTGATGGTAGTGACATACATACACTGACCTACCTGACCAGGAGACTGACTTCATGTGTCCTGCACCAGCACAGCTCAGCCGTGGTGTGCGGCACGCCCATCTTCTCCCAGTGATGTGGCATGACGACCACATTGTAATTCCCACATTCTGGAGCCTGCAGCGCCTATGATGGACGTCCCGCGGTCCCGGCATTGGACCAGTGTGACATCCATCATGGCTCCAGAAGGCGGGACCTGCTATGTCACTCGGCGGCGGCGCTGGGGGCTAACAATATAAGGGTGCAAGCCTGAGACCTGGGGCTTTTCAAGGCTCCTGCCCCCCCCCCCTACCGACACCACTGGTCAGCAAAAATTTCGGTATGAGTGCCGCATTGTACATTTTATAAATATTTGTGTGACAACAAAAATCCCCATAAGAGTACCCCTTTACATCAGTCTTCCCATTAACGTCCCCCTTACATTAGAATTACCCCTTGCATCAGGGTCCCCGTTAGAGTCCTCCCTTACATCAGGGTCCCCATCAATGTCCCACTTACATCAGACTCCCTTTACATCAGTCACCTTCAGAGTCCCCAGTTACATGGGTGGGAGGAGGGGGGTTGAAGCAGAGACCATAGGCAACCTCTGCTGACCTTAATCCTCAGTCTGGACATTATAGATATGCCACTGACCTTAGCTTAGGTCAGATAAAATCTTGAAGCGGATCAGATTTGGCCCACTGGCCAGCCTTTGTAGGCCCTTGCCTTAACCCGGACAAACATGGTTTGGTTTCAACAGGGACCGGCCAAATTTCGATCCATGTATGGGCAGGCTGGTTGTAAAGAAGTGGATCTACTGATCTACTTCTGTACAGCCACCCTGTTGGATAAACTGAATGTATATACACATTGGGAACCTCTATGAGACTGCTACAAAGATAAGTAGAATTCTGTATCCCCAGGCTGCCTTGGGGAAGGAGACAAGTAAGCATGGGGCCCTATTCATTTTTCCATGGGGCCCCATCATGCAAAGTTATGCCGCTGACGTCATTATTGTCTGTTGAAAGTAAATGACAAGTTGCACATACAGGCCTAGGTACGTGGACATGTTATTTCTCTTAGGCCGCGTACACACGGCAGAGATCCTCGATGGGCAGAACACATCGTTCCGCCCGTCGAGGCTCTCTGCCGGCCGTCGAAATCGGCGACCCGCCCGTCGGGAATGGCAACCAGCCATTCATCCAGGCGGGCCGTCGAGCAAATAGAGAGCGTGCTCTCTATTTCTGCTCGACGGGCTTCCCGACGGGAAGCTCGCCGAGACCGTACACACGGCCGAGGTCCTCGCTGGAATGCACATTCCAGCGAGGTTCTCGCTGGTTTCCAACGAGAACCTCGGTCGTGTGTACGCCGCTTCAGGTTTTACCACAATTCAGCCTGCCCAATCCTCACCATTAGCAGACATCACATGACTAAGTAACCAAGAATCTTTTAACATGTCAGCAGTACTGAAGGGACCGCGAAGCAGCACTGTCTTCAGGAGAGGTGTTTCAACTCCTGTAATACTCATTTATTATCCACCCACAGAAGCTAAATATGGATGCACACCCTAACAAATACAGTGCCTTGCGAAAGTATTCGGCCCCTTTGAACTTTGCGACCTTTTGCCACATTTCAGGCTTCAAACATAAAGATATAAAACTGTATTTTTTTGTGAAGAATCAACAACAAGTGGGACACAATCATGACGTGGAACGAAATTTATTGGATATTTCAAAAAAAATTAACAAATAAAAAACTGAAAAATTGGGCATGCAAAATTTATTCAGCCCCCTTAAGTTAATACTTTGTAGCGCCACCTTTTGCTGCGATTACAGCTGTAAGTCGATTGGGTTATGTCTCTATCAGTTTTGCACATTGAGAGACTGACATTTTTTCCCATTCCTCCTTGCAAAACAGCTCGAGCTCAGTGAGGTTGGATGGAGAGCGTTTGTGAACAGCAGTTTTCAGTTCTTTCCACAGATTCTCGATTGGATTCAGGTCTGGACTTTGACTTGGCCATTCTAACACCTGGATATGTTTATTTGTGAACCATTCCATTGTAGATTTTGCTTTATGTTTTGTATCATTGTCTTGTTGGGAGACAAATCTCCGTCCCAGTCTCAGGTCTTTTGCAGACTCCATCAGGTTTTCTTCCAGAATGGTCCTGTATTTGGCTCCATCCATCTTCCCATCAATTTTAACCATCTTCCCTGTCCCTGCTGAAGAAAAGTAGGCCCAAACCATGATGCTGCCACCACCATGTTTCACAGTGGGGATGGTGTGTTTAGGGTGATAAGCTGTGTTGCTTTTACTCCAAACATAACGTTTTGCATTGTTGCCAAAAAGTATCTCGGACTTGCTTGGTGTGTTCCTTGTTCTTCATGATGCTCTCTGCGCTTTAAACAGACCTCTGAGACTATCACAGTGCAGGTGCATTTATACGGAGACTTGATTACACACAGGTGGATTCAATTTATCATCATTAGTCATTTAGGTCAACATTGGATCATTCAGAGATCCTCACTGAACTTCTGGAGAGAGTTTGCTGCACTGAAAGTAAAGGGGCTGAATAATTTTGCACGCCCATTTTTTCAGTTTTTTATTTGTTAAAAAAGTTTGAAATATCCAATACATTTCATTCCACTTCATGATTGTGTCCCACTTGTTGTTGATTCTTCACAAAAAATTACAGTTTTATATCTTTATGTTTGAAGCCTGAAATGTGGCAAAAGTTCGCAAGTTCAAGGGGGCCGAATACTTTCGCAAGGCACTGTACCTTCTCATACTTGTACCATTTTAAAAGTATTTTATTTGGTAACTTAATACCTGATAATCCTGCCAGAAATCCAGTGAGCTCACGACTTCCTGCAGTGATCTGATAACAGAGTGCCTCTGCCTCTGGTGCGCTGAAATAATGTTTTTAATCTTGCTCAGCTCACCTACAGATGAGAGGTGTTTCGTAGTCCACATCAGGAGTCAGGCACCTAGGGTAACAATATTTTCTCCTCCATAAATACAGTGAGGGTCACCCTAGAATAGGAAATACTGGCTGGATCACTAGGTAAAAAAAAGAAAACTATTTGCAGCTACCACATCTGAGGTCTGGTAAGCTGAAATATTTTTGTTCTTGGCTTTAGATACACTTCAGGATCTATGTAAAAAATAATAATAATAATAATTTGCACATGCATGAGAAATCTTTACTGTAATTTGCTTAGCTTGTTTATTTCGTAGGATCATATGCGCCATCTAGTGGCAATAATGGACTATTTTTCCTGATTGGGATATTTCAGGAAAAATACTGCGCTATTGCCACTAGATGGCGCTGAGAATTCTAGAAAATTGATTATGATGAAGATGAGTTGCACATTTTTTATACATAGACAATATAATGTTAATATTTCTAATGTAGGTGTGCATCTTATGTCGCTTTGCAATTTTTAAACAGCATCATATGTGGTAATAAAGATGAATCTAAATAAAACCTGATCCAGCTCTGTCTACAATCTATGTCTGTGCCTGACATTCCTGATGTTAGCTTATGACGTTGTTTTAAATCCCGTCTCCATTTACAGCGTCATTAAACTTGGTGTGACTGTTATAACATTATGGCAGTGAGGTCAACGCTGATTTTTTTTTTGCACACGGTTTATTTTAATGCTGTTGTCACACAATAACTGCGTAAACACATTTAAGATATTTTCGTAGCTCCATTGTACTGGTCACGGGCACTTTACCACGACTAGCAGGTGAAAAGGGACTCTTAGGTCAATAACTCCATTTACCAGAAAGCCGCGTCTTCTGAGTACGACAAAGCCAAGCATTGGAGCTTAAAGGCGACACCAACTTCAAAGACATAAGAGGGTTCCCTTTTCTGCTCAAACTACACTGGAACCTACATTTGCGTGTACTTCATTACTCGGCATTATCATTCCGGAGGTCGCTGATGAAATCTTTACAACCTTAATGACTTCCTATGTTGTGTCTGTAAATGGAAAAAAAATAAAGCGTAGGTGCAGTGATTTGTGATTTCAGGCTGAAATGCCATCAAAGTCACCTTGTTAACCACTTCCATACCAGGCACTTACGCACCTTCCCGCCCAAGCCAATTTTCAGCTTTCAGCACTGTCGCACTTTGAATGACAATTGCTACACTGTACCCAAACAAAATTGGCATCCTTTTTTCCCCACAAATAGAGCTTTCTTTGGTGGTATTTGATCACCTCTGCGGTTTTTATTTTTTGCGCAACAACTAATAAAAAACTGAAAATTTAGAAAGAATTTATTTATTTTTTCTGTTAACTTTTTTGTAAATAAGTATGTTTTCTCTTTCAATTACGGGCACTTATATGGCGGCACTAATGGGCACCGATGAGGTAGTACTGATGGGCACCGATGAGGTGGCACTGATAGGCGGCGCTGGTATGCGGCACTGATGGGCACTCATAGGTGGCACTGATGGGCACTCATAGGTGGCACTGATGGGCACTCATAGGCGGCACAGAATGGCACTCATGGGTGGCACAGAATGGCACTCATGGGTGGCACTGATGGGTACTTATGGGTACTTAGATGGGCACTGATAGGTGGGCACTGGGCATGGATTGGCACGGAGGGGTGGCACTGAAGGACACTGTGGGGTGGCACTGATGTACTTCGAGAGGGTGGCACTGATATATATGTTGCCAGTCAGTGCTCATGTGTGGGCACTGACTGGCATCTTTTTTTTTTTTTTTAACCTGAATTTTTTTTTTTATCCTTTTTTTTTTCTTTGCCCTGCCAGTGTGGGCATCCCTGGTGGTCTAGTGTGGGCATACGAGGGGGGCTGCGCTGATAAACAATCAGCGCGAACCCCCCCTGTCAGGAGAGCCGCCGATCGGCTCTCCTGTACTCGCGTCTGTCAGACGCGAGTGAGGAAGAGCCATCTACGGCTCTTCCTGTTTACATCGTGATCCGCCGTGATTGGACACGGCTGATCACGTGGTAGCGAGCCTCCGCCGGAGACTCGTTACCGAGATCGGTGATGCAGGGTGTCAGGCTGACACCCCGCATCAGTGATCGCCGCGCTGCCCGCCCCCCACGGCGCGCGCGCGGCATGAAATCGTGCTGGACGTTTGAGAACGGCCAGTCACGATTTCATAACCACTTCCCGGCCGTAAATTTGCTATTGGCCGGGCGGGAAGTGGTTAAATTGCCGACATGAAGAGACATGTCCTTGTTTCTGATGCAGTTAAATTGAGCTGTAAAGGATTTTTGTTTTTTAAAGAATAGGGCAGGCCACACATCAGTGGTGGCTGGTGCTCAAATTTTTTGGGGGGGGTGAGCAAACAAACGAAAAAGAAACAAAAAAAAACAATTGCAGCCACTGTGCCATGCCATCAATTGTCGCCACTGTGCCATGCCATCAAACGCAGCCACTGTGCCCATTGTCACCACGGTGCCATGCCATCAAATGCAGCCACTGTGTCATCAATTGTCGCCACTGTGCCATCAATTGTCGCCTCTGTGCCATGCCAAACGCAGCCACTGTGCCATCAAATGTCACCACTGTGCCCATCAATTGTCGCCACTGTGCCATCAAACGCAGCCACTGTGCCCATTGTCACCACTGTGCCATGCCATCAAATGCAGCCACTGTGTCATCAATTGTTGCCACTGTGCATGCCAAACGCAGCCACTGTGCCATCAAATGTCACCACTGTGCCCATCAATTGTTGCCACTGTGCCATCAAACGCAGCCACTGTGCCATGCCATCAATCATTACCACTGTGCCCACATTAATTGTTACCACATTAATTGTCGCCACTGTCCCACATTCATTGTCGCCACTGTGCCCTTAATTCTCTCCACTGCCCATTAACCACTGACCCCCCCCCCCCCCCCGCCCGACACTTACCTTTCTGGGATCAGCCATCCTCCTTCCACTGTCCCTCGATGTCTTCTCCCGCCCTCGACGACGCTTCAGCCAATCAGGTTACCGGTAACCAGAACCGGTGAACCTGATTGGCTGAGACGCCTGTCAGTCTTATCCAAGGAACGCACCCCCCGTGTGTCCCCTGGATAACTATTTGGAAGCCGATTACAGCCTATCAGAGCCGCTGGCTCTGATAGACACTTCCAAAGCCATCCAGCTGCCGTTATTTAGATGGCTGGCGCTCGCCAGGGGGCCGGCCATCGGAATAGTGAGCGGCAGCAACAATACACAGATTCATGCAATGCATGAATCCGTGTATTGTATTCAGTAGCGGTGCGGGAGCGCCCTCTATGGATGCACCGCCACTGCCACACATACACATTATGCATTTTATTCCCTATAGGTGAAGCCTGGTGGGCGTAGGGTCACCATACATGCTTCAATCTAACCATACAATCTTTGTACTATTAACATTAGATTTACCAAAGTGGCCCATTGCCAGGTTCCAGCCCCCCTTCTCCCAGCCCTCCAGCCAGTTGCAGATCCATAAACCTCCCATGGTGCCTCCCAGCTCCCATAGAGACGCAACCACAACCTGCCTCCCAGCTCACATACTGCCTTCCAACCTCCTCAAGAGAAACAGAGCACAACCAGGACCTCTAAGAGCCCTCAGCCACCACAGAGCCTTCCAGCTCCCATAGAGGCAAAGAGCACAACAAGGACCCCTAAAAACCCTCGGCCACCACAGAGCCTTCCAGCTCTGCCCTCTAATCTCCCATAGAGACACAGAGCACAACCAGGACCTCTCAGAGCCCTCAGCCACCACAAAGCCTCCCATATCCTATACTACCTTCCAAACTCCCATAGAGACACAGAGAACGACCAGGACCTCTAAGAGCCCTCAGCCACAACAAAGCCTCCCATCTCCTATACTACCTTCCAAACTCCCATAGAGACACAGAGAACGACCAGGACCTCTAAGAGCCCTCAGCCACAACAAAGCCTCCCATCTCTAATAGTAGCCTTCAACCTGGCCCTCTATCACAGTACACCTAGGCCCACTGACAACCTTTTAACCTCCCACAATGACACCCAGCCTCCTACAGTGCTCCCAGACTGCCGCAGCACCTTCAGCCCTCCATAGTGCCCCAACCTCCAACACTGTCCCACGGTGCCCCCAAACCCCCTTGAGAGACTTCATCCCCTAAAGGGTCACCATGTCTACTGCTGTCCCCTACCCCACTCCACAATCTCCAACCCCCCTCCACAACAGTGACATCCAGCTCGATCCCGAGCCTACCAGCATTTCAATACATGTGTTTCAATACTTTTATTGTGTTACTAGAATTGTACAAACAATGGGGTACTACTCCCACTGACACCAATGATGGGTCACAATTCCTTCCACTGACACCAACGATGGGTGGGTCACAATTCCTTCCACTGACACCAATGATGGGTCACAATTCCTTCCACTGACACCAATGATGGGTCACAATTCCTTCCACTGACACCAATGATTGGTCACAATTCCTTCCACTGACACCAATGCTGGGTCACAATTCCTTCCACAGACACCAATGATGGGTCACAATTCCTTCCACTGACACCAATGATGGGTCACATCTTCTTCCACTGACACCAATGATGGGTCACAGTACCTTCCACTGACACCAATGATGGGTCACAGTTCCTTCCACTGACACCAATGATGGGTCACTATTCATCCCACTGACACCAATGATGGGTCACAATTCCTTCCACTGACACCAATGCTGGGTCACTATTCATCCCACTTATTCCATTGAAGGGTCTCTATTCCTTCCATTGACACTAATGTTGGCTCACTATTCCTTCCACTGACACTATAAGTTGATAAGTTGCATTGATCTGTTTGGTCATTTTTGCAGTTAAAATGTAGTTGAAAGTGATTAAAATTGCTGCATCTACAGAAGACTAATAGGTGGATAATTCAACCCATCGTTGTCCATTCACAACTGACATTGAAGCATCAAGCAGTCTAACATTCCAATGTCATGTCATGCAGATCTTCCATACTTGGGACCAGTGGCGGCTGGTGCTCAATATTTTTTTCTTTTTTAGGGGGGGCACACAAACCTGGCCACTTCACTCACACTAGCCAGACTCCCTGGCCAATTGGGTCTCAGGACCTGATTGGCCAGGAGAAGAAGCAGGAAGACATTAGGGAATATTAATTTGCTAATGTCACACACGTTGGTGGGCTTGGGGAGCAGTGCTCTGCATCCCGAGCCCACCCTTTTTGAAGTCAATTAGAGCCTCCGGCTCTAATCACATGCTCAAATAAAATAAAAAACCCACATTGAAATCCATGCGTCCGGTGCCCTGCATGGAGATTATGGGTCGAGTGCATTAGGGGGGTGGCTTCCCTGCGCCCCTAATGAGCCAGCCGCCACTGCTTGGGAGAATTCTTGATAGATAGGAGCAGCGGGTGAAATGAGTCCACCATGCACACTTTGCTATTGGGAAAGTTTCAGACTGAGAACAATAAGCATTCCTGCAATGTACTTGCAGTAAGTGCACTTACTATATACAGATTGTGTGGGCTGATAATCATCTGAATGTGGCAATACCTGTTTACTGCACTATTCTTCCATTTAAAACTAAACTCTACGCAGATGTCAACTACACCAATCAGTGCAGTTATATAACCAAAAAAAATCATTCAACGTATTTTAAATGCAGCCATCATAAGTACCTACATTTTATTTTGTATCAACCTCTTGTAAACCCCTGTATACCAACGCTCAGACTGGGAGAGGGAGGGGCAGCTGTAGGGATTAATACAGCACACTGAAGAGCTCACGTGTGGACAAGGAACATGCTGAGAAGAGGAGAGAGCAGGGGCGTACCTAGAGCATTTGGCACCTGGGGAGGCTCTGATATCTGGCACCCCCCACTTTAAAATGTAAAAACACCCCACTGTGCCCCCTGCATGCTTTAATATCTCTTTGTCAATACTTTTTACCCCCTCTCCACAACTTGACCCCTTTACATTACACAGCCTTCCCCCGCAGCTCTGGACCCCTTTATATTACACAGCACCCTGCACCCCTTTACATTACACAACCCCCTGCACCTCTGGACCCCTTTACATTACACAGCACCCTGCACGTCTGGACCCCTTTACATTACACAGCACCCTACACGACTTTACATTACAAAACCCCCTGCACATCTGGACCCCTTTACATTACAAAACCCCCCTGCACCTCTACATCCCTTTACATTACACAGCACCCTGCACCTCTGGACCCCTTTACATTACTAAACCCCCTGCACCTCTGGACCCCTTTACATTACACAACCCCCTGCACCTCTGGACTCCATTACATTACACAGCCCCCCACAGCTTTGGACCCCCCACACATTATCCCCCACAGCTCTGGACCCCTGCACATTACCCCCCTACAGCTCTGGACCCCTTGCACGTTACCCCCCTACAGCTCTGGACCCCCTGCACATTACCCCCTACAGCTCTGGACCCCCTGCACATTACACCCCTACAGCTCTGGACCCCCTGCACATTACCCCCCCCCCCCCCCCACACACACACAGATCTGGACCCCCTGCACATTACCCCCCTACAACTCTGGACCCCCTACACAATACCCCCCACAGCTCTAGAACCCCTGCACAATACCCCCCCCCCACACACACACACACACACACACAGCTCTGGACTCCCTGCACATTACCCCCTACAGCTCTGGACCCCCCTGCACATTACCACCCTACAGCTTAGGACCCCCTACACAATGCCCCCCACAGCTCTAGAGCCCCTGCACAATACCCCCCCCCCACACAGCTCTGGACCCCCTGCACACAACCACCCCCACAGCTCTGGACCCCCTGCACAATAACCCCCCCCCCCCCCTCACACACACATGTTGCATAGCTCTGTGTTTGTTCCTACCTTACTTTTTGCACTTTCCTATTCAGAATCACAAGATAATGATTGGTTGCTAGGACCACATAGAGTGTGTCTATGGGAATGTTTGATTATTCTTCCAGAAATGCATTTTTGAGGTCAGGCACTGATGTTGGATGGGAAGGCCTGGCTCTCAGTTTCTGCTCTAATTCATCCCAAAGACGTTAACTGTCAGGTTGAGGTCAGGACTGTGTAGGCCAGTCAAGTTCCTCCAACCAAAACTCGCTCTTCCATGTCTTTATGGACCTTGCTTTGTGCACTGGTGTGCCGTCATGTTGGAACAGGAAGGGGTCATCCCCAAACTGTTCCCATAAAGTTGGGAGCATGAAATTATCTAAAATGTCTTGGTGTGATGTACACACGATCGGACCTTTATTCAACCAAATTCAAATTCGGAATTCCAACTGAATTCCATAGGAAAAGAGAACATGTTTTCTATGTAAACTCAGATGGAATTCCTCGAAATATCCGACTTTTTCCATCGGAAATTCCGATCGTGTGCACGAGGCATTAAGAGTTCTCTTCACTGGAACTAAAGGGCCAAGCCCAACGCCTGAAAAACAACCCCACACTATAATCCCCCCTCCACCAAATGATTTGAAACGGTGCACAATAGGGTCCTTTTATATTGAACTTTATTGTAATTATTCCCCCCCCCTCTTTTATTGTAATGTACTGTGTAAACTGTATAAATCCTGTTTTGTAATTATAATAGTAAAAAAATGAATTTGTCACACATGGGAAATTAAAATGGCTAAAACTTGTATACATCAAGGTTTCCTTTATATAGAGAGATATGAGTAGAGATTAGCTTGGGTTTGGTCCAAATCTGTAAGCAAGCATACAGTAGATATACTGTAAGCAGAAATACACATTTATTACATGACAAGGGATTCCCATGGACAATGGGTAAGCTAAAGAGACGGCACAGAAATCAAAGCTTGTTTTGTGTCTCTCTTTGTCTGACAAGGGAAGAGTGATTGTTGTCATAACTGACATTAAGGTAGATAAAAACTGCATAACAACATGCAATGCTTTCTATTTACTGTACAAATAATATATATATATATATATATTATTAAAAGCTTACTTTTTAGTGTTGACTAAACCAAAGAAAATGTTCACAAAACAGCTATACATTCCTTCCAATGTATATAACTGCAGGTTTGTGCCATTATGAGCTGCCTTTAGGGTATACAATCCATAGCTATATATACCCTGCAATTATATACTTATCCTGCATGGCCTCTGATAACCGCCCCTGGACATTGCTTCTTATACACAGAGCCTGCTGTCCCCCCAGGCTGCCAGCAAGAGAAAAGGGTCTGCCAGGACTGCCAGCAAGGGAAAAGGGTCTGCCAGGACTGCCAGCAAGGGAAAAGGGTCTGTCAGGACTGCCAGCAAGGGACAAGGGTCTGCCAGGACTGCCAGCAAGGGAAAAGGGTCTGTCAGGACTGCCAGCAAGGGACAAGGGTTTGCCAGGGCTGCCGTTATTCTCTATCAGAATCTGTGAAACATCTAAACTTTTATTTCAGCAAATGAGTAACATTTAAAGTAGAACTGAAGGTATTTTTTTTTTTCAACATGTTAGATAGAGTAAGAGAGGGAATACCTATACCTCCAAAATTAGAGAAATCCCTGGTAGTCACCAGATTTTCTCTTTATTCCTGTCCTGGGATTCAAAATGTGGGAGTACAGGACCCCTTATAAAACAGATTACATACCAATTCACGGACTACTATTGCTGCAGTTCTTGGCATGGCCAGCAGATGGCAGCTTTGTGCTATTATCATTTCATTGGAACCAGGGTGGATTTGATTTAAATCACTAGTAAAAAGGCTTGATTTAAAGCCGAGTTTCGGGGGAAAAATAATAATTAAAAATCAGCAGCTACAAATACTGCAGCTGCTGACTTTTATTGTATGGACACTTACCACGGACATAGTGTAGATCGCATGGGATACTGCGGCGACCTATGCCCGGAAGTTGGAGCATATACCTGGATTACACAGGTATCTGCCCCCCCCCCCTTCCCCTGAAAGGTGCCAAATGTGACACCGGAGGGGGGGGGAGGAATCCGAAAGCAGAAGTTCCTTTTTTGGGTGGAACTCCGTTTTAAATTTAATTTGATTTAAATCATCATTTTTAAAGAGCAACTGTCATCTCTGTCCCGCAGCAGCTACTCCCCTGACCCACTGTTGACTCACCGACATTCCCCTTAACTTTAATTGGACAGCCCTGGTGATGCAGCAGTGACACAACAAGGTGAGGGACGTGGCGGCAGCAGGTGAGTGGATGCTCGTCAACAGGCGCTGCCATGTTGGATCTAAAATGACAGGTGCTCTTTAAACGTAAGGACTCATTCTTGCTGGTAGTTAACTGCAAAGCTTGGATTCATTGAATGAGTTTACCAAAAATATTGCAGACTATACAGCCTCTTGCTACATAACTAACCTACATTTCCCACTGAATAAACAAAATTATAAATTATTTATCTTAAGGCCCCTTTCACACTGGGGCGGTGGGTGCATCGGCGGTAAAGCTTTACTGCCAATTTTGTGTCGCTATTCAGCCGCTAGCGGAGCGCTTTTAACCCCTGCTAGCGACCTTTAAGGAGGGGTAGGATGCAGTAAGACTTACCTTGTCCTATGCGATTCTGGGCTTGGGGAAGCTGTCGCTTTCTGCCCACAGGAATTTCCAACCTGAAAAGAGCTGACAGCCATTTAAATTCCCCCACCTCACGCCTGTGCCGTGTAGAATAGCTGAAAACCGCCTGTGTGGCCGCCGGGTGCTCCACCGGACCGCACATGTGGGAACCAAACCTCGGTGCCACCAAGGTCCCACGCATGCAAAGTAGCAACCGCAACCCGGAAGTAGTGCGACGTCCTGAAACGCAGGAACATTCCAGGCACCCAGGGAGGCTAATAACTAGGTCAACAATAGGTTTTAACAGGGGAGGGGAGACAGAACATTAAATAACATAAACGGCTGCCATGGAACAAACAGCAGACCTTGCCAGCCATGTTGCTTGCAGAAATCCAGGGCCGATCTGCCCTATAGGCTTCCTATGCAAGCCGCTTAGGGCCCTGCAAAGCTGCGGAGGGCCCCCAAATTACTAGAGGTCCCACCTGGTAAGAAGTCATTTTCGACCCCTCACCCCACTTCTTAACTCGCTGGCTGCATGGGAGAAGAGGTAAGAAAGAAGTCAGCACCCCCCGCTTCTCACTTTAATGTAAGATGTCATTTCCGACAGCAGAACCCCCCCCCGCTTCTCAACTTTAATCTTTAATGTGTCACTGTCGGCAGCACCCCCCCCCCCTTTCTTAATTTTAATGTGACATGTCATTTCTGGCAGCCCCCTACCCCCCCTCCCCCTGCTTCTCAAATTTAATGTGACATGTCATTTTGCTTAGGGCCCCAGGGAGGTCAGGATCAGCACTGCAGACGTCCATCTCAGGCATACATAGGCAGCACCCCTCCACCACTGGGGTATCCTGTGCCTAAGAAAAGCCACTCACCCACCCATGGCTGGGCCCTGGGCTTGCACCGCATAGTTGGTATGCCGGATTTCAGGAACCATCACGAACGTGCGCACACACAATGTAGGTCCATTGGATGAGGACCAAAAAGGAACGCAGTCCCTAGAGGTAAGTTCAAATTTATGGGAATGGGGTCCTATAGCATTGAAAAGGAGGCGGAGTTAACCCAATGCATAGACTGCCATGGAGTCTCTCAGAAAATCTGACTTAAAAGAAAAAAAAAACATATATATTTTTTTTTTAATCATTGATTTATATCCACCCTGATTGGAACTCACCATGACTTGCTGTCATATTTCAGCATATTTTCTATTTTAGGGAGGCAGTCCTGTAATCAGCTGACAGACTCTTTGGGATAAACCTGTGAGGTAGAGGTCCAGACAGACTGTCACAGGTGAGTGGTGAACAATGCACATCACTGCGAATAACAACAGACATATAAGTGGATAATCCCTCCTTTAGAACAATGTGCCTTTAGGTATAGCTTTGTTATTTTACAGGGTATCCCCTCTTCAGACTCTGGATTACCTCAGAGGTCTCTCGGATACACAAGCCTAAATCTGAGGGTAGTCCACTGAGTTGTGAGTCTAAGGCCATTATTTCAAGGATTAATTCTAGGAATTATAATTGCTGACATTTCACAATATACAATGCTCAGGAGGACCGACGCCACTGAATATGCAGAAGAAAATAAGGGGACAACAATACATAAACAACAAACTATACTAGAATGTCTGTACCACAAAAACAAACACATATGTGATAAAAAATATTATCCACTTTATTAGGGTAACATGACAATATATGGCGGGGAGCAAATAACAGAAAAAATAGCACACACATGGACAGTTGAATACAATTAAAATGTACCCCTATCAAAACCAATCCATCAGCCTAAAATTTGGTCTCTCACAGAACATGGAAATGCAATTATTTTAGTAAATAAAAACTGTTAAATACCTTTTCTCATCAGCAGCAGTGGCGGTGCCTCTATAGAGGGCGCAGGAGTGCCGCCCCCTCTCGCTCCTGCACCGCCACTGAAAAACGATACATAGATTCACGCATTGCATAAATCTATGTATTGTCGCCGCTGCCCACTATTCAGATGGCCGGCCCCCTGGTGAGCACCGGCCATCTGAATAACGGCAGCTGGTTGGCTTTGGAAATGTCTATCAGAGCCAGCGGCTCTGATAGGCTAATTGGCTTCCAAATAGTTAAACAGGGGACGCACGGGGTGTGCGTTCCCTGGTTAACAATGACAGGCATCTTAGCCAATCAGGTTCACCGGTTCTGGTTACTGGTAACCTGATTGGCTGAAGCGACATCGAGGGCGGGACTACTTCGAGGGATCGTGAAGGAAGATCCGAGTATGGCTGACCGAGAAAGGTAAGTGCCAGGCAGGGGGGCAATCTGGCGGCATTTTAGGGGCAAACTGGCGACAATGGCATGACACAGTGGCTGCGTTTGGCATAGCACAGTGGCGACAATTGATGGGCACAGTGGCGACAATGGCATGGCACAGTGGCTGCGTTTGGCATGGCACAGCGGCGACAATGGCATGGCACAGTGGCTACAATTGATGGGCACAGTGGTGACAATGGCATGACACAGTGGCTGCGTTTGGCATGGCACTGTGGCGACAATTGATGGGCACAGTGGCGACAATGGCATGGCACAGTGGCGACAATTGCTGGCACAGTGGCTGCATTTGGCATTACACAGTGACAACAATTGATGGGCACAGTGGCGACAATGGCATGGCACAGTGGCGACAATTGATGGCACAGTGGCTGCGTTTGGCATGGCACAGTGGCAACAGTTGATGGGCACAGTGGGGACAATGGCATAGCACAGTGGCTACAATTGATGGCATGGCACAGTGGCGACAATTGTTGGGCATAGTGGCAACAATTGATGGTACAGTGGCTGTGTTTGATGGCATGGCACAGTGGTGACAATTTATGGGCACAGTGGCTGTGTTTCTTAGCCAATCAGGTTCACCGGTTCTGGTTACTGGTAACCTGATTGGCTGAAGCGACATGGAGGGTGGGACTACTTTGAGGGATCGTGAAGGAAGATCCGAGTATGTAAGTGTAGGTAAGTGCCAGGCAGGGGAGCAATCTGGCGGCATTTTAGGGGCAAAATGGCGACAATTGATGGGCACAGTGGCGACAATGGCATGGCACAGTGGCTGCATTTGGCATGGCACAGCGGCGACAATGGCATGGCACAGTGGCTATAATTGATGGGCACAATGGCGACAATGGCATGGCACAGTGGCTGCGTTTGGCATGGCACAGTGGTGACAATTGATGGGCACAGTGGCGACGATTGATGGCACAGTGGCTGCATTTGGCATGGCACAGTGGTGACAATTGATGGGCACAGTGGCGACAATGGCATGGCACAGTGGCGACAATTGATGTTACAGTGGCTGCGTTTGGCATGGCACAGTGGCAACAATTGATGGGCACAGTGGCGACAATGGCATGGCACAGTGGCTGCGTTTGGCATGACACAGTGGCGACAATTGATGGCACAGTGGCTGCGTTTGTCATGGCACAGTGGCGACAATTGATGGGCACAGTGGGGACAATCGATGGCATGGCACAGTGGCGACAATTGTTGGGCACAGTGGCAATAATTGATGGCACAGTGGCTGTGTTTAATGGCATGGCACAGTGGTGACAATTTATGGGCACAGTGGCTGTGTTTGATGGCATGGCACAGTGGCTGCGTTTGATGGCATGGCACAGTGGCGGCAATTTTATGGCATAGTGGCGAAATTTTATGGCACAGTGGCTGCGTTTGATGGGCACAGTGGCGGCAATTGATGGGCACAGTGCGGCTGAAATTAATGGTTTTTTTCAGCAGTATATAGCAGTCTTGGGACTTTTATCAGTGTCTGGTTAAAGCTTGTACAAGGCTGTCTGAACAGTGCCGATTTGCCCTGTTCTGATCACATGCACCCTCCCAAAAAATAAATAAACACGCTAGCAATACACACCAAACTGAGCATGTGCAGCCTGACTCCGGTAACTCTGTGTTAACTGGACATGTTTTGGGGGCAAAGCTTTTTTGCACAATGCAGAGGATTAACCCCTTAGGCTATACAGTGAGTATAACAAGCATCATTTACTGCATTTACAGACTGATTTTACAGTTGTGGTTTTAGTAACACTTTGAACTCAATAAAGTGATTACTGGAAAACTCAGTAGTCCTATGATGGAATCAGCCAGGTCACTGTGCAATAAAAGTTCTCGTGAATGATAAGATCAAAATGCTACGTAATATACTACACTGAGAGCCCTAAGTCTGGGTGTAATAACCTGTGTAATTGCAGATGGCGCCTCCCTCAGTACCTTTTCGTCAGGCAACCAATGCAGCGTAGCCGGTAGAGCAGACTTCAGGTGTATTGCAGCCCCAGGGTCACTCCTAATGAAGAGCCTGGGGCCCCAGTACATACTGAAGTACATTTTTTACATTTGTAGGGGACTCCATTGGTAAGATTTCTGCAATGAGTTTTCAAGGCTTCACATCTGCTGTGTGCATCACGAGGGGTTCTCACCACCTCTGCTTGAGTTTTATTCATGTTTTTAATTAAGGAAAATATAACAGGAAGGACCAGGATACACAAAAGTGGGCGGGAACACCCGAAACTCTTAGCAGTCGGGAATTACGGCAAGGAGATTCACGGTTGGCATTCCAGGAAAATAAGAAGCTTCATCCAGCACCTAAATATAAACTTTCAGTGTATTAACCTTTAACTAGAGAAGGACAGGGTTAGAACCTCTGTCAGGGAATTATTACTGTATGTGAATGCAAAGTTCTTTAATAGAGGTCCAGACAGCAAAAAAAACTGTCAAATTCTGACCCAACCATCTGAATATCGCAGCTGAAATCGAGACTCATCAGACCAGGCAACGTTTTTCCAATCTTCTATTGTCCAATTTTGGTGAGCCTGTGCGAATTGTAGCTAGCGTTGCTCACGAATATTCGTATTGCGAATATTCGGCTCGAATATGGCATATTCGAGTATTCGCGATATATTCCGAATTTCGCGGTGAATATTCGCTATTTCGAATATTCGTATTTTTTCAATTTTTTTTTTAGAACAGATCACATCCTAGAGATCCCCATCGACGTCTAAAAGCATTGCTGGTATGATTAGAGACCTTGGGCCGAGTAGCTGCAGCGATCATTTTATATTGCCGAAAAATCGCAATGCGATTATTCGGCAATAGCGATATCGCGCGATTATTTTCGAGAAATTCGCAATATTGTTTTTAGCTAAAATAACACATATATTCGATTTCAGAGTGTTACTGTCGAAATTCCGCAATCAATTTCTCATTCGCATTTTTGCGAAATTACGATAAAATATCAAGAATATTCTGAGCCAATCAGAGTGCTCCTTCCGCATTTGCCGAATATTCGCAATTATTTTGTATTGTAATATATCACGAATATTCTGAGCCAATCAGAGTGCTCCATTCCGCATTTCTCGAAATTTCGCAATTATTTTGTATTATAAAATATCACGAATATTCTGAGCCAATCAGAGTGCTCCATTCCGCATTTCTCGAAATTTCGCAATTATTTTGTATTATAAAATATCACAAATATTCTGAGCCAATCAGAGTGCTCCTTCCGCATTTGCCGAATATTCGCAATTATTTTGTATTGTAATATATCACGAATATTCTGAGCCAATCAGAGTGCTCCATTCCGCATTTCTCGAAATTTCGCAATTATTTTTGTATTATAAAATATCACGAATATTCTGAGCCAATCAGAGTGCTCCTTCCGCATTTGTCGAATATTCGCAATTATTTTGTATTGTAATATATCACGAATATTCTGAGCCAATCAGAGTGCTCCATTCCGCATTTCTCGAAATTTCGCAATTATTTTGTATTATAAAATATCACGAATATTCTGAGCTAATCAGAGTGCTCCTTCCGCATTTCTCGAAATTTCGCATTCACAATAGCGAAATTTTGCAATCATTTCATTTCCAAAAAATATCGCGAATATTCGCATTTTAAGAATATATCTCGAATATTCGACTATATATTCGAGATATATCGCGAAATCGAATATGGCATATTCTGCTCAACACTAATTGTAGCCTCATTTTCCTGTTCTTAGCTGACAGGAGTGGCACCCGGTGTGGTCTTCTGCTGCTGAAGCCCATCTGCTTCAAGGTTCGATGTGTTGTGCATTCAGAGATGGTATTCTGCATACCTTGGTTGTAACGAGTGGTTATTTAAGTTACTGTTGCCTTTCTATCATTTTGAACCAGTCTGCCCATTTTACCCTGAACTCTGACATCAAAAAGGCATTTTCTCCACACAACTGCCACTCACTGAATATTTTCTCCTTTTCTCACCATTCTCTGTAAACCCTTGAGATGGTAATGCATGAAAATCCCAGTAGATCAGCAGTTTTTTAAATAATCAGACAAGTCCATCATTTGTATTTAGCCCCCCTGAGTCAATACTTTGCAACACCACCAATTACAGCTGCAAGTCTTTTTTGGGGATGTCTCTACCAGCTTTGCACATCTAGAGAGACATTTTTGCCCATTATTCTTTGCAAAATAGCTCAAGCTCTGTCAGATTGGATGGAGAACGTCTGTGAACAGCAATTTTCAGGTCTTACCACAGATTCTCAATTGGATTTAGGTCTGGACTTTGACTGGGTCATTCTAAAGCCTCATACACACGATCGGACTTTCATCTGACTTTTCCGTGGATTTTAGTCCAAATGGGCATTGGCCGTGAACTTGTTCTCTATACACACACGGTAGAACATTTTCAGCCAACTATCATCAAATCACATGTTTTTTCAGCTCTTTACCGCCACCCTTTGGGTAACTTCTGCTATTGTTGGCTGATGTTTAGCATTGGTTCTAAGCATGTGTGTTTGTACTTTGGACTTTAGTCTGATGGACTTGTGGACACATGATCGGATTATCTTCCATCGGACATTTGTTGTCGGAAAGTTTGAGAGCATGCACAGTGAACATTTGTCCCTTGAAAAACCAACAACAATTGTCCAATGGAGCATACATACGGTCAGATTGTCCGATAAAACACATCTGTCGGACTGTTGTTGTCAAGTCCGATCGTGTGTAAGGGCCTTCTGATTGCCCTGTATTTGGCTCCATCTACCATCCCATCAACTCTGACCAGCTTCCCTGTCCCAGCTGAAGAAAAGCATCCCCACAACATGATGCTGCCACCACCATGTTTCACGGTGGGGATGGTGTGTTCAGGGTGATGTGCAGTGTCATGCCGCGTACACGCAATCAAAATTTCCAACAACAAATGTTCGATGTGAGCATGTTGTCAGACAACAAAAATTTGAGAACTGGTTCTCAAATTTTCCGACAACAAATGCGTTCTCGTAAATTCTGACACACAAAATTCCACGCATGCTCTGAATCAAGTAGGAGATGGAAGTGCTTGGTCTGATAAAACTAGCGTTCGTAATGGAGATAGCACATTCGTCATGCTGCAAATTTTTTAATCTTTTAATGCAGCGCATTCTTTTCTTCTTTATAATACTAGAATAATGAAGTTGTTTTGCTGCTGATATTCACAGCGAGAGAAAACTGATTTCTCTGAGATTCCAAGAGATTGGGAACAGCAGCAGATGACATATAAGCGCGAATCGTCTCACCAATTTTCTACTAACACAAGATTAGCAGAAGGAGCCCAAAGGGTGGTGCACTTGGTATTGAACTTCTCTTTTATAGTGCTGTTGTATGTGTTGTACGTCACTGCATTCTTGGCGATCGGAATTTCCAACAACAACCTTGCTTTAAACTTCTCCACAACTTTATCCCTGACCTGTCTGGTGTAGTCCTTATCCTTCATGATGCTGTTTGTTCACCAAGGTTCTCTAACAAACCTCTGAGGGCTTCACAGAACAGCTGTATTTATACTGAGATTAAATAGCAAACAAGTGGACTCTATTTACAAATTAGGTAACTTCTGAAGGCAATTGGTTCCACTAGATTTTAGTTAGGGGTATCAGAGTAAAGGGGGCTGAATACAAATGCACACCACACTTTTCAGATATTTTTTTTGTAAAAAATTGGAAAACTATTTATCATTTTCCTTACAATTATGTGTCACTTTGTGTTGGTCCTTCACATAAAAGCCCAATAAAATACATTTCTGTTTTTAGTTGTAACGTGAAAAAATGTGGAACATTTCAAGGGGTATGAATACTTTTTCAAGGCACTGTATATTGCAACATATACAACAAAAAATCGCCTAAAAATAAAACCAAATATTATGTTATGAAAGGTGTTATGCATTTTATTAGTGTCGGAACAACCTATAGCCCAAGGAGCAAATAACAGTACAAATAGCACACACAAATATGGAAAATGCAATATGAGTCTGATTCCGGAATGACGAATGTCAGTGCACATTAGGTTCTCATGATGGTACCATGTGAAGGACTACAGGGCAAATAACTGCTCAGAACCATAAGAACGACATGAAATACTATACTGAAAGCCCTAATTCTGGGTCTAATGACCTGTGTAATAGGTGGATGGTGCCTCCAGGGTTGCTATTCAGATGTTGAGTGATTAGTGGAACAGACTTCACATGTATTGTGGCCCCAGGGTCACTCTGACGAAGCTCCTATGACCACAATACGCATGCAGTCTGTTCCACCAATCATTGGACACCATCCGAGCTGTCCCTTCACCCCTCCTGTTCTGTAGATCCAACTGGGAGTGAAAGGATATATATCCAATGTGAGGGAAACCCCATCTTAGACAACCGTCCTCAGTGGGCGGCTGGTGCTCAATTTTTTTTTTTTGGGGGGGGGGGGGGCGCAAACAAATGAAAAACATCAATTGCAGCCTCACTGTGCCCATCAATTGTTGCCACTGTGCCATCAAACGCAGCCACTGTGCCCATCAATTGTCGCCACTGTGCCATCAAACGCAGCCACTGTGTCAATCAAACATAGCCACTTTGCTATAAAACGCAGTCACTGTGCTATCAAATGCAGCCACTGTGTCAATCAAACACAGCCACTGTGCCAATCAAACGCAGCCACTGTGCCATCAAACGCAGCCACTGTGCCATCAAAGGCAGTCACTGTGCTATTAAACGCAGCCACTGTGCCATCAAACACAGCCACTGTGCCATCAAACGCAGTCACTGTGCTATCAAACGCAGCCACTGTGCCAATCAAACGCAGCCACTGTGACAATCAAACTCAGCCACTGTGCCATCAAACTCAGTCACTGTGCCATCAAACGCAGCCACTGTGCTATCAAATGCAGCCACTGTGCCATCAAACGCAGTCACTGTGCTCATCAAAGGCAGCCACTGTACCATCAAACGCAGTCACTGTGCCATCAAACCCAGTCACTGTGCCATCAAACCCAGTCACTGTGCCATCAAACCCAGTCACTGTGCTATCAAACCCAGTCACTGTGCTATCAAACGCAGCCACTGTGCCATCAAACGCAGTCACTGTGCCATCAAACGCAGCCAATGTGCCATCAAACGCAGTCACTGTGCCATCAAACGCAGCCACTGTGCCATCAAACGTAGTCACTGTGCTATCAAATGCAGCCACTGTGCCATCAAAGGCAGCCACTGTACCATCAAACGCAACCACTGTGCCATCAAACGTAGTCACTGTGCTATCAAACGCAGCCACTGTGCCATCAATTGTCACCACTGTGCCATCAATTGTCGCTACTGTGCAATCAAACGCAGCCACTGTGCCATCAAACGCAGGCACTGTACCATTAATTGTCGCCACTGTGCCCATCAATTGCCGCCAGTTTGCCCCCTCAAATACTACCAGTTTGCCCTGTAAAATGTCACCAGTCTGCCCCGTAAAATGCCACCTTTTTGCCCCATAAAATGCGGCCAGATTGCCCCAAAATGCCTCCATCCCCCCCGCCGGCACTTACCTTTTCTCAGGTCAGCCATCCTCCTCCACGCTCCCTCGATGTCTTCGCCCATCCTTGATGTCGCTTCAGCCAATCAGGTGACCGGTAACCAGACCATTTGGAAGCCAATTAGAGCCCACAGGCTGTAATCGGGAAGCCAATTAGAGCCACTGGCTCTGATAGACACTTCCAAAACACACCCACTGCTGTTTTTATATAGATGGCCGGCGCTCAACAGGGGGGGCGGCCACCTGAATAGTGGGCGGCAGCGACGACAATACATAGATTCATGCAATGCATGAATCTATGTATTATTGAGTGACGCTGCAGCAGAGAGGGGGCAGCGCTCCTGCGCCCACTATGGACGCACCGCCACTGGTCCCCATTGGAAGATTTCTCCTCTATTCCTGTTCTGGTGGCAACTCAAGATTTTTACATTTCCTGTGACTTTTATTCCCAGTGATATTGGTGCTAAGGAAAAGGTGAAACAGCAATAAAAATTGACAGGGGTTCTAATGCCCCTCCATTCTATCTAAAAAGAAAAGTTTTGCCTTCAGTTCTACTTGAATTTTTTTTTGCTGGGGTTCTGTGGACTGTGCTACAAAGCCAGGATCACTTTATTATGTGAGTGTGGAGTCCATCGGTCAGACATTTCTTGCTCGTGGCAGTGAGAGTTCAGCGCACACAAGAAAAATATTTTTCTGCTCTTGATACATTTCATTTGTTAACACTGGGAGGATTCCGGGATGAGATAACAGAGGGATCTATCATAGAGGAAGTCACACTTCCCACTGGTTTCCTCCGTTCCCATATTGGAGGGATGGCTGTGTTAGCTGGGCTTCGCTCTACAGAGGAAAGACTTGGATCATCGAAACACAGATTCAGCTCTGATTGGGCAGATCTTCCTGAAGATCTGAACTCATTGGCCCAATAAACGATGACAGTGAAAAATGAAACAAGGAAATTATATGTGAAAATGTCGTAAAAAAAACTGTGAAAAAATTATCTATGATGTCACACCGTCCTGCAACAAACTAGTCCTGCAACTAGTAAATATATTACAATCTGTGCTATTTTATTGTTACCACGATGATCGATGATTGACATACCTGGGAAATCTTGGACATTTTTATTTCTGAGATTGTGGGTGGGGTTGTGAAAAATAATGGGTATGGCCAAGTTTTACTTAAAAGTGGGAGAGGCTTAAAGGATACGTTTAGAGTCTACAGAATGGTGGATAGCTAGGTGTACCCTGTGTGTACATCATTCCAGTGACAGTGCACCTGGCTCCCACCTATCCACCATTCCAGTGACAGTGCACCTGGCTCCCACCTATCCACCATTCCAGTGACAGTGCACCTGGCTCCCACCTATCCACCATTCCAGTGACAGTGCACCTGGCTCCCACCTATCCACCATTCCAGTGACAGTACACCTGGCTCCCACCTATCCACCATTCCAGTGACAGTGTACATGGCTCCGACCTATCCACCATTCCAGTGACAGTGTACCTGGCTCCCACCTATCCACCATTCCAGTGACAGTGTACCTGGCTCCCACCTATCCACCATTCCAGTGACAGTGCACCTGGCTCCCACCTATCCACCATTCCAGTGACAGTGCACCTGGCTCCCACCATTCCAGTGACAGTGCACCTGGCTCCCACCTATCCACCATTCCAGTGACAGTGCACCTGGCTCCCACCATTCCAGTGACAGTGCACCTGGCTCCCACCTATCCACCATTCCAGTGACAGTGCACCTGGCTCCCACCATTCCAGTGACAGTGCACCTGGCTCCCACCTATCCACCATTCCAGTGACAGTGTACCTATCCACCATTCCAGTGACAGTGCTCCACCATTCCAGTGACAGTGCTCCCACCTATCCACCATTCCAGTGACAGTGTACCTATCCACCATTCCAGTGACAGTGCCCCTGGCTCCCACCTATCCACCATTCCAGTGACAGTGTACCTGGCTCCCACCTATCCACCATTCCAGTGACAGTGCCCCTGGCTCCCACCTATCCACCATTCCAGTGACAGTGTACCTGGCTCCCACCTATCCACCATTCCAGTGACAGTGTACCTGGCTCCCACCTATCCACCATTCCAGTGACAGTGCACCTGGCTCTCACCTATCCACCATTCCAGTGACAGTGCACCTGGCTCCCACCTATCCACCATTCTAGTGACAGTGTACCTGGCTCCCACCTATCCACCATTACAGTGACAGTGCACCTGGCTCCCACCTATCCACCATTCCAGTGACAGTACACCTGGCTCCCACCTATCCACCATTCCAGTGACAGTGTACCTGGCTCCGAACTATCCACCATTCCAGTGACAGTGTACCTGGCTCCCACCTATCCACCATTCCAGTGACAGTGTACCTGGCTCCGAACTATCCACCATTCCAGTGACAGTGTACCTGGCTCCCACCTATCCACCATTCCAGTGACAGTGTACCTGGCTCCCACCTATCCACCATTCCAGTCACAGTGCACCTGGCTCCCACCTATCCACCATTCCAGTGACAGTGCACCTGGCTCCCACCTATCCACCATTCCAGTGACAGTACACCTGGCTCCCACCTATCCACCATTCCAGTGACAGTGCACCTGGCTCCGACCTATCCACCATTCCAGTGACAGTGTACATGGCTCCCACCTATCCACCATTCCAGTGACAGTGTACCTGGCTCCCACCTATCCACCATTCCAGTGACAGTGTACCTGGCTCCCACTTATCCACCATTACAGTGACAGTGCACCTGGCTCCCACCTATCCACCATTCCAGTGACAGTGTACCTGGCTCCCACCCATCCACCATTCCAGTGACAGTGTACCTGGCTCCCACCTATCCACCATTACAGTGACAGTGCACCTGGCTCCCACCTATCCACCATTACAGTGACAGTGCACCTGGCTCCCACCTATCCACCATTACAGTGACAGTGCACCTGGCTCCTACCTATTCACCATTCCAGTGACAGTGTACCTGGCTCCCACCTCTCCACCATTCCAGCGACAGTGCACCTGGCTCCCACCTATCCACCATTCCAGTGACAGTGTACCTGGCTCCCACCTATCCACCATTCCAGTGACAGTGCACCTGGCTCCTACCTATTCACCATTCCAGTGACAGTGTACCTAGCTCCCACCTATCCACCATTCCAGTGACAGTGCACCTGGCTCCCACCTATCCACCATTCCAATGACAGTGCACCTGGCTCCCACCTATCCACCATTCCAGTGACAGTGTACCTGGCTCCCACTTATCCACCATTACAGTGACAGTGTACCTGGCTCCCACCTATCCACCATTCCAATGACAGTGCACCTGGCTCCCACCTATCCACCATTCCAGTGACAGTGTACCTGGCTCCCACTTATCCACCATTACAGTGACAGTGTACCTGGCTCCCACCTATCCACCATTCCAGTGACAGTGTACCTGGCTCCCACCTATCCACCATTCCAGTGACAATGACAGTGCACCTGGCTCCTACCTATTCACCATTCCAGTGACAGTGTACCTGGCTCCCACCTATCCACCATTCCAGTGACAATGACAGTGCACCTGGCTCCCACCTATCCACCATTCCAGTGACAATGACAGTGCACCTGATGTGTAATGAAAGGGGGGAATTTGGGGGAGAGAATTTCTGCTGGGGGGGGGGGGGTTATATTCTGGGAGGAGGAATTAGGGGTTGTTCTCGGGGAGGGGATTGGAGGGAAGAAGGAGCAGGAGATTTTTGGTTGGGAGGGGGTTTCAGGAGAGGATGGTGGGGGAGGGGGGATTTGGGTAGGGCAATATGTGCTAGAAGGGGGAGAGAATTCCTGTTGGGGGGGGGGAGGGGGGATTGCGGTGTGTATGCAGATTAGTGCTGGGTCTTTTTTGGACTGGTTAATTTTTTCTGGAAGAATAAAATGGGGGGAGGGGGAGTGGAATATTGCATTCAGGGGGAGTCAGGTACTGACAAGAATACCAACAAGCTTGGGTATTTAGTGGACGGAGACAATTGCCATGACATGAATTGGGTAAGCTGAGTCCTTAACAAGTTTATAGAAAAGTGGAATCTTCCTGGCTTGGCTCCAGGCTAAAAGATTAACAAGACTAAAGAATTAAATCCCTTGCATGTAAAGCCGCCGTGAATTTATGGAAACGTTGCGCTATTTATAGACTTGATTGTATTATAACTATAAATAGACATAAAGTATCAGAAGCAATTAAAACATATACACTGGAATAACATTGAAGGCTTTATTAGATTAAAGTCAGTGGATTGCTGATGATACCTGTACTACATTCTGTTCCTTAAAGTTGAACTAAAGGCAAAGGAAGGGTTATAACCCCTGTACCCCTGTGCGGTTGTTGTTTGGGGAATTTTCCCTTCACTTCCTGTCCCAAAACCAAAACAGGAAGTGAGAGAAAATCCCTCCAAAGAGAGGGAATCCTTGGTTGTCACCAGAACTAATGTCCACATTGGACGTTTTCTCATCTATGACCACCCAACATTCGGATTTTCTCTCTCTATTTTCGCCTACAGACTGTCGGAATTTCCGACAAGGAAAGTTCGATATGAGCTTTTTTATGAGCAAAGTTCTTGTCGGAAATTTCCAAAGATCTGTATGCAATTCCGATTCGCGCAAAAATCCTACTCATGCTCTGAATCAATCCTACGCATGCTCGGAATCATTGAACTTCATTTTCTCGGCTCGTCGTAGTGTTGTACGTCACCACATCCTTGACGGTTGGAATTTTGTGTGACCGTGTGTATGCAACTGTATGCTCAGAATCAAGTCGACGCATGCTTGGAAGCATTGAACTTTGTTTTTTCAGCACGTCGTAGTGTTCTACGTCACCGTGTTCTGACCCGATCAGATTTTGGACTGACCGACGCAGGTTGTACGTCCGGCGTAAAGTTATTCCCCATAAAGGAGGTGTAACTCAGCAACAGACATGCTCAGGTCTGCACCAGGGAACACAAGCCGGCGTATTTTACGTTGGACGTGTGTCTGGCTGGACGTAGGTTACGTCAACGCCGTACACAGTGAGACGGCGTATTTTAGGCAGTTGTTCCGACGTGGTTGTGAGCATGCGCGACGCATGCGCAGTTTGTTATACGTACTTGTCTGGCGATCGGTCCATCATTTGCATGGGGTCACGCCTCATTTGCATGGATCACGCCCACTTCGTACTGTGTGTTGCGCTACACCAGCGTAAATGTGCGCCAATCTGTTTATCTTTTTATTAAACAAGTGTGATTTAACTGTACTTCTGTCTCGGTCTGATTCACGTAATGCCCGCAGTATTACTTTAACCACTTCAGCCCCGGACCATTTTGTAGCTAAAGGACCAGGCCACTTTTTGCGATTTAGCACTGCGTCGCTTTAACTAACAATTGCTCAGTCGTGCGACGTGGCTCCCAAACAAAATTTATGTCCTTTTTCCCCACAAATAGAGCTTTCTTTTGGTGGTGTTTGATCACCTCTGTGGTTTTTATTTCTCGCGCTATAAACAAAAATAGAGCGACAATTAAAAAAAAAAAAAAACAACAATATTTTTTACTTTTTGCTATAATAAATATGCCCAAAAAATATATAAAAACATTTTTTTCCTTAGTTTAGGCCGATACGTATTCTTCTACATATTTTTGGTAAAAAAGTTATAGGGGCCAGATCCACAGATCCCATGGACGTGGTCACGGAGCTCAGGACCGGGTGGGATTTTAAAGGGGACGTCCTTTTGCCCAGCCGTGCTGTTCTGCCGACGTACATTGGCGTGCGGCGGTCCTTAAGTGGTTAAAGCTGAACTGTGGGATAAGCAAATGTCTAAATACTGTACAAGAGTCATATGTATTCTTCCTTGAATCTTGGTGTGAAACGCTTGCTCTGTGCAGGAGCTTCCTCTAATAAAGACCACTCACTGCTGCTCTCTCTCCTTGTGTGGGGGTGACAGGTCTTGTCTCCGCCCCTCCTGTAGTTTTTTGCAGGCAGCCTGTAGTGGGTGGAACCTGCTGAGCCCCTCCCACAGCTCTGCTCTCTGCACAGCACTGTGACGATGTCACTGTCTATTTTACAAGGTAATATCTGAGTTTACAAAGGCATTTGGTGCACACAAAGGGGATTCATATCCTTTGAGGGTGTTTAAGAATATATTTAAGTTACAATTTTGTGTGTCTGGATTTATTTTTTTTTGGTTTAAACTGGGATTTTATTGTAAAGCTGTCGCCTTCCCTGTTTTTTGGGCTCCTTATATCACAAGTGGCCCCAGACTGCAGCACCCCGTTCAGCCTTGTGCCCCAAACCCGCCATCCTACTGCATACGTGTGGACCTGAGAAGGCGCCAAACGTGTTTGCTGCTTCTAATTGCAGATTTCCTTCTGATACATAATAGAAGCACGCTATTTTCCACCAACAGGATAGTCTCCCTGTATAACTAAATGCAGGTATGTGCCTCCAAATCTTCGGGATTATCTTCTATGGAATAATTAAACGTGTTCCTGCAGGTCATGAGCAGATAGAAAGCCCAACTCCAGGCAAAAGGTTATTATTATTATTTTTGCTATTTATAGAGTGGAGAAGGGGCAGATGCTGGGTTGAGTTGTTATTTTTGTCTGTGTCCCGTGACAACTGACACACAGGGTGTCACAGAGACAGGAAGTAGGGGTAAATCTCCTCAATGGAGACACAGCAGTAGAAACCTGACTGGGGGTTTAACCCTTCTTTTCTCTGTGCATTAAAAAAAAGAACATTATGACTTGAGTCCTCTTTAACTGATATGACAGATTTCATTCAGAATATTGCAGAGATTTTTTGGGGCCCCTTTCACTTGCCATCTAGTGCTCTCCAAAAAAATGCAACATGTCTGCATTTTTTCACGCTGCAAAAAATATATTACCCCAGCACTGTGGTGTAACCAGACCACATACTTTTTTTTTTTCTTTTCAGCCCCCACCAGGGGCGGACTGACCATTGAGGTGCTCGGGCACTGCCAGAGGGCCCCATGCCACTAGGGGGCCCCATCAGGGTTGCCAGGCTCAGTAAAACCAGGGACAGTATGTAAAATTCTGTTTTTTTTTTTACATCTGTCCCTGAAATGTCCCTTACAGACATCCTTTTGATGTGAAAATCCCAAGATTTTAGCTGCCCCACCTCTGCACTGCCTCCTGGCGTGGTGACCATCAGTAAGCCCGGGGGCCCCATAATCTTCTATTGCCCGGGGGCCCCATGAGTTGTCAGTCCGCCTCTGGCCCCCACAGCGATTTGTGTTTATCACACTTGTGGCCACTGGCCAGGGGGCTGAAGAAATAGGGCTGCTGTTTTACCACCCCCTAACCTCCTCTCCTTAAATGCTTGCTGGCCATATCACTTAGATTTACTTACCTAGTATGTGGCACTCCTGGGTAGGGGGCGCGCACGCGCAACGGCTGTGCTGTGGTTAAACACAGCACAAGGCGATCAGCGGGTGCCGGCCAATGGATGTTTGTCGACACCTGCTGATCGGCGAGGAGAGACAGAACAAAGCTCTGCCTATGTAAACAAGGTAGAACTCTGTTCTGTCAGCAGGGATCTGATGGATTTTCTTTCCCTGCAATTGTAGGAAATGTAGGGAATTAAAGTCTTCAGATCCCTTAGTAAAAAACAGCACACAAAAGGGGGTTATTTACGAAAGGCAAATCCCCTTTGCACTACAAGTGCAAAGTGCACTTGAAATTGCACTGAAAGTGCACTTGGGAGTGAAGTCGCTGTAGATCTGAGGGGGACATTCAAAGGAAAATAAAAAAATCAGCATTTTAGCACATATTGGATGATAAAATCAGCACGAGCTTCCCCTCCTTTCAGATTCTACCCCTCAGATTTACAGCGACTGCACTTCCAAATGCACTTTTAGTGCAATTTCATGTGCACTTTGCAATTGTAGTTTGCACTTGTCGTGCAAAGTGGTTTTGCCTTTTCGTAAATAACCCCAAAGTGCACAAAAACCCAGATTAAAACACACTTTAACCCTTTGATCGCCCTAGGGCTTGACCCCTTCACCAGCCAGTGTCATTAGTACAGTGACACTGTATTAGAGTCACAGATTCTCGCAAGTGTCAGTTAAGCCTCGTATCTACGTTCAGATTTTGGTCCGTTTTTTGTTGTATGCAAGTCTCGTGTCAAAAGTGAGGAGGTTACTCACTATATGAAAATTCTCATACGGACAGAATACAACTTCAGAATAGGTTTCTATGTATTCTTTCGTTTCTGAGCATGCATAGTCTTGCTCTTAAAGTGGTGGTTCACCCTAAAACTACTCTGTCCCACCCCATCCAGCTGACGCACAGTAGTATGCTTTTTTTTTTTTTTTTAATTGCTCAACTTACTGTTTAATGAATAATTTTCTTTTTTGTCCACCGCGGGTGAATAGCGCAGCTATGCGCGTCACGCCTTCCGAAAAATAGCCGATTTAGGACTCGGCTATTCCCGGCGCTATACGCCGCCTGCGCACAGACCTAGGAGCTGACTGCGCAGGCGCCGTATATAGCCGAGTCCTATTTCGGCTTTTTTCGGAAGGCGTGACGCGCCAAAGCCATAGGATGCGCAGTCAGCTCCTAGGTCTGTGCGCAGGCGCCGTATATGCGCCGGGAATAGCCTAGTCCTAAATCGACTATTTTTGGAAGGCGTGACGCGCATAGCTGCGCCATTCACCCGTGGTGGACAAAAAAGAAATTTATTCATTAAACAGTAAGTTGAGCAATTAACCACTTAAGACCCGGACCACAATGCAGGTAAAGGACCTTGCCCCTTTTTGCGCGATTTGGCACTGCGTCGTTTTAACTGACAATTGCGCGGTCGTGCGACGTGGCTCCCAAACAAAATTAGCGTCCTTGTTTCCCCACAATAGAGCTTTTCTTTTGGGTGGTATTTGATCACCTCTGCGGTTTTTATTTTTTGCGCTATAAACAAAAATATAGCGACAATTTAAAAAAAATGCAATATTTTTTACTTTTTGCTATAATAAATATCCCCAAAATATATTAAAAACATTTTTTTTTTCCTCAGTTTAGGCCGATACGTATTCTTCTACATATTTTTGGTAAAAAAATTGCAATAAGCGTTTATCGGTTAATTTTCGCCAAATTTTTAGCGTTTACAAAATAAGGGATAGTTTTATTGCATTTTTTAATTTTTTTTTTTTTTTTTTTACTACTAATAGCGGCGATCAGCGATTTTTTTCATGACTGCGACATTATGGCGGACACTGTCGGACAATTTTGACACATTTTTGGGGACAATTGACATTTTCACAGCAAAAAAATGCATTTAAATTGCAATGTTTACTGTGAAAATTACAGTTGCAGTTTGGGAGTTAACCACAGGGGGCGCTGTGAATTTGAGTGTTCCCTGTGTGTGTTTACTACTGTAGGGGGGTGTGGCTGTAGGTGTGATGTCATTGATCGCGTCCCCCTATAACAGGGATGACGCGATCGAGTTGGTGCGGCCACAGAGAAGAACGGGGTAGCCGTGTGTACACACGCTCTCCCGTTCTTCAGCTCAAGGGACGGATCGCGCACTGCAGCGGCGGATCGGGTTCGCGCGAGTCCCGCGGCGGGGTCCCGGTCCTGGAGCTTCGGACTGGGTCATGGGAGCGCGCCGCTGGGGCGCGCGCCCGTGACCCACGGCTGGGTACTAAAATCAACGTATATATACGTTGATGTGCCCAGCCGTGCCATTCTGCCAACGTAAATGTGCAGTAGGCGGTCCTTTAAGTGGTTTAAAAAAAAAAACAGCATACTGGCGCTGACGCCAGTATGCTGGATGGCATGGGACAGAGTAGTTTTAGGGTAAACACCGCTTTTAATATTTTTTTTCAGACGAAAACCATACTAATTAAACAAAATATCGGACGTTGAGTTTACGTACAACAACATTTTTTATAGTCTGCTCATCCAGTTTTTGCCTGATGAAGAATCGGGAATCGGCCTGTCGAAGGCACCGTAACCTAACGATCTGAAAATTGGCAGATCGTTCGTTGGATGAAATTTGACTTCCGATTTTAGTATTGTGTGTACGAGGCTTATATGTCAGACTGTCCAACACAATATCGTTGTAGTCCCACTATCACTGCCATTACTAGTAAAAAAAAATAAAAATTCAGTTATTATCCCATAGCTTGTAGTCCACTATGGGCCAGATTCAGGTAGAAGTTATGCGGCTTATCTGTAGATAAGCCGCGTAACTTCTAACCTACGCATGCGCGTATCTGTTTTCTGTAGTCAGAAAACAAGATACGCCGGGATTGAGTTCAGATACGAGCGGCGTAATTGTATTTCGCCGTCGTATCGGAACTGCAATTTTAAAATGGCCGCTAGGGGCGTTCCCGCTGATTTACCCCGAGAATATGTAAATCAGCGAGATACGCCAATTCACGATCGTACGCGGGCCCGAAGCAGTCACTTTACAAAATTTCCGTAAGGGGTTTCCTGGCGTAAAGATAAAGCAACAAAAAGCACGCGTATCCTATGTTAAGTATGGCTGTCGTGACCGCGTCGATATTGAAAAAGTTTTACGTTGTTTGCGTAACTCGTCCGTGAATGGGGATTGACGTCATTGACGTTCACTAGAAAACACCGTGTCCTAATGTGGTAGCATGCGCACTGGGATACATTGACGGCCAGGCGCATGCGCAGTGCGTTCGCCGCGGGATCGCACCTAGTTTAAATACTACACGCCCCCTACCCGCCCAATTTGAATTCCGCCGGCCCTTTTCGCTACGCCGCCGCAACTTTAGGAGCAAGTACTTTGTGAAATACAGTACTTTCTCCTAAAGTTTCGGCGGCTAGTAGTAACGTAAATGAGCAACGTTACGCCAGAATAAAGATTCGCCCATCTACCTGAATCTAGCCCTATATCTTTTGCATAAACCAAAACTATATATTGCTTATTGAGATTTTTTAGCAGAATACATATATTGGCCTACATTTATGAAGAATTCTTTTTTTTTTTTTTTAATTGGGTAGATTTTAAAGTAGTAAAGTAAAAAAAGTAATAAGTAAAAAAATTTTTAGAACTTATTATATCGTTTCCTAACCAGACCAATTTTCAGCTTTGCGGTGCTCTCACAATTTGAATGACAATTACTCAGTCATACAACATTGTACCCATTTGAAATTTTTGTCCTTTTTTCACACAAATAGAGCTTTCTTTTGGTGATATTTGATCACCTCTGGGTTTTTTATTTATTTTGCGCTATAAAAGAAAAACCACTGAAAATTCTGTAAAAAAAAAAAAAAAAAAAAAAAAAAACTTGTTTCTGTCATATTAGCAGGTTATTTCTCACACACAGCATATGCATACCACAAAGTACACCCCAAAACACATTTGCTATTCCTCCCGAGTATGGCGATACCACATGTGTGAGACTTTTACACAGCGTGGCCACATACAGAGGCCCAACATGCAGGGAGCACCATCAGGCGTTCTGGAAACACCCAGGCCAATTCTGACATTCTCTTCCTACATGGAAAAATCATCATTTATTTGCTAGAAAATTACATAGAAACCAAAAACATTATATATGCTTTTTTAGCAAAGACCCTAGAGAATACAAATGCCGGCCGTTACAACTTTTTATCTCGCACGGTATTTTCGCAGCAGAAATTTATTGAACGCATGTTTTAAAAAAAAAAACAGTTTTGTGCTTAAAACAAAACAAAACAGTAAAGTTAGCCCAATTTTTTTTTCATAATGTGAAAGATGAAGTTACGCCGAGTAAATAGAATACCCAACATGCCACACTTCAAAATTGCGCACAATTATGGAATTGGCGCAAATCTTCGCTACTTAGAAAAATCCCTATAGGCGGTATTGCAGAGTATTGGGGTATTGCAAAAGTATCATGCAGGGATATTGGGGTATTGCCGAGTATTGGGGTATTGCCGAGTACTGGGGTATTGCCGAGTATTGGGGTATTGCCGAGTACTGGGGTATTGCCGAGTACTGGGGGTATTGCCGAGTTACTGGGGTATTGCTGGGGTACTGGGGTATTGTTGGGTACTGGGGGATTGCTCGGTACTGGGGATTTGCAGGGTACTGGGGATTGCAGAGCTGGGATGGATTGAGGGATGGCTGGATCTGTGACTGCATTTGTCACAGATCCAGCCACAGCTCAGCTGCTGACACCCCGCTCCTCCCCCCCCTCCTCGCACACTGTACTCGAACGGTAGTACAGAGAGGAGACGCAGGAGAGGGGAGGAAACGGCGTCATCAAATGCCGCCGGTTTGTTTACAAGTAATCGCGCCGTCATTCGACGGCGCATTGATCACGTGGTAAACGGCCCGCTCTATCAGCGGCAATTTACCATGATCCCGTGATTCCCTGATGGTACGGACACTTTTCACGAGCGTTCGTCCCAAGATATAACTCCACCGCAGCCGTAGCAGTAAAATGCCTATGGCGCGGTGGGAAAGTGGTTAATCTGTTTCCTATTGGTTGCTATGGAGGTTGCTAACCT
The DNA here is from genome assembly GCA_029574335.1 of Rana kukunoris. Taxonomy (NCBI): domain Eukaryota; kingdom Metazoa; phylum Chordata; class Amphibia; order Anura; family Ranidae; genus Rana; species Rana kukunoris. Next base: position 161,536,590 of record CM056057.1, read on the forward strand.
CTGACAACTGTGGTAGGAGAACTCTGATTGGCTCTGATGCAAAAGAAGGGCAGAGAAAGTATTCGCGAATATTCGTAATACGAATATTCGCATTGCGAATATTTGGCAACATAAAAGGATCGCCTCAGTACTCTAATCATACCAGCAATGCTTTTAGACGTCAATGGAGATCACTAGGATGTGATCGGTTTTAAAAATAAATTAGAAAAAATACGAATATTCGCAATAGCGATATTCACCGCGATATTCGATTTATTCGAATATGCAATATTCGTAACGAATATTCGCAATGCGAATATTCGTGAGCTGCAACACTAGCTGTGATGAGGACACCTGATTTAAAGGAGCGCTGTGTTGGGGACACCTGGTGTAAAAGGGCGCTGTGATGGGGACACCTGATGTAAAGGGGCGCTGTGATGGGGATACCTGATGTAAAGGGGCGTGTGATGGGGATACCTGATGTAAAGAAGCACTGTGATGGGGCAGGGTTCAAGTCCAGCGGGGAATGCGTGGGAATGTAGTACCTGCACTTTTTTCACAGCAGGAACTCAGTTCCCTTTGCAGGACTAAGGACTCAGCCAAGCCGCCCGAGCCAATCCTTCACTAAGCGGCGATGATGCACCAGCTTGAGTCCTGCTCGGCAGCGCGCTCCGTTTCCTGCGTCCTTCACTGTATGCGGTATTCCATTTTTACTTCCTCAGGGCATGGGTGTGTGTCCGTTAGTACATGAATTCATCCTTGAGAGAGCTTCGTCTCCTGGGAGCTTTTGTCATTGTTCCTAGAAGACATTGCGGAGGTCTGCGCGAGAGTTATCGTGGGGGTGTTTAGAAAGGAACTCGCAAAAAAAAAATGCGGTTTAGTATTATGTAAATGAACCGTATCATTTATTTATTTTTTTGGTTGGAAATGGATCTTGGATGGGAGTTCCCACACTTTTTTTCCCCAGGACTTGACCCCTGGATGGGGACAAATGGGGACTTGAGATTCGGACCTCGGCCCTAAGAAAATTTTAGTGACCGGACCTCCTTGAATTTTAATTCAAGACCCCTGAAGTAGATTATGATCATTTAAATACTTTCATATAATGTATTTTACATAACTATATTCATTATTAAAGAAGATCATAATTATACAGTATTAAATATTTATATAGATAGATTCAAATTCATGTCAACAGAAAGACAAAAATTATAAGATTAAATACATTGACTTTTATGGAAAGCTTAAAGAGTTCAGAACAAAAATCAGGACACAAAAATGCAATATGGGGTATTGTAGTAGTAATATACAGTGCCTTGCGAAAAATATTCGGCCCCTTGAACTTTGTGACCTTTTGCACATTTCAGGCTTCAAACATAAAGATATAAAACTGCAATTTTTTTGTGAAGAATCAACAACGAGTGGGACACAATCATGAATAGGAACGAAATTTATTGGATATTTCAAACTTTTTTTAACAAATAAAAAACTGAAAAATTGGGCTTGCAAAATTATTCAGCACCCTTAAGTTAATACTTTGTAGCGCCACACTTTTGCTGCGATTAACAGCTGTAAGTTGCATGGGGTATGTCTCCATCAGTTTTGCACATCGAGAGACTGAAATTTTTGCCCATTTCCTCCTTGCTCAAAACAGCTCGAGCTCAGTGAGGTTGGATGGAGAGCGTTTGTGAACAGCAGTTTTTCAGTTCTTTCCACAGATTCTCGATTGGATTCAGGTTCTGGACGTTGACTTGGTCATGCTAACACCTGGATAGGTTTATTTGTGAACCATTCCATTGTAGACTTTTGTTATGTCCATCGAGACCATCTCCATCGGATGCTGAAGAAAAGATGGCCCAATACAGTCTCACCATGATTGCCACCACCTGTTTCACAGTGGGTGATGGTGTTTTGGGTGATAAGCTGTGCTGCTTTTACGGCAAACATAACGTTTTGCATTGTTGCACAAAAGTTTGATTTTGTTTGTTTCATCCCCAGCACCTTCTTACACATGTTTGGGTGTGTCTCCCAGGTGGCTTGTGGCAAACTTTAAACTAACGGTTTTATGGATATCTTTAAGCCCAATTTTCTTTTGCCACTCTTCCATAAAGCAGATTTGTGCAGTTATACGACTGATTTTGTTACCTATGGACAGAGTCTTCCACCTCAGTTGTAGATCTCAGTTCATCCAAGAGTGCATGGGCCTCTTTCTTTATGTTTGAAAGTCCTTTGTATTGTGGAAAGTTTAGAGGCACAAACGTCTAGAGGGGGATTTGTTTCGTTCTGTACTCCATTTCTATATTTCGCTTGCACAGTGCTCCTTGGCATGTTTAAAGCTTGGGAAATCTTTTTGTATCCAAATCCAGCTTTAAACTTCTCCACAACAGTATCTCAGACCTGCATGGTGTGTTTCTTGTTCTTCATGATGCTCTCTGCGCTTTAAACGGACCTCTGAGACTATCACAGTGCAGGTGCATTTATACGGAGACTTAATTACACACAGGTGGATTCTATTTATCATCATTAGTCATTTAGGTCAACATTGGATCATTCAGAGATCCTCACTAAACTTCTGGAGAGAGTTTGCTGCACTGAAAGTAAAGGGGCTGAATCATTTTGCACGCCCAATTTTTTTAGTTTTTTATTTGTTAAAAAAAGTTTTTGAAATATCCAATAAATTTCGTTCCACTTCATGATTGTGTCCCACTTGTTGATTCTTCACAAAAAAATTACAGTTTTATATCTTTATGTTTGAAGCCTGAAATGAGGCAAAAGGTCGCAAAGTTCAAGGGGGCTGAATACTTTCGCAAGGCACTGTATAGTTGCAGCATGACGTTGTTAGCTCTACGCGTTTCGCAACTTTAAGTCGCTCATCAGGAGAAAAGATGCATTGTGTTTCTGTAAAGACAAAAGCACAATTTAGGCTGGTTCAGTTTTTGTTTTATCTCAGCAGTTGTTTAGCAGGAAGATTAACCACACTCCCCGATATGTCTGGAGCACACTGTAGAGATCTGTAGACCAAAAACAGCCATGAAAATATGGGCAAGTCAGCACACATATAAAAATGATCACATCCTAATAATAATAATAGTCAGTAGCTCCCAATGTGTAATACGTCAAACTGCGTATGTTCTGGAATGTGTCGTAGTTTCACACCAGCATTGCAACAATACCTTTTTTTAGATTGGAATCATATAAAGCTGGAGAAGAAACTGTTCTAGGCTGTAATTAGTGTGCATTGTCTGTTTACTTTCCTATACTACAGTTTTTATAGGTACAATGTGTTACATAAGGGAAGCAGGTTATCGGTCACTAGTCTGTTGACAGACATGACATAACAGTAGGTAAAATATAGTATTGAAGATACAAGAATGGTACAAGTGTACTGAAACTGTAAGTTGATTGGAAGGACAGGAATATGACATTAATCATCTTTGAATGAAAACAAGAAGAGTGGACAAGTGATTGATAGAAAAAATGAAACAATATGTGATACTAAACAATATTTTTGCTCTCCCAAAAATAAATAAAAAATCCATTAACATCCTCTATTTAATGGTCCTATAATCTATTTTTCATGATCTGTAGTCTTAATTCTGTTTGTTTGGAATGATCAGTGAACATTTGGTGACATGCAATACTCTATGTACACTAAACTCCATAGTCTATAATTCTATATAGTGCCTCTTAACCACTTGCCAACTGGGCACTAAAACCTGCCCAGACAAATTTTCAGCTTTCAGCGCTCTCATTCTTTGAATGACAATTGCACGGTCATCCAACGATGTACCCAAATTACATTTTCATAATTTTTTCCCACAAATAGAGCTTTCTTTTGGTGGTATTTGATCACCTCTGTGGTTTTTATTTTTTGTTAATAAAAAAATTAAAAAATATAAAAAAAGAAAAGAAAATACAAAATCGTTTTATATTTGGTGGGCACTGATAGAATTAGCAATAATAGGTTGTCAGTGATGGGCACTGATAGGTGTCAGTGGATGGGCACTGATGGGTGGCAGTGATGGGAACTGAGGGGTGGCAATGATGGGCACTGATCAGCACTGGTAGGTCACACTGATAGACAGCACTGCTAGGTGGCACTGATGAGGCACTGATTGGCACCACTTGTGGGCATTGATAGGTTTTGCACTGGTGGGCACTGTGGGCCCTGGCAGGTGGCACTGGCAGGGGCAGTGGCAGGGTACGGTACTGGTGAGTACAGATGAGGCGGATGTGCCTCTTCCACTCAGGACCGATGTTACCAAGCTTTTTGTTTACATCACGTGATCAGCTGTCATTGGCTGACAGCTGATCATGTGGTAAGGGGCCGGGACCAGCCCCTTGCTCGGATCTGTGATCATCTAAATCTCAGTGACTCGGTGATCACAGTGCGCGCCGCGTGTGCCAGGCAGGGCTGGACTGGGACAATAATTTGGACCTGGACTTCATCCAGACCGGCGCAAAAAAAAACATAAGTAAAAACATTCCACTGTAAGTAAAAAAAAAAAAAAAGCACAGGTCACTGCACTATGGGTGAGCAGGGACTTGGGAATCTGTGATGTCACTGAAAGAAAAAAAGTCCCTGCATTGGTGGTTTTACTGGAAGGACAAATGTCCTTCTGTCCGTGTTGTCACTGGAAGAAAAAAGATTGTCCCTGCATCCATCATTTGTGACGTGCACCAGTAAAATTAAAGGAGTTGTAAAGTTGAAAAAACATCTGATGATAGCGCCCCCACCCCTGAGCCCCTGTTTTACTTACCTGACCCCTCGAAAGTCCCGCGCTTAGTCCCGAGATCCTCTTCGCTGCTCAGTCTGGCCGCTGATTGGCTAGAGCAGATGGATTGAAAGCAGTGCAGCCATTGGCTGGCGCTGCTGTCAATCACATCCAGTGACGCGGCACGTCGAGGGGCGGGGCCGAGTGATACAGTGAACAGCTATGGCCGCTCACTGTATCACGGAAGTGCGCCCGCAAGGACTCATCACCATGCAAGCTCTCTCGCATGAATGTGATGAGTTCTTGCGGTGAGGACCATAGACAGCCGCCGAGGGACCCCAGAAGACGTGTTGGGGCAAAACGAACTGGACAGTGGAGGTAAGTATAACATGTTTGTTATTTAAAAAAAAAAAATCCTTTAGTGACCCTTTAAGGAGGTGGGGTGGTAAGAAGCTGGCAGGGGGGTGAAGATGATAGGGGGTAGGGTGGTAAGAAGCTGGCGGGGGGTGAAGTTGACAGGGGGCATGTGGTAGGAATATGACAGGGGGATGAAGATGACAGGGGGTGGGGTGGTAGGAAGGATGAAGATGGCAGGGGGTGGGAGGAAGCTGACAGGGGATATGAAGGTGACAGGGGGTGGGATGAAGATGACAGGGGGTGGGATGAAGATGACAGGGGTGGGAGGAAACTGACAGGGGGGATGAAGATGACAGGGGGTGGAAGGAAGCTGACAGGGGGGATGAAGACGACAGACAACATCTGTTGAGAATAGCTATTAGGACATCTTTAAAGGTAGCCTGTTGGGGTTGAAATATGGGATTTACCACCCTGGCTTGCTTTTAGGAACCCTGTTGTCAGTCACCCACCCTATAATTTGGCCAGAACAGTACCCATCAAAAGTTAAGGTTGTGTGCTTACTTCTCCAGCACCCTGTGCTTTCTTCTTTCTCTCCTTTTTAAATGCTGCAGCCTTTTTAAAAACTCTTCAGCAATCAACTTAAGAACTGGAAATATAAGTATTCCACACACCATGTGGGACAGTCCGGACAGCCAGGGAGGGACTGCACGGGCTTCTCTCTGATCTGTCCTGGGTGGGACACTGGGACTGGAGCCTGGAGGAGGGGCTTACGACATGTTGAGGTGGGCAGAGCGCCGTGCCTGTGATCAGCAACTTATTGGCTGGCACGGCATCTGTCATGGGCCCACAATGCCAGCGAGGCCGCAGTGATTGGCGGGCGGTGGCAACTCACCACCAATCACACAGACAGCGCTGTCTGGATGGAACGTGGGGCTTGCACACTGAGCACATTATGCATAGGCGCACACACAGTGAGTAACACTCCAGACCGTCAAAGTCACTCAGCACTATTCCAGCAGAGCCGCGCCAGCCGCCCAGCCTGGCAAACTGATCAATCCGGGCCAGCATGCACCCTCCCAGCTAGACTAGGCAGCAATGCGCCCTAGGCGACAGGCTGTCTCTGGAACCGGCCCACTGAGTCGATCGGCCCACCGGGAAGCTCCCAGTAGTCCCGAAGTCCAGTCCATCCCTGCCTGCAGGGGGTGCGCAGGGAGCGTGCAAAGGGGAGGATGTCTATTGATGACCTCTCGGCAAAGTAGATGGGAAGTTGTTATAGTCTATAGCAGGCATCCTCAAACTACGGCCCTCCAGCTGTTGCGGAACTACAAATCCCATGAGGCATTGTGAAACTCTGACATTCACAGACATGACTGAGCATGATGGGAAATGTAGTTCCTGAACAACTGGAGGGCCATAGTTTGAGGACCCATGGTCTATAGTCCCATAGTTCAATTTCCCATATAGTCTATAAGCCCATATAGTGCTATATAGTCATAGCCTCTAGTGCAGGGGTCTCAAACTGGCGGCCCTCCAGCTGTTGTGATCATGCCTCTGCCTGTGGGACTCATTTTTGTAACTGTCAGCATTGCAATGCCTCATGGGACTCGTAAGTTAAACAACAGCTGGAGGGCCACCAGTTTGAGACCCCATGCTCTAGTGCCATAGTCCATGGTCCCATATAGTGCCATAGTCCCATATAGTCATAGTCTATAGTGCCATAGTCCCATATAATCATAGTCTATAGTGCCATAGTCCCATATAGTCTATAGTCCCATATAGTCACAGTCTATAGTGCCATAGTCCCATATAGTCATAGCCTATAGTGCCATAGTCCCATATAGTCTATAGTCCCATATAGTCACAGTCTATAGTGCCATAGTCCCATATAGTCACAGTCTATAGTGCCATAGTCCCATATAGTCTATAATTGCACAAAATCTATAACACCATAGTACATAGTCCCATATAGTCTATAATCCCATATAGTCATAGTCAATAGCCCCATACTCCCATATAGTCTATAATTGCACAGCCCATAGTCCCATATAGTCATAGTCTAAAGCCCCATAGTCCCATTCAGTCTATAATCCAATAGTCCCATATAGTCATAGTCTATAGCCCCATATAGTCTATAATCCAATAGTCCCATATAGTCATAGTTTATAGTCCCATATAGTCTATAATTCCACAGCCCATAGTCCCATATAGTCATAGTCTATAGCCCCATAGTACCATAAAGTCTATAATCTAATAGTCCCTAATAGTCTCATATAGTCCATAATTCCACAGCCCATAGTCCCATATAGTCATAGTTTATAGTCCCCCATAGTCCCATATAGTCTATAATTCCACAGTCCATAGTTCCATATAGTCATAGGGCCAGATTCAGGTAGATGAGAGCATCTTTGCTCTGGAGTAACGCTTCTCATTTACGTTACTCTGCCGAAATTTTAGGAGCAAGTGCTGTTATTCATGAAGCACTTGCTCCTAAAGTTGCGGCAGCTCATCGCAAATGAGCCAGCGGAATTCAAATTGGGCGGGTACGGGGCGTGTAGTATTCAAACTATGCGCGATCCCGTGGCGAACGTACTGCGCATGCGTCGAGTGTCAATGCATCCCAGTGCGCATGCTCCAAGTTCTGTCAGTGAACGTCAATGACGTCACGTCCCCATTCATGAATGTTTTACGCAAACGACGCGTTTTTTTTTTTCCGACGCGATGACGACGGCTATACTTAACATAGGATACGCCACTAGGGGGCTGCTTTATCTTTACGTCGCGTATCGCTTCCGGAAACGTCGTAAAGTCACTGCGTCATGCTCGAAAACTATCGTGAATTTCCGACTCCCGCTGATTAACATATTTTTTCAGCGTTAATCAGCGGGAACGCCCCCGGCGCCATTTTTAATTTGAAGTAACGATGAGATGGCGAAATTCAATTACACCGATCGCATCGGAACTCCAACCCGGCGTTTCTTGTTTTCTGGTTACAGAAAACAAAAACGCCGGCTTAAAGTGACAGTTAGGCTGGCGGATCACTGGATACGCCAGCCTAACTCTTCATGAATCTGGCCCATAGTCAATACTCCATGAAAACCCTCCTGTTTAGAGAAGCCTATCCGGCCCCCACCTAACAACTGTACTTTTACTTTCTCCATCAGATCGTCCCCCACAGCTATTACCTTTTGTATCACTTGACCTTCCCTCCTAGATTGTAAACTCTAATGAACAGGGCCCTCTGACTCCTCCTGTATTGAATTGTAGTGTAACTGTACTGTCTGCCCTCACGTTGTAAAGCACTGAGCAAACTGTTGGCGCTATATAAATCCTGTATAATAATAATAATAATAATAATAATCTAATAGTCCCATATAGTCATAGTCTATAGCCCCATAGTTCCTTATAGTCTATAATTCCACAGTCCATAGTCCCATATAGTCTTTAGCCCCCATAGTCCCATAGGGGTTGATTTACTAAAACTGGACATTGAAAAATCTGGTGCAGCTGTACACGGTAGCCAATCAGGTTCTAACTTCAGCTTCCGCTTATTCACCTCCTCCCTTTGTTTTTGACAGGTCCCCTTCCCCCAATTCCGGAGACGGCACAGGGGCCCTGTCTCTCGGAAGTTTAGAAAGTGCAGCGCGCTTAGCACATGCGCAGTAGGGAACCAGCTGTGAAGATTTTACCCTCTCTAGTTTTAGTTAATCAACCCAATATTATCAATAATCCCATAGTCCCATCTAGTCATAGTCTATTGCAGGGTTTGACAAATTTGCTTGGAATCTAGGAGCCAGCTAAAAAAGTTAGGAGCCAGAAAACACGCCCTGTCCCGACGAGCTCGGTGCAGAAGCAAACACATGTGTGAGTAGCGCCTGCATATGTAAACAGTATTCAAACCACACGTGAGGTATCGCCGCGATCGTTAGAGCGAGATCAATAATTGTAGCCCTAGACCTAGATTTTTTTAAACATCGTCTATGGAGATTTTAAAGGGTAAAAGTTTGTCGGCATTCCACGAGCGGACGCAATTTTGAAGCGTGACATGTTGGGTATCATTTTGCTTGGCGTAACATTTTCTTTCACAATATAAAAAAAAATGGGATAACTTTGTTTTTTGTTTTTCCCCCAAAAGTGCGCTTGTAAGACCGCTGTGCAAATACGGCGTGACAGAAAGTATTGCAACGATCGCCATTTTATTCTCTAGGGTGTCAGACCGCGTACACACGGAGGGACATGCCCGCTGAAACATGTCCGACAGACCGTTTCCAGCGGACATGTCTCCTCCGGATTTTCGTCCGACGGTGTGTACACACCATCGGATGAAAATCCCCTCGGCCAGGGAACGCGGTGACGTGGCGGTGACATTGACGCCGCCACGTCACCAAGCGAGGAAGTGAAATCCTTCTGCAAAATGCGTCAAATCCATTTGACGCATGCGCGGACAGTTCTGTCCGCTGGTTAGTGTACTAACCAGCGGACAGATCCGACGGACAGGTTGTAGCGGACAAATTTCAAAGCATGCTTTAAAATTTGTCCGATGTAGCCCATACACACGATCGGAGATGTCTGCTGAAACGGTCCATCAGACCAGTTTCAGCAGATAAATTTGATCGTGTACGCGGCCTTAGAAACAAAAATATACATAATGTTTGGGGGTTCTAATGTGAGGGAAGGAAATGGCAGTGAAAATAGGGAAAAATTACACAGAATTGCTGTTTAACGTGTAATGCCAACGGTCAGCTCACAGAAGGAAGAGCTTGGGACTTCACAAGGCCGCAAAGCCGCGGCCTCAATTACCAGTCGTCACGGGCGCGCTGCGATCACGTGGCAGGGGAAGTGGGGGCGCACGGAGACACAGGATCCACAGTGGTCGGTGATTGAGGCCGCAGAGCCGTGGCCTCAATTACCGGCGGTCGCGGGCGCCAGGTCACAATTTCTTGTTGCAATTGCGACCTGGCGCCCTGGTCTATAGCCCCATAGTCCCATATAGTCTTTAATCTCACAGTCCATAGTCCTTCTTGGGAGAGAGCAAGAGAGATTGGCTACATTATCTACATACACCCAAATAGATTTTTTTTTAGACCAGAGTATAGTATCACTTTAAGATGTACAGGGCACCTGAAGACATTTTTTATTTGTCAATTTTGATGTGTTGAACTGTTGGCCTCTGTATCTTTTATTGAAACCATGATTAAAATATTGGAAAGAAGTACAGGGCTGTTTCTGTATGAGAGCCATCCATCCCATTTAAAGTGAAATTCAAGATTAGTGTCATGAATGGTACGGAGGACTCTCTACTAGTGTATCAAGGAGTCTGCTCTGTAGTGTTTGGTTGAATGGGATCGATGGCATATGCCAGCTTGAGGATTTTAGCCATAGGCTTGCAACACATAGGTTATAGATGTCTGAAGCCGCGTACACACGGCAGAGAACCTCGAA